>OV121142.1:4898297-5626499 GCA_921294245.1 Brassicogethes aeneus | reverse complement strand
AGAGTGTCTTAAACTTATGGTAAAAAACATCTTTTTGTTTAAACCTGTATATTATAAACGTTCGTCTATTTTTTAGTAATTTTTTAAAATGTGAGCGATTGTCCATTAATTTATCTACAATATTCTTTAATATTCGTTTAAATCCGACATCAAATAAAAAAGTTATTTGCGATTGAAATTCATCGAAAATTTGTGTGGATCGATTATTTTGCACGTGAGTGTATATACGTCTGACCGGTACAAGTGATACTGTAAAAGAAAAAATTTAAAACTTTATTTATTTTGATGCACAAAAATAAATTGCAACATTTTAACAGAATTTTACATACTTAAAGCTTTTTAAATACATTTTTATTTCGAATTGTTTTCCAGCTCAGTTTGATATTTATGTTTTCTAAATATGTGCCTTTTCACCGATCTATTGCTATACGCAGAATAGTCACAGTACACACACGGGTAGGTTTTTATTTTAATTTCTACTTTTTTCTCCAATTCGTTCTGTTCTTTATGTTTGCTGAATATGTGCTTCTGCAACGATTGATTGCAATATGAAGAATAGTCACAGTACACGCAGGTGTACGTCTTTATTTTAATTTCTACTTTGTTTTCCAACTCGTTTTGTTTTTTATGTTTGCTAAATATGTGGTACTGAAAATGACGATTTTGGATCGTGGTAAATTGACAGTACATACAAGAGTAAGTTTTTACACCAACAGCAATCTCATTTTGTTCTTTATGCTTGACATAAATGTGGTTTTGATACTTTTGATTATCCACTGTTCTGAAGTCGCAGAATGCACAAGAGTATGTTTTTATACTTATTGCAACCTCATTTTGTTCTTTATGTTTGATATATATATGCCTTTGCAATGATTGTTTATAAGGTGTATTGTAGTCACAGTACATACAAGAGAACTTTGGATTTTTATTAGTTGGCTTATGCTCATGGTCTGTGATCATATGTTGGGTTACTTCGTATTCTGATCCTGAGAAAAAACATTCGTTGTATCCACATATGGTTGACGTATTACTGAAACAAAATAAGTCAATTAACAAAAAGTTTATTTTTATTATGATGGATGTGATGGGTTTTTTCTTTGAAGATAGGTTATAACAAACAAACTACTTCGAACTGAACAACAGTATTTAATATTTAAAACTATGCATTACAATTTAAGTGTACGTATTTAAAACCAATTATAAGTCAACTGCCCTGATAGCACACTTTATTCTAAGAATGTTTTTTAAACCTTTCAGTGAAAATATTCTTAGGATCATGCTATATTTCTTCTAAAGAACATGCTTAAAAGACATATAGCATGATCCTAAGAATATTCTTACTGGCCTATAGGCAGGTTCTTAGAAGGTGCAAAGTTTTCGTGGTAAATATTAGTCTACTCTAAACATATGCTTAGAATGTTAAGAAAGTAATTGCTATAGAAAGTTCATTTATGAATATTCCTATTAAGCATATTTAGTTCACTTCCCTATATAATAGTAAAATATACCATAAACTACGTATAAAGGAATATACCTATACTTAAGTACCTAATTAGTAATTAGTATTAAATACTAAGGAAAAAACACAATCCAAATTTTTTTTATTGTTATTTGTCAAATTAAAACAATATTCAATAACAAAAATACTTTTACTAAAGGTATTTTATTTTATGTTAAAATATATATAATTCAGTAAGTTTTTAAAGCTTTTTTATTTTCTAACTCATTTTGTTTTTTATGTTTTCCAAATATGCGTCTTTTTAATGATTCTATGTTATGTGATATAGAAGTAAAGTCACAATACACAGTGTGTATTACATACAAGAGTAAGTTTGTTGTTTAATTATTACTTTATTTTTTTACTTACTTTGCTTTATGTGTGGTATAGGTATTGTTTTCTAACAATTGAGTATTATAAGTTTTGTAGTGATAACCCGCTTTTTTTCATACCTTAATTTTTACATCAGTTTGTTATTCATGTGTTTTAAACAAATGTTTTTGTAACAAGCGTTTTTCTATTGCTGTAAACTCACAATGCAAACAAGAGTAGGTTTTTATTTTTATTGACACTTTTTTTTCCAATTCATTTTGTTCTTTGTGCTTCCTATAAATGTGGTAATGTAGCTTTTGATTTCCTACTGCTTTATAGTCACAGTACACACAGGATAAAGTATTGACTTTTATCGTTGCTTTCTTTTCTAACTCATTTTGTTCCTTGTGTTTGCTAAAAAGATGATTCTTTAAATGTTGATGTATGACTGTTGAATAGTTACAGTACACACAGAAGTGGGTTTTTACTTTTATTGCCACTTTATTTTCCAACTCGTTTTGTTCTTTGTGTTTGCCATAAATGTGGTTTTGCAATCTTTGGTTTTCCACTGTTGAAAAGTCACAGTACACACAAGAGTATGTATTTAGTTTCAGTGATACTTTATTTTCCAACTTACTTTGCTCTTTATGTTTGGTATAGGTATGGTTTTGTAACAAATGAGTTTTAAATGTTTTGTAGTCACAGTACATGCAAGATTTTTGTCCTTTTTTCCATACTTTAATTTTTACATCAGTTTGTTCTTTATGTTTTTTAAACAAATGTTTTTGTAACAACCGTTTTTCCATTGTTATATAGTCACAGTACGAACAAGAGTAGGTTTTTATTTTTATTAACACTTTTTTTTCCAATTCGTTTTGTTCTTTGTGTTTTCTATATATGTGGTAATGTAGCTTTTGCTTTCCTACTGCTGTGTAGTCACAGTACACACAGGATAAAGTTTTGAATTTTATCGTTACTTTCTTTTCCAACTCATTTTGTTCTTTGTGCCTGCTAAAAAGGTGATTCTTTAAACTTTGAAGTACGACTGTTGAATAGTCACAGTACACACAAAAGTGGGTTTTTACTTTTATTGGCACTTTTTTCTCCAAATCGTTTTGTTCTTTATGTTTGCTACATATGTGGTTTTGTAAATTACGGTTTCTTACTGTTGTATAGTCACAATACACACAAGAGTAAATATGTATGTTTATTTCTACTTTTTTCTCTAACTCATTTTGTTCCTTATGTTTTCTATAGATGTGGCTTTGTAAATTGCGACTTTCCTTAGAGGCAAAGTCACAGTACACACAAGAGAACGTTTTGCACACAGCTGATGTTTCACTGAAACAAAATAAGTTATTAGTTTATTTACTTATATTTATATTTTATCTTAAACTACTATTTTTTAATGAGAATAACACAAAGTAGTTTTTCTATTATTTATTTTTAGAAGGAATACAGATTTCTGTTTTATTTAATTTTCTCCAGAACGGTCATATTAGTTTTTTTTAGAATTGTTTTATTGATTACATGTAATGAAATAGATGCTTCTTCTAAAAATGATTTCGACTAAAAAAGTTTTAAAAAACTTGTCTGATAAGGGATGGCAAATAAAATACATACTTTTTTATTTATAATACTTTTTTACTTTTATTCCTTAGTTACTACTAAAGTCTATTCAAATCCAAGCTGGACTAAACAAAAATGCCCAGACGCGTGATAACTCGTTTCTATTGGTCAATTCTGATGGTGTGACTCGGATTGTGAGCTCTTATTGGTCGATTCGGAAGATTGTGTTTACATTTAGTCCAGCTTGGATTTAAATAGACTTAAGTTATGCTATAGCATAACTTAAGTCTATTTAAATCCAAGCTGGACTAAATGTAAACACAATCTTCTTGCTTATAAGCAAGACAAGTTTATGTCCAATATAAGTTTAAAGGACAAACTATAACTTTTGTTATACTAATATAATAGGTAATTTCCGAGGTAATTTCATTACCTTATTATGTACTTATGAGCTTAACCTAGTAAATTTAACTTTTAAGCTTTTTGTATACATATACATATGCAGATAATATTTATAAATTTATAATCAAAATAAAAATTACTTGGACAATAAAAAATATACATACTATTTAAGATAATTTAATTTATATCCAAAAATACAAAAATTTCTTCACAATCCTAATGATACCAAAAACTAACTTTTGTCAGCAATTTAAGGTAACAGTTGTTTCTTTATTATATTATATTTTTACATAAAGCTATGTGGGGGTGGAAACGTGCTTTTTCCACGGTAATGTAGTCGCAGTTGTCACAAGAGTAAGTTTTTATCTGTATCGGTACTTTCTTTTCCAACTCATTTCGTTCTCTATGTTTTATAAACATGTGTTTATATGATTACACGATGTAGTATAGTCACAGTACACGCAAGATAACCTTTTTAATTTTATTTTTTTTTTTCCAACTCGTTTTGTTCCTTATGTTTTTTAAAAACGTGGTTTTGTAAACAACGGTTTACCCTTGTAGTAAAGTCACAGTACACACAAGAGTAAGTTTTAACTTTTATTGTGACTTTATTTTCTACTTTATTTTGTTGCTATAAATATGGTTTTGCAACCGTGGATTTTCCATCGTTGTAAAGTCACAGTACACACACGAGTAAGTTTTAATTTCCACTTTATTTTACAACTTATTTTGTTCCTTATGTTTATTATAAATGTGATTTTGCAATCTTTGATTTCCGACAGTTGCAAAGTCACAGTATAAACAAGAATTAGTTTTAAATTTCACTTTATTTTCCAACTCATTTTGTTCTTTGTTTGCTAAATACGTGGTTTCGCAATCTTCGATTTCTTACTATTGTAAAGTCACAGTATGAACAGGAGTTGGTTTTTATTTCAACTTTATTTTCCAACTAATTTTGTTCTTTATATTTGCTATATATGTGGCTCTGTAAACGATTTTCTATTGTTGTAAAGTCACAGTACACACAAGAGTAAGTTTTAATTTTCACTTTATTTTCCAACTCATTTTGTTCCTTATGTTTGCTGTAGATGTGATTTTGCAACCTTTGGTTTTCAATTGTTTTGAAGTCACAGTACACACAAGAGTAAGTTTTAATTTTCACTTTATTTTCCAACTCATTTTGTTCCTTATGTTTGCTGTAGATGTGATTTTGCAACCTTTGGGTTTCAATTGTTTTGAAGTCACAGTACACACAAGAGTACGTTTTTATTTTTATATCATTTTGTTTTTTATGCATCAAAAATATGTGCCTTTGCAATGATTGTTTAAGAAATGTTGTATAGTCACAGTACACACAAGATAAGGGTTTAATATTTATTTTTACTTTATTTTCCAAGTCATTTTGTCCTTTATGTTTACTATAAACATGTCTTTGTAAACAGATGTTTTTCGTTGTAGTATAGTCATAGTAGACACATGGGTAAGTTTTTAATTTTATTGCAACTTTATTGTGTTCTTTATGTTTTGAAAATATGTGACTTTGTATTGATTGTTTATAAGATGTCGTATAGTCACAGTACATACATGAAAAGGTTTTTATTGTGATTGGTACTTTATTTTTTTCTGTGGTTTCCCACTGTTTTAAAGTCACAGTAAACACAAGAATAAGTTTCTATGTTTATTAAAACTTTTTTTTCCACGTCATTTTGTTCTTTGTGTTTACTGTAGATGTAGTTTTGTAGCCTTTGTTTCCCCACTGTTGAATATTCATAGTACACACAAGAGTAGGTTCTTATTTTTATTTTTACTTTATTTTTTAATTTATTTTCTTTTTTATGTTTTATAAAAATGTGGCTTTGCAATAATTGTTCATAAGACCTAGTATAGTCACAGTACACACAAAAGAAAGTTTCTATTTTTATTATAACCTTTTTTTCTACCTCATTTTGTTCTTTATGTTTGATATAGATGTGCATTTGTAAACTGGGTCAGAATTTCTCAAACGGGCCACCTGAATTAGGTCAAAATTAGTTTTTGTTTGTAGATACATTTTTTTGATAGTATTTTACATCACTAACACAAATCCTAAAGGATTTTGTAAAAAAAAAATTTTCAATTGACATATTCATGATATTAAAAGTCAAAGTTTTTAATAATTAAAAAATAAAAAAATTCATTATGGCTGAACTAATTATCCGATTCCAACGATATAACTAGCGTTGGAATCTTGTTTTGACATAGATTCTTTGTTATTTTTTTCAATTGTCCTATTTTCATTTAGGTCGATTTTTTTTTTGTTTTTTTTATACCAAATTCGGAAATAATTGCCTTCTGCGCCAGCTATCGACTCGAGAAAAAAAACACATATACTCCAATCATTTCTCGAAATAATGCTGCTGAGAAAAAAAATGGCCCGCAGGTTGACAAAAAGTTATTCGTCCTTTTGTGGCCGCGCGCGGTGTCAGCTCACGCTCCGAACCGTGTACGCTGTACGCGCTTGTGACGCGACGTCTTACGGTGGTCTGGAACCTGCGGGCCATTTTTTTTCTCAGCAGCATAATTTCGAAAAATGATTGGAGTATATGTGTTTTTTTTTTCGAGTCGATAGCTGGCGCAGAAGCCAATTATTTCCGAATTTGTTATAAAAAAAAACAAAAAAAAATCGACCTAAATGAAAATTGTACAATTGAAAAAAATAACAAAGAATCTATGTCAAAACAAGATTCCAACGCTAGTTAAATCGTTGGAATCGAATAATTAGTTTAGCCATAATGATTTTTTTTTATTTTTTAATTACTAAAAACTTTTACTTTTAATATCATGAATATGTCAATTGAAATTTTTTTTTTTACAAAATCCTTTAGGATTTGTGTTAGTGATGTAAAATACTATCGAAAAAATGTATCTACAATCAAAAACTAATTTTGACCTAATTCAGGTGGCCCGTTTGAGAAATTCTGACCCAACTATGATTTTTCATTGTTGTAAAGTCACAGTACACACAACGGTTACTTTTAATTTTTGTTAGTTTATGTTCACGGCATTTCATTATGTGTTTGGTTACTTCGTATTCTGATCCTGAGAAAATACAGCCATTGTATCTGCATATAGTTGATGCTTGACTAAAAACAAAATAAATTTTTGGAAAAAAGTATGTGTAAATTTTTTTAAATAATTATTGTTTATTGTTATTGTTCAATAAGAATAAAATCAAATATTTTTATTTTTATATTTATTGTTACATAAACATAATATTATACATTATACATTAAATTGTTTTACAAACGAAATCGTAATTTAGCTATAGGTATTAAGTTAACCTCAAAACGAAAACATTAACAAACCACCGGCCTTCATTGGATTAAACGATTAGGGTCTTCGGCTGATAGGTTTTAAATTAACGTATTTTTCTGAGGATAGAATTAAATGCAAGATAAAGTCATATATGTTCTAATAGCAAGTGATTAGTTTTTTTGTTGTTGATATTTGGCCTAATTCCAGACTTGAGTTCTAGGATTCAAATTTTTTTAATTACTTATTTTAGTTTTAATTTTATTAACTTTTAGGATAAGTATACAAAGGTTTTGTAACAAGATCGTGTGGTTTTAAACAAATTATAACAAAAAAACTATAAATTATATAAAAATAAACATCCGGGAAAATATTTTCCTATAAATAACATTATTCAGGTGTGAACCATCGCAGATATATTCGATATTCCACATTCAATCATAGTGTTAAAGAACGGTTTAGTCAATTTTACCTACATTTTAACATAAATATTCTTGTGTGTTATGTTAAACAGTCACAGTACACACCGAAGTAGATTTTTATTTTTTAGTTACTTTATTTTCTTTTATTATGTTCTTTATGTTTCCTATACACGTGGTCTTGCAACTTTGGTTTTCCGACTGTTGAAAAGTCACAGTATACACAAGAGTAAGTTTCAACTTTTATTTGAACCTTCTTCTCCAAATCGTTTTGTTCTTTATGTTTAGTATAGATGTGGTTTTGTAACCTTTGTTTTCCCACTGATGTAAAGTCACAGTACACACAAGAGTAAGTTTTTATTTTTATTGACACTTTATTTTCCAACTCATTTTGTTCTTTGTGTTTGTTATAAATGTGCGCTTGTAAACACTTACTTTTTACTGTTGAGTAGTCACAGTACATACAAGATAAAATTTTTAGTTCTATTGCCACTTTATTTTCCAACTCATTTTGTTCCTTGTGTTTGTTATAAATGTGCGCTTGTAAACACTTACTTCTTACTGTTGAGTAGTCACAGTACGTACAAGATAGCATTGCCATTGCCACTTTATTTTCCAACTTATTTTGCTCTTTGTGTTTCTTATAAATGTGGCTTTGTAAAACTCGATATTCCACTGTTGTAAAGTCACAGTACACACAAGAGTGGGTTTTTATTTTTATTGACACTTTATTTTCCAAATCATTTTGTTCTTTGTGTTTGTTATAAATGTGTGCTTGTAAACACTTACTTTTCACTGTAGTGTAGTCACAGTACATACAAGATAAAACTTTTAGTTCTATTGCCACTTTATTTTCCAATTCATTTTGTTCTTTGTGTTTGCTATAAATGTGAATTTGTAAAACTCGGTTTTCCACTGTTGTAAAGTCACAGTACACGCAAGAGTAACTTTTTATTGCCACTTTTTTTTCTAACTTATTTTGTTCTTCATGTTTTCGATTTACGTGGTTTTGTAAACGCATTTTTTTTGTCGTAGTATAGTCACAGTACACACAAGAGTAAGTATTTATTTTAATCTCTACCCTACTTTCTACCTTGTTTTGTTCTTTATGTTTGTTAAATATGTGAATTTGTAAACTACGTTTTTCCACTGTTGTAAAGTCACAGTACACACAAGAGTAAGTTTTTAAATTTATCGTCACTTTTTTTTCCAGCTCATTTCGTTCCTTATGTTTGCGATATGTGTGGCTTTGCAAAAGCCGGTTTTTGGTTGTAGTATAGTCACAGTAAACACAAGAATAATCCGTTTTATTTTTTCTTTCGTTTTGATCTTCATGTTTTGAGAACATATGGCTTGGCAATAATTCTTTATAAGGTGTGGTATAGTCACAGTACGCACAAGAGAAAATTTCTGTTTTTATCATAACTTTATTTTCTAACTCATTTTGTTCTTTATGTTTAGCATAGACGTGCATTTGTAATTTATGATTTTTAGTTGTTGTAAAGTCACAGTACACACAAGGGTAGCTTTTAGATTTTGTTTCTTTATAACCATGGCATTTGATCATGTGTTTGGTTATTTCGTATTTTGATCCTGAGAAAATACATCCATTGTAACTGCATATACTTGATGTTTGACTAAAACAAAATTAAATTGTTAGTAAAAAACGTAAAAAGGCTTTAAGTAGTACTTAATGGTCTAATATATAATTGTTTATTAAAAATAAAAGTAAATATATTTATTTTATTTTTTATTGTTTAAAGAATGAACATACATATATACATATTTCTAAGTTAAATCATTTTGTTAAATAGTGTTAATGTCACTTGTGAGATTGTCTATTGTACCTGTTTATGCTTCGGAACATAAGCTACTTAGCAAACATAAAAAACCTTATGCAGTTCACGTTCCTATGACAAAAATCGTTAACTGTATTTGGTAAATCCTGCATCAGAATGTCTTTTTTTTTTCTTCACTTCTTCTTAACACATTTTTCGTTGTCCAAAATTATTTTATCATAACACAACCATCTTCAAAATAATTTTTAAATTACATAATCTATTCTAGATAATGTAATTTTTGGTATACCAGTATACTCACCAACGTTTCTTGTGCTGGGAGTCCCAAGGAAAAAACTATATAGGAAATTTATATTTTAGGACATAATTGAAAGTTATTTCTTAGTGTTTGTTACTGATGCTAAAAAAGCCATCATATTAACGGTATTTGAACTAATTATATCGTTTGTGGTTATACAGGGTGTATTCTGTTAACCAGACATAAAAATTTTGCTGATAGCATTGTATTAGGAATAATACAAGTAAAAGTAAAATGCATTTTATTAACTAAGTTTTGACATAGGTATACAAATATGTTTATGTTTACAAAAAACCTTGTTTACAATTTTTACAGTAATTAAACAGTTTTCGAAAATCTGAAACACCTTAGGGATATTGCTTGTTTGAAAATTCACATTTTGTAGAATGTGGTTTCTATCGCACACTAGATTGTAACAGAAAATGCAATACAAAAACCTAAGGTTTTAGCATAAATATGTTTTTTCCACTTCCTAATTCTAGTTCATTATGGTTTTTAAAGATGTTGGTTTGTAAATTATATTATGTAGCTGTTGTAAAGTCACAGTACACACAAAATTAGTTTTTTATTTTTAATGCCAATTTATTTTTCTTTATGTTCCATATAAATGTGGTTTTGTAATTTGTGCTTTATGAATGTTGAAAAGTCACAGTACTCACAAAGGTAAACATCCATTTCTGTTTGACCTTTCATTTCAAACTCACTTTGTTCTCTATGTTTAATACGGATGTGGTTTCGCAAACTATATTTTCCCACTGTTGTAAAGTCACAGTACACACAAGAGTGAGTTTTTATTGACACTTTATTTTCCAGCTTATTTTGTTCTTTGTGTTTTGTATGGATATGGTTTAGTAACTTTTGATAATTATGATTTGTTTTGTAGTCACAGTACATACAATAATAAAATTTTAGTTTTATTTCCACTTTATTTTCCAACTCATTTTGTTCTTTGTGGTTAATATAAATGTGGTTTTGCAACCTTTGTTTTTCCACTGTTGTAAAATCACAATACACACAAGAATGAATTTTTATTTTTATTGGAACTTTATTATCCAACTCATTTTGTTCTTTGTGTTTGTTAAAAATATGCACTTGTAAACACAAGCTTTGTACTGTTGTGTAGTCACAGTACATACAAGATAAAATTTTAAGGTTAATTTTTACTTTATTTTCCAACTCATTTTGTTCTTTGTGTTGGTGATAAATGTGGCTTTGTAAAACCCGGTTTTCTACTGTTTTAAAGTCACAGTACACGCATGAGTGACTTTTTATTTCAACTTTTTTTTCCAACTCATTTTGTTCTTTATGTTTTTTATATATGTGGTTTTGTAAACACAAGTTTTTCGTTGTAGTATAGTCACAGTACACACAAGAGAAAATTTTTATTTTTATCTCCACCCTATTTTCTATCTCGTTTTCTTCTTTATGTTTGCAATAGATGTGGCTTTGTAACATCTTGTTTTTCATTGTAGTATAGTCACAGTAATCACAAGAAAAAGTTTTTAAATGTATTGCAATTTTATTTTTTAGTTTATTTTGGGCTTTATGTTTTGACAATGTATGGCTTTGCAATGACCGTTTATAAGACGTGGTAAAGTCACAGTACACACAAGAGTAAATTGTTGATTTAGGTTTATGGTCTTTGATCATGTATTGGGTTTTATGTTTTGACAATGTATGGCTTTGCAATGACCGTTTATAAGACGTGGTAAAGTCACAGTACACACAAGAGTAAATTGTTGATTTAGGTTTATGGTCTTTGATCATGTGTTGGGTTACTTCGTATTCTGGTCCTGAGAAAAGACATTTATCGTATCTGCATGTAGTTGTGTCACTAAAACAAAATAAGTTTATATTATTATTATTACAGGTTTAAATATATTTTAAATTAAATAAATTATATATGTAATTTGTAACAAAAATAAAACGAAATGTATTTTTATTTGTTTATTTATTGTTGTACACATAGACCGTTTTAAATTTTGGATTTTTGTTTATATAATAATAGTCACACAATAGTGTATTTTATATTTTTCATTTTGTTAATAAAGGGAAACAAAAAGTTTATGGATAAGAAAAGAAATTGTTTTATACGAGTTCACTTTACATTAAATTAGTTTTTATCTGTTTGAGTACTTTCTGTTTCGACTCATTTTGTTCTCATTTTGTTTACTTAGTCACCTTGTTTTTTTTGTATTTCTACTTTATTTTTCTTATGTTTCCTATGAATGTGCCTTTGTAATGTATACTTCACGGTCGTAGTAAATTCACAATAAATACAAGAGAATGTTTTTATTTGTATTGCCACTTTATTTTCCAAGTAATTTTGTTCTTTGTGTTTGTTATGAACGTGCAGTTGTAAATAATACTTTGATTTTACCGTTGCAGTCACAGTACAAGCAAGAGTAAGTTTTTATTTGTATTGCTTTCTTATTTTCGAATTCATATTTTTCTTTATGTTGGCTATAAATGTGTTTTTGTAGGTTATAGTTCAGCACTGTTGTAAAGTCACAGTACACACAAGAAAATGTTTTTAGAGCAAGTTTATTTTCTAATTTATTTTGTTCTTTGTGTTTTTTATATATGTGGTTTTGTAAAG
Source organism: Brassicogethes aeneus (assembly GCA_921294245.1). Taxonomy (NCBI): domain Eukaryota; kingdom Metazoa; phylum Arthropoda; class Insecta; order Coleoptera; family Nitidulidae; genus Brassicogethes; species Brassicogethes aeneus. The sequence continues at coordinate 5,614,312 of OV121142.1, read as the reverse complement.
TATGATGGGCAGCTGTTGCATAGTCACAGTACACACAAGAGTATCTTTTTATTGATATCATTTTATCCAACTCATTTATTTTTGGATGATTTTTTATTATGTGTTGGGTTACTACATGTTCTTGTCCTGAGAAAGAACATTCGCTGTATCCACATATGGTTAATGGTTTACTGAAACTAAAGAAAAATTATATTATTATATTATTAAATAGGGTTAAATATCACTAAATGAAAAAACTATATTTTCTAATATATAATTTGTAATAAAAATACAACCCAGTGAGGTTATTGTTTATTAAGTAGCAGCATCTATAACAATGACTAACTATTTATAGACAAATCTTAAATAAATGTATTGTTATTATTATAAATATTGTTTATATTAAGTTTTGGCTACAGAGCAATAATAATACGTTTAACCTGTCTAAAAGTTATTACTTATTCATTTTAATAAAATAGAAAAATGTCATAACTTGCTAGCAAAAAGACATTGTTATTAAATTTTTTAACAATTTATTTAGACCATAACCATATAAAATTACAAAAATATATAATTAACTTATGTCATAAGATTCAAAAAACATAATTTTTTTATATAATAAAATTTATTATATAAAAATTATTAATATTTTTGCAACCTTTGGAAAAAAAGTCAAATTAAAATTTCAATATCTATTTTTTGTTGACCTAAAAAGCTGTAATTTTTTATTTATTTTTTAAAATGATGCATATATAATCTTTGACATTTTAATACTTAATCGTAATTTAATACAAAAAATTATATTAAGTATATAAAAATAATCATATAAATAACATTATTCAGGTGTGAACCATCGCAGGTATATTCGATATTCCACATTCAATCAAAGTGTTAAAGAACGTTTTGGTCAATTTTACCTACATTTTAACATAAATATTCTTGTGTGTTATGTTAAACAGTCACAGTACACACCGAAGTAGATTTTTATATTTTAGTTACTTTATTTTCTTTTATTATGTTCTTTATGTTTCCTATATACGTGGTCTTGTAACTTTTGTTTTCCGACTGTTGAAAAGTCACAGTATACACAAGAGTAAGTTTCAATTTTTATTTGAACCTTCTTTTCCAAATCGTTCTGTTCTTTATGTTTACTATAGATGTGGTTTTGTAATCTTTGTTTTCCCACTGTTGTAAAGTCACAGTACACACAAGAATGAGTTTTTATTTTTATTGATACTTTATTATCCAACTCATTTTGTTGTTTGTGTTTGTTAAAAATATGCACTTGTAAACACAAGCTTTGTACTGTTGTGTAGTCACAGTACATACAAGATAAAATTTTAAGTTTAATTTTTACTTTATTTTCCAACTCATTTTGTTCTTTGTGTTGGTGATAAATGTGGCTTTGTAAAACCCGATTTTCTACTGCTTTAAAGTCACAGTACACGCATGAGTGACTTTTTATTTCAACTTTTTTTTCTAACTCATTTTGTTCTTTATGTTTTTTATATATGTGGTTTTGTAAACACAAGTTTTTCGTTGTAGTATAGTCACAGTACACACAAGAGAAAATTTTTATTTTTATCTCCACCCTATTTTCTATCTCGTTTTCTTCTTTATGTTTGCAATAGATGTGGCTTTGTAAAATCTTGTTTTTCATTGTAGTAAAGTCACAGTAATCACAAGAAAAAGTTTTTAAATTTATTGCAATTTTATTTTTTAGTTTATTTTGGGCTTTATGTTTTGACAATGTATGGCTTTGCAATGACCGTTTATAAGACGTAGTAAAGTCACAGTACACACAAGAGTAAATTGTTGATTTACGTTTATGGTCTTTGATCATGTGTTGGGTTACTTCGTATTCTGGTCCTGAGAAAAGACATTTATCGTATCTGCATGTAGTTGGGTCACTAAAACAAAATAAGTTTATATTATTATTACAGGTTTAAATATATTTTAAATTAAAAAAATTATATATGTAATTTGTAACAAAAATAAAACGAAATGTATTTTTATTTGTTTATTTATTGTTGTACACATAGGCCGTTTTAAATTTTGGATTTTTGTTTATATAATAATAGTCACACAATAGTGTATTTTATATTTTTCATTTTGTTAATAAAGGGAAACAAGTTTATGGATAAGACCAGAAATTGTTTTATAGGAGTTCAGTTTACATTACATTAGTTTTTATCTGTTTGAGTACTTTCTGTTTCGCCTCATCTTGTTCTCATTTTGTTTACTTAGTCACCTTGTTTTTTTTGTATTTCTACTTTATTTTTCTTATGTTTCCTATGAATGTGCCTTTGTAATGTATACTTCACGGTCGTAGTAAATTCACAATAAATACAAGAGAATGTTTTTATTTGTATTGCCACTTTATTTTCCAAGTCATTTTGTTCTTTGTGTTTGTTATGAACGTGCAATTGTAAATAATACTTTGATTTTACCGTTGCAAAGTCACAGTACAAGCAAGAGTAAGGTTTTATTTGTATTGCTTTCTTATTTTCGACTTCATATTTTTCTTTATGTTGGCTATAAATGTGTTTTTGTAGGGTATGGTTCAGCACTGTTGTAAAGTCACAGTACACACAAGAAAATGTTTTTATAGCAACTTTATTTTCTAACTTATTTTGTTCTTTGTGTTTTTTATATATGTGGTTTTGTAAAGTATGATGGGCCGCTGTTGCATAGTCACAGTACACACAAGAGTATCTTTTTATTGATATCATTTTATCCAACTCATTTATTTTTGGATGATTTTTTATTTTGTGTTGGGTTACTACGTGTTCGTGTCCTGAGAAAGTACATTCGCTGTATCCACATATGGTTAATGGTTTACTGAAACTAAAGAAAAATTATATTATTTATTATATTATTAAATGGGTTAAATATCACTAAATAAAAACTATATTTTCTAATATATAATTTGTAATAAAAATACAACCCAGTGTGGTTATTGTTTATTAAGTAGCAGAATCAATAATAATGACTAAATATTGTTTATATTAAGTTTTGGCTACAGAGCAAAAATAATACGTTTAACCTGCCTAAAACTTGTTACTTGTTCATTCTAATTAAATGGAAAAATGTCATAACTTGCTAGCAAAAATACATTGTTATTATAAAATTACAAAAATATATAATTAACTTATGTCATAAGATTCAAAAAACATAACAATAAGCATGTGTTTACAAGATTGCATTATTTTATTTAAAATAGAAAAAAAAACCTAAACCTAAAAAACCTAAATTGCCAATATTCATTACATTATAATTTTACAAAAAGTTAATTGTTTTATGACAATAGAGGCGTTTGAATTTTTATAAAATATGCCTTATAATCTTTTTACAGCTACAGCTAGTAAAGTCACAGTAACTAACTTTGTTTTTTGTTTTAAGTAGTTTTTAAAACATTCTGTTCTCCAACATTAACGCAAGAGTTAGCTTTTTTTTCAAAATTATTTTTTAACTCATTCTGAAATTTATGTTTTCTGATGTGATTTTTTAATCTTCCTTTAACGGTTGTAATAAAATCACAATGAATACAAGAGAAAGTTTTTATATTTATTGAAACTCTCTTTTCCAAGTCATTTTGTTCTTTATGTTTTCTATATAAGTGGTTATGTAACAATTGGTTTACAACCGTTGTGTAGTCACAGTACACGCAAGAGTAAGTTTTTACTTTTACTGCTTCTTTATTTTCCAACTTATATCTCTCTTTATGTTTGCTATAAATGTGTTTTTGTAGATTTCGTTTTATCACTGTTATGAAGTCACAGTACACACAAGGATATGTTTGAATTGCTACTTTATTTTCTAAGTCATTTTGTTCTTTATGTGTTTTATATATGTGGCTTTTTAAATTATCGCCTGTAAATGTTGTAAAGTCACAGTACACACAAGAGTGAGTTTTCAATGACACTTTATTTTCCCTCTTATTTTGTTCTTTGTGTTTTGTATGGATATGGTATTGTAACATTTGATTATTTTGATTTGTTTTGTAGTCACAGTACATACAATAATAAAATTTTAGTTTTATTTTCACTTTATTTTCCAACTCATATTGTTCTTTGTGGTTAATATAAATGTGGTTTTGCAACCTGTGTTTTTCCAATGTTGTAAAGTCACAATACACACAAGAATGAATTTTTGCTTTTATTGATACTTTATTTTCCAACTCATTTTGTTTTTTGTGTTTGTTAAAAATATGCACTTGTAAACACAAGCTGCGTATTGTTTTGTAGTCACAGTACATACAAGATAAAATATTAAGATATATTTTTACTTTTTTTTCCAACTCATTTTGTTCTTTGTGTTGGTGATAAATGTGGCTTTGTAAAACCCGGTTTTCTACTGTTGTAAAGTCACAGTACACGCATGAGCGATTTTTTATTTCAACTTTTTTTTCTAACTCATTTTGTTCTTTATGTTTTTTATATATGTGGTTTTGTAAACACAAGTTTTTCGTTGTAGTATAGTCACAGTACACACAATAAAAGGTTTTTAAATTTATTGCCATTTTATTTTTTAATTCTTTTTGGGCTTTATGTTTTGAAAATATATGGGTTTTCAAGGACCACTTATAAGATGTGGTAAAGTCACAGCACACACAAGAGTAAATTGTCGATTTACGTTTATGGTCTTTAATCATGTGTTGGGTTACTTCGGATTCTGGTCCTGAGAAAAGACATTTATCGTATCTGCATGTAGTTGTGTCGCTAAAACAAAATAAGTTTATATTATTATTATTATTATTATTACAGGTTTAAATATATTTAAAATTAAAAAAATTTGTAACAAAAATAAAACGAAATGTATTTTTATTTGTTTATTTATTGTTGTACACATAGACCGTTTTAAATTTTGGATTTTTGTTTATATAATAATAGTCACACAATAGTGTATTTTATATTTTTCAGTTTGTTAATAAAGGGAAACAACACGTTTATGGATAAGAAAAGAAATTGTTTTACACGAGTTCAGTTTACATTACATTAGTTTTTATTTGTTTGAGTACTATCTGTTTCAACTCATTTTGTTCTCTATGTTTCCCAAAGACGTGCCTTGGCAGTACATGATTATATGTGGTGTAACTTTTGATCTTTATGTTTCCTGTTAATGTGGTTTTGCAAAATTAGATTAGCAACTGCTGCAAAGTCACAGTACTTACAAGGGTAAGTTTTTATAGTTACTTTATTTTGTTCTGTATGTTTGCTAAAAATGTGGTCTTGGAATAAATTCTTTTCTACTGTTGTAAAGTCACAGTACACACAAAAATAGGTTTGTATTTCTACTTTATTTTTCTTATGTTTCAAGATGTGGTTTTGCCACCTTCGGTTTTCTACAGTTTTATAGTCACAGGATATACAAGAGTAAGTTTTTATATTTAATTTCACTCTTTTTTCCAACTCATTTTGTTCTTTATGTTTCCTATAAATGTGCCTTTGTAATGAGTGGTTTAAGGTCGTAATATATTCACAATATACACAAGAGAAAGTTTTTATTTCTATTGCCACTTCATTTTTCAAGTCATTTTGTTTTTTGTGTATATTATAAACGTGCATTTTTAAATAATACTGTGATTTTACCGTTGAAAAGTCACAGTACACACAAGAATATGTTTTTAGGGCAACTTTATTTTCTAACTTATTTTGTTCTTTATGATTCCTATGAATGTGACTTTGTAATGATTTCTTCACGGCCGTAGTATATTCACAATATGTACAAGAGAAAGTTTTTATTTGTATATATACTTTATTTTCCAAGTCATTTTGTTTTTTGTGATTATTATAAACGTGGACTTGTAAATAATACTGTGATTTTACCGTTATAAAGTCACAGTACAAACAAGAATATGTTTTTAGGGCAACTTTATTTTCTAACTTATTTTGTTCTTTGTGTTTTTTATATATGTGGTTTTGTAAAGTATGACGTGAAACTGATGCATAGTCACAGTACACACAAGAGTATCTTTTTATTGAAATCATTTTATCCAACTCATTTATTTTTGGATGATTTTTTATTATGTGTTGGGTTACTACGTGTTCTTGTCCAGAGAAAGAACATTCGCTGTATCCACATTTGGTTAATGGTTTACTGAAACTAAAGAAAAATTGTTTTATTAATTATATAATTAAATAGGGTTAAATATTACCAAATAAAAAGACTATATCTCTAATATATAATTTGTATTAAAAATACAACCCAGTGTGGTTATTTTTTATTAAGTAGCAGCAGCAATAATAATGACTAACTATTTATAAACTAATCTTAAATACATGTATTGTTATTATTATAAATATTGTTTACATTAGTTTTGGCTACATGGCTAAAATAATACGTTTAACACTGCCTAAAAGTAAATACTTCTTTATTTTAATGAAATGTAAAAAATTGCATAACTTGCTAGCAAAAAGACATTGTTATTATTTTTTTTAACAATTTATTTAGACCATGACCATATAATATTACAAAAATATATAATTAACTTACGTCCTAAGATTCAACAAACATAACAATAAACATGTGCTTACAAGATTGCATTATTTTATTTAAAATAAAAAAAACTAAAATATAAAATTTATTTTATAAAAATGATAGAGACGTTTGAATTTTGATAAAATATTTTTACATCCACAGCTACATGTATACTGATAGCTGATCAAGTCACAGTACACACAAAAATATTTTTTATTTGTAAACAAGAAAAGAAATTGTTTTACACGAGTTCAGTTTACATTACATTAGTTTTTATTTGTTTGAGTACTTTCTGTTTCAACTCATTTTGTTCTCTATGTTTCCCAAAGACGTGCCTTGGCAGTACATATGTGGTGTAACTTTTGATCTTTATGTTTCCTGTTAATGTGGTTTTGCAAAATTAGATTAGGAACTGCTGCAAAGTCTCAGTACTTACAAGAGTAAGTTTTTATAGTTACTTTATTTTGTTCTGTATGTTTGCTAAAAATGTGGTCTTGAAATAAATCCTTTCCTTCTGTTGTAAAGTCACAGTACACACAAAAATAGGTTTGTTTTTCTACTTTATTTTTCTTATGTTTCAAGATGTGGTTTTGCCACCTTCGGTTTTCTACAGTTTTATAGTCACAGGATATACAAGAGTAAGTTTTTATTTTTAATTTCACCCTTTTTTCCAACTCATTTTGTTCTTTATGTTTCCTATAAATGTGACTTTGTAATGTTTTGTTCACGGTCGTAGTATATTCACAATATGTACAAGAGAAAGTTTTTATTTGTATTGCCACTTTATTTTCCAAGTCATTTTGTTTTTTGTGTTTATTATAAACGTGGATTTGTAAATAATACTGTGATTTTACCGTTATAAAGTCACAGTACTCACAAGAATATGTTTTTAGGGCAACTTTATTTTCTAACTTATTTTGTTCTTTGTGTTTTTTATATATGTGGTTTTGTAAATGTTCGTTTTTTATAGCTGTATAATCACAGTATACGCAACAGTAAGTTTTTATTTTCAACGCTACTTTATTTTCTAATTCATTTTGTTTTTTATGTTTGTTGTAGATGTGGTTGTGTAAATATTCATTACCTCTTGTTGTGAAGTCACAGTACACACAAGAGTAAGTTTTTACTTTTATATCTACTTTATTTTCCAAATCATTTTGTTCTTTATGTTTCCTATACAAGTGATTTTGTAACAATCGGTTTAAAACCGTTGTATAGTCACAGTACACGCAAGAGTAAGTTTTTACTTTTACTTCTTCTTTATTTTCCAACTTATATTCCTCTTTATGTTTGCTATAAATGTGTTTTTGTAGTTTTTGGTTCAGCACTGTTGTAAAGTCACAGTACACACAAGAATATGTTTTTAGAGCAACTTTATTTTCCAACTTATTTTGTTCTTCGTGTTTTTTATATATGTGGTTTTGTAAAGTATGCTGTGCAGTTGTTGCATAGTCACAGTACACACAAACGTATCTTTTTATTGATATCTTTTTATCCAACTTATTTATTTTTGGATGACTTTTTATTATGTGTTGGGTTACTACGTGTTGTTGTGCTGAGAAAGAACCTTCGCTGTATCGACATTTGGTTAATGGTTTACTGAAACTAAAGAAAAATTATTTTATTTATTATATAATTAAATAGGGTTAAATATTACCAAATAAAAAAACTATATTTTCTAATATATAATTTGTAATAAAAATTCAACCCAGTGTGTTTATTTTTTATTAAGTAGCAGCAGCAATAATAATGACTAACTATTTATAAACTAATCTTAAATAAATGTATTGTTATTATTATAAATATTGTTTATATTAGTTTTGGCTACATGGCTAAAATAATACGTTTAACACTGCCTAAAAGTTGATACTTCTTCATTTTCATGAAATGTAAAAAATTTCATAACTTGCTAGCAAAAAGACATTGTTATTAATTTTTTTTAACAATTCATTTAGACCATGACCATAAAATAATATTACAAAAATATATAATTAACTATACATGTGTTTACAAGATTGCATTATTTTATTTAAAATAAAAAAACTAAAATAAAAAATTTATTATATAAAAATGATAGAGACGTTTGAATTTTGATAAAATATGTCTTATAATATTTTTACATTCACTGCTACAGGTATACAGCTGATCAAGTCACAGTACACACAAAAATATTTTTTATTTGTAAACCCTTGTTTTAAGTAGTTTTTAAAACATTCTGTTCTCCAATGTTAACGCAAGAGTAAGCTTTTATTTTTTTTTCCAAATTATTTTTTAACTCAATCTGAAATTTATGTTTTCTGATGTGATTTTTTAATCTTTCGTTAACGGTTGTAATAAAATCACAATAAATACAAGAGAAAGTTTTTAAATTTATTGAAACTCTCTTTTCCAAGTCATTTTGTTCTTTATGTTTGCTATAGACGTGGTTTTGTAAATTACGATTTTTATTTGTTGTGAAGTCACAGTACACGCAAGTTTTTCTTTTTATTGTTACTTTATTTTCCAACTGATTTTGTTCTTTATGTTTGCTACAAACGTGCCTTTGTAAATGTTCATTTTTTACAGCTGTATAATCACAGTATACGCAACAGTAAGTTTTCAACGCTACTTTCTTTTCTAACTCATTTTGTTTTTTATGGTTATGGAATATGTGGTTTTGTAGCCTTTGTTTTTCCAGTGTTGTGAAGTCACAGTACACGCAATAGTGAACTTTTAGCTTTATATCGACTTTATTTTCTAGATCATTTTGTTCTTTATGTTTCCTATGCAAGTGATTTTGTAACAATCGCTTTAAAACCGTTGTATAGTCACAATAAACGCAAGAGAAAGTTTTTACTTTTACTGCTTCTTTATTTTCCAACTTATATTTCTCTTTATGTTTGCTATAAATGTGTTTTTGTAGATTTCCTTTTCTCACTGTTATGAAGTCACAGTACACACAAGGATATTTTTGAATTGCTACTTTATTTGCTACATTTTGTTCTTTATGTGTTTTACATATGTGGCTTTTTAAAGTATTCTCTGAAGATGTTGTATAGTCACAGTAAACACAAGAAAATATTTTTTTTGATTTATTCTTCAACTTCGGTTCTTCTTTATGTTTCTTTATGCGACTTTTCATTTGATGATTATTATGAATTGGTTTTTGTTCATGATCTTTTATCATGTGTTGGATAACTTCATAGTCTTTACTGAAACAATACAAAAACTATATTAAAAAGGGTTAAATTAGAACCAAAATGTTTACTACATAATTTTTAATAAAAATAAATATATTTATCATTTTATTTATTGTTAAAAAGTTTGATATAATACATTAACATTTCTTTGATCACAACTTAATAGGGAAAGTTTCACTAATATAATACTATACAAAATTAAAAACGCATTGTATTGTATTGTTTTTTTACGTGTCACAACATGAATATCGCGTTCTTGATAATTTAAAGACCAGGCATTGTTGACGTTTTTTCTTTGAGTCTACATCTATATTATTCCTTTACATAAAGCTTGGTGGGCTTTTAAACGTATTTTTTCCACGGTATTGAATTCACAGTAATCGCAGGAGTGAATTTTTATTCCTATTGCTACTTTGTTTTCCAATTCATTTTGTTCTTTGTGTTTTCTAAATAAGTGCTTCTGCAATGCTTGATTACGATATGTAGAATAGTCACAGTAAACACACGAGTACGGTTTTATTTTAATTTCAATTTTATTTTCCAAATCATTTTGTTCTTTATGTTTCCTATACAAGTGGTTTTGTAACAATCGATTTAAAACCGTTGTATAGTCACAGTACACGCAAGAGTAAGTTTTTACTTTTACTGCTTCTTTATTTTCCAACTTATATTTCTCTTTATGTTTGCTATAAATGTGTTTTTGTAGATTTCCTTTTCTCACTGATATGAAGTCACAGTACACACAAGGATATGTTTGAATTGCTACTTTATTTTCTAAATCATTTTGTTCTCTATGTTTGCTATAGACGTGGTTTTGTAAATTACGATTTTTATTTGTTGTGAAGTCACAGTACACGCAAGTTTTTCTTTTTATTGTCACTTTATTTTCCAACTGATTTTGTTCTTTATGTTTGCTAAAGACGTGGTTTTGTAGCTTCAGGTTTTCAATTGTTGTAAAGTCACAGTACGCGCAAGAGTAGGTTTGTATTTTTATTTCTACTTTATTTTCTAACTCATTTTGTTTTTTATGTTTTAAATAGATGTGTTTCTGAAAATTACGGTTCGACTTTGTTGTGAAGTCACAGTACACACAAGAGTACGTTTTTAATTTTATTTTTACTCCATTTTCTACATCATTTTGTTTTTTATGCTTGCTAAATATGTGGTTCTGTAAATTACGATTTTCCATGGTTGTAAAGTCACAGTAAATACAACAGTAAGTTTTTATACTTATCGCAAACTCATTTTGTTCTTTATGTTTCACATATGTATGCCTTTGCAATAAATGTTTATAGGATGTATTATAGTCACAGTACAAACAATGGAATTTTTTATTTTTATTGGTTGGCTTATGTCCATGGTCTGTGATCATGTGTTGGGTTACTTCGTCTTCTGCTGCTGAGAAAAAACATTCGCTGTATCCACATATGGTTGATGTTTTACTGAAACAAAATTATTTGTCAGTTTAATTTAATTAAATAACGAAATTAATAAAAACTATAACTTGACGGTAAGTTAGCAAATCACGTAAGGAGACAATTATTTCTTTTAACAAACAAGTTTTAAAACAATCTGAATAAAAGTTTTTCAGATATTGAGAAAAATCAGAAAGTGTCTATTCCTGAAACGAAAAATTGTTGAAAATAATTAATTAGGTTTTTTTCTTATTTTTATACAAGAAATCTCATTCTGAATTTCTTCGCAATATTAATGAACAACCCTGTATATTTACCTTTCGTTTATAAATAGTAATTGTACGATTATTGAATGGAGTAATAATCATTTCACCTAAACCAGTTTAAAAACATTAATAATAAGGCCTTTCGAAAATGGCGCGCTAGTAAGCAATGCTATTGAAGCATTTAAAAATGCTAATTTGCAATGGTAACACCTAATTTTACTAGCACTTGCACTGCATAAAATTAAACATTAAAGCATAAAATTAGGCATTAAAATGTTATACAGAAGCATTTTAAAATGCGAAAACAAATAAACTGGCACTAATTTCAACACCACTGATTAAAGCATTTAAAAATGAAGCGCAACTAAGCATTAATATGTGTATAATGGTAGACCATACTAGGTACTCTAGTCTATATCTAAAATTTAAACCGTCTCTTAACGAATATCTAGTAAGTAATTGTAATTATAGCGTACATAATTTTTTCTTAAAAAAGCTGACTGAATTGGCACTACTTATACTTAAAAATAAAAAGTAGTAAAATTAGGCATTAAAAATGCTATACAAAAGCATTTAAAAATGCTATATTCAAGCAACTCCATTTAAATTGGATTAAAATGCTATTTGAAGCATTTAAATTGCTGATTATTTTTTTAAACATGTAGCAGATTTAAACAACTACTAATAAGTCGTTTAAAAATGTATCGCTGTTAAACATTAAAATGCTATTTTGAAGCATTTAAAAATAATGATTTGCATTGGTAACATACGAGTAGTGTTAATGTTGATTTTTCGCCAATCATATCCAAATATAAGAGCTGTAGCAATTAAAAATACAAAATTTAAAAAGCATTTTAAAATGCTGATTCACATTAAAACCACCCAAATAAACTAGCACTTGCACTTTTTAAAACACTACATAATAAAAAAAATCCATTAATTGCGTGAAATAAGTATTTGAAAACGCTGATTCGCAATGGTAAATTACACTTTACTGATTTAAACACTAATATTAAAACCTTGCGCATTACAATGATATTTTGAAACATTTATAAACGCTGATTTAATATGGGGGCATTCCACGTTACTCGGTAATTTTTATCCCGCCCGTCACAATTAAAAATTGTGAGTAAAAACCACAAGTTATAAAATTAATATTTTATAATATTATTTTTATTGTGCTTATAACTTATTAAAAGCATAATAAAACAATATTTTTAAATAAATTTTAGATATAGACATAAGAAATAAATAAAATTACGACTTTTACAACTTTTAACTGTAAACACTGAAACTAATTTAAACACCACTAATAATAGGATACCTATTATTATACGAGAGATAATGCAGGCTATTATGAGGTAAATCATTCGAGTGAATAATGCACATAATCTCGAGGGTAATGCATTGATAATGGATAATGAAATGATTATTAAAAATAAAATTTGACATATGTCTGATGGTTAACGTCACTTTCTTCCAATTTTAAATATTAGGTATTGTATTATATTATAGTCACATTAATAACACAGTGCAACAATTTTTAGGACATGGCTTTCAGCCCAAATGGTTCCAACACGAAATGAAAGTAGGCCAACAGACTAAGAAAACCCTCGGAGGGTTTGGTGATATTAGCTCGCATTTTTTTTTTATGGCCTCTTGAAGCTCGCATTCCTTGCGGTCAATAAAATAAATGAATCGATGAATCAAACAAGCGGAATTAAGTATAGTTGCATTAAAAAAGGCAAAATATCGTACATTATTTACCTTTTAGTAGTTATAAAGCTTGTTTGGTACTTTTTCAGTATACTTTTCGCATTTTGACTCAATTTTTGCAATATATTTCATGTGGTAAAGTAAACGATCTTCTTTTTTACTTATTTTTTTCGTTAATCACTTAAAACATTACATGGAATATACAAAAAAGGAATAGCATCTATGTCGTTCGAGCTCTTTTTGATTCTAATTGGAGTGGACAATGATCGCTATTTTCGCTGTCATCGTCAGGGTCTGCATCTAAATTGACATCTTCTGTTTTTCTTTCTGTCTCTTCTCTGTCTCCTTCTTCTCCGTGATAATCGTCTTCGAAAATATTCTTGCTCCACCAACAAATTTCCGCGAGAACTGCGTCGGGCGTTTTTTTCCCTCGAAATCTAAAAATGTTTTCTTAATAATTTTATTAAGAAACAAAAAAATAAAATATTACCTGATTTCAAATGGTATAGCAACTTGGTGGTAACGCTCACCCTGTTCATCCGACTCGGTGGCTAACTGTCGACCGAAATAATCCAGATGGTGGTGCAAGAAGTGAATTTTCAGCGACATGTTCACACCAATTTCGGAAAACTTATTCAACATAGTATGAACAGAGCGTTCATAGTCTTCAGAGCGATGTTTTCCCAACAAGCCTCCAATAACTTCTTTTATTGAATGCCAAGCAGTTAGTTCGTTTTTGTTCAAAACTTTGTCAAATGCTTGAGTTTTCACGAGTTTCCGAATGTCTGGCCCATTCACAACTCCTAATAGAAGACATTATTTTAGTCACAGGAATAATATTATATTTTAAGGAAATACTTAATGTTATAAAGAAACATACATACCATGTTATAGAGAAACTTACAAACATAAGTGTACTATGAAATGAGAAAATGAAAGATTTTAATTATTTGACAATGAAACTGTTTGTGCATGTGTCAAATTGCATATATGGGGCATTCCACGTCAAATCGGATGGTTTGAAAAAAAATTTTTTTTATTCCTCCAATTTTTTATATTTTATAGTACACCTTAAAAGAGCTTTCCCAGTAAATTTTGAGATTTTTTTAATCACGGGTTCAAAAGATATCAAATTTAAAAAAAAAAACGCTTTTTTTGTTTTTCGCTCATAACTTCTTAAAAAATGGTCCAAATCAAAATTTTCATTCTAAATAAAATTTTCGTTTTTTAATGTACTTTTCGAAAAAAAAATACATTGAAAATATTTGAAGCGTTCTAAGTCAATATTTTTGAGTTTTAAAGTTTAAATCGTGTTTTTAAAATTGTGTGTCTTCTTCGATTTTCGCGAAGATTTTTTATTTTTAACTTCTATCTATTTAACAACTATTCAGCCTGGTCCGGTAGTGGGCCTTCCATAGTTACTATTTTTTTTTCGATTTTTCAAAATTAAATTCTTTTTTTAATTTTGAAAAATCGAAAAAAAAGTAATTATGGCCCACTACCGGCTGAATAGTTTTTGAATAGATAGAAGTTGAAAATAAAAATTTTTCGCGAAAATCGAACGAGATACAATTTTAAAAACACGATTTAAACTTTAAAACTCAAAAATATTGACTTCAAATATTTTCAATGTATTTTTTTGAAAAGTAATTTAAAAAACAAAAATTTTATATAGAATGAAAATTTTGATTTGGACCATTTTTTGAGAAGTTATGAGCGAAAAACAAAAAAAGCGGTTTTTTCTTTTGAACCCGTGATCAAAAAAATCTCAAAATTTACTGAGAAAGCTCTTTTAGGAAGTACTAAAAAATATAAAAAATTGGAGGAACCAAAAAAAATTTTTTTTCAAACCATCCGATTTGGCGTGGAATGCCTCATATATTTTACTTTCATTTCAATATCATATGATATTGTAGTACATATTACATTTATATGATAATTATAATTATAATTATGTATTTATATACAAAAAATTTTAAAGTATTGTAATAGTAATTGTTTATACCTTCTTTTAATTTACTCTCGCTGAGTCCAGGGAAAATTTCACCTAAAACCAAGTAAACTTCCTGTCGCTTAGCCACAGTTTTCAGAAAACTTTTGACAATGCCAAGTTTCACATGAAGTGGAGGCAATAAGACTCTGTCTTGTGGTACCAAAGGATCTTGAATGACGTTGGCGTTCACGTGTTTGCTCAATCCTCTACTCTTCCATGAGTGGTTTGTATACTGGTCGCCTTTATATCTGGAGTCCCAATCGCAAATAAAACACATATATTTTATGTAACCTGTTTGCAACCCACGAAGAATTGCAACAACCTTCAAGTCACAGCATATTCGCCATTTATATTTGTCGTAATCAACATTTTGTAGTATTGTTCTTAATGAGTCGTAAGTTTCTTTCGTTTCAATACTGTAGGCAATAGGTACCGATGGTTTTGTGTTTGTTTTATGAAGTAATACTGCTTTCAAGCTTAATTTGGAGCTGTCGATGAACAGTCTCCAGTCATCTGCTCTGTACTGGATGTCCATTTCTCTCATGAGTCTTTCGACGTCATTGCAGTATGCAGCTGTTTTCTCTTTATTCGTTGTGAAACATTTTTGCAGTCTCCCTTGGCGGTTTCTATATGCCGAGACTTTTGTTCCAGGCTCCAACAGATTGTTTGAATTCAAAAATGAAGCCAATTCTTCTGATTTACGTTGTGAAAGTCCTAATTTTGCAACTATGGAGTCCAGCTTATTTTGAGTAACTAAAATTGGCGCCTTAGATAAACTTGGCCCAGGTACATACAGAGAAATACCATCATCCCATTTAGTTTCAAAAGTGGTACCTGATAACACGTCTGGGCTCGGTGTTCTTGGCACTGGAATGTTTTCTGTATGTGGTAATGGTAATTGAGCACTAGAGACCCCTAGATTATTTTTTTTTCTGTTCATTCCGCAACCTGAATTTGCACAAGCATAACAATTAGATGGATCATGATTACCAGGGTTTGTCCAGATCATCGGCACTCCAAACGACAAATTTGGTTTTATTTTATGCATCCAATTCAAAAGATCAGAGTAACACTTTTTGCAAACGATATTTGGTGCCCAAATCACGTTGGAAATAAGTGGTAGATTAAAGTATTTCTCGTAGGCAAACTTAAATTTTTCACTAAAGTATCCATGTTTTGTCCTTTGTGGCGTGAAATGGCCACAAACGTAACAAAAATTGTTTATATTGCAAACCATCGTTTTTCGTATTAAACTTAAATAAAACTTAAACGAATACTGAATTAGCATAAGAAAGTCTCAAATATTTATCCTATGAACGTAAACTAAAGAAAACAATCACAAAAAAAACGTAAATTGAACACAAAAACCAAGAGTACCTCCGAATATATATTTGTCGTATAAACTCACCGGCACGAAAAATGGAGCAGTTAAATTTATTAAACAAATTTAAAATTTGTATGCTTTTTTCAATGATACAATACATAATTCCACTAGTTTGGTTTATTAATTTATTTACTGTAATGGCTTACAAGTCGAAAATTGGCCACAAAGAATGCTTTCTTCAAGAGGCCATAAAAAAAAAATTCGAGCTAATATCACCAAACCCTCCGAGAGTTTTCTTAGTCTGTTGTCCTACTTTCATTTCGCGTTGGATTCATTTGGGCTGAAATTTCTTGTTGCACTGTGTAATAAGACCATTTAAAAATGGCGCTCTATCAAGCAATGCTATTGAAGCATTTAAAAATGCTGATTTGCAATGGTAACAAGCAATTAAGCTAGCACTTGCACTATTTAAACGTTATTATGATCAAAAATACCATGAAATTAAGCATTAAAATGTTTTACAGAAGCATTTTTAAATGCTAAATCAAATAAACTGGCACTATTTTCAACACCACTGATGAAAGAATTTAAAATTAAAGCGCAACTAAGTATTAATATGTGTATGATGGTAGACCATACTAGGTACTTTTCGACATATAATAGTAATAATAATGGGGTAGAATAATCTATATCTAAAATTTAAACCGCCCCTTAACGAATATCTGGTAAGTTTTTTGTGTTTTTTTATATATGTGGTTTTGTACAGTATGATGTGCAGCTGTTGCAACAGTTGCATAGTCACAGTACACACAAGAGTATCTTTTTATTGATCTTTTTATCCAACTCATTTATTTTTGGATAATTTTTTATTTATTATTTTATGTATGGGGTTACTACGTGTTCTTGTCCTGAAAAAGAACATTCGCTGTATCTACATTTGGTTAATGGTTTACTGAAACTAAAGAAAAATTATATTATTTATTGTATTATTAAATAGGGTTAAATATCACCAAATGAAAAGACTCTATTTTCTAATATATAATTTGTAATAAAAATACAACCCAGTGTGGTTATTTTTTATTAAGTAGCAGTATCAATAATAATGACTAACTATTTATAAACTACATCTTACATAAATGTATTATTATTATAAATATTGTTTATATTAGTTTTGGCTACATGGCTAAAATAATACGTTTAACACTGCCTAAAAATTAATACTTCTTCATTTTAATAAAATGGCAAAATGTCATAACTTTCTAGCAAAAGACATTGTTATTAAATTTTTTAACAATTTATTTATGCCATGACCATATAAAATTACAAACATATATAATTAACTCATGTCATAAGATTCACAAAACATAACAATAAGCTTGTGTTTACAAGATTGCATTATTTTATTTAAAATAGAAAAAAACACTCAAATATAAAATTTATTATATAAAAATGATTAATATTTTTGCAACCTTTGGAAAAAAAATTTCAATATCTATTTTTTATTGCCCTAAAAATCTTTGACATTTTAATATTTAATCGTAATTTAATACAAATAAAAAAAAATTGCCAATATTCATTACATTCTTTATAATTTTACAAAAAGTTAATTGTTTTATGATAATAGAGGCGTTTGAATTTTTATAAAATATGCCTTGTAATCTTTTTACATCTACAGCTAGTAAAGTCACAGTACACACAAAACTATTTTTTATTTGTAACTAATTTTGTTTTTTGTTTTAAGTAGTTTTTAAAACATTCTGTTCTTCAACATTAACGCAAGAGTAAGCTTTTTTTCAAAATTATTTTTTTACTCATTCTGAAATTTATGTTTTCTGATGTGATTTTTTAATCTTCCGTTAACGGTTGTAATAAAATCACAATAAATACAAGAGAAAGTTTTTATATTTATTGAAACTCTCTTTTCTAAGTCATTTTGTTCTTTATGTTTCCTATATAAATGGTTATGTAACATTTGGTTTGAAACCGCTGTGTAGTCACAGTACACGCAAGAGTAAGTTTTTACTTCTACTGCTTCTTTATTTTCCAACTTATACCTCTCTTTATGTTTGCTATAAATGTGTTTTTGTAGATTTCGTTTTATCACTGTTATGAAGTCACAGTACACACAAGGATACGTTTGAATTGCTACTTTATTTTCTAAGTCATTTTGTTCTTTATGTGTTTTATATATGTGGCTTTTTAAATTATCGCCTGTAAATGTTGAAAAGTCACAGTACACACAAGAGTGAGTTTTCAATGACACTTTATTTTCCAACTTATTTTGTTCTTTGTGTTTTTTATGGATATGGTATTGTAACATTTGATTATTATGATTTGTTTTGTAGTCACAGTACATACAATAATAAAATTTTGGTTTTATTTTCACTTTATTTTCCAACTCATATTGTTCTTTGTGGTTAATATAAATGTGGGTTTGCAACCTGTGTTTTTCCAATGTTGTAAAGTCACAATACACACAAGAATGAATTTTTGCTTTTATTGATACTTTATTTTCTAACTCATTTTGTTTTTTGTGTTTGCTAAAAATATGCACTTGTAAACACAAGCTGCGTACTGTTGTAAAGTCACAGTACACACAAGAGTAAGTTTTTACTTTTATATCGACTTTTTTTTCCAACTCATTTTGTTCTTTGTGTTTGTGATAAATGTGGCTTTGTAGATTTCGTTTTATCACTGTTGTAAAGTCACAGTACACGCATGAGTGACTTTTTATTTCAATATTTTTTTCTAACTCATTTTGTTCTTTATGTTTTTTATATATGTGGTTTTGTAAACACAAGTTTTTCGTTGTAGTATAGTCACAGTACACACAAGAAAAGGTTTTTAAATTTATTACCATTTTGTTTTTTAATTCTTTTTGGGCTTTATGTTTTGAAAATATATGGGTTTGCAATGACTGTTTATAATATGTGGTAAAGTCACAGCACACACAAGAGTAAATTGTCGATTTACGTTTATGTTCTTTGATTATGTGTTGGGTTACTTCGTGTTCTGGTCCTGAGAAAAGACATTTATCGTATCTGCATATAGTTGTGTCACTAAAACAAAATAAGTTTATATTATTATTATTATTATTACAGGTTTAAATATATTTAAAATTAAAAAAATTATATGTTATTTGTAACAAAAATAAAACGAAATGTATATTTATTTGTTTATTTATTGTCACACAATAGTGTATTCACATTTTATATTTTATATTTTGTTAATAATGGGAAACAACACGTTTATGGATAAGAAAAGAAATTGTTTTACACGAGTTCAGTTTACATTACATTAGCTTTTATTTGTTTGAGTACTTTCTGTTTCAACTCATTTTGTTCTCTATGTTTCCCAAAGACGTGCCTTTGCAGTACATGATTATATGTGGTGTATCCACAGTACACAAGAAAAAGTATTTATCTTTTTTGTTCCTGATTTTCCAGTTTTTTGAAGTCACAGTACACATGAGAGTTTGTTTTTGTTGCTACTTTATTTTCCAACTTTTGATCTTTATGTTTCCTGTTAATGTGGTTTTGCAATATTAGATTAGCAACTGCTGCAAAGTCACAGTACTTACAAGAGTAAGTCTTTATAGTTACTTTATTTTTTTGTTCTGTATGTTTGCTAAAAATGTGGTCTTGAAATAAATCCTTTTCTACTGTTGTAAAGTCACAGTACACACAAAAATAGGTTTGTTTTTTTACTTTATTTTTCTTATGTTCCAAATAGATGTGGCTTTGCCACCTTCGGTTATCTACAGTTTTAAAGTCACAGGATATACAACAGTAAGTTTTTATTTTTAATTTTACCTCATTTTGTTCTTTATGATTCCTATGAATGTGACTTTGTAATGATTTCTTCACGGCCGTAGTATATTCACAATATGTACAAGAGAAAGTTTTTATTTGTATATATACTTTATTTTCCAAGTCATTTTGTTTTTTGTGATTATTATAAACGTGGATTTGTAAATAATACTGTGATTTTACCGTTATAAAGTCACAGTACACACAAGAATATGTTTTTAGGGCAACTTTATTTTCTAACTTATTTTGTTCTTTGTGTTTTTTATATATGTGGTTTTGTAAAGTATGACGTGCAGTTGATGCATAGTCACAGTACACACAAGGGTATTTTTTTATTGATATCTTTTTATCCAACTCATTTATTTTTGGATGATTTTTTATTATGTGTTGGGTTACCACGTGTTCTTGTCCAGAGAAAGAACATTCGCTGTATCCACATTTGGTTAATGGTTTACTGAAACTAAAGAAAAATTATATTATTTATTATATAATTAAATAGGGTTAAATATTACCAAATAAAAAGACTATATTTTCTAATATATAATTTGTATTAAAAATACAACCCAGTGTGGTTATTTTTTATTAAGTAGCAGCAGCAATAATAATGACTAACTATTTATAAACTAATCTTAAATAAATGTATTGTTATTATTATAAATATTGTTTATATTAGTTTTGGCTACATGGCTAAAATAATACGTTTAACACTGCCTAAAAGTTGATACTTATCATTTTAATGAAATGTAAAAAATTTCATAACTTGCTAGCAAAAAGACATTGTTATTAATTTTTTTAACAATTTATTTAGACCATGACCACATAATATTACAAAAATATATAATTAACTTACGTCCTAAGATTTAACAAACATAACAATATAGATGTGTTTACAAGATTGCATTATTTTATTTAAAATAAAAAAAACTAAAATATAAAATTTATTTTATAAAAATGATGGAGACGTTTGAATTTTGATAAAATATTTTTACATCCACAGCTACATGTATACAGCTGATCAAGTCACAGTACAAACAAAAATATTTTTTATTTGTAAACACTTGTTTTAATTAGTTTTTGAAACATTCTGTTCTCCAATGTTAACGCAAGAGTAAGCTTTTATTTTTTTTTCCAAATTATTTTTTAACTCATTCTGAAATTTATGTCGTCTGATGTGATTTTTTAATCTTTGGTTAACGGTTGTAGTGAATTTACAATAAATACAAGAGAAAGTTTTAACATTTATCGAAACTCTCTTTTCCAAGTCATTTTGTTCTTTATGTTTGTTACAAACGTGCCTTTGTAAATGATCGTTTTTTACAGTTGTATAGTCACAGTACACGCAAGAGTAAGTTTTTATTTTCAACGCTACTTTCTTTTCTAACTCATTTTGTGTTTTATGTTTGTTATAGATGTGGTTTTGTAAATGTTCATTACCATTTGTTGTGAAGTCACAGTACACACAAGAGTAAGTTTTTACTTTTATATCTACTTTATTTTCCAAATCATTTTGTTCTTTATGTTTCCTGTACAGGTGGTTTTGTAACAATCGGTTTAATAACGTTGTATAGTCACAGTACACGCAAGAGTAAGTTTTTACTTTTACTGCTTCTTTATTTTCCAACTTATATTTCTCTTTATGTTTGCTATAAATGTGTTTTTGTAGATTTCCTTTTCTCACTGTTATGAAGTCACAGTACACACAAGGATATTTTTGAATTTCTACTTTATTTTCTAAGACATTTTGTTCTGTATGTGTTTTACATATGTGGCTTTTTAAAGTATCCTGTGAAGATGTTGTATAGTCACAATAAACACAAGAAAATACTTTTTTTGCTTTATTCTTCAACTCCGGTTGTTCTTTATGTTTCTTTATGCGACTTTTCATATGATGATTATTATGATCTTTTATCATGTGTTGGATAACTTCATAGTCTTTACTGAAACAATACAAAAACTATATTAAAAAGGGTTAAATTAGAACCAAAATGTTTACTACATAATTTTTAATAAAAATAAATATATTTATCATTTTATTTATTGTTAAAAAGTTTGATATAATAAATTAACATTTCTTTGATCACAACCTATTAAGATAAGTTCCACTAATATAATAACTATACAAAATTAGAAACAATAATCTTTGACGTTTTGATAATAATAAGATGTATTATAGTCATATAGAAGTGTCACAACTTGAATATCGCGTTCTTGATAATTTAAAGACCAGTCATTGTGGACGTTTTTGTTCTTTGAGTCTATCTATCATCTATTTTGTATTTTTACATAAAGCTTGGTGGGCTTTGAAACGTGTTTTTTCCACGGTATTGAATTCACAGTAATCGCAGGAGTGAATTTTTATTACTATTGCTACTTTGTTTTCCAATTCATTTTGTTTTTTGTGTTTTCTAAATAAGTGCTTCTGCAATGATTGATTACGATATGTAGAATAGTCACAGTAAACACACGAGTACGGTTTTATTTTAATTTCAATTTTATTTTCCAACTTGTTTTGTTCTCTATGCTTGCTGAAGATGTGGATATTCAACAATTGCTCAGTAAGCGTTTTAAAGTCACAGTACACACAAGAAAACGTTTGTATGTTTAATGCTACTTTATTTTCTAAATCATTTTGTTCTCTATGTTTGCTATAGACGTGGTTTTGTAAATTACGATTTCTATTTGTTGTGAAGTCACAGTACACGCAAGTTTTTCTTTTTACTGTCACTTTATTTTCCAACTGATTTTGTTCTTTATGTTTGCTAAAGACGTGGTTTTGTAGCTTCAGGTTTTCAATTGTTGTAAAGTCACAGTACACGCAAGAGTAGGTTTGTATTTTTATTTCTACTTTATTTTCTAACTCATTTTGTTTTTTATGTTTTAAATAGATGTGTTTCTGAAAATTACGGTTCGACTTTGTTGTGAAGTCACAGTACACACAAGAGTACGTTTTTAATTTTAGTTTTACTCCATTTTCTACATCATTTTGTTTTTTATGCTTGCTAAATATGTGGTTCTGTAAATTACGATTTTCCATGGTTGTAAAGTCACAGTAAATACAACAGTAAGTTTTCATGCTTATCGCAAACTCATTTTGTTCTTTATGTTTCACATATGTATGCCTTTGCAATAAATGTTTATAGGATGTATTATAGTCACAGTACAAACAATAGAATTTTTTATTTTTATTGGTTGGCTTATGTCCATGGTCTGTGATCATGTGTTGGGTTACTTCGTATTCTGGTGCTGAGAAAAAACATTCGCTGTATCCACATATGGTTGATGTTTTACTGAAACAAAATTGTTTGTCAGTTTAATTTAATTAAATATCGAAATTAATAAAAACTATAACTTGAAGGCAAGTTAGCAAATCACGTAAGGAGACAATTATTTCTTTTAACAAACAAGTTTTAAAACAATCTGAATAAGAGTTTTTCAGATATTGGGAAAAATCAGAAAGTGTCTATCCCTGAAACGAAAAGTTGTTGAAAATATTTAATTGGGTTTTTTTATTATTTTTTGACAAGAAATCTCATCCTGAATTTCTTTGCAATATTAATGAACAACCCTGTATATTTACCTTTCGTTTATAAATAGTAATTGTACGATTATTGAATGGAGTAATAATCATTTCACCTAAACCAGTTTAAAAACATTAATAATAAGGCCTTTCGAAAATGGCGCGCTAGTAAGCAATGCTATTGAAGCATTTAAAAATGCTAATTTGCAAAGGTAACACCTAATTAAACTAGCACTTGCACTGCATAAAATTAAGCATTAAAGCATAAAATTAGGCATTAAAATGTTATACAGAAGCATTTTAAAATGCGGAAACAAATAAACTGGCACTAATTTCAACACAACTGATAAAAGCATTTAAAAATGAAGCGCAACTAAGCATTAATATGTGTATAATGGTAGACTATACTAGGTACTCCTCGAACCATAATAGTAATAATAATAAAGTAGAATAATCTATATCTAAAATTTAAACCGTCTCTTAACGAATATCTAGTAAGTAATTATAATTATAGCATACTTTATTTTTTCTTAAAAAAAGCTGACTTAAATAAATTGGCACTACTTATACTTAAAAAAAGAAAATAGTAAAATTAGGCATTAAAAATGCTATACAAAAGCATTTAAAAATGCTATATTCAAGCATCTAAAGTATGAGTATGAGTATGAGTATGGGAACGTATGGCAGGCCCCAGATATATTGTCATCCACTGATCTCCCGGGGTTATATTACCCCCTTTCCGTTCTCCTGCGTATCCCGCCAAATCACAGCATTACCTGTGTTTGTTGGATCCGAAGTTTTTACGCCGGCTGGTGGGGGATCTAGGAGTTCGTGGATGACAGTGTCAAAGGTTAAGGCCGCTCCCGGGATTTTTGTCAGCCGGGTCGGGCCATACGTCCAGTTTAGGAAGGGTTTTTGGAGGACATTGAACTGACCCAAAACTAAGTACAATCCGGAATCCTCCTAAACCAGGGCTTTAGTAATAACCCCATTCATTTGGTATTCCTGAATGGGGGTGGGTATGTTAGTTTTTTTGCTTACTCCGGCTACCAACCTTGTATATTCTTTATTTATTTTACTGCTAAATTAGTGTTTATACCATTTTCGTTTAATTTATGTTTTTGCATTCTTACTTTTTTTTCCAAATTTAATTTAAAAATATAAATATTAATATACAAAATAGATAAAACCGGCCATGTAGTGTATGTGGTGGAATGCCACCAAATGGTCTGCATTGACTATTGATAGGATCGTTCTTCTTTTCTTCTGTTCTGTTCTTCCATTTGAGCCGGTGTTAGTACGCTGTCCTTGTTGGTGAACTATTTATTTTGTTGTTAAATTAGTGATTATACCGTTTATTATTATTTATTTTGTAACTTTGCATTCTTACTTTATTCCAAATCTAGCCTAAAAATAAATTAATTCACGAAATAAATACAGCCGGCCCTGTGGTGTATCGTATTAATTTTTGAAGTACGGACTTAGTCAGGCGTGTAACGTATGCTTTACAGATGGTTTATTTACGTTATTGGCTATTGAGTTCTTATTATCGTCTTTGGGTTTGATTTATGGCTGTGACCCTAAATGCATATACAGTGTTACTTATTCAAACACAACACTTTTTTATGATGAATTTTGTCTTCTTGCTTCATTTAGTTTATTTACTCTCACGCCTTTTTCAATGGTTGTTTATGATTTGTCTACTATGAGAAAATGAGGTTGTTTATTTAACAATTACGGAAATGTTCTTATTATTTTTTAAAATTTAGTTTTTATGACAGATAAAAAGAATCTTAGATTTTTTGGCAACATTGTAAAATGCTTATACAAACATTTAACGATTATACGGTAAGACGTGCTATATTCAAGCATCTAAAATGGATTAAAATGCTGTTTTGAAGCATTTAAAATTCTGATTATTTTTTTAAACATGTACATGAGCAGATTTAAACAACCAATAATAAGTCGTTTAAAAATGTATCGCTGTTTAACATTAAAATGCTATTTTGAAGCAATTAAAAATAATGATTTGCTTTGGTATACGAGTAGTGTTAATGTTGATTTTTCGGCAATCATACCCAAATATGAGAGCTGCAGTTCACTCCGTGTAGCAATTAAAAATACAAAATTTAAAAAGCATTTAAAAATGCTGATTTACATTAAAACCACCCAAATAAACTAGCACTTGCACTTTTCAAAACACTACATAATAAAAAAAATCCATTAATTGCGTAAAATAAGTATTTGAAAACGCTGATTCGCAATGGTAAATTACACTTTACTGATTTAAACACTAATATTAAAACCTTGCGCATTACAATGATATGTTAATGCATTTATAAATGCTGATTTAATATGGTAACACCCATATAAATTAGTACTTAAAGTATTCAAAATAAGATATAGACATAAGAAATAAATAAAATTAGGACTTACAACGCTGACTTCAAATTGTAGGTAAACCTACTAAATGAACTTTTAACTGTAAACACTGAAACTAATTTAAACACGACTAATAATAGGATACCTATTATTATACGAGAGATAATGCAGGCTATTATAAGGTAAATCATCCGAGTGAATAATGTACATAATCTCGAGGGTAATGCTTTACTTTATCTACTCCAGTTAGTAGATAATGAAATGGTTTTCAAAAATAAAATTTGATATATGTCTGATGGTTAACGTCAATTTCTTTCAATTTTAAATATTAGGTATTATATTATATTATGCATGGTCACATTAATAATAATAAGACTATTTAAAAATGGCGCTCCATCAAGCAATGCTATTGAAGCATTTAAATATGCTGATTTGCAATGGTAACAAGCAATTAAACTAGCACTTGAACTATTTAAACGTTATTATGATCAAAAATTAAAAATAACATAAAATTAAGCATTAAAATGTTATACAGAAGCATTTTAAAATGCTGATTCAATTACACTAACACTAATTTCAACACTACTGATGAAAGAATTTAAAAATAAAGGGCAACTAAGCATTCATATGTGTATGATGGTAGACCATACTAGGTACTTTTCGACCTATAATAGTAATAATAAAATTAGGCATTAAAAATGCTATACAAAAGCATTTAAAAATGCTATATTCAAGCATCTTAAATGCTAATCCATTTAAACTAGATTAATTAAGTTATTAAAATGCTGTTTTGAAGCATTTAAAAATTCTGATTATTTTTTTAAACATGTAAATGAGCAGATTTAAACAACTAATAAGTTTTTTAAAAATGTATCACATTAAAATGCTATTTGAAGCATTTAAAAAATGCTGATACAACATACAACTACTCCACGTAATAGTGTTAATGTTGATTTTTTGGCAATCATACCCAAATATGAGAGCTGCAGTTCATTCCGTGTAGCAATTAAAAATACAAAATTTAAAAAGCATTTTAAAATGCTGATTCACATTAAAACCACCCAAATAAACTAGCACTTGCACTTTTCAAAGCACTACATAAAAAAATCCATTAATTGTGTGAAATAAGTATTTGAAAACGCTGATTCGCAATGGTAAATTACACTTTACTGATTTAAACACTAATATTAAAACCTTGCGCATTACAATGATATGTTAATGCATTTATAAATGCTGATTTAATATGGTAACACCCATATAAATTAGTACTTAAAGTATTCAAAACAAGATATAGACATAAGAAATAAATAAAATTAGGACTTACAACGCTGACTTCAAATTGTAGGTAAACCTACTAAATGAACTTTTAACTGTAAACACTGAAACTAATTTAAACACCACTAATAATAGGATACCTATTATTATACGAGAGATAATGCAGGCTATTATAAGGTAAATCATCCGAGTGAATAATGTACATAATCTCGAGGGTAATGCTTTACTTTATCTACTCCAGTTAGTAGATAATGAAATGGTTTTCAAAAATAAAATTTGATATATGTCTGATGGTTAACGTCAATTTCTTTCAATTTTAAATATTAGGTATTATATTATATTATGCATGGTCACATTAATAATAATAAGACTATTTAAAAATGGCGCTCCATCAAGCAATGCTATTGAAGCATTTAAATATGCTGATTTGCAATGGTAACAAGCAATTAAACTAGCACTTGAACTATTTAAACGTTATTATGATCAAAAATTAAAAATAACATAAAATTAAGCATTAAAATGTTATACAGAAGCATTTTAAAATGCTGATTCAATTACACTAACACTAATTTCAACACTACTGATGAAAGAATTTAAAAATAAAGGGCAACTAAGCATTCATATGTGTATGATGGTAGACCATACTAGGTACTTTTCGACCTATAATAGTAATAATAAAATTAGGCATTAAAAATGCTATACAAAAGCATTTAAAAATGCTATATTCAAGCATCTTAAATGCTAATCCATTTAAATTAGATTAATTAAGTTATTAAAATGCTGTTTTGAAGCATTTAAAAATTCTGATTATTTTTTTAAACATGTAAATGAGCAGATTTAAACAACTAATAAGTTTTTTAAAAATGTATCACATTAAAATGCTATTTGAAGCATTTAAAAAATGCTGATACAACATACAACTACTCCACGTAATAGTGTTAATGTTGATTTTTTGGCAATCATACCCAAATATGAGAGCTGCAGTTCATTCCGTGTAGCAATTAAAAATACAAAATTTAAAAAGCATTTTAAAATGCTGATTCACATTAAAACCACCCAAATAAACTAGCACTTGCACTTTTCAAAGCACTACATAAAAAAATCCATTAATTGTGTGAAATAAGTATTTGAAAACGCTGATTCGCAATGGTAAATTACACTTTACTGATTTAAACACTAATATTAAAACCTTGCGCATTACAATGATATGTTAATGCATTTATAAATGCTGATTTAATATGGTAACATCCATATAAATTAGTACTTAAAGTATTCAAAATAAGATATAGACATAAGAAATAAATAAAATTAGGACTTACAACGCTGACTTCAAATTGTAGGTAAACCTACTAAATGAACTTTTAACTGTAAACACTGAAACTAATTTAAACACGACTAATAATAGGATACCTATTATTATACGAGAGATAATGCAGGCTATTATAAGGTAAATCATCCGAGTGAATAATGTACATAATCTCGAGGGTAATGCTTTACTTTATCTACTCCAGTTAGTAGATAATGAAATGGTTTTCAAAAATAAAATTTGATATATGTCTGATGGTTAACGTCAATTTCTTTCAATTTTAAATATTAGGTATTATATTATATTATGCATGGTCACATTAATAATAATAAGACTATTTAAAAATGGCGCTCCATCAAGCAATGCTATTGAAGCATTTAAATATGCTGATTTGCAATGGTAACAAGCAATTAAACTAGCACTTGAACTATTTAAACGTTATTATGATCAAAAATTAAAAATAACATAAAATTAAGCATTAAAATGTTATACAGAAGCATTTTAAAATGCTGATTCAATTACACTAACACTAATTTCAACACTACTGATGAAAGAATTTAAAAATAAAGGGCAACTAAGCATTCATATGTGTATGATGGTAGACCATACTAGGTACTTTTCGACCTATAATAGTAATAATAAAATTAGGCATTAAAAATGCTATACAAAAGCATTTAAAAATGCTATATTCAAGCATCTTAAATGCTAATCCATTTAAATTAGATTAATTAAGTTATTAAAATGCTGTTTTGAAGCATTTAAAAATTCTGATTATTTTTTTAAACATGTAAATGAGCAGATTTAAACAACTAATAAGTTTTTTAAAAATGTATCACATTAAAATGCTATTTGAAGCATTTAAAAAATGCTGATACAACATACAACTACTCCACGTAATAGTGTTAATGTTGATTTTTTGGCAATCATACCCAAATATGAGAGCTGCAGTTCATTCCGTGTAGCAATTAAAAATACAAAATTTAAAAAGCATTTTAAAATGCTGATTCACATTAAAACCACCCAAATAAACTAGCACTTGCACTTTTCAAAGCACTACATAAAAAAATCCATTAATTGTGTGAAATAAGTATTTGAAAACGCTGATTCGCAATGGTAAATTACACTTTACTGATTTAAACACTAATATTAAAACCTTGCGCATTACAATGATATGTTAATGCATTTATAAATGCTGATTTAATATGGTAACACCCATATAAATTAGTACTTAAAGTATTCAAAATAAGATATAGACATAAGAAATAAATAAAATTAGGACTTACAACGCTGACTTCAAATTGTAGGTAAACCTACTAAATGAACTTTTAACTGTAAACACTGAAACTAATTTAAACACCACTAATAATAGGATACCTATTATTATACGAGAGATAATGCAGGCTATTATAAGGTAAATCATCCGAGTGAATAATGTACATAATCTCGAGGGTAATGCTTTACTTTATCTACTCCAGTTAGTAGATAATGAAATGGTTTTCAAAAATAAAATTTGATATATGTCTGATGGTTAACGTCAATTTCTTTCAATTTTAAATATTAGGTATTATATTATATTATGCATGGTCACATTAATAATAATAAGACTATTTAAAAATGGCGCTCCATCAAGCAATGCTATTGAAGCATTTAAATATGCTGATTTGCAATGGTAACAAGCAATTAAACTAGCACTTGAACTATTTAAACGTTATTATGATCAAAAATTAAAAATAACATAAAATTAAGCATTAAAATGTTATACAGAAGCATTTTAAAATGCTGATTCAATTACACTAACACTAATTTCAACACTACTGATGAAAGAATTTAAAAATAAAGGGCAACTAAGCATTCATATGTGTATGATGGTAGACCATACTAGGTACTTTTCGACCTATAATAGTAATAATAAAATTAGGCATTAAAAATGCTATACAAAAGCATTTAAAAATGCTATATTCAAGCATCTTAAATGCTAATCCATTTAAATTAGATTAATTAAGTTATTAAAATGCTGTTTTGAAGCATTTAAAAATTCTGATTATTTTTTTAAACATGTAAATGAGCAGATTTAAACAACTAATAAGTTTTTTAAAAATGTATCACATTAAAATGCTATTTGAAGCATTTAAAAAATGCTGATACAACATACAACTACTCCACGTAATAGTGTTAATGTTGATTTTTTCGCAATCATACCCAAATATGAGAGCTGCAGTTCATTCCGTGTAGCAATTAAAAATACAAAATTTAAAAAGCATTTTAAAATGCTGATTCACATTAAAACCACCCAAATAAACTAGCACTTGCACTTTTCAAAGCACTACATAAAAAAATCCATTAATTGTGTGAAATAAGTATTTGAAAACGCTGATTCGCAATGGTAAATTACACTTTACTGATTTAAACAGTAATATTAAAACCTTGCGCATTACAATGATATGTTAAATCATTTATAAATACTGATTAAATAGGTTATACAGAAGCATTTTAAAATGCTGATTCAATTACACTAACACTAATTTCAACACTACTGATGAAAGAATTTAAAAATAAAGGGCAACTAAGCATTAATATGTGTATGATGGTAGACCTTACTAGGTACTTTTCGTCCTATAATAGTAATAATAATAAAGTAGAATATTTTATATCTAAAATTTAAACCGTCCTTATCGAATATCTGGTAAGTAAGTGTGATTACAGCATACATAATTTTTTCTTAAAAAAAGCTGACTCAAATGAATTGGCACTGCTTATTTAAAAAAAAATTCATTTAAATTAGATTAAAATAAGTTATTAAAATGCTATTTGAAAAAATGCTGATTTGCATTTAAACCACCCAAATAAACTAGCACTTGCACTTTTTAAAACACTACATTTAAAAAAATCCAAATTGCGTAAAATAAGTATTTACACTTTACTGATTTAAACACTACTTAATATTAAAACCTTGCGCATGACAATGATATACATTTATAAATGCTGATTTAGTATGGTAACACGGATATCAACTAGTATACTAGTATTAAAAATTAGACATAAGAAATAAATAAAATTATTACTTACAACGCTGACTTAAAATTGTAGGTAAACCCAAAGATAATACATGGGTGTATTATCTTTGGGTAAACCTACTAAATGATCACCACTAATAATAGGATATTTTATAAGAGAGATATATTGCAGGCTATTATGAGGTAAATCATCCGAGTGAATAATAATCTCGAGTGTAATGCTATACTTTATATACTCCAGTTAGTAGATAATTAAATGATTTTTTAAAATAAAATAAATAAAATTTGACATCTATAATTTTTTTTTATCTGGACTCGTGTTTTTTTGTTAGGTTGGTGGCTTATGCCAGTTTGACTTAGTATTTTTAGTATTTAAAAATTGTAGGTACTTCTGCTAAAGAATTTAATTAAATACCTACTTTGACACTGTCAAATTAACAATAATATTTATTATTGATAATTTACTTGTCAATTATAAATAAAAAGATAATTATGCCAAAAATAATAGCAACGAATTCGAATGTAAAAGCCCTTCTAAGGGCAAAACTTTTTGCAAAACATTTTGATGAAATTATGCCAAATGCCACAATGGATGAAAAAGTACATCGCCTTATGGACATTTTTGGTTTTATAAATATTACATCACACATTATTATCACATTATACACCATTGAACAACATTTACGTTCACAAAAAAATTTAATTTCTTTTATATAAGTTCTTTTCAAAGCGAAGATTATTATCCGCTAGGAATACTTTCTCTTCTGGGCCGTAAAGCAACCTGTATTTAACTACTTTTTTATATGATTTTACTCAACCAAGCACCACCAAAGCCAAATTAATTGCATTTTTAACTACGAATTTCGACAACTCAACTTGACAACTGCACAATGTAACCTACAATAATTTATACATAACCACAATTAGATTTATAACTAGCTTAGTTTGTTTTAATCAATGCGACCAACTTGACAACTGTATTTACCAACCAAAACCCTAAATTTGCAACGTTGCCGCAGTCCAGATTAAAAAAAATTAACTTTAGCTGTATAGAGAAAGTGTTAAGCCAATCAGGTCATTGTTCTTGTGGTCTTCGATATTTGGCAACACAAGCCCATTTTCCTTGTAACTTTTGAGACTTTTGACACTACAGTGCCCATATATTCTTTTTCTATGTAAATAAGATTCCGAAAAAACTTACTTGAAATTTTTTCAGAAGTAAAACCCTAATTTGACTGGGATAAATGGCAAAAAATTTTAAAAAAAATAATCTTCATGTGTAGAAGTAAGAATTTTTCCAATGCACCCTTTTATATGCCAAAGGAGCATCGCTAGTATACTGTACCTAAAATCCTTTTTACTTCAAAGGACCACATAAGTTACAAATATCTGTAGGTATAAAAAAACTGTACATTGCTTCTGAAATAGTATACTTATGGACCAATTTAACCAAAATAAACATAAATCCACTTACCCTTGCACCTTGACACCTACATTTCAATAACAACCACCTGAAGCTAAATTCAAAATATACAAAAAACTACCTACCAGATATTTCTTAGATATTATAAAAAATAAACTTGATTGACATACAGAAAAAATAGCTTAATACGCAAAATACATTTAAAATGCGCTGAAAAGAGTCCACATATTTGTAAAAAATTTACATTTTTATTTTATTGTTATATTTGAGGTAGGTAATATTATTTAGTAACTTATTTTTTGGTATATCGATGGGGAAAAGTCACAAGTGGTTGTAGTTGTTTGTAGGTGAATTACAGCCTGTAATTTACAGGCCTCCAAAAATCCTCCACAATATGAAAATACTTCTCCACACACAAAAACATTGGGTATTTGTTTGCACTAAAAAATTAATTTAAAGCCAAGTTCAATGTTTCCACAAAAACACTACCCGCACAAATAGTTTACTTTGCCACATGCATTATCTGATTTAAAACGATTGTATACACCTTTGACAAATTCAAAACAAACACCGATATATGTGGATTAAGATAAAAAAAAACATTTTTCCAAAAAAATTAGGTTATCCCCAAATGTTTTTTATATGTTGTTGGTAGCACTGATTTTATTAAGTTCTATTGTCGGATGTTAAATATTTAATCCAAAATTAGATTGTTTATGACTGAATTTACAATAATAACGTACATTTTAAAATGTATATTTGGCCAAAATAGCCTTGGAATTAAATGAAATACGGCAATGTCCATCTTAAAGTCAGAGGTGCCAACTATGAAGATTATATTATTTTTACTGCCTACCATTGATTTAGTAAAATGGTTTGTTCCAATTGGGACAACAACCAATCAGTGAAATTATTATGGTAAAATGTAAAATCTGATATATCTATAACTAGATAAAAAAGAACTACATATTTTTAAAATCACATTATATTTATTACTATTATTTAAAGAATTCTAACTAATTGACTGAATTTTCTACATAAAAAACGTAAAATGTTAGGTTAGTAACTAACTAAGTAAGTAGTGCTGTTTACAGATTCCCATTACGGGAATTTATAAACAGCACTACGGTTTTCGCATTGTTCATCTTTTACGGGACTTTGTTGTCGCTATAGCTCTTACCTCTTGGATAAAAAATTAATAATTTTTTTATTGCATTCACTTATGCAGAAGTCCCTTACAAATTTTTGTTAATTTTCACCACACAGTTTTGCAATAATTATTAATTATCAATCTGTCATTTTCGTCTAGAAGATCCGGCAATACTGGATCTAGGGATATTTACCATACTTTCGTTTTAAAGTAAATTATTGAAAAACCACAATTGTATTTTTAAGTTTTCAAATGTATTAAATTGTTCTAAACGTCCTAAAATGGTTTTAATATTAAAAAATAAAAAAGTTTCGCCCGAGCAGGGACTTGAACCCTGGA
Organism: Brassicogethes aeneus; assembly: GCA_921294245.1. NCBI lineage: Eukaryota > Metazoa > Arthropoda > Insecta > Coleoptera > Nitidulidae > Brassicogethes > Brassicogethes aeneus. Next base: position 5,579,745 of record OV121142.1, on the reverse strand, counting down.
CCCTTGGATTAAAAGTCCAATGCTCTACCAACTGAGCTACCCGGGCTCTTATTAATTTTAATTTTTTTAATTCCGCGAGCTGGATTTTTAGGCTAAATTTTCATGTAGGCTTCTGTGTTAAAAAAATGTTCTAATCTTCTAACGTGGCATTAAAAAATTAATGATTTTTTCCACCGCACAGTTTTGCAATAATTATCAATTATCAATCCGTCATTTTCGTTTTAAAGTAAATTATTGAAAAAACCACAATTGTATTGTTAAGTTTTTAAATGTTTTAAATTCTTCTAAACGTCCTAAAATGTTTTTAATATTAAAAAATAAATAAAAAAAGTTTCGCCCGAGCAGGGACTTGAACCCTGGACCCTTGGATTAAAAGTCCAATGCTCTACCAACTGAGCTACCCGGGCTCTTATTAATTTTAATTTTTTTAATTCCGCGAGCTGGATTGTTAGGATAAATTTTCATGTAGGTTTCTGTGTTAAAAAAAATGTTCTAATCTTCTAACGTGACATTAAAAAATTAATGATTTTTTTCACCGCACAGTTTTGCAATAATTATCAATCTGTCATTTTCGTCTAGAAGATCCGGCAACACTGGATCTAGGGATATTTGGTTTGATTTATTTGGTGACCACCATAATTTCGTTTTAAAGTAAATTATTGAAAAAACCACAATTGTATTGTTAAGTTTTCAAATGTTTTAAATTGTTCTAAACGTCCTAAAATGTTTTTAATATTAAAAAAGAAATAAAAAAAGTTTCGCCCGAGCAGGGACTTGAACCCTGGACCCTTGGATTAAAAGTCCAATGCTCTACCAACTGAGATACCCGGGCTCTAATTAATTTTAATTTTTTTAATTCCGCGAGCTGGATTGTTAGGCTAAATTTTCATGTAGGTTTCTGTGTTAAAAAAAATGTTCTAATCTTCTAACGTGACATTAAAAAATTAATGTCACAATTTTGCAATAATTTTCAGTTATCAATCTGTCATTTTCGTCTAGAAGATCCGGCAACACTGGATCTAGGGATATTTGGTTTGATTTATTTGGTGACAACCATAATTTCGTTTTAAAGTAAATTATTGAAAAAACCATAATTGTATTGTTAAGTTTTCAAATGTTTTAAATTGTTCTAAACGTCCTAAAATGTTTTTAATATTAAAAAATAAATAAAAAAAGTTTCGCCCGAGCAGGGACTTGAACCCTGGACCCTTGGATTAAAAGTCCAATGCTCTACCAACTGAGCTACCCGGGCTCTAATTAATTTTAATTTTTTTAATTCCGCGAGCTGGATTGTTAGGCTAAATTTTCATGTAGGTTTCTGTGTTAAAAAAAATGTTCTAATCTTCTAACGTGACATTAAAAAATTAATGTCACAATTTTGCAATAATTTTCAGTTATCAATCTGTCATTTTCGTCTAGAAGATCCGGCAACACTGGATCTAGGGATATTTGGTTTGATTTATTTGGTGACAACCATAATTTCGTTTTAAAGTAAATTATTGAAAAAACCATAATTGTATTGTTAAGTTTTCAAATGTTTTAAATTGTTCTAAACGTCCTAAAATGTTTTTAATATTAAAAAATAAATAAAAAAAGTTTCGCCCGAGCAGGGACTTGAACCCTGGACCCTTGGATTAAAAGTCCAATGCTCTACCAACTGAGCTACCCGGGCTCTTATTAATTTTAATTTTTTTAATTCCGCGAGCTGGATTGTTAGGCTAAATTTTCATGTAGGTTTCTGTGTTAAAAAAAATGTTCTAATCTTCTAACGTGACATTAAAAAATTAATGATTTTTTTCACCGCACAGTTTTGCAATAATTATCAATTATCAATCTGTCATTTTTGTCTAGAGAAGCATATTTGGTGACTACCATAATTTCGTTTTAAAGTAAATTATTGAAAAACCGCCATTGTATTTTTAAGTTTTCAAATATTTTAAACTGTTCCAAACGTCCTAAAATGTTTTTAATATTAAAAAATAAATAAAAAAAGTTTCGCCCGAGCAGGGACTTGAACCCTGGACCCTTGGATTAAAAGTCCAATGCTCTACCAACTGAGCTACCCGGGCTCTTATTAATTTTGATTTTTTTTAATTCCGCGAGCTGGATTGTTAAGCTAAATTTTCATGTGGGTTTGTGTTAAAAAAAATTCTAATCTAACGTGACATTAAAATATTAATGATTTTTTTCACCGCACAGTTTTGCAATAATTATCAATTATCAATCTGTCATTTTCGTCTAGAAAATCCGGCAACACTAGATCTAGGGATATTTGGTTTGATTTATTTGGGGACCACCATAATTTCGCTTTAAAGTAAATTATTGAAAAACCACAATTGTATTGTTAAGTTTTCAAATGTTTTAAATTGTTCTAAACGTCCTGAAATGTTTTTAATGTTAAAAAATAAATAAAAAAAGTTTCGCCCGAGCAGGGACTTGAACCCTGGACCCTTGGATTAAAAGTCCAATGCTCTACCAACTGAGCTACCCGGGCTCTTATTAATTTTGATTTTTGTTAATTCCGCCAGCTAGATTGTTAAGCTAAATTTTCATGTAGGTTTTTCAAAAAAGTCGTGTTCTAATTTTCATGCATCCGTCATTTCAATGACAGTTTGTTTTGGCGCCAAATTGAAATAATAGGTGCTTTCCTTTTGCCACGATTCTTAGATATTCTTACCTCACCTTGGTTTATCTCACTTTAAAGACCGTTCCATTTGCAAAATGACAGGTAAGCCAAAGTGAGAACTTTACCTCCCCCCTTACCGATCAAGCACAACCTCCGGAGCAAACTTACAAATGAGAAATTTTGATTACTTGGTGGTGGGGATAGATGCACGCCAAAAAGTGAGGTTGTACACTTTCTATCAAACAAAACAGAAGAAAATTAAAACAATATTAGTGTTCGGCATAATCGGATTATATCAATAACCGATTATATCCGATACGATTATTTCAATAATCGGATGATAATTCGATTAAATAATCGGCGATTATAAATCGCATACTTTCATTCGGATTTCAATATCGGAATAATTTAATCGAATTGATAATTCGAATGAAAGTATGCGATTAATAATCGCCGTTTATTTTCGAATTAAGTAATCCGCGATTATTAATCGCATATTTTCATTCGGATTTCAAATTGAATGATTCATTCGGCGACTAGAATAGGTATGACTATTTAAATAGTAATTTACGATTACGATGATACGATACGATTAAACTAGTATTTTCAGAATCGCTGCTGAATATTACATTCACTACATTCTATAAAATTAAAGAATAAAAAAAAGGTATTTATTATTGTTTAAATTGGATTTATATTTTTAACTACCTGTATTATTTGGTTCGACATTTTGTTCGTTAAGTCTTTAATCTTTGCGTAAAACCGTTGGGGGAAATGGTTAATCCACTGAATTATAGATTCCTTCCTTCCTTCCTCCCGTAGAAGATGAACATTACGTAATTGTCACCATTAACATTTCCCGTTTAGGTATTTTTAATACATTTTGATAAAATTTTGCAATTATAGTAATAAAAAAAATCAAAGAATAAAATATTTTCTTAACAAAATCATATTTTTAAGTAATTTTAATATTTTAAATTATCAATAATTGTTAAGTTTAATTAAAATTAATATCGGGCAATGTTAATGGTGACAATTACGTCAAAAATGTTTATTTAAATCGTATTGCCAGTTATAGATTCCCGTACCGTACGGGCACGACTACGGGAGGAAGGAAGGAAGGCAATCTATAATTCAGGCTTAAGGGTTAACTATGATTTCGCGAAAGAATCGAACGATTTTGGGGTATTTTTTTATAACACATCTCAGATTTTTTTTATATTTTAATATTGTGTTTATACATCTAATTCCAACCTAAATCTAAAATTTTTCTTTTATCTGACCTAAATTTTGGCTCCCAGAGACCATTTAATTTTACCTTTCCCAAAAAGCCATAATTTCATTATATTCGCATAATTTTTATATTAAAATACTAAATGTTTTGAGATGTGGTCCATAAATGACCCTTATTAGTACCTACAATTCTACCAAAAAATAAATTAATTTTTTTACATGTAGGTGGCGCTGCAATTTTTTCTTCTTCAAAAATAGACGTTTTTTGAAGACCAAAAACTCTCTTAAGCAACAATGCTTAAAAAAACTAAATAGTATACCAGATAATATACATATTCCTTTATAATTTAATATATAAAAATTTACTTGCAAATGATGTTGCCGCCCGTAAACCCAACTTAAAGTTTTGTTTACCGCATTAAAAAAAATTGAATTACACTTACAACTTTATTCATATTTATTAACTAAGGAATTCCAGGAGATTACTTTTATTGGTAACAATAACACAGCAAAAAAAAGTTTTATTTTTTCACACCCAGGGGGCGCTGCAGCCTTTTTTCTTTAAAAACTATATAGCATTTCAGATAATATAGTTATGTATTCCTTTATTATAAAGAGTTACGTATTCCTTTATTTATTTAATAGGTTTGTTCTTTATTTTATTTATTATGTTTTTCTTTATTATTATTATTGATATTACTATTTCTTTATTATTTAACATATAACAATTTATCTGCAAGATTTGCATATATTAAATAATAAAGATATATCCTAATAATTATTATAATAATAATAATTATTACCTTTACATTAAATTTTAAACTTGTTGGGCTCTAAGGGGTATATTCTCTAACTTTTTAGTTATAAATAACCCTGGTTTATATCATACTGGCTGGTTCAAATCTCTAGAGCTACTTAGGCCGCAAAGGAACTACTTTAAAACTGATAAAACTTCAAAAAAACTTCATCCGCTTCTGTGCTAATTTCTTCAATTTCTTCAGGCAAATTTTTTAATTTTCTTTTTTTATTTTTGCTTAACCTTCTATCTGACGATAATCTTGATAATAAGCCGCGTATCTGATTAGGATGCATATACTCGTTTGAAGAAAACTAAAATTTGCCATTTACTTCATAATGTTGTAAAGCTGTTGCTATATATTCACCCATAATATAACAAGTGGTATGATTATCATCGATGATATTTTCGAATTGAAACCGAGCTGCAGATTTCACGAGTCCGCAGGACGAGTGAAATGTGTTGCTTCGGTTTTAATGAGCTGCAGTTTTAGTGATTTTTTACACTTTTCAAAGCTTTCAAACATACGAATTTTTGAATTAAAAAAATAATCCTGGTATAGATTCTTTGGGAAATTTTATGCTCTACAAGATTCTTTGGGAAATTTTATGCTCTACAAGAATCCGCCGGGTAAAAATTTTTATCTCAAACGGTTCAAAAGTTATAGTCTTTTTAATGAAAAAAGATTTTTTTACGTGTTATTTCAATGGAAAACTTAGAATGCTCACCGACACCTTTTAAAATTGAGCAAAAAATTTTGCCTTGCAGGGAAATTTTTTGCTCGGTATGTAGGTTCATTTTAACCCATAAATCCGATAGGTTAGTTTTTTTGGCTCACCCTAACCTATAGTTTGTCTAATTTCAGAAAATTTATGATTTTGAAATTTAAGGTGGTTTAGAAGATCATCTTCATTTTCAAAAACCCTTCTGCAAAGTAATTCGTCGCACCTATATTTAATTGCTTTTAAATTATTTAGATTTTCCTTTTGTCGACTCGATGATGTCCAAGGAACTTTCATGTTTACTCCAGAAGAAAATTCAATTCCTAGACTTTTGATTTACTTAAAGAAGAAAATTATTTACTTTGCGTACCTTTAAAAGCATGATATTTTCCCTCTCCAATTTTAACTTTTGTAATAACGGCAAAATTTTAAATGTTATTATGGTTACCGTTTGACAGTAACTGTCAACTGTTGGGGTAACTTGATTCCCAGCCTATAGGCTTGACTTTAGTTTAATTTTAAAGTACGATAATAAAGAATGCTTTGCCTCTAGAAATATACTAAAATATATTTAAACAAATGGTCATATTACTATTACTATTACTATAGAGTCACTAAAATACTTGATACCATTTGTAATTAAAATTTCTTTGGTTTTGTTACCTTTTGTCCGCATACAACAATAAAAGCGAAAAAATGCGTTTATATAACAATATGCGGGTACGTGCACTAGTTATAATGTTAATCGTCCCTACAACAGGCATTAATTATTGCAAATAAAATTTTATATGTCAAACAATAAAAGAATATCTATATTATCTGATACATTATAAATAATGTCATTAGTTTTTTAAGCAATGTTGCTTAAGTAACTTTATGGTCTTTATAAACGTCTATTTTTGAAAAAAAGGCTGCAGCGCCCCCTGTATATAAAAAAATAAAACTTTTATTTGTTGCGTTTTAGTTACCAATAAAAGCCATCACCTGGAGTTCCTTAGTTTAAAAATAAGGATAGAGTTGAAAGTGTAATTCAATTTTTTTTAATGCGGTAGACCAAACTTTAAAGCCTGGTTCTAACAGAAAAGTAATTTAATTTAAAATGTAATTTAATTTAACTTAAAAGTTAAAAACCCAACAATCCTTTGTAACGTTCATACAGTGATGTAATTTAAAACTTAATTTAATAGTTGGCCAACTTTTATCTTTTAAATTAAATTACGTTATTTCAAGGTTATTTCGTATTATCTAACCTATTTTTTGTAAACGGTTTTAATAATAAGACAAATATTTCGATTGTAATTACCAAAGTAAGCCATATGTATCTAAAACTTTAAGTTTTAGATACATTACATTACAGTAAGCACTCGCTTTAAAATATTGTTTTTAATTTCAAACACTAAATTACACTAAATTACGTTACTTTTTGTATGAACGCAAGTAAATTAAATTAAATTACTTTTAAAGTTAAATTAAATTATATTACGTTATTTCTCTGTTAGAACCCAGCTTAAGTTGGCTTTACGGGCGGCAACATCATTTGCAAGTAAATTTTTATATGTCGAATTATAAAGGAATATCTATATTATCTGGTACGCTATTTAGTTTTTTTGAGCATTGTTGCTTAAGAGAATTTTTTGTCTTCAAAAAACGTCTACTTTCGAAGAAAAAAAAATTGCAGCGCCACCTATATGTAAAAAATTAAAACTTTTTTTTGACAGAATTGTAGGTACTAATAGGGGTCATACATGGGCCAAATTTCAAATCATTCAGTATTTTAATAAAAAATGTATGCCAAAATAATGGAATTTGGCCTTTTTGTAAAAGGCAAAATTAAATGGTTTCTAAGAGCTAAAGTTTAAGTCAGATGAAAGAAAAATTTTAGATTTAGTGTTAAATTGGATGTATAAACAAAATATTAAAATTAAAAAAAAATCTGAGATGTGTTGTAAATCGATCGTTCGATTCTTTCGCGAAATCATAGTTAAACTGTCAAGTGTCACTTTTAGAGAAAATAGGCTTACCAACCGTCCCTTTGGTCTATTTTAGGCAGGGTTGGGTATCTACCTACATTTTTGTTTTCGACATGTAGAAAACCTTTTTCGACGTTTTCGACGGTAGAAAACGTAAAAAAGTAGAATACTGTCAAATATCAAAAAATGTGAGGTTATGCAAGTTTGTTGTTTATTATGATTTGTTAAATGTTGTGAAAAATCAGACACCTACCATAAATTTGAAGTTATTTGGAGTTTTTTAACATTATTATGGTGGGAAAAAAAGGGCCACGTTTGGTTGGGAGACCCCAACATAATTTTTGGCATGAGGGCAAATTTTTATCAATTATAGAGAAGTGGAAGGAGAAGGTCGAATAAGGTAATTTACGTAGGTAGAAAACCCTATAGGTTTTCGACGCAAGTCGAAAACAAGTTTTCTACCCTTTTCTACCAAGGTAAATTACCTAAGGTTTTCTACTGACCCAACCCTGATTTTAGGTAAGATGAGTGCGCGTAAGTGGCCTGGCTTATCTCACTTTTGCTTGGCTCACTTCAAAAATGAAAGGAAAGCACCTATTAACCTTTCTGATCTGTAATTTAAATTGTAAATTCATAAAGAATCTAATTTTGGATTAAATATTTAACACCCGCCATACTCCAAAACAGTGCTACCAACAACATATAAAAAACATTTGGGTATAACCTTACTTATTTTGTTCTCGAAAAATGTTGTTTTTATCCAAATCCACAAATATCGGTGTTTTTTGAATTTGTCAAAGGTGTATAATATCGTTTTAAATCAGATAATGCATATGGCAAAGTAAACAATTTGTGCGGTTAGTGTTTTTGTAGTAACACTGAATTTAGCTTTAAATTAATTTTTTACTTCTTCAACTGTAGTGTGTAATACCTAATACCGAAGTAGTACATATTGTATTTTTCCTAAACTTTTATTTTAATGAAACACCCTATATTTGTTGAATTTTTGTATTGTACCCATTACAATTATTGTTACTTCATATTTTTGCTATTACTTGTTTTTAAACAAATTATAGCAAAAAAAATTTTGTTTAGTTATTTTTTTAATTTTTTTTTCAGATCCCAAATAATCCCATGGACGAGAACGAGGTATATTCATTTGAAGACTTTGTTACCGAAGATAGTATTTACATTATAGACACTAAGGATGTAGAAAAGGAAAACGATTGTCGGGCTGAGTAAGTATTTAATATTTTAAATGCATACCAAATGGTACATAAAATATATGTAAATATTTGTTTATCCCTCAATTCTGGTCAAAATTCATTTTGGTAATGCAAGATTCAAAATAATTAAAATACTTTAAAAATAAATTTGTTTACGTGATATTTAATAAAAAAAATTAAACAGTGTTTCCTATTTTCTATGCTATAGCATTTATTACTAAATACAAATTGTTTTAGATGTGAAACCTCAGATACACATGTATCCATTGATAGTGTTAAATTGAGTAATTCTTCTGAAGAATCCAGATATTCCGGACCATCCCAGGTCAATAAAGAAATTAAAGAAGAAATAGTAGAGTAAGTATTATTTTTAGTTCGCGCAATGATTAACTAAAACCTGCATTTTTAAATAAAAATTATGTTTTTGAATTTTTTAAATTTAATTTAAAGAATTTAAAAATCCGGCAACAATGCGTAAATTAAAAAAATAATAATCTATATATCCTATGCTATTTTTCGTTATCTTAACTTTGCCACAAAGATATTAAAACTTAACATTAGGGTGATCCACAATAATATGTGGTCTATGGTTATAATCTTAACTTATACTCAAACTCATTTACTTATACTTCCTATAACAATATTCAGCTCTGAAAAGTTGAAACACAAGAAGATCGGTTGGTTTCTTTCAAAGCACTTAACAGATTTGGAAATTTTGACGAAAAAAAAATTATGTTAACGATTCTAATTTAACTTTAATTTATTCAAAATATTTCAGCGCTATAAGTCAAACTTATCACTATAACCTTCTAAGACTATAACCAACTATTTTTATGTTTAGGGTAATTAATATTAGTTTATTTTGTAAATGGTAAGCATAATTAATAAACTAATTAATTAATTAGTAAAAGCATAATTAATAAATTAATTAATTCATCAGTAGAAGACTTTGAAAAATCATAGTTTCTGTTGATAAAAAATCGTTTCAAGCCAAATGTTTCATTTTCAAGCAGTCATAGGCCATTAAAAAAGGATTTCGGTAACGAAGAAAACAAATTTGTCAAATTTTCTTAAAAAAAAAGGACCAGATGGAAAATACTGCTCTCTAAAAATGAATTAGTTAAAAATGACTAATTGTCATAGCGAAAAAGCAGCCACTAATAATTCAAGTCAACAGCAATTTGTATCCCGGATATTTAGCAGTCAATTCCTATGTAAAATTGTCTGCTGAATCCGAATATGTTGTCAAAAGTTATAAAAGTAGGACAGTTTTTAAGACTTATTCAATTTTCCATACAATATGGAATTGACTATGTCTCAAAAACTGCTAGGACGGTCTTTTCGGATTCAGGGGACAATTTTACATGAGAATTGGCTGTTAAATGTCCTGGATACAAATTGCTGTGGACTACAGTTATTAGTGACTGCAGTGAATTAGTCAAAAATTACATATTTCAAAGTGAAGATCTTCACTATGACATATGTCATTTTTGAGTAATTCTTTTTTAGAGAGTATGCTTGAAAAAGTTACAGTTTTACAGGATAATAATATTGCTTTAGAAAATAACCAGAATAAATCAATTTCTTCAATAAAAACTCCTGCAAAAAATGATAGAAGAAATAAAATCAAATATTTACTGATAAGAACTCATCAACTTGATAAAGAAGACCTGCCGCAGACAAAATTTCAGAGGCATTTTTAAAAATTTCATTATTTCTGTTATTCTCAGATTGAAGAGAAAATTAATGTAATAAAAACCCAAGAAACAAAAACCTAAATTAAAAATTAGCTACAGAAAAATTTTTGTTTGTTTTTTTTTAATAAGAAGTATTGAATTTTATAAACTTCAATAAAAGTTTAGTTTTTTAATTAATCGTTATAATTCTCCACCAAGAGAAAAATAAATTTAAGTACAACATAAGCACTTTGCTTGATTGGTTTGATTTTTTTGTATATTTTTAATGATAAGCTTTACTTACTTTTGCTGACAAAGGAAAGGGGGGCTTAAAAATTACAAAATTACTGCTTACTTAAATGGCCCCATACTTAAAATTTTAAAAACCAACACTCAAAGTCCAGTTAAAAAAATCATTGAGGGTCAGGAAACCAAAAAAAAAACACATTTTGTCTGGAAAAAAATCTGGGAAGGTCAAGGTATTCCTGGAAAAGTCAGGGAATTTGGTTTAAACAAATTGGTTGCAACCCTGTATTATACATTTTTCCATTAAACGTTATATATATATGTAAACGAAACTGCATGCAATTTTAGTATTAGAGTTTTAGCACAAAATATTGAATTTATTTAATTGCAAAAGTTAAATAAACCCAATATTTTGTAGTATGATTCTATAGAATACAATTACATAATTTTGAAAAAATTACATATTACATCATGTAAGTAAAATACATTATATATGTATAAAATTTACACAACCATGTAAATATAAATTACATCTATCATGTACATTTTAAACAATTATGAATTATTTACAAATTTTGTGTAAACATAAATCACATATTTTATGTAAAAAAACATAGATATGTTTAAGTTACACAATCTATGTAATTTCACATCAGTTTACGAAGCTAACAAATAACCAACAACCAGTTATGTGATAATTTTTCTGTGTACGTTAAGGGCGAACTTTAAATGCTATCGGGTTCCAAAGAGACAAAATATTTAAAACTTTTATTTTTTGTACCACCCTAATACCCATTCATAATTTTAGATCTAAAATTAAAGATAGTGCTGAAGAAAGTGACAATTCTGATGTTGGAGATGAAAGTGAAGATTTCTATTGCAATATTAAGGAAGAAGGAAGGGACGGTGACTTTTCTGAAGAAGATGATAAAAATTCGGAACACAATGAAGATAAAGATGAGGATGAAGCCATGTTTGAGACGAAAATCGAGGTGGAATATCATGGGGTTCAATGTAGTGATATGAGTGGCAAGGAAAAGTTATTTAAATGTGACTTTTGTCTTACAAAATGTGAAACAAAGGGAAGTTTATTAAATCATAAAAAGAATTTTCATTTAAAAGACGAAACGGAACAATTTAAATGTGGAAAATGTGACTACGAAACGGTATATAAAAGTAGTTTAAATAGGCATATAAAAATTCACGATAAAAAAAATTATGTTAAATGCCATTTTTGCCCATACATGGCTGCCGAAATAAAGACTTTAAATTGTCACATATTAAGTAAACATAAACTAAAAAATAAAGGAAAAAATAAAATAAAAATATCAAGTAAAATCCATGAGTGCACTAAATGTACATATTCAACTGTAAATAAGACAACTTATAAGAATCATATTAAAGTTTGTTTCAAATTGAAAAATGTCGAATGGTATAAGTGTCAAATCTGCCCTTTTAGATCTATTCAAAAAAGTACTTTAACAAGGCACATTAAAACTCATACTAAAATAAAAGACTTAAAATGTTCTTTCTGTAATTATCAATGTAACAGAAAAGCTTGTTTGGACAACCACATTTTAAGAAAACATTCGGATTTATTGAACGAAAACAATAAAAATATCATCACTTCCAAAATACATTCTTGCAAATATTGTACTTTTAAATCAACAATAACAAATAATTTTAAAAATCATTTAAACCATCATCATTAAAATTTAATGTATTTGTAAGGTAGCTTTACACTTCGCGTATTGCAATTGTTTTAGCTTGAAAAATTTGTTTTAACGAAAATCTTAGCGATTAATATAATTTGCATGAAAGAACTTGTAAAACTATTTTTCGCAATATTTTTTACACAATTCGGTTGTATTGTGTTCGTATAATTGTTAATAAAAATTTATTTATTTAATAACTAATTTGTTTTTTATTTAACCCTCTCCAAATGTGACCTTAAAGTTGAAAGATCTACAGACGCCCAGGAATCCTAGAAAATTGTAAAAAAAATCTACCTTTATTATTTAAAAAGACATGTTATCGTAAACATTAAGTTTTTGAACTTAAAAATAAAAATAACCAAGATTATAATGTTTTTAGTCTTATTATACATATACATAGATTAGGTAAAGAATTAATGTTTCATTTTATAAAAAAAAATGAATTTTAGCATTTTTACAACAATTGATTATAACAATTAATTCGTTAATTGACTGTCATCTGTTGATATCTCACCATATACAAGGATTTAAAGTTATAATTAAAATTCAAAATTATATCCCAGTGAACCAAACCGTGACTTATGACCTAAAATTTACGTAACACGTAGATCATATGTAGGTAATACAATTTTTACGTCATAGTGACATAATACTGACCCAAAACGTGACTTTCATATGATGTAATTAAATGACTTACATATTACGTACATCTTATGTAATATTAAAGTCATATCGTGACGTAACATTAAAGTCACTTTTCTTACGTAAGACTGACATAAGAAATCTGTCATAATATTACATAAGTTTTAGGTCACTGTTTTATGTAAGACTGACGTAATAAATCTGTCATAATATTACCTAAGTTTTAGGTCACTTTCTTACGTAAGGCTGACGTAAGAAATACGTCATACTATTACATACGTTTTAGGTCACTTTCTTACGTAAGACTGACGTAAGAAATCTGTTATACATATTATTTAGACGAACTAGATGCAAAAGTAATTTCAAAGTATGAAATTCACTGTATTTTAATGTTTAAATTAAACTAATTTCAATGAATGGACTTTTATTTTCAATGAATGAAATAGGCAAACAATTTTTATTTTTTATTCATTGAAATGGTTAATTCCAATCATTGAGTAAAATAACGTAAGTAAATTCTATTGATTGAAATTGACGCCGATTATTTTAAACAATAAAATCAGTGGATACTTTTACTTACCAATCAGTTTAATTTAAATATTAAAATACAGCAAATTTCATACTTTGAAATTACTTTTGCATCTAGCATGATGAAAGAAATAACGCGAAGTTCCTTGAATTTTTTGGCTACTTAGTACTTGGTCGATTAAATGAAAATATGGTTTAAAATTAATGAAAAAATAATGTATCTTAATTTAATATGAAATAAACATCATATAGATTTTTATGATTCCGGTTCCTACTGCTTTATGACGTAAAAATTTTGAAAATAGCGTCGTACTTTCAAAAGTACACATTTTATTCAATGGTCATGTGAAAAATTATGTATGTACTCATAATCATGGTTGCAAGTACTTGCAAGTACCTACTTATTTTTTAAATTTTAAAAAATTATCAACAAAAGATTTACGAGTTATTACGTGTAAACTATTAAAGAATTCTTCATTGATAAACAAATTTTATAATAATATTATAATATGGTCCGGTTATTGTGTTTCAGACAAATAAGGGTAAAGTTGTCAAATAACATTGATATATTAATTTTTAACAGTTGCAATGTGCAGTAAAGGTTGCCTATGATAAGTAGGTATCTACTATAATATAGTAGAAATCTACTTATCATGGGCAACCACTATTGCATAATACATCTCGCTTATGTGGCACTATTCGTTAAGTATATAAGTTGACACTGGCTGCATTGCAATTTGATATTTAGGAATCCGAACCTCGACAAATAAACGAGTCACGAATTGTGGCCCAAGATAAAATTTAGCTTTTTCACTGGAATTCTTTGTTGGAGCCAGGATTGTTCCGTCAGGATCGCCATGGAATTTTCGTGGCCTTCCGGCTAACCCACAATTTACTCATTTGGAAGAGGGAACTGATTTCAGCCAAGTGAGCTGTTTCAGTATTCACTTATTTTGCCCCATGATGAAAAATAAGGAAGGGGGCTTCGTCATTCTTAGGTCATATTTATGTCACATTTATTACGTAAATATTATGTAATGGTATGATGTCAGTGTTACATCAAGATGTTTAAGTCAGAGTCTGACGTAAGGAAGTGTGAAATAATGACTCTTGTATGACTTAAGTGTGACCTATATCTTACGTAAGCGTTACCTGACATGACATCATATTTACGTCATATTTACGTAATTGTGTTTACTGGGATTCTGTCATAGCATTTATGTTAAATATTGATATAAAATAATAATAATAATCTTTATTGCCCAACAGATGCAAGATCTAATAACAGGACAAAATATAAAAAAATAAAATATATGGGAACATTACAAGGTAAACGGAAAAATATAGAAGTGTATTGGATGACGCCACGTTTGAACACAGTTTTCTAAACCCTTCAATACTCTCCAGTGGCGGCCCGTGACATTTCATTTTGTTGAGGCAGAGGCAGGGTTTCGCCCTCATTTAAAGGCGAAGAAATTTTTTTAAACCCAACTTAAAAAAACAGACGTCGCAGTTCACAACCTATAGGTACTTAAAACTAAGTAAAAAACTTAGACTGTGGTGGGGAAGGAATCCTCTATAAAGTATACTTTGTCAATGAAATATATTTTATTGTAAAAATGACGTTTATTTTAAATAAACCCCTTTTTTTCTAATTAATATATATTTATAAATATATATTTCATTGTTCAGCAAGAACCACGTGAAGGTCAACAATATCGGTACAATTTCTCACCGTAATATCCATAATGACTAAATTCACATAAATCACCAAGTTCAATTAACTAAACCCACAGAATAAACCACTTACAAAAGAATCATAAAATAGACAAACTCATAGAAAAAGAATAAACAAAATATTGCGTAAATAACGACAGATTTGTTCTTTAAACAGTGCAGAATTTTATAACCAAAACAATTGGTTTAAACCTAAAGAGGGAATCTGTATTTATTTTATTGGTTACTGTGATGGCTACAAGATGGCGATAGTGTTAAAATATGTTTATTTTAGAATAGAAATACAATTTCGATTAAATCGATTTATTATAAGAAACATAATACCATTTATTATTGAATTTTGAAAAACGTGTGAAGTATAATTTATCTAAAATTCCGCAACAGTGTTGCCAGAACACCTGCTTATTTCCTTGGATGTAGCCGTGCCTGCCTCGCGTATGCTAATACGAGACATCAAGGCTAACGCCAATCGTGAGTCTAAATTAGTTCAGGCATGCTTCTGAGCCAATCATCTAGCTATAAATATTAGTTTAAATTGCGGTCGTTTCAAATTCAAATAATTTAAATGTTGCATGTAATCCAAATATTAAAAATTTATAGTATATTATAGAAAGTAAAATATTTAAATTTTACTTAATTTTTTAATTCTCTATGATGAGGCACTGCCTCACCTGCCTCCCCTGACGGGCCGCCACTGATACTCTCAGTATAGAGGTCGTAATTTCGAATTTGAACTAGTATTAATTTAAAAATTATTTTATGCTTGAAAAAAAACTATATACGACATGATTGTGATTTATTTTATTTTATTAATTAATTAAGCTGTATTGAATATTTTTCCTAAAGGAATAATGGTAAATGCTACAATAACCTGCACTGCAGTACACACCATGGTGTGTACTTTTCGATCAACCAGATTTAAATATTGCTATATTGGAGATAACAAAATAATACAATACAGCCACCAATAATTTCAATATCTCTTTTTGACTACACCCGCTAGATGGGGCAGTAGTCGACTGCCCCATCTAGCGGGTGTAGTCAAAAAGAGTTATTGAAATTATTGGTGGCTGTATTGTATTATTTTGTTATCTCCAATATAGCAATATTTAAATCTGGTTGATCGAAAAGTACACACCAGTGCAGGTTATTGTAGCATTTACCATTATTCCTTTAGGATCAAAACTTTAATACTAAGTTTCCTATCTAACTAAACCCCCCCCCGCCCAACTTATCCCTTATCTATGGTCAAAGGTGTATAAAATCGTTTTAAAATAGATAATGCATGTGGCAAAGTAAACAATTTGTGCGGTCAGTACTGATCAGTGTTGTTGTAGGAACATTGAATTTGGCTTTAAATTAATTTTTTAGTGCAAACAAAAACCCAATGTTTTTGTGTGTGGACTTTATTTTTTGTGGAGAAGTATTTTCATGTTGTGGAGGATTTTTAGAGGCCTGTAATGCACCTACAAACAACTACAACCACTTGCGACTAAAAGACTTTTTTCTACTTAATGAGTCTTATTCTGACTTTTTTCGACTTAATGAGTTTTATTTAGAGTTTTTAAGAGAAAGTAAAACTTTCAAAACTTTTACTTATTAAAACTTCTTCAGAGAAAAATTTCCACAGGGGAACTGTACTGTGTAATATTACCGCGGTAGTATTGTATTTTTCCTAAATTTTTATTTTCAATGAAACACCCTATATTTGTTGAATTTTTGTATTCTACACATTACAATAATTGTTAATTCATATTTTTGCTATAACTTGTTTTTAAACAAATTAAGTATAGCAAAAAAAAATTTGTTTAGTTATTTTTTTAATTTTTTTTTTCAGATCCCAAATAATCCCATGGACGAGAACGAGGTATATTCATTTGAAGACTTTGTTACTGAAGATAGTATTTACATTATAGACACTAAGGATGTAGAAAAGGAAAACGATTGTCAGGCTGAGTAAGTATTTAATTAAATAAAATATTAATATTTTAAATCCATACTCAAAATATATGTAAATATTTGTTTATCGAACAAATGTTTGGTGTTTGGTCCCTCAATTCTGGCCAAAATTCATTCTGGTAATGCAAGATTCAAAATAATTAAAATATTTTAAAAATAAATTTGTTTACGTGATATTAAATAAAAATAAATAAAACGGTGTTTTCTAGCATTTAATACTAAATACAAATTGTTTTAGCTGTGAAACCTCAGATACACATGTATCCATTGATAGTGTTAAATTAATTAATTATTCTAAAGGATCCAGAAATTCCGGACCATACCAGGTCAATAAAGAAATTAAAGAAGAAATAGTAGAGTAAGTATTATTTTTAGTTCGCGCAATGATTAACTAAAACCTGCATTTTTAAATAAAAATTATGTCTTTGAATTTTTTTAATTTAATTTAAAGCATTTAAAAATCCGGCAAAAAAATAATATTATAATCTATATATCCTATGCTATTTTTCGTCATCCTAACTTTGCCACAAAGATATTAAAACTTAACATTAGGGTGATCCACAATAATATGTGGTCTATGGTTATAATCTTAACTTATACTCAAACTCATTTACTTATACTTCCTATAACAATATTCAGCTCTGAAAAGTTGAAACACAAGAAGATCGGTTGGTTTCTTTCAAAGCACTTAACAGATTTGGAAATTTTGACGACTTGTCTACAAAAACAATAAATGACGGTAAAAAAAATCAAAATTGGATCACGTCGCATTGATTAAAGTAAGGAAATTGATATTACTATAGAAAATTTTGTTAGGTACTGAAAGAACCAGCTGTTTCTTTGATGTCCTTATTATTGACGGAAAATGCAAAGGTGAATAATTCCTGAAAGTACCGCCTCAGAATTGGCCATCTGATCCGGTTGTCTTAGAATATCGTAAAAAGTGTTGTAAGATGAGAGTTTTTAATAATACTGCCAAACAGGAAATCAGTCTTATTCGAAAATACAACCAGTTATTGAACAAGAACGAAGGACAGATTTAGTATACTAATATATATATTCTTCACCTAGCTAAAATCACCTAACCCATCATTATACGTCGTACACGGAGAGAAAAGTATAGCTATACCTAGGTAATGCTGATTACCATATTTATAATACCCTTTACTATAATTTATATTACTATTTGGAACAACTATCTTGTATATTGCCAGATACTATGCATATTTAGTAATTTTTAAATATCCACACTGAGAAAAAAGTTTATTGCTCCCAAATAAAAAAAATATTTAAATATGGGACAAGGGTACAGTTTATTTATCCTAAATATATTTTTATTCCCGACACATAAAGTTTAATAAAGTATATTTATCGTTATTATTTCGACTATTTAGAGGTAATAAACAATATATTCACTATTAATAAAAGTATTAGCTACACAGTTTATTTGTCCCATTTTTTTCTCAGTGCATGTATGTTAAACCTTAAGGTAAAATATTATTCTCAACCAATTTTGTTTTTAATTCTTATTATAATTAGATTTTTTCCATTACTAATAAGTATAGTAAATTTTAAAATATTATGTTGCCATTTTAAATTTAAAATATTTTAAAATCAAATATTTTTATATGTTAACAATTAAAAATTGTAACATATTTATTGTACTTTTTAATATACAAAAATGTCATGAGAAAGAATTGAACCTACACCTCGCCAAAGTTTTTTGTTTTGAGTGCGTTCCATCAACTTCAAATACCGACAGACCGGTGTTTTGACCTAAGTATATTGGGTATTATCGACACGACACTGTCGAGCAACTTGTAGTAGTGGAACACACCCAAAACAAAGAAATACCTGAGCTTATATAACATGGTTGATAACCCAACAGAGGCGAGATGTAAGAACAACACGTGATCTACACCGTCTAACGACGCGTCGCGACTTGCCTTTGCCGCAGTCGGTACATACTATGCACAGAACAAACCATACTATGTAACCAAGTGGGTTCAATTATTTCTTATAAGTATTACCAGTAATGGGTCAAGGAAGTTTATTGAAAAAACTCAGAAAATTGAATGTTTAAAATGTAATGAGTTACTATATTGTATATTATATTTAAATATATTGTTTATTTACCTTAAACATAAAAGTATCTTTATTTTTACTATATATTTTTTTTATTAATGTGTAATATATTATAATATTAGATGTACACTAGGGTGTCCCTTATTTTTTATTTTTTTACGCATACCCTCTAATTATATTTATTACGTGTTTATATACTCCCAGTAAAAATTTCAGCTCATTCTATAAACGGGAACCCGTGCCGACTTGCATCTGAACCCTCCGTGAGCCAACGTTAGGCGCGCGGTATTTTGTAACACGGTTGGCCGCGAGGTCTTCGATCGTAAGTCATTTTGTGTTTGTTATTATGTGACCCTTATATTATAAATTATTGACAAATGTTAAAATATAGTTTTATTTATGTGTATACTTTCATAAAAATGTATATTTTCACAGGGAGTTGGTAGTTACCCGGAAGGGTCTAGTGAATATGCCGTAAACTCTGAAATTGATAAACTTAATGGGATTTACTCTAAATACCTAAAAGAGTCTATTGTGAGAGATGACTACCGAAAACTCTCTGAAATATTTTTGGGAGGACATCAAGAATAGAAATGCTTATAAAAAGCTGAAATTTCATATAACAGTATATTTTAGCAATACTAATTAGTATATTAATATATTTAAGGGATAAATCAACTAATTTTTTTTGGTTATTTTTTAGCAGTCATTCAGATATAATAAAAAAAAGAGTTTCGGGTAATTAGTTTTACGGCCTATTCACCCGACACTTCCGGGTAACTAGCCACTTCCTGTAAAAATATTCATTTTTATTAAAGTATACACATAAATAAAACTATATTTTAACATTTTTTAATAATTTATAATATAAGGGTCACATAATAACAAACACAAAATGACTTACGATCGAAGACCTAGCGGCCAACCGTGTTACAAAATACCGCGCGCCTAACGTTGGCTAATGGAGGGTTCAGATGCAAGTCGGCACGGGTTCCCGTTTATAGAATGAGCTGAAATTTTTACTGGTAGTATATAAACACGTAATAAATATAATTAGAGGGTATGCGTAAAAAAATAAAAAATAAGGGACACCCTAATGTACACCTTACATTTGATTAAATCATATAGTAAATATTACTATTTGTAGATAGTAAAATCAATTTACTACACGGAGAAAAAAGTTTATTGCTCCCAAATAAAAAAAATATTTAAATATGGGACAAGGGTACAGTTTATTTATCCTAAATATATTTTTATTCCCGACATATAAAGTTTTACTAAAGTATATTTATCGTTATTATTTCGACTATTTAGAGGTAATAAACAATATATTCACTACAAATAAAAGTATTAGGTAAACAGTTTATTTGTCCCATTTTTTTCTCAGTGTATACGAACATAGTAAAAATTAAAATATATATTATACATTTATGATTTAGTAATATTGGTGTTGTAATCTTTACTAAAATTGTATAATAAAAAATACTATTTTGTATTACAATCTTAATATTGTATTGACGAATATATAATATTGTTACCCTAAAAATTTGTTAAAGTAAATTTTACTATCTAAAATTTACTATACATTTCTCTCCGTGTATATTTTGATTTTAGTGTTTCATATTATAAATTTTAAATGTTATCGGGTTCCGAAGAGACAAAATATTTAAAACTTTTATTTTTTGGACCACCCTAATACCCATTCATAATTTTAGATCTAAAATTAAAGATAGTGCTGAAGAAAGTGACAATTCTGATGTTGGAGATGAAAGTGAAGATTTCTATTGCAATATTAAGGAAGAAGATGATAAAAATTCGGCACACAATGAAGATACAGATGAAGATGAAGCCATGTTTGAGACCAAAATCGAGGTGGAATATCATGGGGTTCAATGTAGTGATATGAGTGGCAAGGAAAAGTTATTTAAATGTGACTTTTGTCTTACAAAATTTGAAACAAAGGGAAGTTTATTAAATCATAAAAAGAATTTTCATTTAAAAGACGAAACGGAACAATTTAAATGCAATAAATGTGATTACGTAACTGTACAACAAGGTTATTTTAATAGGCATTTAAAAATTCACGTTAAAAAAAATAAATTAAAATGTCATTTCTGTCCACACATGGCTGCCGAATTAAAGACTCTAAATGCGCATATATTGAGCAAACATAAACTAGAAAATGTAGGAGAAAATAAAATAAAAATATCAAGTAAAATCTATGAGTGCACTAAATGTACATATTCAACTGTAAATAAAACAACTTATAAGAATCATATTAAAGTTTGTTTCAAATTGAAAAATGTCGAATGGTATAAGTGTCAAATTTGCCCTTTTAGAGCTATTCAAAAAAGTACTTTAACAAGGCACATTAAAACTCATACTAAAATAAAAGACTTTAAATGTTCTTTCTGTAATTATCAATGTAACAGAAAAGCTTGTTTGGACAACCACATTTTAAGAAAACATTCGGATTTATTGAACGAAAACAATAAAAATATCATCACTTCCAAAATACGTTCTTGCAAATATTGTACTTTTAAATCAATATTCAACAATGAATTAAATAAACATTTAAACCATCATCATTAAAATTTAATGTATTTGTAAGGTAGCTTTACACTTCGCGTATTGCAATTGTTTTAGCTTGAGCTCGGTTGTGTTGTGTTCGTATAATTGTTAATAAAAATTTCTTTATTTAATAACTAATTTGTTTTTTATTTAACCCATGTGAAAAGTCAGATTACCATATATCAACACGGTTTTGTGAAAAACAGATCGACAGTTACAAACTTAATGTGCATAACAGACTATATTGCTAATTATCTTGATAAAAATGTACAAGTAGATGTTATATATACAGATTTTTCTAAAGCTTTTGATAGACTTGATCATGGCATTCTTCTACATAAGCTGTGCAAAGTTGGACTCTCAGCACCTTTAATAAAACTCTTATCTTCATATCTACTAAACCGCAAAAATGTATCCTTAGCCGTTACCGAAAAATTGTTAAATAAGTATAGATTGTTACGGTTGAAATAGGTGACAGCAAATGTTTGTGGTATTTATTACCACAACAAAAATGTTTTTAAGTCTTAGTAATGTTAAATGAGATGTCGTGTTACATATTAACCTCCAAACGTAAAGTTACCAAATTCTGTCAAAAAATAGAGGGACATTTTGTGTAAATTAACCTTAATTATAAAAATGATACAATCAACAATAATTACTAATACTAATACTAATACTAAATTTTCAATTTGCATTGTATCATTGGGTTAATTTTGTAATTAAGATAAATTCATACAAAATGTCCCCCTATTTTTGGACAAAATCTGGTCACTTCGTCCAAACGGAATAAATACTGAATTAAAAGGTTATCGATTATAGATTTTTTGGTGTTATGTAAAAGTATGCAGTAAAGGTTATAGGATAAAAGAGAACATGTTTTTCAACAAATTTTTATTAAAAAAATATATATAAAATTCTTAGAATAAAATAAATGATATATTCTCCTTAACTTTTATGATAAACATAAAACCTAAACCAACAATAATACAATATATATACTAAATATAAGAAGGTGTAACAATAAAACATTTAATAAAAATATAATAAATAATTTACTTATTTGTTAAATTTTACTTAATATTAAACAAGTGTTTGTCATTCCCAAAAGGGTTAGCTATAAGTTTTCAAACTCATAGCCCCACTGTATAGATATAACCACAGAACACTTGTTCTGTGGATATTACTAATATATTAAAAAATAACGTCAAAACTCTTCAAAACAAATATTGAACATTGAATCTTATTATAATAATACCTGTAACTTACAGGCTGTAAGAAGAAATACCCAAATAGGTTTTTTACGGAAAAGCATAGAAAAGAATAGTTTTTCTATGGTAAAGGGCAAAAATGTTTATCCCGTCACCACGCAAGGGCTACACCTAAAGGTGATACTAATCAAACTATTAAATAGAATGAAGTAAGTACCCCTTTACAAGCAAAAGCAAAAGCGAAATATTAGAATGAAGTAAATTAAAGTTATGTTAGGTATATATTCTTAATAATACATAAATAATTAAGTATTTACTTACCCTTAAAAACACAAATTAAATCTTGTAACTTCGAATTTATTAGTAAATTGTCCAATGAGGCGTCTTTATGCAAGCTTGCTAACAACAATGGCGATTGTGCGAGATGAACAGTATAGATAAGCTTTTTTTAGTATTACCAACTTCAAAATTTCTAAGATATAATAGAACGTTGTAGTAATACTTACCACAAATGTTTAGTGCCGATAAAAGAATTCATATTCGGAAGAGTTACTTGTTACTTGATTTACTTATAATATCTGTCTGAGTTGTTTATAAATTAACGATGTGGTATTAATTTGGCAGCATTTTGTAATACTTTTAAATAGGATCTGTTTTAGTTAAGCCTACTATAACAACTGTTACATATTTGACATTTTTCCTGTTGTTATATATTAAGGGTTTTAGGTCGCCATTAATACTAAAGCATGTATTATTTCATACTAATTTAGGCTACATTTTTGTTGCAGTATTACTAGATAAATGCTTAGTTTTTCTTTATGCATCGTAAATGTATATTAAACATTTTGCCTTTTTATTTTCTACTGAACCTATACTACAATTACGTAGTAGTAAAAATTTTTAAATAATTTTTTTCAGTGTGTATGTCGAATGTCGTGGTGCAAGGTCTACCGAAATAACTGCATCTTCTGGAGTACCACAGGAATCAATATTGGGTCCTTTACTGTTTGTAATTTTTATAAATGATATTGTAGCTGGATGTGGTCCCGATATTTTGCTGTAGGCTGATGATGCTAAAATTTTTTCCCGCATCGAGTCTGTAGATGATTGTGTGCAGCTACAAAATAAGCTAGACATTATTAACAATTGGTGCGCTGAAAACTGTAACTAGCAAAAATTTGGGATTCATTGTCAGAAATTCTTTGGATTTTGGTAATGTTTTGTCTACTTTACAACACCTTTATTAAATCAAAAATAGAGTATGCAAGTATAATATGGAATCCCTCATATCAGATACATTCTGATTCACTTGAAAACTTACAGCGTCGCTTTCTTAAACTCCTTAGTTTCAGAATTGATGGGTTCTACCCACCTGTGGGATTTTCTCAAGCAATATTATTAAAAAGGTTTAATTTTGAAAGTTTGGAGGACCGCAGAATAAAAGCATCTTTAGTATTTTTGTTTAAACTCATAAATAATTATATCGACTGCCCTTATCTTTTAAGTAAATTGTATTTAAGAGTTCCTCGTGTTACTGCAAGAAATAATTTTACCTTTTATTTGCCAGGTGCAAAAACAAATGTTTTAAAATTTTCTCCAGTACACTTTATGTGTGATAAATACAATGACTTGCAAGACAGTTTTGATATTTTTTCATGCAATTTGCAAACAATAAGAAACTTAATTTTAAATACCTAATTTATTTATTCTTTTTTGCATTGTGCTTTTTATTGTTCTGTACTTATATAAGTTTGTAGAATATTTCAACTGTTTTTATTATAACATTTTTTTTATGTGATATATTTAGTTTAGGTTAATATCTCATCTTGTAATTGGTCCAAGGACTGTAAGATGATGTAAATAAATAAATAAATAAATAAACCCTCTCCAAATGTACCTATACAGGGCTCTCAGAAGTCGCGCATCACCTTAAAGGTGAAAGATCCACAGACGCCCAGGAATCCTAGAAAATTGTAAAAAAATCTACCTTTATTATTTAAAAAGACATTTGATCGTAATCATTAAGTTTTTGAACTTAAAAATAAAAATAACCAAGATTATAATGTTTTTAGTCTTATTATACATACATATACCTAGATTAGGTAAAGAATTAATGTTTCATTTTATAAAAAAAATGAATTTTAGGATTTTTACAACAGGATGTGCAACAATTGATTATCACAACAATTAATTCGTTAATTGACTGTTATCTGTTGACATCACACCATAGACAATGATTTACAGTTATGATTAAAATTGAAAATTATATTCTGTCATAGCATTTATGTTAAATATTAATAATAGTCTTTATTGCCCAACAGATGCAAGATCTAATAACAGGACAAAATATAAAAAAATAAAATAAAATATACCCAGATAACATTTATGACTCATTAAAAAATCACTCAGTGATAATCATCGCGTGAGCTCACAGTGAACTTACTATGACATCAAATGCATTTCTGTGAAATCACCTGGACCTGTGAAATTAATTTCACAAATGATCTCATCAAGAACTCAGGATGAGCTCAGCAATGATTCAGCTAATGAGCTCCAGGTGATTTCACAGAAATGCATTTGATGTCATAGTGCCATAATTTAAATTTATAACCTTAAGGTTTTTCTCTGAACTATGCAAGTGCATAACAGGGTTGCCATGGTATCAGAGCTGTGCAGTACTCGAGTACTTGTACTCTAATTTTGTACTTTAAGTACTTTTTATGTACTCGGTACTCAGTCCAGAGTACATTTCAAAAAAGGTTCTTGTACTTATTTAAATTAAAAATGTAAAAATGGACACGAGTACATTAGTTGTACTCGAGTACATTTTTTGTACTCGAGTACATTTTTTGTACTCGAGTACTTATGTTGTACTCGAGTACATTTAATGTACTGGAGTACTTTTTGTACTCGGCATCTTTGTGTTAAGTTAACATAACCACTAGGTACTACATATTCAAATTTATCGCCATAATTATAATGCTTTAAAGTTTAACGGTTCGGCAATATTCGGAATAAATCCTCGATATGGGCAAGTTGGTAAAATATCATTGTGGTGCCCTACT
This sequence comes from Brassicogethes aeneus, assembly GCA_921294245.1. NCBI lineage: Eukaryota > Metazoa > Arthropoda > Insecta > Coleoptera > Nitidulidae > Brassicogethes > Brassicogethes aeneus. The sequence continues at coordinate 5,553,740 of OV121142.1, read as the reverse complement.
TTATAGAAATATTACATATTACAAGAGGTAGTGCCCTTTTTTATCTCTGGTAGTGCCGTCATAATGTCGTATGTAACGGTTTTTTTATGAAATTTGAGATTATTCTGCAATACAGAATGTTCATTATTATTTTAAGTGTTTTGGTTTTTGTTATATTGGGGTAAGTAGGATTTTAAATATTATTTTTTATTTGATTAGGTTTTTGTTTTATTTGGTACGCTTAAAAAGTTAGGTTATATTTTTGCATTCAATCTTGTTTTTTTGCAGTCATAAATGCACGTTACTTTAATTTAATTTCGTGCTTGCAGTTAAATAATGAATAGGCTATTTATTAAATAAAATATATAATAAATTACTTGCATGAATAGGTATATATACCTATAGGTAATAAAGGTTACCTATACCTATGTAAAAGAATAGTTAATCTATTTTAATATTACTTTTTTCTGTTTAAAATCGAAATAATTAGCTATTTGGAAAAAAAATATTCAAAACATAAATAAATACGTGTATTAAAGAAATATAAAAATGCAGTTTTTTTAAATATCCCTAAGTGACCTAAACCTGATATTTTGTTATGTTTAACTTTTAACAACTTTTTTTGCTAGATACTGAAACCTAAATTACATTTGAAGAGATTTTGGAAAAAGTACTTTGTACTTGTACTCGTGAGTACTTTTGGACTTTTTTGTACTTTGTACTCAAGTACATTTTTTTCAAAGTACTTGTACTTTTACTCGAGTACTTTTTTCTTGTACAGCTCTGCATAGTATATACCATAAGTGTTGCCAAGTTTTGGGAATGGATTTATCTTACCAAGGCTTAAAAATTATCGTATTTTTAAATATATTTTTATAATTAATTTATGAATTATACTTAGCACGTGCTAGGTATATGTATACTTGTATAAAAATTAATAATCAGATGCAAGTTACTTTTTTAAATTTTATTAAAAACATGTTTTAAATATTTTTTATTTTATTTAAGAAAATAAATATTTATTTTAATTAATTTTAGCATTTTTAGTCCCTTAAGTAAAATCATTAATGACATCCCTTTGATTTCATAATGAATTCATCGTGTGACTCATTAAGGATCTCACGTTGCGCATCAAAAGTGCAACACTTATGCGTGCCACAGTGACATCACTGAATGAATCAGCAATGATTTCACGTTGATGTCACAACGAATTCATCGTGTGACTCATTAAGGATATCATGTTGCTCATCAAAAGGGGAGCACATATCCCAGATAGCACAGAGACATCTTAAAGATATCTTAAAGATGTCGGACTCGGACGTTCATGACATCTTTAAGACGTCCAGTTTACGACGTAAGTCATCTTTAAGACGTCTTTAAGATATCTAATGTTACAAAACACACCGTCTTTAAGATGTCTTTTTATCGGCATTATTAAGTCGTGGCTAAACGTCGTTAAGACGTCTTTAAGATGTTAAAGACTACCTATTGAAAACGTTTTGGTTATGAATTGCTACATCGCCAAAACGTTTCTAATGTATTAACTTAATACTATTAGGTAATTAAAATGTAGCTAATAATGCTTTTTAACTTCTATTTAAAATAAAACAAAAATTAAATTATTAAATATTTATTTCTGCCTAATTTTATAAAATTACCTGAATAATTTTCCCTCTTGAGTATATTAAACCTTGGCAAATTCACAAAAACAATCCAAAAACAGTGTTGTTACAACACTGCACACTGCTTTTACTTGTCACTTAAGTTAAACCAAAGATTAAATATACTCTATATATATATATATTTAATCTTTGGTTAAACGTCGAACGAGAACGAAAAACCGCCACGATTAGCTATTTAACCAAATTTGACGTAAGCGGCAAAAATGGCGTCTAATATCTGCATTTATAGTTAGGTACAAGGCTCGTACTACGAGCACAATCCACATTGGATTGTGGGTACGAGAATTGAAAAGAGGCAGACATATCAGCGCTTGGTGAAATAGAAAAGGAAAGCATAAGGATCTCATGGCGTGACTTATGATTTCATTGCATTATGGGAAATGTGCGGGTAATTTGATTTAAAAACGTTCGCTGGGTTATTTTAAGGTTATTTTGTCTTAATACTTAATTTTTAAAAAACATGTTAGTTATAATGGTTTATTATAAATGGATATTATTAATTGTAGGAAAAATAACCAATCTACAAAAATGTCAGATATATATTTATTCAGTTACCCTACCCATCATCGTTGTCAAAACTCAAAATCCTACATTATAGTTATTTCTATTACAATGAAGTCGCTGATTATGGGATATAATTTCGATTTTGATTTGTCAACATTTACTATTTTATCAAAAAAATAAAAAAAAACCGCGGTATCAGGCATTTATAAGATGTCTTGAGAAGATTAAATAAAGATATCTTTAAGACGTCTATCAAAAGACGTCTTTCAGACGTCTTTTTTAGATCTTTAGATCTTCAAGACTTTGTTTGCTGTCTTAAGTGGTTAATATTTTACCAAAAAAATGGAAAAAAATAAGCGGCGTTATCAGGCGTTCATAAGATGTCTTTAGGACATTAAATAAAGATATCCTTAAGACGTCTATCAAAAGACATCTTTTAGACGTCTTTTTTAGATCTTCAGACGTTCAGGCATAATACAGACATACAAAAGACATCTTCAAGACGTTGTGTGCTATCTGGGATGCGTACCTCAGTGACATCACTGAATGAATCAGCAATGATTTCACGTTGATGTCTTAAATGATGTCATAATTGTTATCTGGGTATGGCAACATTACAAGGTAAACGGAAAAATATAGAAGTGTATTGGATGACGCCACGTTTGAATACAGTTTTCTAAACCCTTCAATACTCTCCAGTGGCGGCCCGTGGAATTTCATTTTGGTGAGGCAGAGGCAGGGTTTCGCCCTCATTTAAAGGCGAAGAAATTTTTTTAAACCCAACTTAAAAAAACTGACGTCGCAGTTCACAACCTATAGGTACTTAAAACTAAGTAAAAAACTTAGACTGTGGTGGGGAAGGAATCCTCTATAAAGTATACTTTGTCAATGAAGTATATTTTATTGTAAAAATGACGTTTATTTTAAATAAACCCCTTTTTTTCTAATTAATATATATTTATAAATATATATTTCATTGTTCAGCAAGAACCACGTGAAGGTCAACAATATCGGTACAATTTCTCACCGTAATATCGATAATGACTAAATTCACTGTAAGGTACACTATGTATTTTTTGTAACCCGATTCTTTAAGTATACTGAAATACTTGTTTTGGCATATTCGTGATCGTCTAGTTAATTTACTTACTTTATAAAAATTAGGACTCTACGTTGTGTATTTACTTACATTGATAATAACGATATTTTGAAATTGGTCAGGTTTAATGAAACACAAGTATTAAATTTTAAACCCCTGATTTAATTTAAGCAAAGACAAAGGGGTGGCCCGTTGAGTCAAAGAACAGGGAAAAGGGACCATAAAAACCCTGTCGACTTACACAGTTCAAATAAAAATAAAATACAAAACATAGTTATATGGGTCATAATCACAAGAATGTAGTATAAATAATAAGTGAATAAAATAACATAAAAAGCAGATAAACATATTTCATATAATTTGGGTGTTTTTATCAATATTCAAAACATTTTGTACTCAGGTAAAATAGTTATAATAGAGATCGTCATTTTATGACGATGTGTTTTAATATTTGTTTACCTGGCGATGTGTTTTAATATTTGTTTACCTTACCACGCATCTTCGGACTATTGAACGAGGATACGATTTTATATAAATAAACTACAGTAACGACATATTTCTGGTAGAGAGAATTCAAATGCCTTTAAAGGGGAGGGAAACATGGAAAAATATAATCTAATGCAGATATTTAACCGTAGCCAATAACCACACTATGGAACAATAGCATCTCTGTGAAGTGATATAACGAAACCTAATGTCCTTATCTCACTATAGTATCCCTATATCACAATATGTTCAAATATTCTCACAAAATCAATGTCCAGAACAAGACAAAAGTATTGCGAAAATATACAAACAATTCTGCACACAGAGTTATAGAGGTAATAATATAAAAACACTATTTTTCTTCTAAGGATAAATCCTTTTGAAATAATGCTAATATATTACCCATGTTCAAATATTCATGTATGAACACTCTCCAAACGAAAACACAAGTACAAATACAGACACAAATAAAATAAACAATATGCAATAAATAAAATGGTATAAAATATAAATAAAATACAATAAAATAAATAAATAGGAGAGGGTCATAACAAGAAACATCTAAACATGGCCAAAACTCTAACCACCAGAAGTGTCGCGCTGGATAATAATATAAAGAGATTTTTATCATATATAGTAACGTTAAAGTCATTATCAAATATTCCAAATAAAGCGCTAAGATAAGCAGTTTAAATCAAAGTCTCTATCCAGAATCTATCCAAAGACCTTACCATGATATGACCTAATGGTAATATCAAATTCAATAATGATAATAATCATAGCAATAATAATAATAATAATAACATTTTATAAACCTTACCCAAACAATACCAATATTATAATAATAATATTATTGTTAAAAGTTTTAGCCTGAGTACAAATGCAAAGAGTTAAAATAAATAAATACCTTAATACCGAGATTATACACTGAGTTTCAAAAACAATAAAATACATTTCAGTTAAATAAAAGTTATACAAAGTTATACAAAAGGAAACAGCAAAATCAAGGCCAGTGTAACTCAAAATAAAGACAATACAAAATATTAAAATTTAAGTTAAATGTAATTAATTCAGTGTATATGATGAATGCGACAACATAAAGATTAGAACTCAGTGTATGCGAGATACCAAGGTATTAAACCAAAATAATGAAATAGTGAGACAATAAAAATTATTACCAAAAATCACTCGCCATTTACACATATTAAAATGATTAGGACCCAAGAAACTAGCAATGATAAACGTCATAGCCCAAAATGCGAATTAAATAATATTGTTCAAAATTATAAGCACAAATATATTAAGAAAACCCAAAACGAGGAGTTGTTTATCATTACTAGCAACAATTACAATTTATAAAAGTGTTCCTACATACCTAATATAGCAGAAAATCGGTAACAATCACAAAACTATAGCTATATTATATTATAATATATCTCACAAACTGTTTCACAGGAGTATCTCGAAGGGCGAGCAAAAACACTCTGTGTGTATTATATTTCCTAATCTAGCTTTTAAACATCTCGGCCACTTAAGCAAGAATGTCCAACATAAACACCTCACCCTAATATTTCTACGATGAGATACAAAGAAGTGAAATTTTAACACGCAATAGGATTTTAAACATAAAATCTCTTAAAACTATAATATTATTTCTAGTGGATTATTTAAATTTTCCTTGGTTAAAATAGCGCCAAATTTGAATTTAAAAGTTTATATACTACAGGACCCTTACATCACATAAATCACCAAGTTCAATTAACTAAACCCACAGAATAAACCACTTACAAAAGAATCATAAAATAGACAAACTCATAGAAAAAGAATAAACAAAATATTGCGTAAATAACGACAGATTTGTTCTTTAAACAGTTCAGAATTTTATAACCAAAACAAACCTAAAGAAGGAATCTGTATTTATTTTATTGGTTACTGTGATGGCTACAAGATGGCGATAGTGTTAAAATATGTTTATTTTAGAATAGAAATATAATTTCGATTAAATCGATTTATTTAAAAAAAAATAATACCATTTATTATTAAATTTTGAAAAACGTGTGAAGTATAATTTATCTAAAATTCCGCAACTGTGTTGCCACAACACCTGCTTATTTCCTTGGATGTAGGCGTGCCTGCCTCGCGTATGCTAATACGAGAGAAGGAGACAACTAAGATATCGCATTGTAATAGAACGAGACAACAAGGCTAACGCCAATCGTGAGTCTAAATTAGTTCAGGCATGCTTCTGAGCCAATCATCTAGCTATAAATATTAGTTTAAATTGCGGTCGTTTCAAATTCAAATAATTTAAATGTTGCTGGGTAAGTATTCCACGTATAAAATCAATCAATTTTATTGACTACGTATTTCACAATTCATGTAATCCAAATATTAAAAATGTATAGTCAGTTAACCAGTAATTGACCATCAACCAGTTATTGACCAATTTACCGATTAAATGATAAAAGCAAGGTCCCTGTATTACCTAATTAAAAACTTATATTATTTGCATAGTGTTTTACCCCTTAACTTCTAGATGGCACAGTTTTATTAATGATATCTGCTTACAAGGCATTGGTCAACCACTGGAAAATCATGAATTTTCGTGCATTAAATTTTTTTTCGTCGGCATAGAAACTCTTTTTCTTTTTTAGTCAGCTGTTATCAAATCTTAAAACAAAATTAAACTCAATGATATTTTTTATTTTATTTTAAACTAAAAATAGAGGAAAATATAATAATTTATTCACGAAAATTTCCTTAACTGGTCAATTACTGGTTAACTAACCTATATTATAGAAAGTAAAATATTTAAATTTTACTTAATTTTTTAATTCTCTATGATGAGGCACTGCCTCCCCTGACGGGCCGCCACTGATACTCTCCACAGTATAGAGGTTGTAATTTGACTTTTGAACTAGTATTAATTTAAAAATTACTTTATGCTTGGAAAAAAACTATATACGACATGATTGTGATTTATTTTATTTAATTAATTAATTAAGCTGTGTTCAATATTTTTCCTAAAGGAATAATTGCCAATGGGCCATTAATTCATTTGTTGGTAGATGCTACAATAATTATTGGTTAACCTGCACTGGTGTGTAGGTACTTTTTGATCAACCAGATTTAAATATATTTAAATCAATATATTGCTGTACTAACATATACCAGTGGAGATAGTGCAGGGTCTACCAACAGACCTCATTACTAAACTTTTTAGTCACGGGCTGAAGTTAGTTAGGTAGTTGACAGTTGTCAAATATCATACAATCCACAATCCATTGTGATACAATCGTTAAAATAAAGTACCCTTCTCGTAAAATAATACTTACTTAATATACAAATTATTTTATAATCCCAATATATAAATACAAAAGGATTAAATAATTTCTCAACGCCAATATTTGAAAAGTTTATATAAACATTGTACTAACGGTTAGTAACTAACCTTTTAATTTCGCTCGTGCTTAATTAAAATTTTATACATACAATAGTATATTATAAACTATGGAATTATTATTTTTTCATTTTAATACCGTTTTTATTTTTACTGACCATTTACATTACACTACTTAAAATTAAATATTGAAAAAGTGTACTGTCCATAAAATTTAAATAGTGATCATTTAATTTGTAGGTACCGTTTTATAACTTTACCAAAATAAAAATCCTTGAAATTTTACCTAATATTTTAATATTTACCCACTTTGTCCGTTTTATAACCAAGGGGCTTTACTAAAATAAAAAATTCCTAAAATATTACCTAATATTTAGAAAAACAACATTCCAAAGCGATTAAAATGGCCATGTAGGACTTGTTAACAAGCAAAGAACCCTTATTCTTAGGCTTATGGTCCAACGCAGTGGTTGTGTGTTTCAATAAATTTTGTTTACTTAGTTTACTATTTAAGTGCAGTTAAGTACTTATATCTTGTAAAAGTGTGTTAACAAAAATAATTCATTCGGTTTAGGTAAGTTATAATGTTAATTCAAAAATAGAGAAATTTTCATAATCCAAAAGAAATTTCCCACTTGGCAAGAAATGTAACAGAAACCCTAAAAACGTTTTCGTACTGTTATATTTTAAACACTCAAATTTAAACGTTCCTGTTTTGTATTCTGAACGTAAGCATAATCATGCCAACAAGCTATACAATACATAAACGTTACTGTATCGTTTTACCTTTACCCTAACACATTTACGTTGTGATGACTCTAATTTTATAACGTTAGTGTATTGTTAATATATCTACGTTAATGAAACGGTATATATGCTAACTGTTAATCCTTAAACGTATATGCAACGCTAATTCATCAGCGTTATTGAATTGTTAATAAATTTACATTAACTAAACGGTACATAATTACTGTTGATTCCAAAACGAAAATATAACGTTAACCTGCCGTTCATTAAGAACGTTTCTAGAAGGTTTATAAATGTACATTTATTAAACGTTACATATTGATATTGAAAATTTAGAAGCAATGCGCAGCCGCAAAAAAACCAAGCCAATATGTCTGTTTGGCGTCACACGTGTTGGGCGTTTGTTTGTTTGTTCTTATTATTCACGGTTATTATTATTTAAACAGCACGCTTTTGCTAGGACAATGGAACAAAATAGAAAAAACATTGAGGTGAGTACCATTTACTCTTGTGTAATTGCTTAGGTATATTCCATTGCAAAACATTAATGTAAATCATACTTACAAAAAGGTGCACAAGTTTTAATCCTATTTTGCTAAAACAAAAATTCTTCGATTTCCTTTCCTAAAATATTTTGTTGGTGTCATATTTATTTTGAAACAATTATTATTAGAAATATGTAAATGAAAACCACACTGTTAAGAGTTTCCAAGGTCAAATGATGGACTTTCTGACCTGAGCTCATCTCCAGAGATAAACCACCAAGTGCAAGAAGGTAATACTTTAGAGAAATTTTATGAATATTACTGAAGTTTTCATAATTTCAGAGGCAAATCCAATAGAAGCGAATCTAGCTGAGGCAAATCCAGTTGATGCATAAGATGAATTCCCCATTATTTGTTGCATCTGATATTGAAATTTGTAAGAAAAAGTGTGAGTAAGTCCAGTTCCAATAGTAACTATTTATTTTTTAGTTGAGTCACGCGTCATTACTTGATAAATATTCAAACTATACAGAAACTGTTGCTAGACAAGATTAACAAACTGGAGCTTTCTGTAAACGTGCAGTATCCGCAGGAGGGAGTCGAAAATGTAGGACCTCAATTGCCATGCAACACATTGGAACAACTTAAACAACTGGAGAATGTGTTAACTGCGGAAGATGTTTACAATAAATTGGTAACTCTTCTATAGTTTTCTTATATAAAAAAAAATAAATAAAATAAATGTATTATTAATACATACACATATACATGAGTAACTTTTAAAACTTGATGATACATTGAATGGATATGTCTTTTAACTTATTTTCTTTTATGCCTAGGCGCTACTACCCGGCACTAATAATGAAAATATTCAAGAAAAGCGCCATGGATTTTTTCCGTTTAGGAAACCAGCGATTAAAACGGGAAAAAGTTGCAATTGAAAAAAATGCCGTTGAATAACCCAGGTAGCACACTGACGTTTGCTGACGTTTATATGACGTCTTCTGACGTTTAAATGACGTTAGCAACGTCATTTCAACGTCATATAAACGTCAGCAGACGTCAGTGTGCTACCTGGGAAATGACCATGAATGACTAGAGAATAAAGAAACCAAAGAATATTTGTTTAGTTTTGTTAAAATATTTAATAAATTTTTTATAATTTTAAATGAAACATTTTTATTTCATAAATTACATTATTACCACAGTGTCGGCTGGTGGATTTTGCATATGCCATATCTCAGTTATTAGACACCAAATTTATATGAATTTATAATGACACTAAATTAACAATTTAAATAGAATTTGGCGAAAAAAATATAGTTTTAACTCTGCCTACCCTGCAGCCTGGCCCCCCTAATAAAGATAATAAAAATGTAAATAGTGCAATTTATATTTCACCAGTTTATTAACAAATTTCAAAATTTATTTAAAAAATCCAAGTATTACATATTTTATCCCATATTATTTTTTTATTATTTTAGGAAAAGAAATAAAAATTTAAAATGGTATACAATCTGTAATATTTGGATTTTTATTTAAAATTTGTTGATAAACTATGGTAAATTATAAATTGCAATTTATCTTTAATAGGGCCAGTGTATGCACTGCACTTATTAGGGCCAGGCTGCATGGGTAGGCGGAGCAAAAACTATTTTTTTTCGCAAACTTATATTTGAATTCTGCTTGTGCAGAACTTGTTAAATTAGTGTCATTATAAACTCATATAAATTTGGTGTGGGTACTAAGATATCGGTATACGCAAAATCCAGCAGCCGCCACTGTTATGCCAACGTAACATATGTAACACCACAACCGGAACGTTACATAAACGTTTTGATAATTACGTTAAATAGATGCTGCGCGGTACCACCATATGTAACATCACAAGCGGAACGTTACATAAGCGTTTTAAAAATACCGTCACAATGTTACGTTGCAGAAGGCGGACATTAACTGTAACTGTGACGATGCCGTTACGTTTATGTTACCTTATTGGACACGTTACAGTAACTCGTTAACAGTAATAAAACGTTTAAGCAACAGATCCTTGCCAAGTGGGTTTGTACTTATAAAAATATAATACATATATGTATTATATCCCACACGGAACAATTACATCCAATGGATATCCAATGGATTTCTTTTATGGATATCCAGGATATACATAGGATATCCGGGATATCCAATGGATAACCATTGGATATATAAATGTCCGACCCTCCTGGACATAGTGTGGATATCCAATGGATACCCAGTGGATATAGTATTGTATGCAATATGGTTGTAATCTGTATTCAATATGGAGATTGTATGGATATCCAATGGATAACCATTGGATATATAAATGTCCGACCCTCCTGGACATAGTGTGGATATCCAATGGATACCCAGTGGATATAGTATTGTATGCAATATGGTTGTAATCTGTATTCAATATGGAGATTGTATGGATATCCAATGGATAACCATTGGATATATAAATGTCCGACCCTCCTGGACATAGTGTGGATATCCAATGGATACCCAGTGGATATAGTATTGTATGCAATATGGTTGTCATCTGTATTGGATATGGTGAATCAATGGATATTTACTTTTCAATAAATAACATTGGGTTTTAAAATAAAAGTCTTATTCTTTAATTTAAATATTTATTTTTATGAAAACATAAAATAGAACAGAAAACTACATACATAACTAAAGAAGTGAAGTCTCTGGCTTGACATCACTCCTCCAGCTATCATTTGCCTTTTTATCAGCCTAATCATTTAGGGCCTATTTCACCTGTCTCCTTATGATCCCCAAAATTTGGCCAATCCATCAGCCCATTTGTTACCCTCGAGCCTATGTATAGCTTGCAAATAAAGGTACGGTATATAAATGCATGCATGTATTCACCTTTAATGTTTTACCTTCAATGCTAACCGAAAGTTTATAAATTGCACTTAAATATACCTATTTAATTTAAAATTGTATTAGTTTTAGACCAATACAATTTAAAATGATAACTATGATTAGAAAATTAATAAAATATTCACTTACCACTAGAGACCTCAAACAAATAACCACAAAACACAATAACTTGGCAATAAACTTTATGACAAACATATAACAAATAGCAATGATGTCGAATGAACCTTTACAATCTGTGGAATGAAGCAAATAAACATGAAAACCCTTTGGATGTACCTAACAATCATGGCATCATATTTAACGGACGCTACCATAGAAAAAGGACGCTTCTTTATCTTCTGTGTTCGGCAGCAGTCACTGCTGAGCAGTGTTGTCAGACGTTTAAATAATTTCAGAAAGCTCATCAAAATGGCGGTTATATTATTAAATCTTTAATACTTAATTAATTAGTATACCTAGTATACCTATTTGACATAAATGTGGTGAATAATTATTTTAAATTTATTTAATTTATTTATTAAAACTTAATAAAGTACGGAAATATATTTCGTTTAGTTATTTTGCTTATAACCGGCAACACTGAAGATTCTCAAATTCAGCGCGTGCGTAGTACTATGAAATACAATAATAAACAAAAGGGACTTTTTTAAGTAATTTTTTATTGTATTGCAGACTGTCGTAGTCATATTATTAACAGAAATAATATTATTAATATATAAATATTATTATCTGGGTAAAGTGAACATTTCAAAATTAAAAATTTCGTAGCTCTTGGCAAAAAATCAATTTACCGTAAAGCTGTTTTTTTTACATATGCTAGTTTAAACCATCACAAAATCCCACATGTATACATACAAGTATATATACAAGATATCCATATCAGTTATCCACCGGATATCCAGTGGATATACATTAGATGTACAGTGGATATACTTTGGACATACATTAGTTATCCATTGGATATATATTAGAGATATTTTGTTGAAATTGGGTTAATAACGATTTAAATCATATTTATTAATCATTACATAAATTTACAACATCCAGTATGGATATCCATTGGATATCCAGTGGATATCCAGTGGATATACATTAGATGTACAGTGGATATACTTTGGACATACATTAGTTATCCATTGGATATATATTAGAGATACTTTGTTGAAATTGGGTTAATAACGATTTAAATCATATTTATTAATCATTACATAAATTTATCCTATAAGGGGCTATTTTAAAAAAGAAAAAAATATTTTTAATGTTTTTGTTTTTTTTTGAACATCCAGTATGGATATCCATTGGATATCCAGTGGATATCCAGTGGATATACATTAGATGTACAGTGGATATACTTTGGACATACATTAGTTATCCATTGGATATATATTAGAGATACTTTGTTGAAATTGGGTTAATAACGATTTAAATCATATTTATTAATCATTACATAAATTTATCCTATAAGGGGCTATTTTAAAAAAGAAAAAAATATTTTTAATGTTTTTGTTTTTTTTTAACATTCAGTATGGATATCCATTGGATATCCAGTGGATATCCAGTGGATATACATTAGATGTACAGTGGATATACTTTGGACATACATTAGTTATCCATTGGATATATTTTAGAGATACTTTGTTGAAATTGGGTTAATAACGATTTAAATCATATTTATTAATCATTACATAAATTTATCCTATAAGGGGCTATTTTAAAAAAGAAAAAAATATTTTTAATGTTTTTGTTTTTTTTTGAACATCTAGTATGGATATCCATTGGATATCCAATGGATATCGTAAAAGGCATGGATGTTATATGGACATTGGGATAGCCATTGGATATCCATTGGATAGCGTGTTCTGTGTGGGATTTTTATTTATACTGGATGGTTAATTTTTACCGGGACAATTCCAACTTTCTTAAATTGTGTAGTCTATAATTAATTAATACCTTAATTCAAAAAAGTCGTGTTCTAATTTTCATGCATCCGGCATTTCAATAACCTTTCTGATCTATAATTTAAATTGTAAACAATCTAATTTTGGATTAAATATAACACCCGCCATACTGCAAATCAGTGCTACCAACAACATATAAAAAAAATTTGGGTATAACCTAACTTTTTTGGTTGTTTTTATCTAAATCCACAAATATCGGTGTTTGTTTTGAATTTGTCAAAGGTGTATAAAATCGTTTTAAATCAGAGTAAGTAGGTAAGTAAACAATTCCTGCGGTTAGTGTTTTTGTAGGAACATTGAATTTGGCTTTAAATTAATTTTTTAGTGCAAACAAATACCGAATGTTTTTGTGTGTGGACTTTATTTTTTTGTGGAGAAGTATTTTCATGTTGTGGAGGATTTTTAGAGGCCTGTAATGCACCTACAAACAACTACAACCACTTTTGACTAAAAGTCTTATTAACTCTTCCAGAAGACTTTTTTTAAGTCTTGCTATTTTTTCGACTTAATGAGTTTTATTTAGAGTTTTTAAGAGAAAGTAAAACTTTCAAAACATTTACTTATTAAAACTTCTTCAGAGAAAAATTTCCACAGGGGAACTGTACTGTGTAATATTACCACAGTAGTATTGTATTTTTCATAAACTTTTATTTTCAATGAAACACGTTATATTTGTTGAATTTTTGTATTCTACACATTACAATAATTGTTACTTTGTATTTTTGCTATTACTTGTTTTTAAACAAATTATAGCAAAAGAAATTTTGTTTAGTTATTTTTTTAATTTTTTTTTTCAGATCCCAAATAATCCCATGGACGAGAACGAGGTATATTCATTTGAAGACTTTGTTACTGAAGATAGTATTTACATTATAGACACTAAGAATGTAGAAAAGGAAAACGATTGTCAGGCTGAGTATGTAGGTATTTAATATTTTAAATGCATACACAAAATATATGTAAATATTTGTTTATCAAACAAATGTTTTGTGTTTGGTCCCTCAATTCTGGCCAAAATTCATTCTGGTAATGCAAGATACAAAATAATTAAAATATTTTAAAAATGAATTTGTTAATGTGATATTTACTAATAAAAATAAAACGGTTTTTCTAGCATTTAATACTAAAAACAAATTGTTTTAGCTGTGAAACCTCAGATACACATGTATCCATTGATAGTGTTAAATTGAGTAATTCTTCTGAAGAATCCAGATATTCCGGACCATCCCAGGTCAATAAAGAAATTAAAGAAGAAATAGTAGAGTAAGTATTATTTTTAGTTCGCGCAATGATTAACTAAAACCTGCATTTTTAAATAAAAATTATGTTTTTGAATTTTTTAAATTTAATTTAAAGAATTTAAAAATCCGGCAACAATGCGTAAATTAAAAAAATAATAATCTATATATCCTATGCTATTTTTCGTTATCTTAACTTTGCCACAAAGATATTAAAACTTAACATTAGGGTGATCCACAATAATATGTGGTCTATGGTTATAATCTTAACTTATACTCAAACTCATTTACTTATACTTCCTATAACAATATTCAGCTCTGAAAAGTTGAAACACAAGAAGATCGGTTGGTTTCTTTCAAAGCACTTAACAGATTTGGAAATTTTGACGAAAAAAAATTATGTTAACGAGTCTAATTTAAATTTAATTTATTAAAAATATTTCAGCGCTATATGTCAAACTTATCACTATTACCTTCTAAGACTATAACCAACTATTTTTATGTTTAGGGTAAATAATATTAGTTTATTTTGTAAATGGTAAGCATAATTAATAAACTAATTAATTAATTAGTAAAAGCATAATTAATAAATTAATTAATTCATCAGTAAAAGACTTTGAAAAATCATAGTTCCTGTTGATAAAAAAGCGTTTCAAGCCAAATGTTTAATTGGCAAGCAGTCATAGGCCACATAAAAAGTGCCGGCCATTAAAATTGATTTCGGTAACGAAAAACACAAATTTGTCAAATTTTCTTTAAAAAAAAGGACCAGATGGAAAATACTACTCTCTAAAAATGAATTAGTTAAAAATGACTAATTGTCATAGCGAAAAAGCAGCCACTAATAATTCTAGTCAACAGCAATTTGTATCCCGGATATTTGGCAGTCAATTCCTATGTAAAATTGTCTGCTGAATCCGAATATGTCGTCAAAAGTAGGACAGTTTTTAAGACTTATTCAATTTTCCATACAATATGGAATTGACTATATCTCAAAAACTGCTAGGACGTATTCAGGGGACAATTTTACATGAGAATTGGCTGTTAAATGTCCTGACTGCAGTGAATTAGTCAAAAATGATATATTTCAAAAAAAGCATGCTTCTTCACTATGACATATGTAATTTTTGACTAATTCTTTTTTAGAGAGTATGCTTGAAAAAGTTACAGTTTTACAGGATAATAATATTGCTTTAGAAAATAACCAGAATAAATCAATTTCTTCAATAAAAACTCCTGCAAAAAATGATAGAAGAAATAAAATCAAATATTTACTGATAAGAACTCATCAACTTGATAAACAAGACCTGCCACAGACAAAATTTCAGAGGCATTTTTTAAAATTTCATTATTTCTGTTGTTTTCAGATTGAACAGAAAATTAATGTAATAAAAACCCAAGAAACAAAAACCTAAATTAAAAATTATCCCAAAAAAATTAGCTACAGAAAATTTTTTGTTTGTTTTTTTTTAATAAGAAGTATTGATTTTTTGTTAATGTTTTTGAATTTTATAAACTTCAATAAAAGTTTAGTTTTTTAATTAATCGTTATAATTCTCCACCAAGAGAAAAATAAATTCAAGTATTACATAAGCACCAAAGGTCTTTGCTTGATTGCTTTGATTTTTTTGTATATTTTAATGATAAGCTTTACTTACTTTTGCTGACAAAGGAAAGGGGGGGTTAAAAATTACAAAATTACTGCATACTTAATACTTAAATGGCCCCATACTTAAAATTTAAAAAACCAAAACTCAAAGTTCAGTTAAAAAAATCATTGAGGGTCAGGAAATCAAAAAGAAAACACATTTTGTCTGGAAAAAAATCTGGGAAGGTCAGGGAATTTCTGGAAAAGTCAGGGAATTTGGTTTAAACAAATTGGTTGCAACCCTGTACTATACATTTTTCCATTAAACGCTATACGTTATGGGCAACCTTTAAATGCTATCGGGTTCCAAAGAGACAAAATATTTAAAACTTTTATTTTTTGTACCCCCCTAATACCCATTCATAATTTTAGATCTAATTCTGATGTTGGAGATGAAAGTGAAGATTTCTATTTCAATATTAAGGAAGAAGGAAGGGACGGTGACTGTTCTGAAGAAGATGATAGAAATTCGGCACACAATGAAGATAAAGATGAGGATGAAGCCATGCTTGAGACGAAAATCGAGGTGGAATATCATGGGGTTCAATGTAGTGATATGAGTGGCAAGGAAAAGTTATTTAAATGTGACTTTTGTCTTAAAAAATATCAAACGAAGAGGAGTTTATTAGTTCATAAAAAGAATCTCCATTTAAAAGACGAAACGGAGCAATTTAAATGTAACAAATGTGATTACGAAACTGTAAGAAAAGGTTATTTTAATAGGCATTTAAAAATTCACGATAAAAAAAATAAATTAAAATGCCATTTCTGTTCACACATGGCTGCCACGTTACAGAATTTAAATGCGCACATTCTAAGCAAACATAAAATAGAAAATGTAGGAGAAAATAAAATAAAAATGTCAAGTAAAATCCATGAGTGCACTAAATGTACATATTCAACTGTAAATAAAACAATTTACAAGAATCATATTAAAGTTTGTTTGAAATTAAAAAATGTCGAATGGTATAAGTGTCAAATCTGCCCTTTTAGAGCTATTCAAAAAAGTAATTTAACAACGCATATTAAAACACATACTAAAATAAAATACTTGAAATGTTATTTCTGTCATTTTCAATGTAACAGAAAACAAAATTTAGACAACCACATTTTAAGAAAACATTCTCATTTGTTGAACGAAAACAATAAATATATCATTACTTCCAAAATACATTCTTGCAAACATTGTACTTATAAAACAACAATGGCAAATATTTTAACAAGTCATATTAAAACCCATACTGAAATAAAAGATTTGAAATGTTCTTTCTGATATTATCAATGTAACGGGAAAGCTCGTTTGGACAACCACATCTTAAAAAAACATTCGGATTTATTGAACGAAAACAATAAAAATATCATCACTTCCAAAATTCATTCTTGCAAATATTGTACTTATAAAACCACAATGACAGATTCATTTAATAAGCATTTAAAAGTTCATCATTAAAATTTAGTTTATTTGTAAAGTAACTTTACAATTGCGATTGTTTTAGCTTGAAAACTCGTTGAAAAATTTGTTTTCTATTGTTCGTAATATTTGTTACATAATTCGGTTGTGTTGTCTTCGTGTATAATTTTTAATAAAAATTTCTTTATTTAGAAACTAATTTGTTTTTTATTTAACCCTTTTCAAATGTATACAGGGCGTCTCAGAAGTCGCGCACCACCTTAAAGGTGAAAAATATACAGACCCCCAGGAATCCTAAGAAATTTTACTTTTCTATCTTAAACTAGATTTAACTGATAAAGCGTTAAAATTTTGCGTGCAGTGCTTATAACACATTTTCTTCACTTACTTTTAATTAAGGTTATTACACAGTAAAAAAAGATTTTAGTGTTCTCCCACGTGAAAGTTGTAGAGTGAAAAAGTTAGTGTAGAACAACACACTATTTTCAAGTGGATGGAATGATAACAGTGTTCTACATCACTCTAACTTCACACTTAAATATACATTTACCACTAGCCAAGCTCTGGCAGAGCACATTAGTGTAAATATGCAATCAGGTGGTGTTCAGTTGACAAAAACGCAAACTTGTTTCGTTCATTTTTCTCTCCGAATTTGTGTTGGAAGAATGCACCAAGCTGTTTAGTTATGGTTTATAATTATTAACTAAAGGTAAGTCAATTTTAAAGGATTATTATTCATCTTAGTTTATAATGTAAAAAATTGCATTTTGTGTTGGTTCATAAGGTCGAAAATCGCGTTTTGTTTATTGTATAGACAAATTTCAAGTACAGTTCAATTACAGTACAGTTTAATGTATAGGTATAATAAGTAAATCTTTTTTTTTTGTAATTTTTAGATGTTTTTCCTAAAAGTAACTTTAAAAATTTTGCTAAAACCTTAGCAGTGCGATACCAGCAGATGGAATTTTATGATGACAACTTTAGTACTGAGTTGCAAATAAAAGGGGATCTTCAGTTAAAGTTTTATTTTGAGATTATCAATGCAAAAATTTGGTATATAATTATTATATAGAAGAATTTCCCGATTCGATAGAAATTTTAGTCACAAAATGGGTAAGAATTGTTACCTGTATAAAACTACGACATTTTAAGCTTGCTTTCCAAAGAGCCATACAATTTACACCAATCAGTGTCAATTGGTACTTAGTGCCAAAATATTATTTTATGTTTTAAACCTATTTATATTTTAAGTAATTGCCGAAGATTAGTTTTATTTTTTGTAGCGTGAAACTTACAATGTATTTGCATATTTATATAAATAATTGCCAAAGATTGTAGTTTAATTTTTTGTAACCTAAAACTTACAATAGACTGTATGCAAATAAATTAGTGTAAAAGTGAACCCTTTTAGAGAGCTACCAAACACGGTTAGTGTAGTAATTTTCAATCAAATAGTGTAAAAAGTCGCACGAACTGTGTTAAATGTCTAACACTATTATAGTGTAATAAGAGTACGATTCACACTATTAGTGCAGTAACTAGAATATAAATTTGTACGAACTGTGTTAAATTTGTTACACTATAAGAGTACAACCCCTAGAGTTAAAACAACACTAAAATTCACACTAAATTTAGGGTGAAAATTTGAACTTTAACTAGTGTTTAGAGGTGTGTAGTTCGCGAACGAACTAGTTCAAAAGATCGAATTTCTTAACTGAACTAAAAGATTCAATCACCAAAAATAAAAAGAGCGAATCAATTCGAACTAAACTAAAAATCCGTAAATATATTTTATTATATTCGTATTTACTAATGGATTTTTTTTCACGCAAATTCGTAATTGTCCCTAAAATAGGCAACCAAATCAACCACTTAATGGCAACAGTGTACCATTTTGACCAGCATCTTTGGTGCAAATCAATCAATCAATCTCGATCACTGCAAGGAATATAGTTCACTTGAACTAAATCCGATTATAAATCAGTGAACTAAACGAACTAGTCTTTTGTACTATTCACTTTAATGAACGAGATCGAAAGATCGAAATCAGCAAAGTGAACTAAACTTCCCACCTCTACTAGTGTTCTCTAGTGCAGCCTAGTGTAAAGTTTTTTTTACTGTGTACTAAAGGTTGTTCCTTACAACTTGTTAGTCTATTTTCAAGGAATAAATTTTGATTTACTCAGAAAAGTTTGAAATTTTAACGCCGGTAGATTCCCAAGTTAGAAATTCTAGCGCGAATTGCAATAAATAAAACTGTCACTTTGTGTACTTTTAAAGTTATTTTAACATTTTAAAGTATCGATAACACTGTAGGTAAATTTTCAACTCTTGAAATATCACAGCTAAACGCTTGGACACGTAAACATAATTTTACGGCTTGTTTATTAATTTAAACTGTAGTGAATTATTAATTTTTTTCAATATAATACCATTTTTATTTTTACTGGCCATTTAAATTTGACTATTTGACTATAGTGAAAAAGTGTACTGTCCATAAAATTTAAATATTGATCATTTAATTTGTAGGTACCGTTTTATAACTAACGGGCTTTACCAAAATAAAAATCCTTAAAATATTACCTACTATTTTAAAATTTACCCACTCCGTTGTATAACTAAGGGGCTTTACCAAAATTAAAAAAATACCTAAAATATTACCTAATATTTTGAAAAACAACATTCCAAAGCGATTAAGATGGCCATGTGGGGCTTGTAAACGAACAAAGACCTCTTATTCTTAGTCTTATGGTCCAACGCAGTGGTTGTGTGTTTCATTAAATTTTGTTTACTCATTTAATTGCAATATAAAGTGCAGTTATTTCTTGTAAAAGTGTGTTAACACTGTTAGACCCTGTATATTTATTTGGTAACAGTCCATAAATTAAATTAATAAAAAGTTCAAATAGTTCAAGTAATTATTACGCATCATAGAAATATTTCATAATTTCAAAGACAGCGCTTCTATTTTTCCATTAACTGATAAAAATTATCGCGCTGTATAAAAGCTCATTTTTAGAAACCAAAAGAACACTTACTATTTACTTTTCACTCACTTAACTTAAGATTTAACTTCTCGAATATTTATTATTCATTTAATTATTATGTAAAACTTATTTACAATAAACGATCTTACGAGTCAAAGTGTTAGTTCTTCGTATCCCAACATAAAATTTGGCGCAGTCGTATTGGATTTGGTCACAAGAAGAAGAATCAAAAATCAAATAAATCAAGAATCAAAAGGGCAACTCATCTATATTTCTTCAACTTGGCGAGTTTCAACTCCTTGGATCAACAAAGAATCATCAAGCAACACAAAGAACCCTCAACCACAACGAAGAACGCACAAGACAGACAATATCAAACGTAAGTCGTTTATTCCTTTCTTTTTCCTTATTTCTGTTTCCCCATTTTATATAGCAGGTTTAAATCTTTTTTACCTTTCTTAAACATTTATTTGTATTTTCGCGTCTACTAAACTTTTACTATTTACAATGCCTGAAAATAACCCTAAAACGCTTCGAAATGCTGATAGCAGCAACATAAGAGACATTCCTCCACACAAATTAGCTTTTCTTTGTTCACTTATACCTAAATCATTCGACGGAAATCGCACAGAGTTATACGAATTTGTTTCTAATTGCGAAAACGCCTTTAAATTTGCCCACATTTCTCAAAATGAACCTCTTATAGCATAGGTTATTTCGAAAATAACAGGTAGTGCAAAAGCACAATTGCGCGATAAAGAAATAAACGATTGGAAGGACCTTAAAGAACTTTTAATACAATTATACGCAGACAAAAAACATTACACACAATTAATGGAAGATCTTAATACGATAAGACAAAATTTTAACGAATCTATTCTATCTTTTCACAACAGAGTCGATAAATTATACACCCGCATTGTTAATTGTATTTCCGATAACGACGGAGGCACTCGCAAAGCCAGAGTTCAAATTATTAAAGAATTAGCTTTGCAACGCTTTATCCTTCATAGTCAACCGGAAATATCGCGTTTTTTAAGAAGTAAAAACTCTAATAATTTATCAGACGCTCTAACTACACTCTTAGAAAAGACCTGGTATTTGCAATGAAAATTTAGTTCCCAGAACAAATTTTATTAGTGAAAATAGGCACAACAAAAAAATATGTTGTGGGAACTAATACAAATTTGTTTTTACAGTTTGTTGCCGGAACAGCCAATATTGGTAGCTCCAACCAAAAAGTTTAAGTGCATCGAAATTAGTTTTTTTTGTCATACAAATAATTGATATTTAATGCAATCACATTAGTCTGTCATTTTAGCAGCGTCTAAGTTGTAACAACTGCACTTGCTATTTATCGCAACAAACATTGTATCATGCAGGAATTTATTTTTTAATTCAAATTACATGAAAAAAGGTACATTTAAAGAATTTAATAGTTGATATAATATAAATTTGTTTTGTACTGTAACTAAGTTATATTTAATATTAAATGCTTGCATTAGTAGCAACAACAAATTGGTATTATTCCACAGTACATACCTGCTTAGTAAATATAACACTTTTTGTGTAAATATTATAAAAAATAGAGAAAGGAAATTCATGCCCGTTCGTTTTATAAATATTTATTATAAATTAAAAAATAACAATAACTGAAAACACCAAATTTTGGTTTAAACATTATAACAAAAATTAATAATTACTCTAAGAAAACATTTATAAATATTTTAACAATAAAACAAAAACGATTCTTTGGTAAATATACACAGATAGGTACATTAAGATGAAAGTTGACTATACTTCTTCAGTAAACCGTGATGTTTACGTGAAGTGCAGCCTTTGTTTAACAACTTAACAATGATTCTTAGGTACAACGTAACATACTTGCATGATAACAGGGGTAAACATTCGATAAATTTTGAGTGCCTATAGTATAGGCCCTATACCAAAAATGCGACTTGAGCTGTAACAAAACAAAACAAAAAAATCTCGAAATTCCGACGTGATGGAGACTTTTGGTGGGCACCATTGGATTCAGGAGGCCATTTTCAGTCGGAATGGCATTTTCACATTTTTGGATTTTTTTTCGGACCCCAAAACTACAAAAGTGTAATTAAAGGAGTGAAATAATAATACCTAACCTTTAAAAACTGGAACCAATTCAGGTAAACCCCATGTTCCTAATAAATCTGCTACTTGAGTCCGCTCATCCATATTATTTGTTCGAGATATCTATAAGTAACCAACACATATGAATATATTCTTATATATATGAATAGTTAAAAAGTAGTTCGCCACTGAATTTACAGGGGCAAATGTCTAATTGTAATAAACTAGTTTCTTACCTAAAATATACACTACACACAAGCTGATACACAAATACAAAAGAACAAACACCACCGAAGTCTGCACTCCGTGCAACACCGTTTGTTTACAGGTTAAAAGTAAAGCACGCGCCGACAAATCGCGCGCGAAATGCACAAAGTTTGCAGTTGCATTAACCTACAGAGACAACATCCCCAACTGACACTTTGTTTCACACCGCTGGTGTCTTAGCTGTGTGAAAAGTGACGCATAGTTTATACAACCGAACCGTTAGTTCCACGGACTAATTTCAGTCAGTTGAGAATGTTACTTAAATATTTGGTCCAACAAAAACATTTTACCGCCGAAATTATTTTTTTGAGATAATGTTGTCAATACTTCTAGCCAACACAAAGTTTTAGTTAAAATAACTTAATCGTCTTTTTGCAGTAAATAATACTCAACAACAAAACTAAATCTTTTCGGGTAATGATGCAAGCAGTTACACATATAAAGATACTGATTACAAAAAACAAAAAAATTTATTTTCTGCAACAGTTTTACCCCAACGATAATAAGTTAGTTACAAATACCAGGTCTTTTCTAAGAGTGTAGTGCTTTAGAAGAAGAAAGAGCACTTCAAATTTCGAAATCTAGTTCTTTAGGATCCCGTCCATCAAAATTCTGCAAAAATTGCAAAACAAAAACTCATAACACAAAAGATTGCTTTAAAAATAAAAAATTTAACGTACAATTAAATAAACCAAGCGAAAATTCAAATACAAATAATCATTCAAATACAAATTACAATTCAAATAAAAATTATAAATCAAATGGAAACTATAACTCATCTTATCAGTCTAAATTTTGTAATTACTGTAAAAAGAATGGTCATTTAATAGAAGATTGTTTCAAACGTCAACGAAAAAATGAAGGAAATAGTTCCAATCAAAATATAAATTATAATTCAAATATCTCCAATACCTAATACCGAATCTTTAAACGAGAATGCGTCCCAGAACAACGTCGTTTCTGCGGATTGGGAATAATAAAAACCGACGTAAAAACCTTAAATAAGCCTTTTCTAAATAATTCTTGCCGTAGATCTGAAAAATCAGGTTGCTATCCGGTTCAAAATAATTCTTGCCGTAGATCTGAAAAATCAGGTTGCTATCCGGTTCAATATAATTCTTGCCGTAGATCTGAAAAATCAGGTTGCTATCCGGTTCCAAATAAATCTTGCCGTAGACCTAATAATTTTGGTTGTTATCCGGTTCCTAATAATTGTAACAAAATAATTAAAAATCTTAAAACATTTAATATTCTTTTAAATAATAATGTAAGTCCGTGTATCGAAACATATTGTGATAACATTAAATTAAAATTTTTAATAGATACGGGAGCATCTGTATCACTTTTAAAAAATCAAGCGCATTTTTCTACTTTATTATCAAATCTTAATATTAATGAAAAAATTTTATTAAATGGGCTTAGTGCTAATTCTCCTGTAGAAACAGCAGGAAGCATAATCCTTCACCTTAGTCTAAACGATCAACCTATACCAATTAAATTTCAATTAGTTGATCAAAATAATAATATACCCTATAGGGTCATATAGGGTCATATAGGGTCATATATGACGGTATCATAGGAAACGATTTCTTATCATTACAAGGCGCAATAATAAATTTAAACAATAGTGAGTTACAATTAAATTCACTAAAAATACCTTTAAAAATTATATCTCAAATTCCTAATAATCATAATAATGAAAATCTATATTCAGTTGTATTAGAACCTAGATCAGAAACAATTATAAAAATTGAAATCTTAAACAAAAATTTATCACAGGGTATCTGTCCAGAAATAAATATTGCCGAAGGTGTATTTTTAGCAAAAGCTATTCTCAAAGTGGAAAATGGCACTGCCATTACTACTATATTAAATACTCAAAATCGAAAATTAAAAATAAATAAATTACAAATTTTTCTAGAACCTTTTGAAGAAAAACAATCTACAATCTTTATTAATGTTAAAAATCAATCAGTAACAAATAATCGCATCAAATTACTTAAAGAAAATCTAAGACTAGACCATTTAAATCCCGAAGAAAAATATTCTATTTTAAAATTATGCGAGCAATATAACGACATTTTTTATCTTCCTAATGACACATTAACTCACACAAGTATTCTCGAACACGAAATTAAAACAACCGACCCTATCCCAATTGCAACAAAAATTTATAGATTCCCAGAAGTTCACAAAAGAGAGGTCGAAAAACAGATTGAAAAAATGCTTAAACAAAA
Source organism: Brassicogethes aeneus (assembly GCA_921294245.1). Taxonomy (NCBI): domain Eukaryota; kingdom Metazoa; phylum Arthropoda; class Insecta; order Coleoptera; family Nitidulidae; genus Brassicogethes; species Brassicogethes aeneus. The sequence continues at coordinate 5,528,587 of OV121142.1, read as the reverse complement.
AATTATCAGACCATCAGTCTCTCCTTATAATAGTCCCTTATGGATTGTACCTAAAAAATTAGACGCATCAGGTGAACGTAAATTTAGAATTGTAATTGACTTTCGCAAATTAAATGAAATTACGGTTGGAGATAAATTTCCCTTACCAAATATCGAAGATATTTTAGATCAATTAGGACATTCAAAATATTTTACAACCCTTGACCTCGCGTCCGGATTTCATCAAATTCTCATGAAAAAGGAAGATATTGCTAAAACTGCTTTTTCTAGTCCATTAGGTCATTACGAATATCTGCGAATGCCATTTGGTTTAAAAAATGCACCAAGTACATTCCAAAGAGCAATGAATGCTGCCCTAGTGGGTTTACAAGGCCTTCAATGCTTTGTATACTTGGATGACATCGTTATTTTTGGTAGTACGCTAGAAGAACACTCTTTACGTTTAAAAAATGTTTTTGACAGATTAAGATTAATAAATTACTTTTACAACCCGATAAATGCGAATTTATGCATAAAGAAGTCGCTTATCTTGGTCATGTTATAAATGAAAAAGGTGTCTCACCGAATCCAAATAAAATATCAGCTATTAAAAACTACCCTCAACCTAAAACTCCAAAACAAATTAAACAGTTCTTAGGACTTATTGGTTACTATCGTAGATTCATTAAAGATTTTTCGAAACACGCGAAACCATTAACACAATTGCTTAAAAAGGATACTCAGTTTACCTGGGGACTTGAACAGGAAAACTCATTTTGTCATTTTAAAAATATTTTATCTCAAGAACCAATTCTTCAATTCCCAGATTTTTCTAAAGATTTTATTTTAACCACAGATTCATCAAACTTTGCAATAGGTGCCATTTTGTCACAAGGTGAAATTGGTAAAGATTTGCCAATCGCATATGCCTCTCGCACGTTAAATAAAGCCGAATGTAACTATTCTACTACTGATAGAGAACTTTTAGCGATCGTTTGGGCTACACAACACTTTAGACCATACTTATATGGTAAAAAGTTTATTATTTGTACAGATCATCGTCCACTAAAATGGTTAGCAAATTGTAAAGATCCTAATAGTAGATTAGTTCGTTGGAGACTTAAACTCGAAGAATTCGAATACGAAATTCATTATAAACCAGGTAGAATAAATTGTAACGCTGACGCACTTTCGCGAAATCCCGAAAATATTCAAATTAACTTAAATAAAAACAAATCTCAAAATAAATTGGAAACTTATAGCGATTTTATTAAATTCCATTATATGAATCAAAAATTGGTTGACATTGAAACGATAAAAGATAATGTTTTTTCAAAATTTCCCAATATTCTTTTATATTCAAAAGATCTCGATGAAAACAATCCTTGTTACGAAAGTCTTATTATTAATCAAGACATTAATCAATTAAATCATGACAACATTAATCTTTATGACACTATTACTTTAAAAAACTCAAATAATCCAACCACATTTTTAGTAATTTCAAAATTAAATCATTTTGACAAAATAACTTACAATGACTTATTTTACTCTTTGCAAAAACTCCGGTCTATTCTTTTAACAAATAAGATTTTTACAGTATATCTTAAAAATCCTGTAGAAGAAAATAAAAATATCAAACAAGATTTATTTAACGAATTAATAGAATTTTTATTCTCAAAATCAAATATCAAAATTGTACTTGTAAACAAACCAAAATTTTGTCCTAAAACCCGCGAAGAAATAAAAAATATTTTACGAGAGAATCATTCTTCGTCAGTAGCCGGTCATCCCGGATTTTTAAGAACTTATCATAGAATTAAAGAAAATATATATAAGTGGCCAAATATGAAAGGTGATATAAAACACTTTATTAAAAGTTGCCAATCTTGTCAAATTAACAAATTAGTTCATAAAACCCCAAAAGCTCCTATGGAGATAACTACAACGAGCGAGCGACCTTTTCAAAGATTAGCGATCGATGTAGTTGGTCCCTTATCGTTAACAGAGGCAGGCAATAAATTTATCGTTACCATGCAAGACGATCTAACAAAATACTCATATGCAACATCTGTACCTAATCACGAAGCAAAAACAGTCGCTGACGTACTTTTGCAATTTATTTGTATATTTGGTATACCCGAGACAATCTTAACAGATCAAGGTACAGACTTCACCTCAAATCTAATTAAAGAAGTAAATAAACTTTTTAAAATTAAACACATTTTATCTAGCCCTTATCATCCCCAAAAGAACGGTAGTTTAGAAAGAAGCCACTTGACTCTAAAAGAATATTTACGACACTACATAAACGATAAAACAACTAATTGGGACGAATACGTACCCTTAGCTATGTTCACTTACAATACCCACTATCATAAATCTACTAAATTCACACCTTACGAACTACTCTTTGGTCATAAAGCTTTTATACCTAGTACTCTTACCTGTAAACCAGAATTTAAATATACTTACGATGATTATTATTCTAACTTAAAATTAAAATTAAATAGGTCATTCCAACTAGCTCGAGAAAATATAATAAACGCCAAAGAAACTTCTAAAACTTATTATGATAGAAATGTTCATTCACACAATTTTAAAGACATCACAGACATCAGTCGTTCATCATAATTTATTAAAACCTTTTGTTCCAGAAGATGAAAACCCTTCTCGTTCTGACACTAATTAACATATTAACACTCCCGCCTATATCCGGTAATATCCCCTATAAAAACCAAAAATTAGATTTTAAATCAGGAATATTTTATCAAGACTTAGGTCAAGTAAAACTAACCCAAGACTATTTTACACTCTTATCATTCAATAATATGAGCATTTACGAAATGAAATTAAAATTTGCCGAAAAATCTTTTTATATCTCAAAACCCTTATGCATGCACCCTAACGATAAAAATGTAACATTCAGACATTCTGAATTTTTATGCAAAGAATCTCTAGAATTAATAGAAATTCGACTTGAAAAATTAAATAAAAAACTCGAAGCCATAAACCACCTAACAGGTCATGAACCTGATAAAATGTCACTTAGAGTAAAAAGAGGATTAATTAACGGTGTATCTTATACATTTAAATGGTTATTTGGAATCCCCGATGCAGATGATGCAGAATATTATAATGACGCAATTCATGCAGTAGTAAATCAAAATCAAGACATGCAAAAACTTTTAAAGCAACAAGTTCATATAATCTCTGAAGCGATCTCTGGTTATAATAGGTCAGCATTGACACTTAAATTTAATGAAGAAAAGTTAAACGAAAATATAAAAATATTTAATAAATTTTCAAACTCAAGTAATGGATCATTTAAATTTATTATCTCAAATTACCGAAGAATTAGACGAAGAATTCGATGTTATTATTTCTTCAATATTATTTTCCAAACAAAATATTTTACACCCTTCAATAATTACTCCAAAATCTTTACGCGATGAATTATTGAAAATTAATAATAAAAGAACAGATTTAGATTTTCCAATAGACCTAGATGATAATGCAAACATTTTTAAATACACGCAAATATGTTCACTCTCAGTAGTTTACACAAATAAAGTTTTAATTTATGCAATTAAGATACCACTAGTAACTAAAGATTTGTATCAACTATATAATTTGATTCCCTTACCTGTTCAATATCAAAACTCTTCAATATACTCCTATATAAACCCTTCTTTCCCTTACCTTATCCTAAGTACGACAAGAACGTATTATGGAGAGATGTCAGAATTATCGAAATGCCAGAAGATATCACCATCCGAGTACATTTGTTCCAACATCATCATACATCTTATCAAGGAAAGACCTACCTGCGAAACGATTCTGAAACTTCAAAAACCTGAAAAAATCCCATTAAACTGCGACACCAAAACCATGAAGTCAGAAATCGAAGTTTGGCATCCCCTCTCAACAAATCAATGGCTATACATCTTAACACAACCAGTCACTGGGACCATAAGCTGCGAAAATTATGGTGCTTCACAAATCACAGACGTTGTACTTCAAGGCTCCGGTATTTTTACATTACAACCGAAATGTAAATGCTACACTACTTCCACGTTATTGACTTCAACTTCCAACCAAACGTCAAATTATACAAACTTTATACCTATACTGGACATCAATAAAGACGATTGCTGTATCAAGGAGCAATCCTACCTCAAAAATGAAGAAATGTCTTCAATCAAACTCCACAGTCTCAACCTCAATGAACTGAGTCATGCCCAACATAAACTCCAACAGTTCGACGACGTCCTACAGAAAAATATAAACCAACCATTCATTATCAACCATTCCAAATGGTACAACATCTTCTTTGGAATAATTGGAACATTAGTAATGCTAATAATATGCTACTATGTTTGTTGCCGATGTTGTCGTTGCAGATTTCTAAACTCTATCGAGAAATATTTCAACCCCGACCAATGCCGTCACCTGGTTTGTATCAACAGCCACAATACTGTATCTGACAACCGAGTCAACCTGGATGATTTTCCACCTCACAGAAGAAGCTATCGTAGTCTCAACTCCGAAGCGGATGCAATGCCCATGGAGAACTTAGAACCTGTCTACACGGAGATGCGTAAGCCTCGTCTTTCGAAGAAATCTTTTAAAATTTAATTTTATAATAATTATTATAGTTTTGTTTAGGTATATAGGTAATTACCACTATTTTATTTTATTTTAATTTTTATTTTATATATTGTACACTAATTTCATAATTAAGGTTTTGTTTAGTTATATAATTACAACTATTTTATTTTATTTTAATTTTTATTTTATATTTTGTACACTAATTTCATAATTATAGTTTTGTTTAGGTATTATAATAACAACAATTATATTTTAATTTTTATTTTTATATTGTACACTTTAAATTTTAATTGTATCTTTGTAGTTTACTTAGTGTTTTATAAGTTTTAGATTGTATAATTTAATTTTACCATTTAGTGTTTCAATAGGATTTTTAACCCTTATCGAAACACTTAACTGGGGAGGTTTGTTAGACCCTGTATATTTATTTGGTAACAGTTTGTTTTTCTAATGTATATTAAATAATCTTTTAGTCGTGATCTTTAGGGTTAAAAAAAATAAATAAGTCCATAAATTAAATTAATAAAAAGTTCAAATAGTTCAAGTACGCATCATTAGATATTTCATAATTTCAAAGACAGCGCTTCTATTTTTCCATTAACTGATAAAAATTATCGCGCTGTATAAAAGCTCATTTTTAGAAACCAAAAGAACACTTACTATTTACTTTTCACTCACTTAACTTAAGATTTAACTTCTCGAATATTTATTATTCATTTAATTATTATGTAAAACTTATTTACAATAAACGATCTTACGAGTCAAAGTGTTAGTTCTTCGTATACCAACATTCTTATATAGTCTTATGGTCCAACGCAGTGGTTGTGTGTTTCATTAAATTTTCATTAATTCGGTTTATGTAAGTTATAATGTTAATTAGTTGAGTAACAAAAATAGACAAATTTTCATAATCCAAAAGAAGTTTTGCACTTATGTATTATATTTTCATTCATACTGGTTGAATTTCACTGGGACAATCTCAACTTTCCTAAATTGTTGTATTCTATACTAAACCTTATAATCGCTATAGCGGTTTTAAACAATTTATAGCAAGAGTAAACGATATTTTGTTTAGTAATGTATATGACCATTGTACATTTTGTTAAATGGCGCTTAAATTAAGCGGTTTAATATTATATTTTTTTTTACAGAACCTAAACAATACCATGGACGAGAACGAGGTATATTTATTCGACGACTTTGTCACCGAAGATAGTATTTACGTTATAGACACTAAGGTTGTAGAAAAGGAAAACGATTGCAGGTATGTGCATCTGATTTTTTTCTCAGGGAAGACACGCTTTTAATTCGTTTACCAATCAACATTTTATTAAAGACAAAAAGACAAATATTTTATGTTATTAAAAAGATTGTCATTTCATCAACAATAAAAAAATGGGATTATGTTTACACCAAACCTTACTTTCCGGAAAATTTGAAAACACTCTATATCACCAAAATACATCAATTTAAAGTATAAACTTATACTCTCAAAATGGTCCAAATTGATAAATAAGTTTTTTAAAAAATCGTTTGAAAAGTGGGATAAATAGTCTTATTTTGAATCTATGGTATTTTTCTGTAAATGTATTTTTGGGCTACATAATGGTCAAACAGTAAAAATTAATTCGTTTAGGTGATATTTTTTTAAACAGATTAAATTATTTAATACTAAATAAAAATTGTTTTAGCCGTGAAACCTCAGATACACATGTATTCATTGATAGTGTTAAATTGAGTAATTCTTCTGAAGGATCCAGAAATTCCGGACAATCCCAAATCAATAAAGAAATTAAAGAAAAAATAGAGCATTGCCTGGATGATTTACCTGTTGAAAGCGAGTAAGTATTATTTTTAGTTCGCGCAATGATTAACTAAAACCTGCATTTTAAAAATAAAAATTATGTTTATGAATTTTTTAAATTTAATTTAAAGCATTTAAAAATCCGACAACAATACGTAAATTTAATACAAAAATATTTTTATAATCTATATGCTATTTTTCGGCAGATAAATCCTAACTTTGCCACAAAGATATTAAAACTTAACATTAAGGTAATACACAATTATATGGAGAAAGTATATTTAATCTGTTGTCTATGTATATATTAGGGTGATTCATTTCCGCAAAGTTTTTGTTTTTTTTCGGTGCTCAAGCAAAATATTAATCTGCATATAGAAAAAAACATTCTCACCAAGTTTGAGCTCTTAATATTAATTTTAAGTACTTACTATTTAAATTTAAAGTTTTACCGTTTAAAATGCATGTAAAAAAAATATATATTTTTTCAAATTTCTAATGCTTACCCACCTTTGACAATATTGCAAATCGGTTTAATACACCTTATGGGGAATTTCACGCTCTTTAAAATTGCTTTTGAGTTTTTTTTTTGTAACTCGCATTGGTTCACCAGTAGGAGTCGTCAAAGGACAGTTTTTGAAAGAAATCGTTTTTTTTATTTTTTCGAGCAAATCGCCAAAAGTAGTGAGAAAAAAGGGCTGATTCATAAAAAAAAAGTTATCCAACCAACATTTAATAAATTTACTGCCATTTTTATAAATGAAAACGTAAGAAATTGATAAATACCAACCCATAATGTTATTTAGATTGATTTTTTCAATTTATTATCATTATATTTCCCTACACTAAGAACTTTTTTAAAATTATTATGATTTCTCACTCATAATGAATATGAAAAACACATAAATTCATAAAAAAAACAACAAAACTTTAATCGGAATATACAGAAGGTTATGTTATTATGTAACATATTTCAAATTTCGCTTCAAAAAATTAAATAATCTTCATTTATATTTTTTTGCTAGGTATATGACAGAAATGTTGAAAAATTGCAAAATCCACGTTACAATTTTCTTATTGTTTTTTTATGAATTTATCTGTTGTTTTCATATTCATTATACTTAAGTGAGAAATCAATAATTTTAAAAAACTTCTTAGTGTAGGGAAATATAATGATAATAAATAGAAAAAATCAATCCAAATAACATTATGAGTTGGTAATTATCAATTTCTTACGTTAATTTATAAAATGGCTGTAAATTCATTAAATATTGGTTGGATAACTTTTTTTATGAGTCAGCCATTTTTTCTCCCTACTTTTGGCGGTTTGTTAGAAAAAATTAAAAAAAAAACCGTACTTTGACGACTCCTACGGATGAACAATGCGAGTTACACAAAAAAACTTTAAAGCAATTTTGAAGAGCGTGAAATTCCCCACAAGGTCCATCAAACCGATTTGTAAAATTGTAAAAGGTGGGTAAGCATTAGAAATTTAAAAAAAATATATATTTTTTACATGCATTTTAAACGGTAAAACTTTAAATTTAAATAGTAAGTACTTAAAATTGATATTAAGAGCTCAAACTTGTTGAGAATTTTTTTTCTATATGCAGATTAATATTTTGCTTGAGCACCGAAAAAAACAAAAACTTTGCGGAAATGAATCACCCTAGTATATATATATATATATATATATATATATATATATGTTCATTTGTATTCATGCTTTACTCATACTCATACTCAATTACTCATACTTACTATATTACTAAGCCATCAAAAACCTCCATTATTATACGTCGTATATTTTGAGTTTAGTTTTTCATATAATTAATTTTCCTATTATACGTTATACGTAATGGTCGATTTTAAATGTTATCCGATTCCAAAGAGACAAAATATTTAATACTTTTATTTTTTGTACCACCCTTATACCCATTCATAATTTTAGATCTAAAATTAACGTTAGTGCTGAAGAAAGTGACAATTCTGATGTTGGAGATGAAAGTGAAGATTTCTATTGCAATATTAAGGAAGAAGGAAGGGACGGTGACTTTTTTGAAGAAGATGATCAAAATTTGTCAGACAATGAAGATAAAGATGAGGATGAAGCCATGTTTGAGACGAAAATCGATGTGGAATATCATGGGGTTCAATGTAGTGATATGAGTGGCAAGGAAAAGTTATTTAAATGTGACTTTTGTCTTAAGAAATTTCAAACAAAGGGGAGTTTATTAAATCATAAAAAGAATTTCCATTTAAAAGACGAAACGGAACAATTTAAATGTAACAAATGTGATTACGTAACTGTAAAAAAGTGTTATTTAAATAGGCATTTAAAAATTCACGATAAAAAAAATTATTTTAAATGTCATTTCTGTCCACACATGACTGCCAAATTACAGAATTTAAATGCGCACATTCTAAGCAAACATAAAATAGAAAATGAAGGAGAAAATAAAATAAAAATAACAAGTAAAATCCATGCGTGCACTAAATGTACATATTCAACTCTATATAAAACAAATTATACGAATCATATTAAAGTTTGTTTGAAATTGAAAAATGTCGAATGGTATAATTGTCAAATATGCCAATTTAGAACTATTCAAAAAAGTAATTTAAAAACGCATATTAAAACTCATACTAAAATAAAAGACTTGAAATGTTCTTTCTGTCATTTTCAATGTAACGGAAAACGAAATTTAGACAACCACATTTTAAGAACACATTCTCATTTGTTGAACGAAAACAATAAAAATATCATCACTTCCAAAATATATTCTTGCAAATATTGTACTTATAAATCAACAATAACAGATTCATTTAATAAGCATTTAAAAATTAACCATTAACAAAAGCATACATTAGATTAAGGACTTAAAAATGTATTTGTAGTTATACCTTTAGCTATCTGTAGCTTTACACTTCGCGTATTGCGACTGCGATTGTAAAAGTGGCGCGTTGTAATATGAGGCGCCGTTTTCGTCAAGTGTAGAAAATAAATATAATATCTCTCACAAAATATAGAATTTAACGGAAAATGTATAAAAACACAAAATAGGGATATAAAATATAACAAAACAAATAAAATCGAACAAAATAAAGAAAATCAAACAAAACAGAAAAGCCAACAAAATATTAAAACTCAGGCTCCTCACTTGACCGTTTGAGGGCGCTCGACGCACAAGAATTAAAAACTAAAAGGATGTAAAGAAAACCTTAAAAACTTACCGCATTGGCGAAAAATCTTCCACTATTAGTTTTCTTGTTTGTTTTGTTATATTTTATATACCTACCTATATTGTGTTTTCTATACATTTTCCGTTAAATTCTATATTTTCTATTTGACGCACACAGCGCCTCATATTCTATGCTTGAAAACGTTGAAAAAAGTGTTTAAATAAAAAAAGTGTGTCTCCAAAATCATTTACATGAACTTGTAAAGCTACCTATTGCTTTCAATATTTGTTACATAATGTTTTTGTGTTGTGTTCGTGTATTTGTTAATAAATATTTCTTTATTTAGAAACTAATTTGTTTTTTATTTAACCCTCTCCGAATGTATACAAGGGCGTCTCAGAAGTCGCGCATCACCTTAAAGGTGGAAGATCTACAGACCCCCAGGAATCCTAGAAAATTGTAAAAAAAATCTACCGTTATTATTTAAAAAGATATGAGATCGTAAATATTAAGTTTTTAAACTTAAAAATAATAATAACCTAAATACCTAATAATGTTTCTAGTCTATATAGATTAGTTAGGAATCAATGTTTCATTTTATAAAAAAAATGCATTTTAGGATTTTAAATTTAACGCATGCGTTTGGCAACAGGATGTGCACATCAATTAATTACTTAATCGATTGTTATCTCTTAAACATCACACCATAAACAATGATTGACAGTTATGGTTAAAATTTAAAATTATATTCTGTCATAGCATTTCTGTTAATTATTGATATACATATCAATAATTAACAGAAATGCTATGACAGAATATAATTTTAAATTTTAACATGTATCTATTTATTTAGTGAGTAGTACTCTCTGAGTATTGTGATCTGTGTGTTGTGTTTGAAGAAGGCTTAAAAAATGTCAATCATTATTGTTAAAATTTGTTTAGTTTTTCTTCATAGATTTAACCTATGATATTAGTTCCTGACAAAAACCTGTATTTGCTTATGTCAAGTCTGACGTAAAATAAATAACCTCTAAGCAAAAGTAACGAATCTAATCAATTAAATTAGCGTAGTGACTATTTGAAATAAAATAGTGCAAAAGAGTACTGTTTATAAATTTTAAATAGTGATCATTTAATTTGTAGGTACCGTTTTTATAACTAAGGTGCTTTACCAAAATAAAAACACTTAAAAATATTACCTAATATTTTAAAATTTACCCAATTTGTCCGTTTTATACCTAAGGGGCATTACTAAATTTAAAAAAAATTTCCCCAAAATATTACCTAATACTTTGAAAAACAACATTCCAAAGCGATTAAGATGGCCATGTGGGGCTTGTAAACGAACAAAGACCCCTTATTCTTAGTCTTATGGTCCAACGCAGTGGTTGTGTGTTTCATTAAATTTTCATTAATTCGGTTTATGTAAGTTATAATGTTAATTAGTTGAGTAATAAAAATAGACAAATTTTCATAATCCAAAAGAAGTTTTGCACTTATGTATTATATTTTCATTCATACTGGTTGAATTTCACTGGGACAATCTCAACTTTCCTAAATTGTTGTATTCTATACTAAACCTTATAATCGCTATAGCGGTTTTAAACAATTTATAGCAAAAGTAAACGATATTTTGTTTAGTAATGTATATGACCATTGTACATTTTGTAAAATGGCGCTTAAATTAAGCGGTTTAATATTATATTTTTTTTTACAGAACCTAAACAATACCATGGACGAGAACGAGGTATATTTATTCGACGACTTTGTCACCGAAGATAGTATTTACGTTATAGACACTAAGGTTGTAGAAAAGGAAAACGATTGCAGGTATGTGCATCTGATTTTTTTCTCAGGGAAGACACGCTTTTAATTCGTTTACCAATCAACATTTTATTAAAGACAAAAAGCCAAATATTTTATGTTATTAAAAAGATTGTCATTTCATCAACAATAAAAAAAATGGGATTATGTTTACACCAAACCTTACTTTCCGGAAAATTTGAAAACACTCTATATCACCAAAATACATCAATTTAAAGTATAAACTTATACTCTCAAAATGGTCCAAATTGATAAATAAGTTTTTTAAAAAATCGTTTGAAAAGTGGGATAAATAGTCTTATTTTGAATCTATGGTATTTTTCTGTAAATATATTTTTGGGCTACATAATGGTCAAACAGTAAAAATTAATTCGTTTAGGTGATATTTTTTTAAACAGATTAAATTATTTAATACTAAATAAAAATTGTTTTAGCCGTGAAACCTCAGATACACATGTATTCATTGATAGTGTTAAATTGAGTAATTCTTCTGAAGGATCCAGAAATTCCGGACAATCCCAAATCAATAAAGAAATTAAAGAAGAAATAGAGCATTGCCTGGATGATTTACCTGTTGAAAGCGAGTAAGTATTATTTTTAGTTCGCGCAATGATTAACTAAAACCTGCATTTTAAAAATAAAAATTATGTTTATGAATTTTTTAAATTTAATTTAAAGCATTTAAAAATCCGACAACAATACGTAAATTTAATACAAAAATATTTTTATAATCTATATGCTATTTTTCGGCAGATAAATCCTAACTTTGCCACAAAGATATTAAAACTTAACATTAAGGTAATACACAATTATATGGAGAAAGTATATTTAATCTGTTGTCTATGTATATATTAGGGTGATTCATTTCCGCAAAGTTTTTGTTTTTTTTCGGTGCTCAAGCAAAATATTAATCTGCATATAGAAAAAAACATTCTCACCAAGTTTGAGCTCTTAATATTAATTTTAAGTACTTACTATTTAAATTTAAAGTTTTACCGTTTAAAATGCATGTAAAAAAAATATATATTTTTTCAAATTTCTAATGCTTACCCACCTTTGACAATATTGCAAATCGGTTTAATACACCTTATGGGGAATTTCACGCTCTTTAAAATTGCTTTTGAGTTTTTTTTTTGTAACTCGCATTGGTTCACCAGTAGGAGTCGTCAAAGGACAGTTTTTGAAAGAAATCGTTTTTTTTATTTTTCCGAGCAAATCGCCAAAAGTAGTGAGAAAAAAGGGCTGATTCATAAAAAAAAAGTTATCCAACCAACATTTAATAAATTTACTGCCATTTTTATAAATGAAAACGTAAGAAATTGATAAATACCAACCCATAATGTTATTTAGATTGATTTTTTCAATTTATTATCATTATATTTCCCTACACTAAGAACTTTTTTAAAATTATTATGATTTCTCACTCATAATGAATATGAAAAACACATAAATTCATAAAAAAAACAACAAAACTTTAATCGGAATATACAGAAGGTTATGTTATTATGTAACATATTTCAAATTTCGCTTCAAAAAATTAAATAATCTTCATTTATATTTTTTTGCTAGGTATATGACAGAAATGTTGAAAAATTGCAAAATCCACGTTACAATTTTCTTATTGTTTTTTTATGAATTTATCTGTTGTTTTCATATTCATTATACTTAAGTGAGAAATCAATAATTTTAAAAAACTTCTTAGTGTAGGGAAATATAATGATAATAAATAGAAAAAATCAATCCAAATAACATTATGAGTTGGTAATTATCAATTTCTTCCGTTAATTTATAAAATGGCTGTAAATTCATTAAATATTGGTTGGATAACTTTTTTTATGAGTCAGCCATTTTTTCTCCCTACTTTTGGCGGTTTGTTAGAAAAAATTAAAAAAAAAACCAATATTTTTCAAAAACTGTACTTTGACGACTCCTACGGATGAACAATGCGAGTTACACAAAAAAACTTTAAAGCAATTTTGAAGATCGTGAAATTCCCCACAAGGTCCATCAAACCGATTTGTAAAATTGTAAAAGGTGGGTAAGCATTAGAAATTTAAAAAAAAATATATTTTTTACATGCATTTTAAACGGTAAAACTTTAAATTTAAATAGTAAGTACTTAAAATTGATATTAAGAGCTCAAACTTGTTGAGAATTTTTTTTTCTACACTGAAAGAAATTTGTTGCTAAAAGTAAATACAAATTTATACTAAAAATTTTATACTAGTGCTTTACACATTTATACTACTGTTTATTATGAATGTATGGTAAATTTTGTAATACATTTATTGTAAAGAAGATATGTTAGATCTAAATAAAAATAAACTTACCCTTACTATAAAATGTAAACTATAGTTATATATAAGTGAATTACAGCAAAAAAATATTGCTAGAAACACCATTTATATTGCTAGGGCAGCAATAGGCTGCTAACCAAACGAATATATTTGTTTTAGCAATGTATGTGGTAGTCTATATATGAAACATAAAATATATTTGCCCTAATTATTTTTTTATTTAACTTTAGTATATATTTCTTTCAGTGTATATGCAGATTAATATTTTGCTTGAGCACCGAAAAAAACAAAAACTTTGCGGAAATGAATCACCCTAGTATATATATATATATATGTTCATTTGTGTTCATGCTTTACTCATACTCATACTCAATTACTCATACTTACTATATTACTAAGCCATCAAAAACCTCCATTATTATACGTCGTATATTTTGAGTTTAGTTTTTCATATAATTAATTTTCCTATTATACGTTATACGTAATGGTCGATTTTAAATGTTATCCGATTCCAAAGAGACAAAATATTTAATACTTTTATTTTTTGTACCACCCTTATACCCATTCATAATTTTAGATCTAAAATCAACGTTAGTGCAGAAGAAAGTGGCAATTCTGATGTTGGAGATGAAAGTGAAGATTTCTATTGCAATATTAAGGAAGAAGGAAGGGACGGTGACTTTTTTGAAGAAGATGATCAAAATTTGTCAGACAATGAAGATAAAGATGAGGATGAAGCCATGTTTGAGACGAAAATCGATGTGGAATATCATGGGGTTCAATGTAATGATATGAGTGGCAAGGAAAACTTATTTAAATGTGACTTTTGTCTTAAGAAATTTCAAAGAAAGGGGAGTTTATTAAATCATGAAAAGAATGTCCACTTAAAAGACGAATTTAAATGCAATAAATGTGATTTTACAACTTTAAACGAAGGGAGTTTAAAAAAACATTTAAAAATTCACGATAAAAAAAAATATTTTAAATGTAATTTCTGTCCACACATGGCTGCCAAATTACAGGCTTTAAATGCGTACATTCTAAGCAAACATAAAATAGAAAATGGAGGAGAAAATAAAATAAAAATATCAAGTAAAATCCATGAGTGCACTAAATGTACATATTCAACTGTGCATAAATCAAATTATACGAATCATATTAAAACACATACTAAAATAAAAGACTTGAAATGTTCTTTCTGTCATTATCAATGTAACGGAAAACAAAATTTAGACAAACACATTTTAAGAATACATTCTCATTTGTTGAACGAAAACAATAAAAATATCATCACTTCCAAAATATATTCTTGCAAATATTGTACTTATAAAACAACAATGGCAAATGTTTTAACAAGTCATATTAAAACTCATACTGAAATAAAAGATTTGAAATGTTCTTTCTGTCATTATCAATGTAACGGGAAAGCTTGTTTGGACAACCACATCTTAAGAAAACATTCGGATTTATTGAACGAAAACAATAAAAATATCATCACTTCCAAAATACATTTTTGCAAATATTGTACTTATAAATCAACAATGAAAAATAATTTTAAAAATCATTTAAAAAATAACCATTAACAAAAGCATACATTATATTTAGGACTTAAAAATGTATTTGTAAGGTAGCTTTACACTTCGCGTATTGCGATTGCGATTGTAAAAGTGGCGCGTTGTAATATGAGGCGCCGTATGCGTCAAAATAGAAGTGTAGAAAATAAATATAATATCTCTCACAAAATATAGAATTTAACGGAAAATGTATAAAAAACACAAAATAGGTATATAAAATATAACAAAAAATATAATCCAACAAAACATAAAATACACCTGTAACAAAAAAAAATCAAACAAAACCTATATATATACCATATAATAGAACAAATAAAATCCAACACAATATAGAAAATCAAACAAAACATTGAAAAACCAACAAAATATTAAAACTCGGGTTCCTCACTTGACCGTTTGAGGGCGCTCGACGCACAAGAATTAAAAACTAAAAGGATGTAAAGAAAACCTTAAAAACTTACCGCATTGGCGAAAAATCTTCCACTATTAGTTTTCTTGTTTGTTAACAAACAAGAAAATTTTGTTATATTTTATTTACCTACCTATTTTGTGTTTTCCATACATTTTCCGTTAAATTCTATATTTTTTATTTGACGCACACAGCGCCTCATATTCTATGCTTGAAAACGTGTTGAAAAAAGTGTTTAAATAAAAAAAGTGTGTCTCCAAAATCATTTACATGAACTTGTAAAGCTACCTATTGCTTTCAATATTTGTTACATAATGTTTTTGTGTTGTGTTCGTGTATTTGTTAATAAATATTTCTTTATTTAGAAACTCATTTGTTTTTTATTTAACCCTTTCCGAATGTATACAGGGTGTCTCAGAAGTCGCGCATCACCTTAAAGGTGGAAGATCTACAGACCCCCAGGAATCCTAGAAAATTGTAAAAAAAATCTACCGTTATTATTTAAAAAGATATGAGATCGTAAATGTTAAGTTTTTAAACTTAAAAATAATAATAACCTATATTATAATGTTTCTGGTCTATATAGATTGGTTACGAATCAATGTATCATTTTATAAAAAAATTAATTTTAGGATTTTAAATTTAACGCATGCGTTTGGCAACAGGATGTGCACATCAATTAATTACTTAATTGATTGTTGTCACACCATAAACAATGATTGACAGTTATGGTTAAAATTCAAAATTATATTCTGTCATAGCATTTCTGTTAAATATTGATATGTATTTATTTAGTGAGTAGTACTCTTTGAGTATTGTGATCTGTGTGTTGTGTTTGAAGAAGGCTTAAAAAATGTCAATCATTATTGTTAATATTTGTTTAGTTTTTCTTCATAGATTTAATCTATGGTTATATAACCATAATATAATATATTATGGTTATATAACCATAGATTAAATCTATGAAGAAAAACTAAACAAATATTAACAATAATGATTGACATTTCGAAGGCTTAAAAAATGTCAATCATTATTGTTAAGATCTTCAAACACAACACACAGATCACAATACTCAAAGAG
Organism: Brassicogethes aeneus; assembly: GCA_921294245.1. Classification (NCBI taxonomy): domain Eukaryota; kingdom Metazoa; phylum Arthropoda; class Insecta; order Coleoptera; family Nitidulidae; genus Brassicogethes; species Brassicogethes aeneus. The sequence continues at coordinate 5,511,829 of OV121142.1, read as the reverse complement.
TACTACTCACTAAATAAATACATATCAATATTTAATAGAAATGCTATGACAGAATATAATTTTGAATTTTAACCATAACTGTCAATCATTGTTTATGGTGTGATAACAATCAATTAAGTAATTAATTGATGTGCACAAAAAACTCCCTGTATAATAACGAATCTGATCAATTTAATTAGCGTACTGACTAATTTAAATAAAATAGTGCAAAAGTGCAGAGTCCATTTTTTCAAATTGGGTTGCGTGTTTCGTATATACGGGGCGTTAAAGTAGGCCGGTTATTGGGTAATTACATTTGTTTATTAATTAGCTTCATCTCCTATATTATATAGGTTATACCTGTAGGTACCCATGGGTAGGTACTATATTTAAAAAAAAACAAAAATGACTTTAAATCACATTTTTATACTGTAAATCATGGCCTACCTACTTTATTTTTTTTAAATATAACCTTAAATTTTTGTGAAAAAATTATTATTAATTTTTTTCAAAAAGACCATTTTTATTTATTTTAACTAATTTTAAGATTAAACTAACAACTACCTACTTGCTTATATTGCATTTAGAAATAGGTTTTATTAGCTTTATAGTATGCTTTTGTTTTTTTTACTAAACCAAATTAGCATCAAATAAACAAAAAATAATAAAAACATACAAAAATATCATTAGCTATTTTTAACGCTAAAACAAGTAAAAAATCGAATTAAAGTTAACATTTTTGTTTTTTATTAAATCGGATGGATTATTTCAAAGTTGGCTTTGATATCTAACAATAATTGTTAGATTTCAAAGCCAATTTTGTTAATTGTCAATAATTGACAAGCGACGTTTTTTCAATAATAAATCTTATTCCAGGTCGACCTGTTTAAAAAAATATCCATAAATATAAAATAGGTACATATTTTCGATATCGGTCAAATGTAAATGTTTGCCGATATCTCGGAAATGATTGGAGATATCAAAATACGGTTTTCAGTGAAAACTTTTCACTAACCGACGTTTTAAAAGAAATCTAGATCTAGATTCACAGTTCATTTTATTATCTATATATGCAGGACCATGGACTGTTTTAACTTATTGTAAGATTTTTTAATAAATATATTTTTTATATTATAAATTGTATTCATTTAAATTTCCCGCCCAATTTATAATAGAACAAAATAATGTGATTGTCATAAATATAAAAGTGGTTAAATTAACAATAAGAGAGGATTGCAGTAACTAAAATTTATAGCTCTTGGAACATTTAATTAAAATTAATGGTCAACAGAACCATAACATATAATTAATAAAACTATATTCCATTTGGTTGTACTAACAACACCACTATAGTTAACTACACAATGTGATTGCTTTGACCATTCTGTAATAATAACTTTATGGTTTCTCTAACCACTCTAAATCATTGTATCATATTTAATAATTGATTATAGTTGCAATGGTCATAATTATTGTAATTACGACCACACATTTTTTAGTGTGTTGGAATGGGTTTGGTGCTATGAATTACCAATTCATTCCATGTGCATTTCTATTGGATTTAGCCAAAAGAGACAAGCGTAGGCATGGATTGGTATTTTCCAATTCAAGCCGCTGACTTCATTGGAAATTACCAATTGGAATTCAACTGAAATGAATTGGTGATTCATAGCGCCAAAACACATTTCAAACCAATTCAAACCAATTACCTACTTGTTTTTTATTGGATTCTATTGGTATTTTCCAATTCAAGCCGCTGCCCACTATGCAAAATTTTGTTCCATTAACAGCGCAAGGATATTACCTTGTTACACGGCGACGTTAGATATAATATGACATTAACATTCTATTAATGTCACAGAAACGGTTAATGTTCGCCCCAATAACGTTAGCATATTAACATCTCAATAGTAAACGTTTGTGTAACATTGATTTAACGTTTCTTCCTGCGGTCTTTGTGATATCATTTACAAACGTTACTAAAATGTTTATGGATTACATCGCTTTAATGTTTCTTCCTGAAGTCACTCTGATGTCATTTACAAACGTTACTTGGATGTTTATAGATTACATCGCTTTAACATTACTTTAGACGTTCATACAACGTTTTAACGTAAGGGCAGATTCTGTCAAAAAAGCGGTCAATTTTGTTCAAATTTACCTTAATTAAAAAAAATGACACAATCAATAATTTTTATTGTATCATTCTTGTAATTAAGGTTAATTTAAACAAAATCTACCGCTTTTTTTGACAGAAGCTCTAAGTTGTCAAGAGGGTGCAAAATGAATACACAAAAGAATTTAATAAAAAAAGTTTGGTTTATTTAAAAAACTACTTTGTATACCTGTACAAAAAAAATCTTATAAAATAAACCATAAAAAAGTACATATTGTATAAAAAATTATACATTACAACACAAACAAAATAAAACAAAACAGCACTATGTACCCAAATTATCTTCACCCATAATATAACAAGTGGTATGATTATCATCGATGATATTTTCGAATTGAAACCGAGCTGCAGATTTCACGAGTCCGCAGGACGAGTGAAATGTGCTGCTTCGGTTTTAATGAGTAAATATCATCGATAATTAATCATACCACGAGTTATATTTAGTGAGAAAATATAATGAATTTTAGGATTTAACGAATTTTTAGTTTGACATTTGAAATTAAAATGTGCTTTAAAATATAAAAAGACTTTAATAAACCTTATTTATTCAAACTTACCTTAATTTCATTATCGTTTACACCAACCCATCGGTCTTTTAGAGTTTATAATTCATTATTTTATATATTATATCAAAAACAGAATTTAAATGACAACAAATGTCAAATCAAAAAAACGTCAAAATTCATAGTAACGTGTAAACAAGATGATAAAAATTATTGCCGCTGTGATAAAATACGTCACTATGGAATACTGGCATTTTATTGGTTCTAATATTAATGAATTATATTGTCACTTAAATGTCCTGGTGCAACACAGCGACTGAGCTCGGGATTTTTCGTTACAGCCTTTGATTTCTCAATTCTAATCACTTTTCTTAAATACTGCTTGCTATACGGTCCCTTTTTAACGATCCTTCGTTTAATAATTGCCTAAATAAAATCAAACTTTAGATATATTTTACATATCAAAGGCTACAAACATACAGATTTTTTATTAATTGTGCGACGAATTTTTTTTTAAATAGAATACCAATAATTTAAAAATATTTATTAACCTTGAATTTATAATAAAAAATTTGAACCAAATTTACTATTTTTTGTTCTCCTTGGTTTTAAATCTGCCATCTTAAATTTTTAACATATGGCGAAGGGGAACCCCCTCTTCTAATTTATCGCTCCCTGCACAGAAAAAAATAATTACATATTATCAATGTATGCCAAACATTGACCAATATTTTATTAAATTAATGTAGTTATACATAAATAAAATGTATAAATACATTAATAGAATGTTTAAATTTTATAAGCTCATGACCACGTACATTGATATTATGTATAGCAAACATTAATATAATGTACAATTTTACATAATATCAATGTATTAATACATTAAATTCATGTAAAAATACATTTAACTAAAGTATTTATACATTAACTTTAGCCAAATCATTAAAAAAAAACGTACATTATATTAATCTATAAATACATTAACCAATGTTTCAGATTTATTAATTGATGTTTTTAATTCATTATATTAATGTATAAATTTATTAATCAAGGTAGATTGTTCATAATTCAATAAATTAATACATTGTATTGATGTGCAAAGTTATAAACGCCTACAGAGTATTAATTATTTAGCTTCCCGCTTAACTAGCCAACAGTGCAAGGACGTATTTGCTCCTGTTCCAGAGCACACACCCTAAGAAAAATTGAAATTATTATTCTTTTGTGTTTGTGAGTCGAATCAGGTGGTTATTGTGAAAGTAAAAAGCAGATAAATAGAAAACAAAAAGGTAAGAAATATAACTTATTAATGTAAAAAAGTAATATAATTTATATAATATATACTTTTATTACAATTATTGTCAATTATTGACTACAACCATTGTTTTTAGAGGTTGGGTTGGTAGGTACCACTAAAAACCACATAACAGAAATTCAATTTTTGTACAGTATAATCATAAGCAAAATAAAATATACACTATTATCATTGAGTAAAGATCTTACTCAATGCTATTATTATAATAGTGTATTAGCTGTGACTCTAACCTTATTTTAACTCAACTTCTTATCCATTAGATACAAATTATAAACACAGAATATGATTTTTAATTATTATTTTTTATTTTTACAATTGGGATACACATTTTTTATCGAAATTACTTTAGATGCATGTAAAATAATATTATTTTGTTATTGTTTCAGATGCACGAGATGCAACAATTTTTCTGGTAATCCATGGCAATCCAACTGGCAAAATAGTCAAAAAAGATAACACAGAAAAAAACGTGACAACTAAATTTACGATAAAGGATTCACAAGACGCATTTGTGTACCTCTTACCCACTTTAGAGGAGTTCGAGAAGCATCTTGATCATTTTAAAAAAAGCAAGTTTATTTTTTGGATAGGAAAGGATGAGGTAAAAATTAAAGAAAATTATCTTTATTTTGATGGTGTCCGATAAAATTTTTGTAGTGTAATAAAGGCAGTAGATATTTGCTTTAAATGTATTTATTTGTTTAATTTAGATTTTTCGCTCGAATCAGTAATGATTTATAATTTCTTAGAAACCTTTTTTTTTTAATTTAAAACAACAAAAAATGTTGGTAAAGTTCATTTATTAAAAGAGTATTAAAAAAATGAATAAAAATTCTAATTTGTATAAAAATGTGTTTTTTTCCTCCTTCAAAAAACCCTATACAGTGCGTTCCACAAAAGTTTGGCGGTCTTAGGAATGTGATGCAATTCTTCATTTCTGTATAACGGACAACTCTTTATTGATATCGGGATAGGGTTTATTGCATACGTTTGCCTGCAACGGCTGCAAATATATGCAAAACCCTAGCATTATTATTATAATTAAAAGTTGGCCGTTATATTGAAATTAAGGATTGCATCACATTCCTAAGACCGCCAATCTTTCGTGGAACGCACAGTCAATTATAACAATATATAGTTATTATATCAATGTACATAGTACATTATATCAATGTACAGGGTGCATTATATCAATGTAGAGGGTACATTATTTAATGAACAGGGTACATTATATCAGTGTACAGGGTACATAATATTAATGAATAAGGTACATACTATAAATGTATGACATACATTGACCAATGTATACTGTTACATTATATCAATGTACTCTTCATTGTTCAATGTAATTTCTTATGCATTTATGTAACATTTACATTATAACAATGTATTTGTGCATCGGCTCTATTTTAATGTGCGCATACATTGTCACAATGTTAAAATACATTAATATTATGTACTTTTTTTTTCTGTGTGGCCCCCTATACGACACGCTACTGCATTTATTTAAAAGTTTTTACTTAAGTTAAAACTAAAATGAAACATATTTTTAATTTTTTTCCTCTCAGCCCAACCTAAAACTAAAATACTGAGTTCTGGTCTGACATGGTAATATAATATATTAAAATTATTATTATTAAAATATTATTTAAATGAAGTATTTTTGAAATACTTCGTGAAAAAGGATCTCACTTTTGAAATAGGAAAAAAGGATCTTCCTTTTGAAATACTTCGTGAAAAAGGATCTCACTTTTAAAAATATTTTGTTACATTATAAATATAACTATTAAATAAATAAACTTTTAATATTCCTTTTAATTAAAGGGGGTGTAAAATTATAGGAATTTTTTTTTCCCTAAACAATAGATATCTATGCCCCTGTACAACTTAATACATTCTAAAAGTTGTAAATATAAATTTTAGACAATATTACAAAATACCAGATAAAAAAAATTGATTGCACAATTATTTAAAAAAATTGTCTGTAGCCTATGATATGTGTAATTAAAAAATTCAAAATTTAGAAATGGTTTGGATAACACTAGGCAACAAATTTTAACTTTTCTAAAAGGTCCTGTGTAAAATAGGATTTTTTGATTGTTTATCACTGAAATAATAAATTTTCTGAGCTTGTAAATAAAAAATTGGAGCACGGTGGAATCAAGCTCGCTTACTTTCCCTACTTGCTAAACAAAATAATATTTTCCAATACTTGATTTTGGCTATATTATTTATACACTAGGAAAAAGGGTAGGGTTTCATTAACACCAATATGCCATGGAGCTAACTCTGTGTAAAAAAAGTTTGCGTGCGGAGAAGATTTTATTCTGCTAACGTTTTTGACACATTTTTGACAAGGCAGAGCAGAATCTACTCTGCAGCAGAGTAAATCTGTGGTTAAAAGGCGTAAGGGGTTAAGTCAAAAAAAGCAATTTTCCATTAGAGACCTACCTATTAGCATTAATTCGGAAAATATATTTATGGTTAGGAGCTCCTAGGTATACCTAGGTATACCATTTACATGTACATGTCATAAGCTAGCAAACGCGTATACCCGCTAACCATAAATATATTTCCTGAATTAATGCAAAAAAATTGCTTTTTTTGACTTATCACAGATTTTTACATAGTTGCCATTTAACAGTAGGCATGACAAGTTGTTACACTTATTATTGGTAGGTCTGTTAACTTGATCTGACCTAAAATTGAACTTGCACTACACTGGGCAATAGGTTGACATCATATGGTGAAAGTTCAATTGAATCGGGAGATTAAGAACAGTACAAGTCCAAAATTTTTATTTTGACAACTCATTTTCTAATATCAGTTTAAAAGTTTAAAATGCATTTTTGTGAGAATATATAAATCATTTTACAAAACATGATTATAATAATATAATATTTTATAAAATAGTTAAAATATTCCCACAAAAATGCATTTTAACTATAAAACGGATTTTATGAAATAATTTGTCAGAATTTTAACTTTTGGACTTGTACTGTTCTTAATTTCACCAATTCAATTGTTCTGTGCAGCTGGAGCAGTGCGTACGAATGATTGCTAAGATTACAAAAGAAATTGAAAAATGGAGTCAAAGAATATTTTATTGATTTTCACAATACCTACCCTGATATAAAATTTAAAAAAAAACATAATATTGTTAAATTTTGGCAATTGAATATATCAAAACTAGCAATTAAATTTGTAATAGGCTCATCTATAAAATAAAAACTATTTTCCATTAAAAGTACTTAACTTGTACATTTTTGCTGTTTTTCTACAAAATAAACTTCCCATTCACATTAATAACCTAATTGTTTCTACCACACAAAATTTAATATAACTTAAATCTGCACTGCACTATACATGCTCCTGCTCTTGAGTAGTTCAAAAAAATTATGCACTGCCTGAACTTGTTTATCTACACTAGTGTAGAGTGTGTAGTGTAGCTGTAGCCAAATGTACAGAATTTAAAATACCAACACTAGGCCGAAGGAACACAATACATTTGCCCATCCCCGAATCTACGATTTTTCCAAACCAGGGCAAGAGCTTGACATTTCCTCCAGCTTTTATAAAAGCTTATAACTTATAAACTTATAAGTTTAAAGATTTAAAACAAATGAATTTGGAGCCCCCTTTAGTTACCGCCCGGGGCTTGTGCCCCTAGATCCGGGGCTGCATTTGCCCCATTCACATATTGCAGGCCAAGTGAACAGACCCAGTGTAAATGCAACTCAGGGAAATATTTATATAAAATAAAAAAAATTTAATTGCCTATTACATCTTACCGAGGTCACAATATGACATCTTAGAGAAATCATTTTTAGGAGCTCAAGATTAAGAGGTCTTGATGAATTCATAAATGAGAAGACAATTTTTTAACATCTTTAAGTATCTTTTTTTCTGACCTCTTATTGAAATCAAAATTAGAAGCTACTAAGGGTATCATAAATAAGACTTCAGTTATATGATATCTTACAGTATTCTCTTTTCTTACTTCTTACTGAAATCATATTATTAACTCTTTAAGACGTCAATATGGAGACGTCACATTTATGACATTTTAATGCGATTACTTTCTTCTCACCGCTGTAACTGCTTGTGTTTGATATAAGAAGCGGCGAAGTAGAATTTACAGCGTGCTCCATACCAAACGGTCTTAGACCTAGGTAAACGGCTACCCGATACTGACGAGCTCCAAAAGAGCGAAACAGGCCGTCTATCGGTAAACAAAAGTTAGACAAAGTATTCGCAATTTCAAAAATAAGCGAATACGAGCAAATTATTAAAATGATTTTAATAAAATCAATTTAACAAATTCGTTTGTTCTATGGTAATTAAACTTGACATGTCAAAATAAGCAACGATCCAGTATGTAATTTTTTCATCAGTACCCTAGTGGTACTTCTATATCCAAAATTCTAAAGAAGTCTTTTTATAATTTTATACAGTAGGACTTTAAAATGCTTAAATGCGAAGTCAAAGAAAAGGGTTCCTCAAGAGTTCTTTTTTGAGAAGTCTTGATTAGTTTAATTACGTGGCGCATTCGAAGTCTTAAGAACTTCTTAAAAACTTCTTTTTGATGTTGTATTTGACGTCCAAATCATAAATTAGAGCTTATGCAGACTTAATTAAGACGTCATATTGCTGTCTGGCTAGCTATTAGAGAAATTAATAAAAAATAATAATGCAATGTAACATACCTTCGACTCAGAGCCGGCTTAAGGCAATTGAGCGCCTTAGGCACTTAAAAATTTAGCTCCTCTAACTAGATACTATACTTACGGGGCCCGGGGCAAATTTTAAAAAAGCTTATTAGAGCCACCCCAAACTGTTAGCTTAAGGGCGCCCGAGCATTATAACCTATAGGAATAATTATAATTATTCCCTATGAATTAGAATACTTTTTATCATTAAAAAAAATACATAAAAAACATAAATAACATACAAACATAACAAATATAATGTAAATAAAAAGTGTTAGGACTTATAAGTGCGTTTTTCTGCAAGATGTCATTAGTAAGTATTTGTTTGTTAGATGTACTGCTGGTTTATTGTAATTAGTTTAATATTAAAATTTCAGAAATACCTTAAAACAAACAGAAAAATTAACACTATCTAAATGTGGATTTAGCCAGCATTTTGTGTAACGTAATCTAACGTAACGTAATTTAATTTAAAAGCCATGGCCCGGCTAGGCCAGGCCAGGCTAAATCAACCTTAACTATCGAACACAGACTGCTATTACCAAGCACACAACACATAGAAGTGCCACTCTTGAATAAACGCGAAAACACCCAAGTCCTTCCTGCAGCAGTTTCCTCTAGTATCGCGTACCCGCTGGGGTGAGCACACATCACAGCGGGTACCCGATGCAAGAGGAATCCGTGTGCTTGGAGCATACGGGGGTTTTGAAATAGTTTAAATAGTGCTAAAGATATGTTTATACAGGGTAAAGTTTACAAATTAAATTATCTTTTAAGTTTTTGTTTGCAGTTTAACGTTAAGATTTATTATTATTTGTTAATTATACAGTTAATAATAAAATATCTTATTCTACTTCAAAACGCAGTGCCCTCGTAATCAAGCATGGTGATATAACACCTGATTAATGTATAAATAATAAAAACAGTAAATAATATTCTGTTATTACAATTGTATATTGTTTATTTGTTTTATTTTTGGAAAAAATAAACATTTTGGTAACAATTTTTATTTTTTTTATGTTGCTTGGGGACAAGGCGCCTATTTCTACGTGGCGCCTAAGGCAATTGCCTTGCCTGCCTAATGGGTAATATAGCCCTGCTTCGACTCCATAATTACGTCCTGATAACGATGATAACGATTCTTTTCTTGAATATTACTAAAATTATACACAAAAATTATTAATCTCTTTAAATACAACCAAGTTGAAATTATTTTAAGCGTCATGCAGATAAACAAATCAACTTTTACTACTGGTTATTGGCACCACTTATCTCATTCTATGACTTTTAAACAAAACAATATTATTCATAATTCTAATAAAAAAAACCTGGAAAAGGTCTTGATGCAACACACACAATTGTGTGGATTGTGGAAAAAGCTAGAAGATGTCGCCGCCATTTTGGTCTCGATGCTTTATAAGCACAAAAAAACAAGATCCTATAGTCGATAAGAAATTATACTAACCTTGATATTAAATAAAATATTTGTTTCACTTTTACACAATACCTAAATATTGTAACAAACACCACGATGCTAAACATACAAGATTGCAAAGAACAAATCTTATAACCCTGTTCACAGAACATGTCAGGCCTAGACAAAACAGGATGTGATGTCACTTGTTACCCGGCAACAGTTGTCGGCTTTTCGTCGCGGCCGTTGTTGCCCTCAATTTATCACAAAAACGTTACTAAAGAACTATCCTATTAACATTATTTAAGTGATGTTACACTTTGAACATTTACGGGACATCTTTGTAACTTCTACTTCAATTTATCACAAAAAGGTTACTAAAGAACTATCCTATTAACATTATTTAAGTGATGTTACACTTTGAACATTTACATGACATCTTTGCAATGTAATCCAAAAAGAACGAATTTGGTAGACAAAGATGTGATGTTATCATAACATTTAAAATTAACGTTTAACATGTCTACTTTATATTAACGTTAACCAACGTTTATGTAACGTCTCTTGCATAGTATTTATATTTAATTATGTAATATTATATTTAAGTTTGTACAGTTTTAAGAAATCCAACACAAAAAAATAGTTGTACAAACATAACCTTAAAATCAAATATTTGGAGTCCTCTAAAAAACCATAACTGCATTTTAAAATAGTCAACGACAAAATATATCCACGAATTCATGGCAACATAATATTATAATATATATAATGTAATACCTGTTTTTGGTCTTTTACCGTTAAGTGGAGACTTTCTCAATCAACGCTTTTAATAATTCATAACATTATGAATCAAGTGATATCACTTTTTTTTACGAATTTTACTGGATTGAAATGTTTACAATTTTTACGTAAATCATTACTAAAAATGTATGTTTATTGTACGATGTGGCTCCCGTCCCGAGGCGGGACTTAACTTCGATCCCGACAGACGTCACACACTGTAAATCCGTTTTTATTCCCCGAGCTTTTATAATTGGTGTCAAGCTGGATGGCTTAGATGGTAGGGCGGTCGCTTGGCATGCGAGAGGTACCGGGTTCGATTCTACTAGAAGTTGTCAAACTTTTTTTATTTTTTTTATTTTATAAATTTGTTGTTTCTTTGTTAAAAAGTGTTTTATTTTTATCGTAACATAAATTTGCCCATTTTAGTTGGGTTTTTTGCTCAATGGGGCGGGGGGGGCCCAATGGGGCGGGGTCGGTTGGGTTGTGTTGTTGAGTTTGGGTTGGTTTGGTTTTATGACGTAACTAACGTGCCCTTAACATGTATACAGGTACAATTTATTATTATTATTTTATTATAACATAACAAATATTTGTTATCTTAAAATTATGACGTCAATCGGGACTGAACTTAAGTCCCGCCTCGGGACGGGAGCCACAGCGTTTATTGTATCTGTTACGGCTAATGTGCAAACTTGGATAGTTTATAAACTAAGTGGATAGTTTATAAACTAGCCAAACTGTCAGCTATTTTAATTGAAAACATATTTTCAACTAAATTAGCGGCTAGTTTACAAAATAACCAAGGATCTTGGCTAATTTACTTGAAATTATTAGGGAAACTAAAATAGCTGGATAGTTTGTACCCTGGTAGAAAATAACGTTTGCATACATTCAGACAACGTTGCAAATTTGTATAATAATTTGTTATACTCATAACGTTGTCTTAGTGTATCATTTTAAGTGGAAAATACGTAGTTAAAACGTTGTCTTGGAAACGTTATTTTAATGTATGATTTTAAGTGGGAAATACGTAGTTAAAACGTTGTCTTGGAAACGTTGCAGAATTGTATTGCTGGAAACGTTGCAGCAACGTTCCAAATCCCACGTTTAGATACATAAAATTATTTCTAAGTCCCGACGAAAATCTTTCAATGAGGATTTTTTTTTAAATTTTTATACTTTATTATACATTATTTATAAAAGTAAAATAAAACTCTTCAATTCATTTTCAAAGTCATAATATCAAAAATATGAGCGAAATACACAAAACCCACTTTCAAACAACGTTGCAGAATTGTATTGCTGGAAACGTTGCAACAACGTTCCAAAACCCACGTTTGGCTACATAAAATTTTTTCAAAGTCCCGACGAAAATTTTTTTACTGAGGATTTTTTTTTCTATTTTTTTTTATTATACATTACTTATAAAAGTAAAATAAAACCCTTCAACACATTGTCAAAGTCATAATATCAAAAATATGAGCGAAATACACAAAACCCACTTTCAAACAACGTTGCAGAATTGTATTGCTGGAAACGTTGCAACAACGTTCCAAAACCCACGTTTGGCTAAATAAAATTTTTTCAAAGTCCCGACAAAAATTTTTTTACTGGGGATTTTTTTTTCAATTTTTTTTTATTATACATTACTTATAAAAGTAAAATAAAACCCTTCAACACATTTTCAAAGTCATAATATCAAAAATATGAGCGAAATACACAAAACCCACTTTCAAACAACGTTGCAGAATTGTATTGCTGGAAACGTTGCAACAACGTTCCAAAACCCACGTTTGGCTACATAAAATTTTTTCAAAGTCCCGACGAAAATTTTTTTACTGAGGATTTTTTTTTCAATTTTTTTTTATTATACATTACTTACTTATAAAAGTAAAATAAAACCCTTCAACACATTTTTAAAGTCATATTATTAAAAATATGACCGAAATACACAAAACCCACTTTCAAACTACGTTGTTAAATTGTATGCTAGAAAAGTTGCAACAACGTTCCAAAACACACATTTAGCAACATAAAATTATTTTAAGTCCCGTCGGCAAATTTTTTATTGTGGATTTTTTTTATTTTTTATAATAAATTATTTATAAAAGTAAAATCAAACTCTGCAATACATTTTTTAAAGATATAATATCAAAAATACGATCGAAATACACAAAACCCACTTTCAAACTACGTTGTAAAATTGTATGCTAGAAACGTTGCAGCAACGTTCCAAAACACACATATTTAGCAACATAAAATTATTTTAAGTCCCGTCGAGAAAATTTTTAATGTGGATTTTTTTAAAATTTTTAGTCTTTGTAACATTAGTTATAAAAGTAAAATCAAATTTAACTATGCAATATAATTTTTAAAGTCATAGTTTTAAAAATAAGGCCGAAATACATAAAACCTACTTTTAGATACCTAAAATTATTATAGTTTCAATAAAGGTTTACTATCGTAGTTAGGTGATGGAACAACAGAGGTTACACCATAGTATTATCACAAAATTCTGTGGTATTATTTCTATGGGTTACACGGAACAAACGAAGAAAAATTCAAATTTACCGCTCTATCACGAAGTGTTTATTTCTTTATTTTAGGTTAAGTGTTGACATCGTGCGAAATTTTGTGCAAATTCTTCCGTGTTTTTTGGAAAAATAATTAAAAGATAAGGTAATTTTTATCTGATAGGGATGGCAAATAACTTTTAGTAACCTAAACAATCACCACAAACAATTTGTTAGTGTTTTTTTTAAACAGTTGCTTTTTGCATGGATTTTTAGGGTTATTTGGACGATGCCTTATGTAAAATAAGTTTTGTTCTGTGACGATGCCTTAAAAGCATAAACATGTTCCTGGAACAGTGTATCAAAGAAATTATCACCCAGAAAATATTGAATTGGCCGTGGCAGAGGTGATAAACAATCGTCTATCCTTTGGGTAGATTGCAAGTGTAATGATTACATCTGCCACAGATGATCTGCGGATAATGGATAATCTTTTGCAAGACAAGAGACAAAAGAGTGCAGTCATATCTAAACCACAAAGCAGTAATAATTAGTTGCTTTAAAGAAAACCTTCCTGGCAATGACTGGCTAAATTCTTTCCGGAGGCAAAAATTGTGATTACTCAAAGGAATGCTAAAAATCTAAAAAGATCCAGATCAGAAGTTCATGATGATGTGATAAACCAATATTTTTTCAGAAGTAAAGGAAATAAGGGATGCTTTGCCAGCACCTGGTTACCCAGGGAAACAACAAAATGTTGTGAAAAAAGGAAACTCAGAATATTAAACTATTTTTCAACTTTTCTAATGTTTGCTGACACTGGAGGAGATCATTTACCATTGTGTGTTGGTTACCAGCCAAATCTATTAGATTTTTTTTAACAATCAAAGGTTCTTAATAATTTTTATATTAATAAATTATATCCATATGTAAATCAATTTTAGGTCACAATCTTTTGCATTTAATAAATAAATTTGTATACTATACAAAATCAATTTTAAAACTTTCAAGTGTATAAAAAAATATAGGCAAAAATACTATTTTTGCTTGTATTTTTTCCTTTTAATGCTTGTGCTCTAAATTTTTATTCAAAAGCAAAAATCCTCACATTTTTTCTTATATATTCGTAATTGCTAAAATTTATTTTGCCAAGCATCAAAACCCTTAATGAAAATTAAAAATTTGTGACTTTAAACTCACCTTCATTGTTAATTGTTTTATTTAGACTTATATTTTAACTAGGTAACTACTTAAATTTCTTTGACTTTTTATTTTTGTTGCTAATTTATAATTTGTTTAATCCTTTATTTAGAAAATTTGTAATAATTGTTAATAGGCAATATTTCTTCTCTTTAAAATACCAGCATTGTTATTTTTTTTAGGCCATGTTTTAAGTTATGTTACTTATATTTGAATTTTTCTAGTTAATATTTAAATAGGATTTTTTAGATTTTTATTAATATTGATTTAAAAGTTGTAGTATCTTGTATCTAGAAAATTGTTAATACCTATATGAATATAGGCAATAGTTTTTCTTTTCAAAATACCATTGAAAATTTTTTGTCTAAGCTATTTTGTTATATTTTTATTTGTTTACTTTAAGTATATAATATTATATTAATAATATTTTTTAGATTTTGTTAATTGGGTATTTTTAATTAATTTTAATATTGATTTAAAAGTTGTAGTATCTTGTATAGAAAATTGTTATATATATAGGCAATATTTTTTCTTTTTAAAATACCATTGTAAATTTTTTGTTAAAGCTATTTTGTTATAATTTAATTTGTTTACTTTAAGTATAATATTATTAGATAATATTTTTTAGATTTTGTTAATTGGGAATTTTTTTTCCAAAGTATTTTTTTTGTACAATAAATTTTTGTTGTTTTTAAATATATATTAAATTTTCCAATAATAAAGAAAAATCCTACCCAAATTTATAAAAAAATCCAACGTTTTATGATACAATAATCCCACGTATTTCCAACGTTTTATAATACACAAAACCCACATATTTCCCACGTTGTATAATACACAAATCCCACGTATTTGCAACGTTTTATAATACATAAAAGCAACGTTGTATAATACACAAAACCCACGTATTTGCAACGTTTTATAATACGTAAATCCCACGTTTTTTATAACATTAAAAACTAACGTTGTCAGATAACGTTATAAACCGGGACATTTCAACATAAAATTATACATAAAAGTTAGGTTTTGCCAACGTGGGAAAAACGTTGTTTCTACGTAAAATTTCTACTAGGGTATACTATCCAATTCAGTTTGGCTAATATGAAAACCAAAATTTCTAGTAACACAAAATAGCCAATTAAGCTTTAGCTAGTTTGTAAACTAACCAACCAATTCTCTGGCTAATTTATTAAAAAAGTGAGGTTACGGCATTGTTTTTCGTTTTACCGGCTTAACCGGATTTGTTTTGTGCATTTTAACGTTTTTAAAATGAATCATAGGCAAAATTTTAAGGCTTCCTTGTTAGAAAACTCAACAACACAACCCTACCGACCCCGCTCCATTGGCCCCCCCGCCCCATTGGTCAAATGGTCAAAAATGAAAGAAAAAATCCAAACCAACCCAAACTCAATAACACAACCCAACCGACCCCGCCCCATTGCCCCCCGCCCCATTGAGCAAAAAACCCAACTAAAATGGGCAATAGCCAGAGAATTAGTTGGTTAGTTTACAAACTAGCTAAAGCTTGGCTATTTTGTGTTACTAGAAATTTTGGTTTTCATATTAGCCAAATTGAATTGGATAGTATACAAACTATCCAGCTATTTTAGTTTCCCTAATAATTTCAAGTAAATTAGCCAAGATCCTTGGTTATTTTGTAAACTAGCCGCTAATTTAGTTGAAAATACATTTTCAATTAAAATAGCTGACAGTTTGGCTAGTTTATAAACTATCCAGCTAGTTTATAAACTAGGTATCCAAGTTTGCACATTAGCCGTAACATATCTAATTTATAGGTCAATTCTGCGCACATCTGTAAGCATCTATAAGCAAATCTGTAACTTTCTATAAGCTTATAGAAAATTTGCAATTCTGCGCTTCCTGTAGCTTACAGAAAATCTTATAGAATCGTAAATATTTACGATCGGGTTAGGTCAATTCTGGGTTCTCTCGTAAAATTTCTGTAAATTCGTAAATCTATAGCTTACGATGATCTGTAACTATAATGCTTATAAGAATCGTAAAAGTGGCAATTCTGGGATGTTATCTGTAAATGTCTAATTTAAAGTAGTATAAACGAACTACTGCAACTTCACGCCTATTTACTTACGATCAAACATAACCTATATTTTTATATGTATTCTTTGGTTTCTCCACAGTTTATCGGTTTTCATTTATGTACCAGCATATAATATAATACAAAAAGTAAGAAAATTAAACTGGTTGAGGAATAAAATGAGGTAAGATAATTTTACATTTAAAAGAACATATAATATATAATGAATAAAATTGTTAGTGCATTGAGTGAAGAAGTCAATCAATGGTTAGTGGTAACGCAAAAGCAACCAAGAGAAGAAGATAAAAAAACACCACTCCTCAACAGTTGAACTATATTTGGATGCAATGGATGGAGATTATGGCAGGAACTTAATAAATTTGAACAAGGACCAGAAAATAAAAAAAAACATTTTGAGCTTATTAAAAACTATTTACAAAATTATATAAAGCTGTAAAAAGAACAATTAAGATTTGAAATGAAAAAAATTAAATTTTTAAATCCAAATTTTGATATTTGACCTATTAATTTTTGACTAATTAGAATATTTATTTATTTTGTTGTTTATTTCTTTTTTGACCGAGTAGGTTTGCAAACCACATGTGGTTTATTTTTTTAAGAATATTATTTTATTTTATTTTCATATGTAAAATAAAAATATAATGTTTTTGTACCTATTAATACAATTATTGTTTTATTTAGTCAAAATTGAAATTATTTCTAATATAGTTAGCCCAGGCTGCTTGTCCCAATTGATAAATATTACCATTATCATATCCACATTGACAATATTAAAAATATTCATGTTTTTAATCTTTAAAATAGCTTTACATAACCTAACAAAAACCATCTGTAACTAGCAACGATTGGGAAACACCCGATCGTAAATATTTACGATTCTATAAGATTTTCTGTAAGCTACAGGAAGCGCAGAATTGCAAATTGTCTATAAGCTTATAGAAAGTTACAGATTTGCTTATAGATGCTTACAGATGTGCGCAGAATTGACCTATAAATTAGATATGTTACGGCTAATGTGCAAACTTGGATACCTAGTTTATAAACTAGCTGGATAGTTTATAAACTAGCCAAACTGTCAGCTATTTTAATTGAAAATTGAAAATACATTTTCAATTAAAATAGCTGACAGTTTGGCTAGTTTATAAACTATCCAGCTAGTTTATAAACTAGGTATCCAAGTTTGCACATTAGCCGTAACATAGCCGTAACATATCATATATTTTTGTATTCGGAAATATTACTTTTCTATCTTAAACTAGATTTAACTGAACTGAATTTGACATATACCTACAAATATGTAATTTAAATAATTTTTTAGATAATATTAAGTATTTGTCGTAGAGAAATTATAGTATGCAACTCGTTTATAAACTTTTATAGACACTTATTTAATTAATCACTCGCTTGTAAGCTCGCTCGTGCCTAAAATCGCGTTTATCAAACTTGATATACATATATGTAATATATATATAGGTAATGTTCTATAGTATATTACGTGTCATATTAAATTAAACTAGTGAATTATTATTTTTTTTTAGTATAATATATTATACTAATGGTAAAAAATGGTATACCATTTTTATTTTTACTGGCCATTTGACTATTTGACTATAGTGTAAAAGTGTACTGTCCATAAAATTTAAATATTGATCATTTAATTTGTAGGTACCGTTTTATAACTAAGGGGCTTTACCAAAATAAAAATCCTTAAAATATTACCTAATATTTTAAAATTTACCCACTCCATTGTATAATAAGGGGCTTTACTAAAATAAAAAAAATACCTTAAATATTACCTAATATTTTGAAAAACAAGCAAAGACCCCTTATTCTTAGGCTTATGGTCCAACGCAGTGGTTGTGTTTTATTAAATTTTGTTTACTTATTTAGTTGCAATATAAAGTGCAGTTATATCCTGTAAAAGTGTGTTAACAAAAAGGATTCATTGGGTTTAGGTAAGTTATAATGTTAATTAGATGAGTAACAAGAATAGACAAATTTTCATAATTCAAAAGAAATGTTGTAGGTACTTATGTATTATTTTTTCATTTATACTGGGCGGTTGAATTCCACTGGGACAATTCCAACTTTCTTAAATTGTTGTATTCTATACTTACTTAATTAAACCTTAAACAATTAACTATTAATTACACGGAGAGAAAAGTATAATGCTGATTACAATAATTATAATACCCTTTACTATAATTTATATTACTATTTGGGACAAATATCTTGTATATTGCCAGATACTATGCATATTTAGTAATTTTTAAATATCCATGTATGTTAAACCTTAAGGTAAAATATTATTATTCTCAACAAATTTTGTTTTTAATTCTTATTATAATTAGATTTTTTCCATTACTAATAAGTATAGTAAATTTTAAAATCGAATATTTTTATGTATTAACAATTAAAAATTGTAACATATTTATTGTACTTTTTAATATACAAAAATGTTATGAGAAAGAATTGAACCTACACCTCGACAAAGTTTTTTGTTTTGAGTGCGTTCCATCAACTTCAAATACCGACAGACAGGTGTTTTGACCTATAGTCCATTCCATTTAAGAATAAAGGAGATGTCGCTGCAAAACGAGACAGGAGTACACAGGAGTACGCGGCAAATTTAAATATAATGGCAGATGTCGTTGATAGAATATTATTATATTACAACAAATATGGTCAAATCATAGCAACGTTGAATGTATTATACCATGAAAAAATAATTTACTATACCAATTAAGACCTTTAGACACAGAAAAATACATGTATTATATTATTTTCAGAAAATAATAACAAATAAACATTAATTTGAGCATTTGAGCAAATCGCATACTTTCATTCGGATTTCAATATCGGAATAATTTAATCGAATTGATAATTCGAATGAAAGTATGCGATTAATAATCGCCGTTTATTTTCGAATTAAGCAATCCGCGATTATTAATCGCATATGCGATTTATATATATATATATATATATACAGTGCCGTAGCTACAATGGTTCCGTGGGTTCGGTGGAACCAGGCCCGCAAGCTCAAGGGGCCCGCGGCCAGCGATTGGAATAACAATGTTTTTTTCAAATATTTGGATTAATTTTTTTTAAATATATTTCAACATTTACAGGGCTTTTATTTATAATAACGGCTTAAGGCTTAGTAAATAGTAAAAGACCACCAATAATAATAATAATAATAATAATAATAATAATAATAATAATAATAACAATAATTTTGCTTGAATCATGTAAAAGCGAGTCAAAATTAAAACTTAAAAAACTATCAACAACCCGTTGGTCTTCACGCAATGATGCAATAAAGCCCTACGTTTTAGGTATCATCATGTTCTTAAGGCCTTGTCAAAAATTATTTTAACATCCAATAATAAGGCTGAAATAGACGAATCGAAAGGATTTTAAAGTACATTAGAGACTTTGAAACAGTGTTTTTGATTATTTTACAATCTAACATTTTAAATTGACAAAATCAGTAGCAAGATATCCAAAAATCTAGTAGAATTTTTAGATATAAAAAAGAGACCGATATTACATCAAGTAAATGGGGTGTAATTCCAGAACTTTGCCAAAAACGTATTCGCAAACGTTTTTTTTGATGAAGTTGCAAATGACTTGACTTTTTAAACTGCTGAAGATACTTTTAGTACCGCCCTCGGTGGTGTAGTAGTTAGCGCTGCGGACTACAAGCCGAGAGGTCGTGGGTTCGAATCCCACCAGGGGTAAGGCTGTTTATTTAAATAGCCACTAACTTCAGTATTTGGGAAACAGAAGTTCTGTTAAATTCTACTGATACAGAAGTATACCAAATGGCGAAAAACATTCGTGAAATATATGAAAATGATATTTTAGACTTCCCTATCAATTAATGGCTTTTCAAAAATGTTTTTCTATGAAACAACAGGGGAAACTATCAAATGTCACATTTTTAGATTTTATAAACACAATTATAAAGGTTATAAATCGAAATGTATTTGGAAAATTAACAGTTTTTCACAGTGAAAGTAAAGGAAATGTTTTATGAGGACTTTAGAGTAGAGTCCGTGCCCGAATTTAAGTTATAGTTTACTGCCGGCGAAATTAAAAGGTCAGTACAATGTTCATATAAACTTTTCAAATATTGGCGTTGAGAAACTATTTAATATTTTTGTATTGAGATAATAAAATAATTTTCACATTTAGTATTATTTTACAAGAAAGGCACTTTATTTTAACGATTGTATGACATTTGACAACTGTCAACTAACTTAAAACTAACTTCAGCCCGTGACTAAAAACCTGTTGCTAACTTCAGCCAGTGACTAAAGCGCCGTAAAGCCACAACTTGTCAAAGTGTATTTAAAAGGTCACTTAGTGTCATGGAAACATGTACGATAAAGGGCGTTTTAAAGGTGGGAGTAGAAAAAAAAATAATTAGTACAAAATAAAAAAACACCTAGAGGCCCGTTGGTATAGCCTGGAACCCGGGCCCGTTGGGTTGTTGCTACGGCGCTGTATATATATATATATAATATATATATTTCAAATTGAATGATTGATTCGGCGACTAGAATACCTACAATTGTAGGTGTGTCATACCTACAACTGTAAGTAGGTACCTGGTATGATTATTTAAATAGAAATTTACGATTACGATGATACGATACGATTATAAAATTTGTTTGTCATACCTACAATTGTAGGTAGGTACTTGGTATGATTATTTAAATAGTAATTTAAAATTACGATGATACGATACGATTATAAAATTTGTTTAATGTTATGATATATCCTGATTTTGAAGAAAAAACGCGATTAGAAGTGACTTTCCCAGACTGCAATGAAGGTTCGAAAATATTCCATGAATATTCCCTATCGCCTAGGAATATTCATTGGGAATATTCCTAGAATGATCATCTAAAACTTCCAAGCATCATCTAACAATATTCCCAGTGAATATTCATCAGTTTAGTTGCAATACCTCTCACCGTTGCTTACGCACGCTTGATAACTATATATACCGATAGGTTAATAATATTAGTTGGAGATGTGCGTCTGTGATGGCACAGCCAAACAATGATTAGAGTGGGACTGATCTACTCAGTAACTGAATAATGGATATACTTAAGTTAAGTTACTGGGTATAAGAGGCAATAAGGGCTGGGAATAATCCCCAAATTATATCAAGGAATATTCCCCTAACAATCCTAGAGTCTTCTGCAGGCAGATATATGGAATATTCTTTTTATGATGCCTGGGTTAACCAAAAAGCGGAAATTTGATTATGCCAGGAATATTCCTGGAAATATTCTGGGACGATTGGAATATTCCTGGGAATATTCCTGACATGTGCAGGGAATGTGATTATGCGGTCTGGGTTAATACGTATTTGAGCAGATTATTTTTAATTCGAATTACGATTATTCCAATAATCGGATTCAAACGATTATTGGAATAATCGGATTATAGGTTATTTTTAATTCGAATTCGCCCATCACTAATTTAAATGTCAGTTCATTTTATTGATGTGTAAAATAGTACATATTTTAATGGTTTAATAAATTTTTATGATTTTATAATATAAAAATTTAGTAATTAACAAATAGACCGAGTTTTATTAAACATGTAAGAAAAATTAAATGGTAAATGAACAGGAAAAATTATTTTTTTCTTTGAGTGTTGACATACATCCATGGATTTGAAAAGGGCATTTTTTAATATGTCCGCTTATTACGAACCCGGTAAAGCGAACTTTCGGTTAAAACGAACCAACTCAAATAATATCTACGAACCAAAGGCCTATATGAAATTTGTTAATTTTTTCCAAAATAACTAACAGCGAACCATCGTTCATGGTTTATTACGGTTCGTTATAAGCGATTGCTATTCCAACATTATTTGCTAAGGAATATTTAATTAAATTGATTGAATGAAATTAATTAATCTATTATTTATTCATCGGTTTATATTTTAACGTATAATGAAATTTGGGTTAACTAAATTAACTGATATCAAGAAAATAAAATAAATATTTTAAAAATTTGGATTTGGATTTTTTTTACATTCATTCTAAACAACTTACATAACTATCATGAAGTGCCTACTTACCTCACTGAAAAACGTTAAAAAATTAAATCTATTTTCTAAAGTAAGGCTTAAATAAAATACAAATTTAATTAATGAAGGTTTTACTAAAAAACAAAATTTTACAGAGACGAATCACGTCAAAATGACCTCCCAATTTCAACTTGGTTATAGAATTTAAATTTAATACATCATTCGTAATAATTAATATTCCCTTAGAATTTATTTTTTAATTCTAAAAACATTTATTAATTATAAAGACTTTTCAATTTTAATTAAAAAATGAATTGTTATTTTATTATAAATTTTACAAAAAAATAAAACAAAAAATATTTACTTATTTTTATATTTTTTCGTAAAACTATAGTTAGCAGAACTTTTTAAAAGTTTTTTAGGTGATTCGTATACGAATCACCTAAAAAACTTTTAAAAAGTTCTGCTTCCTGAAAAAATAATATTAAACTATTAAAACTTTAAATAGAAAGTTAGGAAAGATTAAATAATAATTTTGATGATTTTCAAATATTTTTTAAATTTTGGGGGATTTAAAAGTTTCAAAAATGAAAGTAAAAATAAAAAAGTTTTCATTATGTAGGCAACTGAACAAATTTAAAAATCATCAAATTCCAAATCAAATTCTGATGAGGAGGTGTCTTCTGCAGAAGATCCTGTATTGACAGTAAAAGTCATTTCTTCTACCATTACCTCAACTTGGTTGTCTAAATCATATAAAATATTTTCTTCTTTTATGGCATGTTGCACACAGTTATGCCATTTTTCCGGAGTTATTAAACTTACCCCCTCATAAAAAAGCTTTTTTACATCAGCTAGTTTAAATGTGGTGTTTTTTGAGGCCACATGCCCTTTAATTTCTGCCCAAATTAATTCTATAGGGTTTAATTTGCAGTGATAAGGTGGCAATCTTAAAATAGTCCTTCCTGATTTTTTTACAATTTCATCAATTTTATATCCTATCGGATTTTGTAGAATATAATTTTTTGCCAAATTTAAAAGTTCGACCTTTAGCATTTTATCATTTACAGGAACGTTTTTTGAGGCAAGAAAGTCAAAAATATCTTTTTTTTTTCATGCTGATGGATTTTTTTCAATTTTAACTGAATGATAGGGGGCATTATCCATCACAATAACACTGTTCATTTCTAATTTTGGTAAAACATTTTTTATCCAAGTCTCAAAAACATTTCCATTCATATCTTCATGATAATCCCCTGTTGACTTTGACTCAAATACATTTAAGCCACCTTCCACAAACCCTGTTTCTGAACCAATATGGGTGATAATAAGCCTTTTACCTTTGCCTTTAGTCCAGTCGATAACCCCTCATTAAATGCCTCCCTTGCGGTCATTAGTGTACTATCTTTCCACACCTTAGGCTTTGTGTGGCCTGCATTGATCCAAGTCTCATCCATGTAATATATTTTTTGATCCTGTAATCGGTAACTCCTGATATTATCAATATATTTTCTTCTCCAAATTACTATTTCACTTTTTTCAACCAATAAATGATTCCTACCCCTTTTTTCATACTTGAAGCCAAGTTTTTTAAATTCTCCATAAATTTGTCCGAGAAATTGATGGTAAGTTATCATCATCCTTTACAGACTAAAAAAAAGGAAAAACAATTAGTTTTTACACAAAACGTTTGTTTTAATAATAAAAACCTATTTATTTAAAGCAAAACCCATTTTCATTATTTGACAGCACCTGGTACACCTACCCCCTATTTTTCGTGCCACCATTGTCAGGTATTATTTCATCCATCTTTCTCTTTTTGCCTTGAGTATTTGAAGAGTTGTTTTCCCTTGTTGTGGTGGGTGTGTTGGCCGTGGGGGTGTTATGTAGAGGGGACTCTGTATCCATGGTCGGCTTGTCGATTGGATTGTTTACAGGTCCTGCATTCTCGTTACATAGTTGTTCAGTTAGTCTTTGGACTTGGGTGGTTAAAGTCTGTATTTGTAGGGCCATATTTTCTAGCATGCCTATTAGTCTTGCGTTTTCTTTTTTTAGCCTTTCCACCTCGGTACCTTCTGCTGTTTTTGGGGCCTTGGGTACTGGCTTAACTTTTTTTTTAATCAATTTGTCGCCAAAAAGTTGATTTATTTTGTCTTCAATGTTTGGTGAGATGCTAGGCATACTAGGTTTAGTAGGTTCCTTCTTATTTTTGTCATCGTCATCAGCAAAAGACATAAGTACTTTTCTTGTGGGTTTTTTCAGTTTTATTTCGTCTGGATGATTTTGTAATTGCCCCTTTGTTGGGGTTCGTGATATTCTGTTGGACTTAGTGAAGGCCTCTACCTCTTTGTCAGGGTTGATTGGGGGAAGGGGGTTATTTTGGAACATATTGGGTTGTAGTTGGGGACAAATACAGTGTATATATAAAAGTAATAGTAAATTTAAAATTAAGTCAAAAAAAGCAATAAAATGGATAAAAGCACGCTTTAAAAAATTTTCAACAACAAGTTAATAGTCTTAAAATTTCTTACTGTGCTGGCAGATGGATCACTGAAGTTTTTTGAAAAATTCCCAGATTCTGGGATTTTTCGGAAGTTTGGCAACCTCGCCTCGTTCTGGATGAAGAAGTTTTCCCTCGGAAATCTTGGAAGTTTGGCAACACCGCACTTGGAGGGCCCAAGTGCATAAACACAGATTTTACTTAGTCCGCGTATCACAAAATTCTTCTAAGTACGAACGACACATCTTGAAATTACAAGTACAAATTTAAAAACACGTAGGTTTTAAAATACCTACGGTAGGTATTTTAAAACTATTCTCACGACGCACTATGGTTTCTAGACCCTGTTTTTCTGGCCAAAACTAACATGAAAAATTAAAGTAAGCAAGAATAGTCTTAACACATTTTTATATTAATAAAACACACTAAGAATTAATTACAAGGGTATTTTATAAAATAAACTTTCCTAAATGACACGTTTTGGTATTTTATTAACAATAAGAAATTTTTTATATAGCATCATCGTTTTCTAAAACTAACTGGTCTAATAAGTCAGTACATACGTTTTCTATATAACATTCTTTCTCATCATCTTCCATTTTATTCTGTTCTGATGTTCCATTTTCATGTTATATTTAAACTTTAAACATAACATAATAATTATTAGGTTAACCTCTCTTCCATTTTCAGGTTTTATTTAAACTTTAAACATAACATAATAACCTGTTATGTGATGTAAGATTAAAATAAATAAATACATAATTACAAATTTGTATAGATAGGTACTTACTTAAAATACCTATTTTTTATTTTTAATAATTTTTTAAGACATACAATATACAAAAGTGCTCTTTTAGTTCTACCCTTACTTCCTAAGAAGTCCCAGAAGCCAACTGAATGGCTTGAGCGGGTTAGGGGTAGGAACGGACCGCGGGCTTAAAGTCCCCTCTGAACACAGAACATCTGAAGGACTAATATACAATAGGACAAACATAAAGACCCAAGATATTTTTGGTTTTTTTTTATATACTTTAAAGTTAAGCAAACTGTAGATATGCTTAATTAAATAAAATACAAATTTAAAAAATCTATATTCAAATTTTTGGTTGTCTACATTGTCTACATAGTTTACATAGTCTACAAAGAAAAAGCGGATGTATACAATATGTAGATAACGCGTAGACAAACCGCGTAAAGTAGATTTGATAGTCTACGGGTCATCCCTGAAAAAACATTAATATATTAAAATATCGCAGTTATTAGCAGTTGTTTTTTGCAAAAAAAATTGTTTAATGATACAGCATTGCTTTAATAACAAACATACTATGGACAAATGCCGACAATTTTTTTTAAAGCTTAGCTGAATTTACATTAATTTTTTTAAATATTAGTTGAAGTTAAACACTTTACTTCTAAATAATACAACATCATCGTAGCGCTTATTTCGAGACAACCGGAAAGCATCAATGTGTGCGTCTTCAATGTCGGGCTATAGAGGGATCGTTTTATGGTATAAGCAGGTTAAAGAATTAAACCTTTATTTTGTTTAGTTTAAAAGATTGACATTTATTTATAGAAAAGGGAATATTTATAAAAATGGGTTTTGGCCAAATTATAGGGGTTTAGAAACCATAGTGCGACGCGACGGCAGTGGACGCCTACTCAATTCAGCGTCCACCGATCTGCACTGCTCTGATATCTAACGTCTGAATGATGAACCAAAATAAAAATCCATAAAATATTACCTAATATTTTAAAATTTACCCACTCCGTTTTATAACTAAACTATAAAACAAATCCCTAAAATATTACCTAATATTTTGAAAAACAACATTCCAAAGTGATTAAGATGGCCATGTGGAGCTTGTAAACAAACAAAGACCCCTTATTCTTAGGCTTATGGTCCAACGCAGTGGTTGTGTGTTTCATTAAATTTTGTTTACTTATTTAATTGCAATATAAAGTGCAGTTACATCTTGTAAATGTTTGTTAAAAAGGATTTATTCTGTTTAGGTAAGTTATAATCTTAATTAGTTGAGTAACAAAAATAGACAAATTATCATAATTCAAAAGAAATTTTGTACTTGGTTGAATTTCACTGGGACAACTTTCTTAACAATTAATTAATATTCGCAAATAAAACATATATGAGATATACCTACAGGGTGGGCAAAAGTTATATATTATGTTTAGTAATGTATATGACCATTGTACATTTTGTAAAATGGCCCTTAATATTATACTTTTTTTTACAGAACCTAAATAATCCCATGGACGAGAACGAGGTATATTTATTCGATGACTTTGTCACGGAAGATAGTATTTACATTATAGACACCAAGTTTGTAGAAAAGGAAAACGATTGTCGGACTGAGTAAGTTTTTCTTATATTTATAATGCATACACAAAATATATGTAAATATTTTACTTAATTTTTGTCCAAAATTCATAAATGAACTTTTAAGTTAAGGGTTAAATAGTCCTATTTTAAATGTATGCTAATTTTCAAGTAATGGTAATTCTGACAATATAAAATTCAAAATAATTAAAATATTTTAAAGATGAATTCGTTTACGTGATATTTAATAAAAAAATGAAACGGTGTTTTCTAGCATTTAATAATTAATTAAAAATTGTTTTAGCTGTGAAACCTTAGATACACATGCATCCATTGATATTGTTAAATTGAGTAATTCTTCTGAAGGCTCCAGAAATTCCGGACAATCCCAAGTCAATAAAGAAATTAAAGAAGAAATAGAGCATTTCCTGGATGATTTACCTGTTGAAAGCGAGTAAGTATTATTTTTAGTTCGCGCAATGATTAACTAAAACCTACATTTTAATATTTTAAATTTAATTTAAAGCGCCAAAAATAATAATAAAATCTATAAATCCTATGCTATGCGATAAATCCTTACTTAACATTATGGTGTTCCACAATTATATGGAGAAAGTATATTTAATATGTGGTCTATGGTTATGTTTATTTGTGTTCATACTTAAATTATACTAGTCCTCGTTTACTCAAACTTCCTAAAACAATATTCAGCTCTGAAAAGTTGAAAAACAAGAAGATTGGTTGGTTTCTTTCAGAGCACTTAACAGATTTGGAAATTGGCCATCTGATCCGGTTGTCTCAGAATGTCGTATAAGGTGTTTTAAGAGGAGAGTTATTAATGATACTGCCGAACAGGCAACCACTCTTATTCGAAAATACAACCAATTATTGAACAAGAACGAAGAACAGATTCAGTATATTCTTTACCTAGCTAAAAATCACCTAAGCTATAAAAAGCCTCCCTTATTATGCGTCGTATATTTTGATTTTAGTGTTTTATATTATTAATTTTTCCATTATACGTTATACGTTGTGGGCGACCTTTAAATGTTATTTGATTTCAAAGAGACAAAATATTTAAAACTTTTAATACCCATTCGTAATTTTAGATCTAAAATCAACGATAGTGCTGAAGAAAGTGACAATTCTGATGTTGGAGATGAAAGTGAAGATTTCTATTGCAATATTAAGGAAGGAGGAACCGGCGGTGACTTTTCTGAAGAAGAAAAAAATTCGGCACACAATGAAGATAAAGATGAGGATGAAGCCATGTTTGAGACGAAAATCGATGTGGAATATCATGGGGTTCAATGTAGTAATTTGAGTGGCAAAGAAAAGTTATTTAAATGTGACTTTTGTCTTAAAAAATATCAAAGAAAGGGTACTTTATTAAATCATAAAAAGAATTTCCATTTAAAAGACGAATTTAAATGCAATAAATGTGATTTTACAACTTTAAACGAAGGTAGTTTAAAAAAACATTTAAAAATTCACGATAAAAAAAATTATTTTAAATGCCATTTCTGTCCACACATCACTGCCAAATTAGAGACTTTAAATGGGCACATTCTAAGCAAACATAAAATAGAAAATGTAGGAGAAAATAAAATAAAAATAACAAGTAAAATCCATGAGTGCACTAAATGTACATATTCAACTGTAAATAAAAGAACTTATGAGAATCATATTAAAGTTTGTTTGAAATTAAAAAATGTCGAATGGTATAAGTGTCAAATATGCCAATTTAGAACTATTCAAAAAAGTAATTTAACAACGCATATTAAAACTCATACTAAAAAAAAAGATTTGAAATGTTCTTTCTGTCATTTTCAATGTAACGGAAAACGAAATTTAGACAACCACATTTTTGGAAAACATTCTCATTTGTTGAACGAAAACAATAAAAATATCATCACTTCCAAAATAAATTCTTGCAAATATTGTACTTATAAAACAACAACGGCGAATAATTTAACAAGTCATATTAAAAAATTAAAAAATAAAAAAAAAATAACAAGTAAAATCCATGAATGCACTAAATGTTCCTATATAACTGTTAAAAAATCACAATATGATAATCATATTAAAGTTTGTTTGAAATTGAAAAATGTCGAATGGTATAAGTGTCAAATATGCCCCTTTAGAGCTATTCAAAAATGTAGTTTAACAAGGCATATTAAAACTCATACTAAAATAAAAGACTTGAAATGTGCATTCTGTCATTATCAATGTAACAGGAAAGGTAATTTAGACAACCATATTTTAAGAAAACATTCGGATTTATTGAACAAAAACAATAAAAATATCATCACTTCCAAAATACATTCTTGCAAACATTGTAATTTTAAATCAACAATGACAGATTCATTTAATAAGCATTTAAAAGTTCATCATTAAAATTTAGTGTATTTGTAAAGTAACTTTACTCTTCGCGTATTGCGATTGTTTTAGCTTAAATTCAAGTTTTAAAACTTGTTGAAAAATTTTAACAAATATCGAATAATATCATTTTTAAGAAAGAACTTGTAAATCTACATACCTATAATACAATAATTGTTTGTAATATTTGTTACATAATTCGGATGTGTTGTCTTCGTGTATAATTGTTAATAAAAATTTCTTTATTTAGAAACTACATAATTTGTTTTTTATTTAACCCTCTTCAAATGACACATGGCGTCTCATAAGTCGCGCACCACCTTAAAGGTGGAAGATCTACGGACCCCCAGGAATTCTAGAAAATAATTATTGTAAAAAAACTACCTTAATTATTTTAAAAGATATGAGATCGTACGTTAGTGTGTGTATTTTATTTAAGTGATCATTATGAGGCGCCGTTTGTGCCATAATTATGTTGCTAATATATTTTTATTTTTGTTTGATTATATATATTTTTTAAGTTTATTTCTAAATTTACTTAATATATTTAATATTTTACTCAAAACATATTTATTTTTTAAGAACAATATATTTATTTTTGTGTGTTAATATTAATAATATTATAATAATATTATTAATAATATTATGTTTTTTTGACATATGCTAATATATATTTGTTTTTTTGACAGACAATTCAATGTGGCAACGTGGCATTCTCATTTAACCCGTTGTTCATAGATGTCGTTGTTCTTTTAAGTTTACCGGCAATATTTTTTGAATTTTTGAGGTTAAATTCTATCAGCGATTGTTTTTATTTATAAACGAAAGAAATAGTGAAATAGTTCGGTTCCAGCGCTCGAGAAGACACGTCGCGTGCGGGAAAGCTCTTGAAACGTAAAAGTTTAAAGATGAAACCAACAATAATTATAAAAAAAAGTGCAAACTAATAAGTGAAACAAACATTTTCATGGAGTGCAAGCTAAAATGGTGTAACGGTCATTGAGGAGTGAAGTGCTGAGTGATATGAATGAGTTAGGTGCCACCTGTCATTGAAGGCTTTTCACTGGACGTACGGGGGAGGTCAGGCAAGAGGGGAGGTGGCCATCCGCAAAAAAAGCTGATAAGTTACTTTGAGAATATGCATGACCTGATACAAATCTGCAATTTAAATACGGCAGATCCCAGCAAACATTTTCCGTTAGTTGTCACCATTAACATTGCCCGTTATTCATTTTATTAAACATAATATTTATTTTTACTTGAACATGTTAAAATAACTTTAATATGATTATGTTAAGAACATATTTTACTCCTTAAACAATTGTTTTGTTTTTAATTACTATCATTGCAAAATTGTATTGAAAAGTATTAAAAATTCTTACACGGGCAATGTTGATGGTGATAGGTACCGTTAAAGTGTTTATTGGGATATCCTTAAAACCTATGAAAGGCACACAGCGTGGGGCAATAAATCTGTCAACAACAAATGCGTAAGGCGGTCCCAATCGAGACCGAAAATAAACACTAGACACACATTAAAAAAAAAGCCTAACAGCCAAACTCGAGATAAAAAAGACAAAACTATCACAAAACGTGCTTGGGACAAAATTTTTTAAAAACAACTGACACTTTACCAAGTGCAGGAACTATCTGACCAGGACACGGACAATGACAATAACGAACAAGACAAAGACCTCGACTAGGAAACTACACCCCTGCAGCGAAATAACATCTCCCCAACTCCAAATAGTAATCCCAAATGTTTGGAGTAATACTAATCGACTGGTCTAGGGGGATTCCGCGTCGTACTTAGTTTTAAGTCGGCGTAATTGTCCCCCAAAAACCAACACCCTCCCGTCCCTCCTCCATACCCCACCGAGCGTATAGCATAGGCTCGGCGAACCCGGGAACGGCTATTAAAACTATTCGCCTCTCGCTCTCGAGCCCCAAATAGGGGACAGTACGGAACGCAATGGACATTCGCACCCAGTAAACACGGGTGAAGCCGTGCAGTTGCTGGGGAAGAACAAAAATCGGCGTAAGTAAACATAGGCCTGTACGGGGTTCGAGAGTCAAGAGGAAATGGGGCTGGTTATACGTCTCTTATACTCATACTCATACTCAAACGAAAGAAATAGTGAAGACTACGACAAAAACTACGACATCTATGAACAACGGGTTAAATGACTGTAAACTTAAAAGAACAACGACATCTATGAACAACGGGTTAAATGAGAATGCCACGTTGCCACATTGAATTGTCTGTCAAAAAAACAAATATATATTAGTAGATGTCAAAAAAACATAATATTATTAATAATATTATTATAATATTATTAATATTAACACACAAAAATAAATATATTGTTCTTAAAAAATAAATATATTTTGAGTAAAATAATAAATATATTAAGTAAATTTAAAAATAAATTTAAAAAATATATATAATCAAACAAAAATAAATATCTATATATTAGCAATATAATTATGGCACAAACGGCGCCTCATAGATCATGGCGAATTATTGTGTTTTTAATTGTAAATGTAATTCAACTAATTCGAAGTTGCATTTTTATGTTTTGCCAAAGGATCCAATTCGGTACGTATATTTATTGGTGTAAAATTAACTAATAATAATTTGACGACTACTGCATTTTAAAATAATCAACGACAAAATATATCTACGAATTCATGGCAACATAATATTATAATATATAATACCCGTTTTTTGGTCTTTTACCGTTGAGTGGAGACTTTCTTAATCAACGCTTTTAATAATTCATAATCGATTATTTGTTTTATGAATTTTACTTGATTGAAATGTTTACAATTTTCAAGTAAATCATTACTAAAATGTATATTTATTGTATCTAACATATTTTTTTATTCGGATTTCCACTGTGTACAGGATGTCACATAATTAAGAAATTTCAATTTTCTTTTTTGAACCATCTTTAGGGGATCCTCTTTTGGGTCTGTGGATCCCTTAGAAAGCATTTTTCGACCTATGTTTATAGGAATTTTTTTCTTATTTTTGTATGTGAAATCTGCTGTTAAAATATTGCACGCTAATTATGAGACGCCCTGTATCACATTATACTATATATCTACATTGGCTTAATGGTGCTCAGTTCTTTTAATTTATATATATATCAAATTATAAATACTGTAAAGGAATGTCGTACGTTAATTTTCTATAATTGAATAACAAACTTTTTCTACTTCCAACCTTAAAACGCTCATTATCGTACATGTTTCCATGACATTGGCTGAAGTTAGCTTTAAGTTAGTTGATAGTTGTCAAATGTCATATAATCGGTAAAATAAAGTGCCCTTCTTTATGAAATAATATTAAAAGTGAAAATTATTATTAACCACTTGACGCCAATATTTGAAAAAATTATATGAACGTTTGTATTGACCTTTTGATTACGCCGTAGTAGTACAGTTAACTAGATTTAACTGATAAAGAGTTAAAAATTTTGCGTGCAGTGCCCACACAGTAAAAAATATTTCGGTGTAAAGTTACCAAATGGAGTGGTAAAATCATTTGGTGTTAATTTATACACTAAAATTGGTCAAAAATATTAAGTGTTTATTTTAAATTGTGGTAAAATTCATTCGTGTTAATTTAAATTTTTTTTACACAGCACCGTGTCAATCTAGTGTTAATTTAAAGATAAACTCGACGCAGTGTACATTTGACACTATTATTTGTTGACAGCTACACACATTGTGGTAAAAAAAAGTCACGTAGTCATCACCATTCGTTAACGGCAAGGAAGAGATCAGTATTCCGAGTGGAGTTGATGGTAGTGTACCTATTTTAAGACCATGGTTTTTAAATTAAAATTCAGTGGTCGGGTAAAGTGGTGCAATGTGACAGTGGATGCAACTTATGTTTGTGATATAACATGTTTTTTTACCTGTGATAAGTGAAATATGAAATTTAGTAAAATTTTTTGAGCTATAGCTCAAAAAATTTTACTAAATTTCATATTTCACTTATCACAGGTAAAAAAACACTATAGTGAAAAATCATTTTTAACTGATATACCCTATATAAGCTAAATATGGTTTTGCACAAACTGGAAAAAACTTAAAATATTAAGTACTACTTTTCATTCAAATAAAAAAAATTATTAACACTTCTTGGGTATAAGAATACACCTAAGTAGTGTTAATCATTTTTTTTTTAATTTTATGCCAAAGCCTATTTCTATTAATATCTAATAGTTGTAAGTAATATAAAATATACTTTATCTCCACGCGGTCTATAATTTAAACTTTATTGTTGTCAACATTCGATAAAGAAATAC
Source organism: Brassicogethes aeneus (assembly GCA_921294245.1). NCBI lineage: Eukaryota > Metazoa > Arthropoda > Insecta > Coleoptera > Nitidulidae > Brassicogethes > Brassicogethes aeneus. Next base: position 5,477,570 of record OV121142.1, on the reverse strand, counting down.
CTTGTTATGGCCTAGGCCGATAAAAATTTTTATGAGGCAAGTAATTAGTTCGATTTTTTCTCGCTAGGGGTATTGTTTTGACAAATTAATCCTTTTCTAAGAAATTAACGTACTAAACTGGTTTAATTTATTTATAATAAGCACTAATTTGTTTGTTTTACTGTTATAACATTATAATGTTTAATATTTTTCATTAAATTATTGTAAAATTAAATATGAATACACTGAAAAAATAAACCGATTGGCCCAAGCGTGTACGCACTTGACCCAATTGCGTCATGCATTTGATATATGCCAAATGCATGGCACAATTGGGGAAAATTCAAGGCGCATTTGGGATAAACGCCTAAAATTCCTTATTTCAAAAGCGTATGTTCTTGTCATAAAAGCACAGCATTTTGCATGATTTTAAGGCAAAGTCTCAACTCTGTCTTCAAGGTCCATTATAATTTTTTAATAAAGCACTGCGAATTTGCGACAAAGGCACTGCGAATTTGCGACAAAAGCACTGCAAATTTGCTACAAAGGACTGTGAATTTTCTACAAAACCACTGCGAATTTGCAACAAAAGCACTGCGAATTTGCGGTAAAAGTATTGCGAATTTGCGACAAAATTATTGGGAATTTGGCACAAAATTATTGGGACAAAAGCACTGCGAATTTATAACAAAATGGCCAGGTGAATTTGTCCTGAAAACATGCGAGTTTATCTGTATATATAGGGCGATCAGATATGCGAATCCCTCAAAAACTTTTTTAACCGACTAGCAAAGAAGTTTTTGGGGTACACATAACTGATCGCCCTGTGCAGATAAGTTCGCGTGCTTTTAGGAGAAATTCGCCGGGGTTTTATTCCATCGCAACGTCTCAAAGAAACTAGAAACACTAATTATAAAAAAAGTCCATCTGAAAATAAAAATAAATAAACAAGAAAAGTATCGAAAAAAAGATTTATTGGTTTTCATCGTAACATATTTATATACATACATAGTTCTCATTATTGGATGCATCACCAACTTTTAGGTTCTGGATAGCTTTTGTCAGCTTTATTTTATCCCCAAGAATATTTTCTGTGAGAATGCCCACTCCTTCTACTGATAATGATTTTATTATGTCTAATCCGTCAATGTTTTGCTCTGCAAGAAAACAAAAGCATAGTTTAGCCAAGGGTGTTAAATTTACCCCCCCATCCCAGACTGATCCAAGGATAATCCAAACGGATAAAAATTTAAACAAAAAAAATTTCAAAAAATCTTAACAATGTATTTTAATTTTTTCCCAAAATGGGGCTGCACCCCCTTCCTGGATCAGGATGTAAGTTTTATGCTAAGTATTATGTGCGCTCTCCCCCCAAGAAAAGTTAAAAAGTTGCCTAGAGCCGCCGTTGATTTTGGCAACAAGACATGAATATATAATATGAGCGATAAGGAGGCAAAATTTTCTCGAAATTGAAACAAAATCTTAAGGCTTTAGTGTAATAATAAGATTTTACTACAAATGCTCGCGCATTTAGCCTAAAAGCAAGGTTTTTGGAAAACCTTCCTCCAAAACACCAGGACCAGGATTCTACTGAAAAAAAAAATGGACGCCCAAGACCATCGCCATGGCTTGCAATTTATCTGATGGCATTACGAATTTTCTGAGCTAATACCTTATCATTTTGCTACAAATGTAGTACGATTATGTATACATAATCGTACTATATCTATACATATAATCTTATTCTTAGTTTAGAGCGGTATTATACTGTAATTTTAAGATATTATATGCCGTGATTTAAAACCCTTAGATTAGTTTAGAGAAAGATTTTGATCAACCAACCAACATTGTTTGTTTCTATAATGTATATACATATATACATTTCAAAATATCACAAACAGAACTTAACAATAGACACATATATATATATATACATACCTCGAAATTTTGATAACAAGTGGCTCAAACGACACCCCGCCAAGAATTCTTCTACACTGTCACTATTCATCATGCACTCTGACCTTTATTCTGTGCTCTGACCGTGAAACCAAAAAAAAAAACCGGAAAAAACACACGCATCTGTGTTCGGTATCGATGTTCAAGCGAGACTGATGGTGGCCACTGTGTAGGTGTATACGAAACTACGCCTCTCGGAATGTACTTATGCCAAAAGCACCGACTTTCTACCAGAAGCATGGTCTTTAGTTGTAAATTTCCGAATTTGACATAAAAGCATCTCATTTAACTCTGAAAGCATAGGAGAAAAAACACGCAGAAATTGGGCCAAATTCAGCGGTTTTGTGCTGAAGACCGACTTTCTAACAAAAGCATGGCTTAAGCCTGAAAATCCAAAATTTGACATAAAAGCATCTCATTTGGCTCGAATGCATAACAGGGCAAATGCACGATGAATTTGACCCAATTGCAGTAGTTTTGTTTAGCGCAAAAGCAGTACCATTGAAATTAAGGAGTCTCCCTTGCCACAAAAGCAAAAACGGCAAATGCACGGATTCACTCGCCATTAAAGCATCAGTTTTTTCAGTGTAATAAAACAAAAAGTGTGGTTAGGACATTGCAATTTGACGTTTCTGTCGATTTCACAGTTGTGTTTTCTTTTTCTACGATTTAAATTATCTTTAAGTTTTAATTTGCTTTAAGTTTTCAGTGAAATTAAATGTTAAACACAGCGTAAACATTCCAAACTACCTATTTTTTTAATAAAAATGCAAACAAATTGAAATTAGATACCTATTAATTAAACAATTAATTGAATTCAATGTAATAGCAAGAGGGTAAGTAAACCATTTTCTTACAAAAATCCATTTCTACTTAAATCATGTAGCTAGGTATTGTCAAACTATTACTGCTTCTAAAAGGAATAATAATTATTGTACATTTAATGAAATCTAGCTAATAAATAAATGAGATTTTAAAAAAGTGAGGTTAGGCTGCTTTCATGTTGAATTAAATTGGCCTATATAAAGTGCTTTGAAGATAAAATGTTGTATGCCATTCGGCCAAGAAGTGTCTTTTTGTGCTTCGCTCAATTGTAGGCCTCCGCTACGCGTCGGCCTTCAAACTTTGAGCTTAGCACAAAAAGCCTTACTTCTTAACCTAATGACATAAATAACTATTATTTTACATTACATGCTGTGTTTAATATTAAAACACCCACCATTTTTAACACCTACAAGTAACACCAAAATGTGTAGTAAATTACACCAAATTGAGCAGTTTCTACTCTTGAATGGAGTTCTTTTACCAATATTGCGTGTTGCTTTTACCCCTAAGAGTGTATTATATTTGATGATTTTTACACTGTTACGAGTTTTTTGTACGAATAGTACGTGTAGATTTTTAACCAATTAAAAAGGGTAAAATTTACCAAATTGTATGTGGTTAGATATACCATTTCTAGTGTGGACCTATATAGACCACTTTTGGTGTTGTTTTTTACCAGAAATTTTTTACTGTGCATAACAGATTTTCTTCACTTTTACTTTTAATTTATTATAATAATAGTATACTAAAGGTTGTCCCTAACAACTTGTTAGTCTATTTTCAACGAATAAATTTTGATTTACACAGCAAAATTTGACATTTTAACGCCGGTACAAGTTAGAAATTCTAGCGCGAATTGCAATAAATAAAACTGTCACTTTTTTCACCTTTAACATTTCCCATGTAAGAATTTTAAATACTTTGTGATAATATTTTGCAATTATAGTAAAAAAAAAATCAAAGGTTGACATATTTTCCTAACAATCATATTTTGAAGTTGTTTTAACATTTTAAAGTATCAATAATTTTTAAGTTTAATTAAAATTAACAAATGCATTGTTGAAAATGATGAAAATTACGTCAAAAATGTTTATTGGGATGGTTACTTTTTTTTTGTATTGATGTCGCTTTTCACAAATATTTAATTTAAATCAATTTTAATATTTATAATATTAAGTATTTGTCGTATAAAAATTATAGTTTGCAACTCGTTTATAAACTTTTCTAGACACTTAGTTAATTAAACACTCGCTCGCAAGCTCGCTCGTGCCTAATTAAAATACGTGACTAAAATGGCGTTTATCAAACTTGATACTTAAGTAATGTTCTATAGTATATTACGTAAAGTTAAAAGTAAAGCACGACACGTTAATATATTAAAGTGTCATGCTTTACCCAATATTATTTTACATCTTGTTTATTAATTTAAACTAGCAAAAATTATCATTTTTTTTTCAATTTAATAAAGATTTTATTTTTACAGACCATTTAAATTTGACTATTATAAATAAAATAAATAAGTGTTATGTCCATACAATTTAAATAGTCTTCATCTTCTTCTATACTTTTTATTCTCTCTTTCGAGAGAATTGGACTTGAGCCAATTAGGCTCTTACTGCCTAGTTACAAGTTTTTACGTCCTTGATCTTCTTGAAGCCATCCACTCACGGACATGTGGAATTTCAAATCTTGAAACATCCACCAAATCGATTGCACAAATCACAAAATACCTCGCTGAAAGGTCAAAGCTTGCGATATTGTCGAGAAATACCGGTATATTTCTATACCGGGAACCCCATTTTATCCTTCCTGGGTCAAAGTCAACTATTTTCACACTTTTTCATGGAGCGATGTACAGCCGTTGAAGGATAAAATCGAACTCATTTAAATAGTGATAATTTAAATTGTAGGTACAGTTTTATAACTAAGGGGCTCTACCAAAATAAAAATCTTTAAAATATTACCTGATATTTTAATATTTATCCACTTTGTCCGTTTATAACTAAGGGGCTTTACTAAAATAAAAATCCTTAAACTATTACCTAATATTTTAATATTTATCCACTTTGTCTATAACTAAGGGGCTTAACTAAAATAAAAAATCCCTAAAATATTACCTAATATTTTGAAAAACAACATTCCAAAGCGATTAAGATGGCCATGTGGGGTTGTAAACAAACAAAGACCCCTTATTCTTAGGCTTATGGTCCAACGCAGTGGTTGTGTGTTTCAATAAATTTTGTTTACTTATTTAATTTCAATATAAAGTGCAGTTACATCTTGTAAAAGTTTGTTAACAAAAAGGATTCATTCGGTTTAGGTAAGTTATAATGTTAATTAGTTGAGAAACAAAAATAGACAAATTTTCATAATTCTAAAGAAATTTTGTACTTATGTATTATATTTTCATTCATGCTGGATGGTTGAATTTCACTGGGACAATTCCAACTTTCTTAAATTGTTGTATTCTATACTTACTTAAACCATTAACAATTAATTAATATTCTCAAACAAACAATGCGATATATGAGATATAACTACAGGGTGGGTTATAAAGATTAGCGGTTTTACACAATTTATAGCAAAAGTTAACGATATTGTGTTTAGTAATGTATATGACCATTGTACATTTTGTAAAATGGCGCTTAATATTATACTTTTTTTACAGAAACTAAATAATCCCATGGACGAAAACGAGGTATATTTATTCGATGACTTTGTCACCGAAGATAGTATTTACATTATAGACACTAAGGTTGTAGAAAAGGAAAACGATTGTCGGGCTGAGTAAGTTTTTTTTATATTTATAATGCATACACAAAATATATGTAAATATTTTACACAATTTTGGTCAAAAATTCGTAAATGAGCTTTTAAGTTAAGGGTTTTAAATTTATTTTAAATGTATGCTAATTTTCAAGCAATTGTAATTCTGTCGATGTAAAATTAAAAATAATTAAAATGAATTCGTTTAGGTGATATTTAATAAAAAAATAAACCGGTGTTTTCTAGCATATAATACTTAATAAAAAATTGTTTTAGCTGTGAAACCTTAGATACACATGCATCCATTGATAGTGTTAAATTGAGTAATTCTTCAGAAGGTTCCAGAAATTCCGGACAAACCCAAGTCAATAAAGAAAATAAAGAAGAATTAGAGGAGCATTGCCTGGATGATTTACCTGTTGAAAGCGAGTAAGTATTATTTTTAGTTCGCGCAATGATTAACTAAAACCTACATTTTAATTTTTTAAATTTAATTTCAGCGACAAAAATAATAATAAAATCTATATATCCTATGCTATTTTTCGGCAGATAAATCCTTACTTTGCCACAAAGATATTAAAACTTAACATTAGGGTGTTCCACAATTATATGGAGAAAGTATATTTAATATGTGGTCTAGGGTTATGTTCATTTGTGTTCATGCTTAAATTATACTAGTCCTCATTTACTCATACTTCCTATAACAACATTCAGCTCTGAAAAGTTGAAAAACAAGAAGATTGGAGCACTTAACAGATTGGGAAATTGGACATCTGATCCGGTTGTCTCAGAATGTCGTATAAAGTGTTTTAAGAGGAGAGTTATTAATGATACTGCCGAACAGGCAACCAGTCTTATTCGAAAATACAACCAATTATAATTATTGAACAAGAACGAAGAATAGATTCAGTATATTCTTTTTCTACGCTTATTACGGAATTTGACAGTTCTTATATGACTTTTTAATCTGGAATTACGTATATTCCATAAAGTGTTACAGAATAATTATTCCGCACAGATTCTAATGATGGAATGAGCACTGGGGGCGACATCTCTATGTTTATTTTATAACTCACTTGTATTCCTACCAAATCTAGTTTTTTCAGAAAGGCCCGGTAGAAAATATTAATCGGTAGTATACAATAGGATTTAAAACAGTTTGCGTTAACAAAAATACCCAAAATATATCTTCTTTACAAGCTAGTTGTAATTCTGTTTGGCCGATTTAGTAGGATTCTATTAGAATATTTAGGTTTGACTTAGTCCCAAAGAGATGGCAGCACTGGTTAATTGTTTACGTCTGTCATTAGTTAATTTGAAATTCAAATAATAACTTATTTGTCATTCCTTACAATTTGTCCATTTCTTCTTTATACTTCCTAATTTAGGTTCTGCAAAATTATGTAAGTAATTTTTATAAGCCTATTTCAAAATTATCTTATTTACTACCATCATAAAATCTAACATCTGTCAAAAGATAACCTAACTTTTTTCCAATTAAATTATTTCTCTGGTATTTTTTATAAGCGTAGAAAAAGTATAGTCTGAAACACGTTTGGAATTGCATATTCCGCTCTCGTGAAACCGTCATACTCGCCTTCGGCTCGTGTGACAAACTTTTCACTCGAGCGGAATATGCTGTATTCCAAACTTGTTACAGAATATACTATTACCTAGCTAAAAATCACCTAAGCCATAAAAAGCCTCCCTATTATACGTCGTATATTTTGATTTTAGTGTTTCATATTATTAATTTTCCTATTATACGTTATACGTTATTTGATTTCAAAGAGACAAAATATTTAAAACTTTTAATACCCATTCGTAATTTTAGATCTAAAATCAACGATAGTGCTGAAGAAAGTGACAATTCTGATGTTGGAGATGAAAGTGAAGATTTCTATTGCAATATTAAGGAAGAAGGAAGGGACGGTGACTTTTCTGAAGAAGATGATAAAAATTCGGCACACAATGAAGATAAAGATGAGGATGAAGCCATGTTTGAGACGAAAATCGAGGTGGAATATCATGGGGTTCAATGTAGTGATATGAGTGGCAAGGAAAAGTTATTTAAATGTGACTTTTGTCTTAAGAAATTTCAAACAAAGGGGAGTTTATTAAGTCATAAAAAGAATTTTCATTTAAAAGACAAAACGGAACAATTTAAATGCAATAAATGTGATTACGTAACTGTTATAAAATGTTATTTTAATAGACATTTAAAAATTCACGATAAAAACAAATATTTTAAATGTCATTTCTGTCCAAACATGGCTGCCGAATTAAAGAATTTACATTCGCACATTTTAAGCAAACATAAAATAGAAAATGAAAGAGAAAATAAAAATAACAAGTAAAATCCATGAGTGCACTAAATGTACATATTCAACTGTGTATAAATCAAATTATACGAATCATATTAAAGTTTGTTTGAAATTGAAAAATGTCGAATGGTATAAGTGTCAAATTTGCCCCTTTAGAGCTATTCGAAAAGGTAGTTTAACAAGTCATATTAAAACTCATACTAAAATAAAAGATTTTAAATGTTCTTTCTGTCATTATCAATGTAACGGGAAAGGTAATTTAGACAACCATATTTTAAGAAAACATTCGGATTTATTGAACGAAAACAATAAAAATATCATCACTTCCAAAATACATTCTTGCAAATATTGTACTTATAAAACAACAAAGGCAAATAATTTTAAAGTGCATTTAAAAGTTCATCATTAAAATTTAGTGTATTTGTAAAGTAGCTTTACACTTCGCGTATTGCGATTGTTTTAGCTTGAAAACTTGTTAAAAAATTTGTTTTAACAAAAATCTTAGCGACTAATATCATTTTCAAGAAAGAACTTGTAAATCTATTGTTCGTAATATTTGTTCCTTATTTTGGTTGTGTTGTGTCCGTGTAAATGTTAATACAAATTTCTTTATTTAGAAACTATTTGTTTTTTATTTAACCCTTTTCAAATGTAGACAGGGCGTCTCAGAAGTCGCGCACCGCCTTAAAGGTGAAAAATCTACAGACTCCAGGAATCCTAGAAATTTGTAAAAAAATTATTTAAAAAGATATGACATCGTAAATAATAAGTTTTTAAACTTAAAAATAAAAATAACCTAGATTATAATTATAATGTTTCTTGTCTTATTATCATGATACTACATACTGTGCTTATTATATAGATTAGGTTAAGAATTAATGTTTTATTTTATAAAAAAAATGCATTTTAGGATTTTTACGACAGGATGTGCAACAATTGATTATTACAACAATGAATTGGTTATATAATTGACTGTTACCTGTTGACATCACACCATAGATTACAGTTATGGTTAAAATTCAAAATTTTTCAAAATTATATTCATTCATAGCATTACTGTTAAATATTGATATGTATTTATTTAGTGAGTAGTACTCTCTGATTATTGTGATCTGTGTGTTGTGTTTGAAGCAGGCTTAAAAAATGTCAATCATTATTGTTAATATATGTTTAGTTTTTCTTCAAAGATCTATACGCTAAAGAAGTATCGGGTTTTCGCAACGCGCGCGCCATCTGGTGGACTTTAAAAGCATTGCAGAATTGTCAAAAATACATTTAAAGCATACGAACTGTACATCATTTTTAAATAAATAGATAGTTTTTTCACAAATGAGAGGAAGGCAAAAGTCTTACTCGACAAATTTTGTTCAATTGCCCAGCTAAATCGCGCACGTTATTTGTGCTTTACGTTGCAAGGAAAAAACTAAAAAACTGGTTTAGTATACTCGATTTCGATTGATTATTCTTTACATCATTGATTAAGAAACTCGACCCTTAAATGCTTATATAGTTACGTTAGTGTGTGTATTTTATCTAATATAATAATATAATATTATAAGGGATAATGGTGAGTTATTGTGTTTTTAATTGTAAATAAAATTCAAGAACTAAATCGTTGCATTTTCATGTTTTGCCAAAGGATCCAATTCGGTAAGTACATTTGTTGGTGCAGAATTAACTAATGATAACTTTACCTAATATAATTTATATTTAAGTTTGGACATTTTTAAGAAATTAGTAAAAAATAATTTTTGCACAAACTTAACCTTAAAATCAACCATTTTTATATTTAAGTTCTCTAAAAAACGCCAATAACTGCATTTTAAACAACAAAATATACCTACGAATTCATAGCAATATAATATTATATATAATACATAATATAATGGTATTTTACCGTTGAGTGGAGACTTTCTTAATTAACGCTTTTAATAATGTAAATGCTGTTTAAATTTAGACGACTTATTTGTTTGACGATTTTTACTGAATTGAAATGTTTACACTTTTCACGTTAATCACTACTAAAATGTATATTTATTGTATCTAATAGGTACAATTTATATTTACAGAGACTGTGTGCAATTTATTTCTTCATTCAAATTAACACTGTTTATTGGAAAACCGGTAAAAACTAAAATCAGGATTTCCTCTCGAAATAAAGAATTTGACATTTTTTAATATTGTATATACCTACCTACAACATGATGATTCGAATAAATTACCACTTTATTATAATATACGCTACGCGCGCGCCATCTGGTGGCGCTCGATAGCATTATTGAAATAATGGGATTGCCAACAATAAATTTGAAGCGTATGAACTGCACATAATTTTTAAATAAATAGGTAGTTTTTTCACAAAAGAGAGGAAGGCAGAAGTAGATATTAGATACTCGACAAATTTTGTTCGCAAAGTTTCAATTGCACAGCTTAACCGCGCACGTTATTTCTGTTTCGCGTTGCAAGTAAAAACTGAAAAACTTTGCTTGGTTTAGTACTCAATTTTGATTTATTATTCTTTATATGCTTACCTTTATATGTAGTTAAGTTAGTGTGTGTATTTTATTCAAGTGATCATGGCGAATGATTGTGTTTTTAATTGTAAATGTAATTCAAAAACTAATTCGAAGTGGCATTTTTATGTTTTGCCAAAGGATAAAATTCGGTACGTATATACGTATATATTTATTTGTGTAAAATTAACTAATAATAGTTTTACCAAATATAAATTATATTTAAGTTTGTACAGTTTTAAGAAATCTAACACAAAAAAATAGTTGTACAAACATAACCTTAAAATCAAACATTTAGAGTCCTCTAAAAAACTACAACTGCATTTTAAAAAGTCAACGACAAAATATATCCACGAATTCATGGCAACATAATATAAATAATACCTGGTTTTGGTCCTTTACCGTTAAGTGGAGACTTTCTCAATCAACGCTTTTAATAATTCATAACATTATGAATCAAGTGATATCATTTTTTTACGAATTTTACTGGATTGAAATGTTTACAATTTTTACGTAAATCATTCCTAAAAATGTATGGTTCTTGTATCTAATTTATTTTTGTATTCGGATTTCCACCATGTACAGGGTGTCCCATAATTAAGAAATATTACTTTTCTATTTAAACTAGATTTATTTAACTGAACTGAATTTGACATATACCTACAAATATGTAATTTAAATCATTTTTTAGATAATATTAAGTACCGATTTGTCGTAGTATGCAACTCGTTTATAAACTTTTATAGACACTTATTTAATTAATTACTCGCTCGTGCCTAAAATGGCATTTATCAACCTTGATACTTAGGTAATGTTCTATAGTATATTAGGTGTCATGCTTTACCCAATATTATTTTACAGCTTGTTTATTAATTTAAACTAGTGAATTATTATTTTTTTTCAATATAATACCATTTTTATTTTTACTGTCCATAAAATTTAAATATTGATCATTTAATTTGTAGGTACCGTTTTATAACTAAGGGGCTTTACCAAAATAAAAATCCATAAAATATTACCTAATATTTTAAAATTTACCCACTCCGTTTTATAACTAAACTATAAAACAAATCCCTAAAATATTACCTAATATTTTGAAAAACAACATTCCAAAGTGATTTAGATGGCCATGTGGAGCTTGTAAACAAACAAAGACCCCTTATTCTTAGGCTTATGGTCTAAAGCAGTGGTTGTGTGTTTCAATAAATTTTGTTTACTTATTTAATTGCAATATAAAGTGCAGTTATATCTTGTAAAAGTGTGTTAACAAAAAGGATTCATTCGGTTTAGGTAAGTTATAATGTTAATTAGTTGAGTAACAAAAATAGACAAATTTTCATAATTCAAAAAAAAAATTTGTACTTTCATTCATACTGGATGGTTGAATTTTACTGGGACAACTTTCTTAAATTGTTGAATTTTATACTTACTTAAACCTTAAACAATTAATTAATATTCGCAAATAAAACATATATGAGATATAACTACATGTAGGGTGGGCAAAAGTTATATACCTATTATGTTTAGTAATGTATATGACCATTGTACATTTTGTAAAATGGCCCTTAATATTATACTTTTTTTTACAGAACCTAAATAATCCCATGGACGAGAACGAGGTATATTTATTCGATGACTTTGTCACCGAAGATAGTATTTACATTTTAGACTCTAAGTTTGTAGAAAAGGAAAACGATTGTCGGACTGAGTAAGTTTTTTTTTATATTTATAATGCATACACAAAATATATGTAAATATTTTACTTAATTTTTGTCCAAAATTCATAAATGAGCTTTTAAGTTAAGGGTTAAATAGTCCTATTTTAAATGTATGCTAATTTTCAAGTAATGGTAATTCTGACAATATAAAATTCAAAATAATTAAAATATTTTAAAGATAAATTCGTTTACGTGATATTTAATAAAAAAATGAAACGGTGTTTTCTAGCATTTAATAATTAATAAAAAATTGTTTTAGTTGTGAAACCTTAGATACACATGCATCCATTGATATTGTTAAATTGAGTAACTCTTCTGAAGGCTCCAGAAATTCCGGACAATCCCAAGTCAATAAAGAAATTAAAGAAGAAATAGAGCATTGCATGGATGATTTACCTGTTGAAAGCGAGTAAGTATTATTTTTAGTTCGCGCAATGATTAACTAAAACCTACATTTTAATATTTTAAATTTAATTTAAAGCGGCAAAAATAATAATAAAATCTATAAATCCTATGCTATGCGATAAATCCTTACTTTGCCACAAAGATATTAAAACTTAACATTATGGTGTTCCACAATTATATGGAGAAAGTATATTTAATATGTGGTCTATGGTTATGTTTATTTGTGTTCATGCTTAAATTATACTAGTCCTCATTTACTCATACTTCCTAAAACAATATTCAGCTCTGAAAAGTTGAAAAACAAAAAGATTGGTTGGATTCTTTCAGAGCACTTAACAGATTGGGAAATTGGACATCTGATCCGGTTGTCTCAGAATGTCGTATAAAGTGTTTTAAGAGGAGAGTTATTAACCCATTTAGCGCCAACGGTGCGAAAACGCACCATTTACTAAAACATTTTTTTTTCATTGACACAGTAATGTTTTCAAAAAGTTGGTAATTTTTGTCAATATACAAGTCATTATTCTAATAATATATAATTTTTCTTTAATTTTAAATTTATTTTTTATATACAAAAACTATTGCTAAATATTCGACATATGCAACGATTTGACGAGGCTTTAGTTTTGGTGTGTTATTTTTATTGATAAATTACTTTTGGTGCAAAATTCATTCAATACTAATTGCTTTTGGACTAACGATTAGTAAATGAGGATAAACATATCAATAAAAATAATTCGTACCGCCAAAAGCCTTCTTCAAAAATAAAGGTTCGAAAACGAACCGTTGGCAGCTATGGCTTATTTGATTGGTTCACGTCGCGTTCGGTTCGGTCCGGTCCGGTTCGAAAACAGACACCTTATTTACCTTATAATACCTCCAGACTGCGACGAATTAACCGACGAAGAATTTATTGATGATGACGCCATAACATATTCATTATTTTTGTATTGTTTTTTTATTACTATAGTAATGATCGCACCATATATCGTGCGATCATTTAGGTGACCATGATATTCGAGAAATTGCCGGTACTTTTGAGGTTTCTACCAAAGACACGGACATCACAGAAGATTTGGAGCCGTCAATGCTTGCGTCAACGAGTAAATCGTGTAAAAAGGTTAGACCTTGTTCTCCAAAGTGGAAGAAAAAAACTCATCCAACATTTTCATCATCACCGCAATCATGTGAAATTGAAATGTCTCTAAAAATTGAGAATTCTCTGGCCGGAAAAACTCCCTACGAATGCTTTCAGCTTTTCTTTGATGATGAAGTTTACAATCTTATTAGAGACTTTTCCCTAATACGCCCGTGATAATAATCGTCATGATTTTGTTTTCACTAATGCAGCTTTGAAAAGGTTCCTGGGTATACTTATTCTTACAGGATATCATACCTTGCCTCAAATAGATATGTATTGGAGCAAGGACAATGATAAAGAAGTCACATTCGTTAGGCAATGCATGAGTAGAAATAAATTTCGGCTTATCAAAAGAAACATTCACGTCAGTGATAATGCTTTGCTTGACAAATCAGCTAAATTTGCCAAACTACGCCCTTTTTTCGACATGATGAATAAGAAATTTATGCATTTTGGTGTTTTTGCAAAAAAACTGTCAATCGATGAACAAATGGTACCCTATTTTGGAAGGCATTCAGCAAAAATGTTTATAAAGGCTAAACCTGTACGTTTTGGGTATAAGTTGTGGTGCCTCGCTTCGTCTGATGGGTATTTGTTTCAGTTTATCCCTTACGTTGGTGCTAGCATTGCAAAATCAGATCTCGGCCTAGGAGCTGACGTTATTCTAAAATTAGTAAGTGTCGTAGAAAATCCCGGCAATCATAGGCTTTTTTTTGACAACTTTTTTTCTTCGTATAAGCTGTTCAACATCTTGAAGGAAAGGAAAATTTACGCAACTGGAACTATACGAGAAAATCGAATCGAAAAGTGTCCCCTAGAGGCTAGTAAACTACTTGCTAAAAAAGAGAGGGGATCATACGATTTTGTATTTGATACAAAGGCTGAAGTGTCTATAGTTAGGTGGAATGATAACTCAGTGGTAACAGTTATCTCCAATAACTGTCCTGTCAAACCCTTAGGCTCTACAAAAAGATACGACCGTAAACATCACAAAGAAGTAAATATACCTCAGCCAAGTTCATTTACATACTAAATGTTTTAAAAGTTTTCATAAATAATTAATATAATTATATTATAATTATTATAATAAGATCATATTGATACCTTATTTTTATACCTCATTATCGCCAACGGTTCGAAAACGAACCATTTTTTTTTGACACCTGTCAATGCAAAAAAAATTATATATATATATTTTTTGTAATATTTAGATGTATTTTAGCTTTTTCAATAAAAAAAAATTCAAATTAATTTACTATTTCTCTGCTTGGCCTCTAATGGGTTAATGATACTGCCGAACAGGCAACCAGTCTTATTCCAAAATACGACCAATTATTGAACAAGAACGAAGAACAGATTCAGTATATTCTTTACCTAGCTAAAAACCACCTAAGCTATAAAAAGCCTCCCTTATTATGCGTCGTATATTTTGATTTTAGTGTTTTATTTTATTAATTTTTCCATTATACGTAATTTTAGATCTAAAATCAGTTGCGTCTTGACTCTCGAAGGGTAAGGATGCTTAAAGATAGTTACGCAGCAGCGTATACGATACAAACGTAGTAAAGTATCAAAGTGAATCTAAGTTTGCGGAAATACCGGTAATCGGTAATAAATAAATAAATAAATAATAATCAAACAAGTGCAACAATTGCGAAAAGGACTGTCCTCAAGTGTTTGACCTGAATAAAAGGTGTGAGAGAGATGATCAGTTCCAATGAAAATTTTCTGGGCTACGACACGTGCGGCATACGATAAGGATCAATTTTAGCACACTGCCTGGCAATATCCCGAAGTCCAAGTCTGCATAAACTAGATAAGTAGCTACCAAATTGCATGAACATGACCACCCAATAATATTAATACTAGTTAATTCGAAATACGCAACCTTTAACTAACAATAATTCTTCAGGTAAAATTAATTAGTCGCAAACAATTTAGAAGATTCTCATGCAAATGAAACAGTAAAAAAACGATAAACACAAGGGCACATAAGAAGCCATTAATCACTCAAGTTACGATAAACATTAGGCAAAAGAAACCATCCTAAAGAAACTATTTATTTATGTTTACATCTATAGATTACGAAGTCGTAAGGGGTCATAAATTAAGTAAAAACCGTTAAGTAAGCGTACGCACAGTGGGAAAAAATAAATAATTCGAGGGTCGACAATTCCGCGTCTTCCGTTCATAAATAAAGTAAAGCGTTCTATGACCACTGGGATCATGCACAGGGGGAAAAAAAAAATAATTCGAGTCTCGACAAATCCAGTAGGTTAAACGTATTTCCACATAGTCAGAGGGCAATATTACGGCGGGGTGCGGCCGGCAACACTTCGGTTCGGAAGATACGACTCACAACGCACAGGGGGGCAAACAATTCTAAAGCGGCTATCAAGAAGTACACCATCAAGGAAAGGCGCTAGCAGCATACTAATCCACCCACCCCCATTCAGGAATACCAAATGAATGGGGTTATTACTAAAGCCCTGGTTTAGGAGAATTCCGGATTGTACTTAGTTTTGGGTCAGTTCAATGTCCTCCAAAAGCCCTTCCTAAACTGGACGTATGGCCCGACCCGGCTGACAAAAATCCCGGGAGCTGCCTTAACCTTTGACACTGTCATCTACGAACTCCTAGGGTGGATCTACCAGCCGGCGTAAAAACTTCGGATCCAACAAACACAGGTAATGCTGTGATTTGGCGGGATACGCAGGAGAACGGAAAGGGGGTAATATAACCCCGGGAGATCAGTGGATGACAATATATCTGGGGCTTGCCATACGTTCCCATACTCATACTCATACTCATACGTAATTTTAGATCTAAAATCAACGATAGTGCTGAAGAAAGTGACAATTCTGATGTTGGAGATGAAAGTGAAGATTTTTATTGCAATATTAAGGAAGAAGGAAATGACGGTGACTTTTTTGAAGAAGATGATAAAAATTCGGCACACAATGAAGATAAAGATGAGGATGAAGCCATGCTTGAGACGAAAATCGAGGTGGAATATCATGGGGTTCAATGTAGTGATATAGTTGGCAAGGAAAAGTTATTTAAATGTGACTTTTGTCTTAAAAAATATCAAACAAAGTGGACTTTATTAAATCATATAAAGAATTTCCATTTAAAAGACAAAACGGAACAATTTAAATGTAACAAATGTGACTATGTAACTGGAATAAAATGTTATTTTAAAAAGCATTTAAAAACTCACGATAAAAAAAAATATTTTAAATGTCATTTCTGTCCACACATGGCTGCCGAATTAAATAATTTAAAAGCACACATTTTAAGCAAACATAAAATAGAAAATGAAAGAGAAAATAAAATAAAAATAACAAGTAAAATCCATGAGTGCACTAAATGTACATATTCAACTGTGAATAAATTAAATTATACGAATCATATTAAAGTTTGTTTGAAATTAAAAAATGTCGAATGGTATAAGTGTCAAATTTGCCCCTTTAGAGCTATTCAAAAAAGTAATTTAACAAGTCATATTAAAACTCATACTAAAATAAAAGATTTGAAATGTTCTTTCTGTAATTATCAATGTAACGGAAAAGCTTGTTTGGACAACCACATTTTAAGAAAACATTCTCATTTGTTGAACGAAAACAATAAAAATATCATTACTTCCAAAATACATTCTTGCAAACATTGTAATTTTAAAACAACAATGACAGATTCATTTAATAAGCATTTAAAAGTTCATCATTAAAATTTAGTGTATTTGTAAATTAGCTTTACACTTCGCGTATTGCGATTGTTTTAGCTTGACCCCTTGTTAAAAAATTTGTTTTAACAAAAATCTTAGCGACTAATATCATTTTCAAGAAAGAACTTGTAAATCTATTGTTCGTAATATTTGTTACATAATTTGGTTGTGTTGTGTCCGTGTAAATGTTAATACAAATTTATTTATTTAGAAACTATTTGTTTTTTATTTAAACCTTTTCAAATGTATACAGGGCGTCTCAGAAGTCGCGCACCTCCTTAAAGGTGAAAAATATACAGACCCCCAGGAATCCTAGAAAATTGTAAAAAAATCTGCCTTTATTAATAAAAAAAATATGAGATCGTAAATATTAAGTTTTTAAACTTAAAAATAAAAATAACCTAGATTATAATGTTTCTTGTCTAATTATCATGATACTACATAATGTGATTATTATATAGATTAAGTTAAGAATTAATGTTTTATTTAATACAAAAAATGCATTTTAGGATTTTTACGACAGGATGTGCAACAATTGATTATTACAACAATTAATTGGATATATAATTGACTGTTAACTGTTGACATCACACCATAGACAATAATTGACAGTTAAAATTCCAAATTATAACTATATTTTGTCAAAGCATTTTTGTTAAATATTATGTTATGTATTTATTTGGTGAGTAGTACCACAGAAGTTCTTCTGTGGTAGTACTCTCTGAGTACTACTCACCAAATTTCCTGACAAAAAACTCCCTGTATAATACAGGCTGTATTTGCTTCTGTCAAGTCTGACGTAAAATAAATAACCTCCAAGCAAAAGTAACGAATTTTACACTTTTTAATATTATATACAACATGATGATTAGAATTAATTACCACTTTATTATAATATACGCTAAGCGCGCGCCATCTGGTGGCGCTCGATAGCATTATTGAAATACTGGGTTTGCCAACAATACATTTGAAGCATACGAACTGCACATCATTTATAAATATACTGCACATCATTTATATAATATATATATATACTAAGTTTTTTCACAAAAGAGAGGAAGGCAGAAGTCTTACTCGGCAAATTTTGTTCGCAAAGTTTCAATTGCACAGCTTAACTGCGCACGTTATTTGTGTTTCGCGTTGCAACTAAAAACCGAAAAACTTTGCTTGGTTTAGTACTCAATTTTGATTTATTATTCTTTATATGCTTATATATGTAGTTACGTTAGTGTGTGTATTTTATTCAAGTGATCATGGCGAATGATTGTGTTTTTAATTGTAAATGTTATTCAAAAACTAATTCGAAGTGGCATTTTTATGTTTTGCAGAGGATAAAATTCGGTACGTATATTTATTTGTGTAAAATTAACTAATAATAGTTTTACCAAATATAAATTATATTTAAGTTTGTACAGTTTTAAGAAATCCAACACAAAAAATAGTTGTACAAACATAACCTTAAAATCAAACATTTGGAGTCCTCTTAAAAACTACAACTGCATTTTAAAATAGTCAACGACAAAATGTATCCACGAATTCATGGCAAGATAATATTATAATATATATAATGTAATACCTGTTTTTGGTCTTTTACCGTTAAGTGGAGACTTTCTCAATGAACGCTTTTAATAATTTATAACATTATGAATCAAGTGATATCACTTTTTTTACGAATTTTACTGGATTGAAATGTTTACAATTTTTACGTAAATCATTACTAAAAATGTATGTTTATTGTATATAATTTATTTTTGTATTCGGATTTCCACCATGTACAGGATGTCCCATAATTAAGAAATATTACTTTTCTGTCTTAAACTAGATTTAACTGAACTGAATTTGACATATACCTACAAATATGTAATTTAGTTTAATCATTATTTAGATAATATTAAGTATTTGTCGTAGAAAAATTATAGTATGCAACTCGTTTATAAACTTTTATAGACCCTTATTTAATGAATCACTCGCTTGTAAGCTCGCTCGTGCCTAAAATGGCGTTTATCAAACTTGATACATAGGTAATGTTCTATAGTATATTACGTGTCATATTAATTTAAACTAGTGAATTATTATTTTTTTTTTCAATATAATACCATTTTTATTTTTACTGGCCATTTGACTATTTGACTATAGTGAAAAAGTGTACTGTCCATAAAATTTAAATATTGATCATTTAATTTGTAGGTACCTACCGTTTTATAACCAAGGGGCTTTACCAAAATAAAAATCCTTAAAATATTACCTAATATTTTAAAATTTACCCACTCCATTGTATAATAAGGGGCTTTACTAAAATAAAAAAAATACCTAAAATATTACCTAATATTTTGAAAAACAATATTCCAAAGCGATTAAAATGACCATGTAGGGCTTGTTAACAAGCAAAGACCCCTTATTCTTAGACTTATGGTCCAACGCAGTGGTTGTGTGTTTTACTAAATTTTGTTTACTTATTTAATTGCAATATAAAGTGCAGTTATATCTTGTAAAAGTGTGTTAACAAAAAGGATTCATTCGGTTTAGGTAAGTTATAATGTTAATTAGTTGAGAATAGACAAATTTTCATAATTCAAAAGAAATGTTGTAGTATTATATTTTCATTCATACTGGGCGGTTGAATTCCACTGGGACAATTCCAACTTTCTTAAATTGTTGTATTCTATACTTACTTAATTAAACCTTAAACAATGAACTATTAATTAATATTCGCAAATAAAACAATGCGATATATAAGATATAACTACAGGGTGGGTTATAAAGATTAGCGGTTTTACACAATTTATAGCAAAAGTTAACGATATTATGTTTAGTAATGTATAAGACCATTGAACATTTTTTAAAATGGCGCTTAAAATTATACTTTTTTACAGAACCTAAATAATCCCATGGACGAGAACGAGGTATATTTATTCGATGACTTTGTCACCGAAGATAGTATTTACATTTTAGACTCTAAGTTTGTAGAAAAGGAAAACGATTGTCGGGCTGAGTAAGTTTTTTTATAAATATATAATGCATACACAAAATATATGTAAATATTTTACTTAATTTTGGTCAAAAATTCGTAAATGAGCTTTTAAGTTAAGGGTTAAATAATCCTATTTTAAATGTATGCTAATTTTCAAGTAATGGTAATTCTGACGATACATCACGATGTAAAATTCAAAATAATGAATGAATTCGTTTCTGTGATATTTAATAAAAAAATGAAACGGTGTTTTCTAGCATTTAATACTTAATAAAAAATTGTTTTAGCTGTGAAACCTTAGATACACATGCATCCATTGATAGTGTTAAATTGAGTAATTCTTCTGAAGGCTCCAGAAATTCCGGACAATCCCAAGTCAATAAAGAAATTAAAGAAGAAATAGAGCATTGCCTGGATGATTTACCTGTTGAAAGCGAGTAAGTATTATTCTTTAGTTCGCGCGATGATTAACTAAAACCTACATTTTAATTTTTTAAATTTAATTTAAACCGACAAAAATAATAATAAAATCTATATATCCTATGCTATTTTTCGGCAGTTAAATCCTTACTTTGCCACAAAGATATTAAAACTTAACATTAGGGTGTTCCACAATTATATGGAGAAAGTATATTTAATATGTGGTCTATGATTGTGTTCATGCTTAACTTATACTCATACTTCCTATAACAATATTCAGCTCTAAAAAGTTGAAAAACAAGAAGATTGGTTGGTTTCTTTTAGAGCACTTAACAGATTGGGAAATTGGCCATCTAATCCGGTTGTCTCAGAATGTCTAAAGTGTTTTAAGAGGAGAGTTATTAATGATACTGCCGAACAGGCAATCAGTCTTATTCGAAAATACAACCAATTATTGAACAAGAACGAAGAACAGATTCAGTATATTCTTTACCTAGCTAAAAACCACCTAAGCTATAAAAAGCCTCCCTTATTATGCGTCGTATATTTTGATTTTAGTGTTTTATTTTATTAATTTTTCCATTATACGTTATAAGTTGTGGGCGACCTTTAAATGTTAATTGATTTCAAAGAGACAAAATATTTAAAACTTTTAATACCCAATTGTAATTTTAGATCTAAAATCAACGTTAGTGCTGAAGAAAGTGACAATTCTGATGTTGGAGATGAAAGTGAAGATTTCTATTGCAATATTAAGGAAGAAGGAAGGGACGGTGACTTTTTTGAAGAAGATGATAAAAATTCGGCACACAATGTAGATAAAGATGAGGATGAAGCCATGTTTGAGACGAAAATCGAGGTGGAATATCATGGGGTTCAATGTAGTGATATGAGTGGCAAGGAAAAGTTATTTAAATGTGACTTTTGTCTTAAGAGATTTCAAACAAAGGGGAGTTTATTAAGTCATAAAAAGAATTTGCACTTAAAAGACGAATTTAAATGCAAGACATGTGATTACGTAACTGTAAAAAAATATTATTTTAATAGGCATTTAAAAATTCACGATAAAAAAAATTATTTAAAATGTCATTTCTGTCCACACATGGCTGCCGAATTAAAGAATTTAAAAGCGCACATTGTAAGCAAACATAAAATAGAAAATGAAGAAGAAAATAAAATAAAAATAACAAGTAAAATCCATGAGTGCACTCAATGTACATATTCAACTTTGAATAAAACAAGTTATGAGAATCATATTAAAGTTTGTTTGAAATTGAAAAATGTCGAATGGTATAAGTGTCAAATATGCCAATTTAGAACTATTCAAAAAAGTAATTTAACAACGCATATTAAAACTCATACTAAAATAAAAGACTTGAAATGTTCTTTCTGTCATTTTCAATGTAACGGAAAACAAAATTTAGACAACCACATCTTAAGAAAACATTCGGTTTTATTAAACGAAAACAATAAAAATATCATCACTTCCAAAATACATTTTTGCAAATATTGTACTTTTAAAACAATATTCACAAGTCAATTAAATAAACATTTAAAAAATCATCATTAAAATTTAATGTATTTGTAATGCCGGGTCTACAATTGTCGCAGGGGTCCGATTGCAGAACATAAGCTTGCGCAAAGCACCCTGCGACGTGGCGATAAACCAAGGTTCTTTTGTCAGCTGGGTGCTTTGCGCAAGCTTATGTACTGCGATCTGCGTCCTGCGACAATTGTAGACCCGTCTTAAGGTAGCTTTGCACTTAACGTATTGTGATTGTTTTAGCTTGAAAACTTGTTGAAAAATTTTAACAAAAATCTACATACCTATTGTTCGTAATATTTGTTACATAATTCAGTTGTGTTGTCTTCGTGTATAATTGTTAATAAAAATTTCTTTATTTAGAAACTAATTTGTTTTTTATTTAACCCTCTTCAAATGTATACAGGGCGTCTCAGAAGTCGCGCACCACCTTTATAAAGGTGGAAGATCTACGGACCCCCAGGAATTCTAGAAAATTGTAAAAAAAACTACCTTAATTATTTAGAAAGATATGAGATCGTACGTTATTGTGTGTATTTTATTTAAGTGATCAGGGCGAATTATTGTGTTTTTAATTGTAAATGTAATTCAACTAATTCGAAGTTGCATTTTTATGTTTTGCCAAAGGATCCAATTCGGTACGTATATTTATTGGTGTAAAATTAACTAATAATAATTTTACGACTACTGCATTTTAAAATAATCAACGACAAAATATATGTACGAATTCATGGCAACATAATATAATAATATATAATACCCGTCTTTTGGTCTTTTACCATTGAGTGGAGACTTTCTCAATCAACGCTTTTAATAATTCATAATCACTTATTTGTTTTATGAATTTTACTGGATTGAAATGTTAACAATTTTCAAGTAAATCACTACTTAAATGTATATTTATTGTATCTAATTTATTTTTTTATTCGGATTTCCACTGTGTACAGGGTGTCCCATAATTAAGAAATTTCACTTTTCTTTTTTATCCATCTTTAGGGGATCCTCTTTTGGGTCTGTGGATTCCTTAGAAAGCATTTTTCTACCTATGTTAGGAACTTTTTTTCTTATTTTTGTACGTGAAATCTGCTGTTAAAATATTGCACGCTAATTATGAGACGCCCTGTATCACATTATACTATATATCTACATTGGCTTAATGGTGCTCAGTTCTTTTAATTTTTATATATATAAAATTACAAATACTGTAAATGAATGTCGTACGTTAATTTTCTATAATTGAATAACAAACTTTTTCTACTTCCAACTTTAAAACGCTCATTATCGTACATGTTTCCATGACATGGGCTGAAGTTAGCTTTAAGTTAGTTGACAGTTGTCAAATGTCTTATGAGCGGTAAAATAAAGTGCTCTTCTTTGTGAAATAATATTAAATGTGAAAATTATTATTAACCACTTGACGCCAATATTTGAAAAAATTATATGAACGTTTGTATTGACCTTTTGATTACGCCGTAGTAGTACAGTTAACTAGATTTAACTGATAAAGAGTTAAAAATTTTGCGTGCAGTGCCCATAACAGATTTTCTTCACTTTTACTTTTAATTTATTATAATAATAGTATACTAAAGGTTGTCCCTAACAACTTGTTAGTCTATTTTCAACGAATAAATTTTGATTTACACAGCAAAATTTGACATTTTAACGCCGGTACAAGTTAGAAATTCTAGCGCGAATTGCAATAAATAAAACTGTCACTTTTTTTACCTTTAACATTTCCCATGTAAGAATTTTAAATACTTTGTGATAATATTTTGCAATTATAGTAAAAAAAAAATCAAAGGTTGACATATTTTCCTAACAATCATATTTTGAAGTTGTTTTAACATTTTAAAGTATCAATAATTTTTAAGTTTAATTAAAATTTACAAATGCATTGTTGAAAATGATGAAAATTACGTCAAAAATGTTTATTGGGATGGTTACTTTTTTTTTGTATTGATGTCGCTTTTCACAAATATTTAATTTAAATCAATTTTAATATTTATAATATTAAGTATTTGTCGTAGAAAAATTATAGTTTGCAACTCGTTTATAAACTTTTCTAGACACTTAGTTAATTAAACACTCGCTCGCAAGCTCGCTCGTGCCTAATTAAAATACGTGACTAAAATGGCGTTTATCAAACTTGATACTTAAGTAATGTTCTATAGTATATTACGTAAAGTTAAAAGTAAAGCACGACACGTTAATATATTAAAGTGTCATGCTTTTAAAGCATTGCTTTACCCAATATTATTAAGCATTGCTTTACCCAATATTATTTTACATCTTGTTTATTAATTTAAACTAGCAAAAATTATAATTTTTTTTTCAATTTAATAAGATTTTATTTTTACAGACCATTTAAATTTGACTATTTGAAATAAAATAAATAAGTGTTATGTCCATACAATTTAAATAGTCTTCATCTTCTTCTATACATTTTATTCTCTCTTTCGAGAGAATTGGACTTGAGCCAATTAGGCTCTTACTGCCCAGTTACAAGTTTTTACGTCCTTGATCTTCTTGAAGCCATCCACTCACGGACATGTGGAATTTCAAATCTTGAAACATCCACCAAATCGATTGCACAAATCACAAAATACCTCGCTGAAAGGTCAAAGCTTGCGATATTGTCGAGAAATACCGGTATATTTCTATACCGGGAACCCCACTTTATCCTTCCTGGGTCAAAGTCAACTATTTTCACACTTTATCATGGAGCGATGTACAGCCCTTGAAGGATAAAATAGAATTCATTTAAATAATGATCATTTAAATTGTAGGTACCGTTTTATAACTAAGGGGCTTTACCAAAATAAAAATCTTTGAAATATTACCTGATATTTTAATATTTATCCACTTTGTCCGTTTATAACTAAGGGGCTTAACTAAAATAAAAAATCCCTAAAATATTACCTAATATTTTGAAAAACAACATTCCAAAGTAATTAAGATGGCCATGTGGAGCTTGTAAACAAACAAAGACCCCTTATTCTTAGGCTTATGGTCTAAAGCAGTGGTTGTGTGTTTCAATAAATTTTGTTTACTTATTTAATTGCAATATAAAGTGCAGTTATATCTTATAAAAGTGTGTTAACAAAAAGGATTCATTCGGTTTAGGTAAGTTATAATGTTAATTAGTTGAGTAACAAAAATAGACAAATTTTCATAATTCAAAAGAAATTTTGTACTTTCTTTTATTCTGGATGGTCGAATTTCACTGGGACAATTCCAACTTTCTTAAATTGTTGTATTCTATACTTTCTTAAACCTTAAACAATTAACAATTAATTAATATTCGCAAATAAAACATATATGAGATATAACTACAGGGTGGGCAAAAGTTAACGATATTATGTTTAGTAATGTATATGACCATTGTACATTTTGTAAAATGGCGCTTGATATTATACTTTTTTTACAGAACCTAAATAATAGCATGGACGAGAAGGACGTATATTTATTCGATGACTTTGTCACCGAAGATAGTATTTACATTATAGACACTAAGTTTGTAGAAAAGGAAAACGATTGTCGGGCTGAGTAAGTTTTTTTATATTTATAATGCATACACAAAATATATGTAAATATTTTACTCAATTTTGGTCAAAAATTCGTAAATGAGCTGTTAAGTTAAGGGTTAAATAATCCTATTTTAAATGTATGATAATTTTCAAGTAATGGTAATTCTGACAATGTAAGATTCAAAATAATTAAAATATTTTAAAAATTAATTCGTTTACGTAATATCTAATAAAAAAAATGAAACGGTGTTTTCTAGCATATAATACTTAATAAAAAATTGTTTTAGCTGTGAAACCTTAGATACACATGCATTCATTGATAGTGTTAAATTGAGTAATTCTTCTGAAGGCTCCAGAAATTCCGGACAATCCCGAGTCAATAAAGAAATTAAAGAAGAATTAGAGAAGCATTACCTGGATGATTTACTTGTTGAAAGCGAGTAAGTATTATTTTTTAGTTCGCGCGATGATTAACTAAAACCTACATTTTAATTTTTTAAATTTAATTTAAAGCGACAAAAATAATAATAAAATCTATATATCCCATGCTATTTTTCGACAGATAAAGCCTTACTTTGCCACAAAGATATTAAAACTTAACATCAGGGTGTTCCACAATTATATGGAGAAAGTATATTTAATATGTGGTCTATGGTTATGTTCATTTGTGTTCATGCTTAACTTATACTCATACTCATTTACTCATACTTCCTATAACAATATTCAGCTCTGAAGATTGGTTGGTTTCTTTTAGAGCACTTAACAGATTGGGAAATTGGCCATCTGATGCGGTTGTCTCAGAATGTCGTATAAAGTGTTTTAACCAGTCTTATTCGAAAATACAACCAATTATTGAACAAGAACGAAGAACAGATTCAGTATATTCTTTACCTAGCTAAAAATCACCTTGATTTTAGTCTTTCATATTATTAATTTTTCTATTATACGTTATACGTTGTGGGCGACCTTTAAATGTTATTTGATTTCAAAGAGACAAAATATTTAAAACTTTTAATACCCATTCGTAATTTTAGATCTAAAATCAACGATAGTGCTGAAGAAAGTGACAATTCTGATGTTGGAGATGAAAGTGAAGATTTCTATTGCAATATTAAGGAAGAAGGAAGGGACGGTGACTTTTCTGAAGAAGATGATAAAAATTCGGCACACAATGAAGATAAAGATGAGGATGAAGCCATGTTTGAGACGAAAATCGAGGTGGAATATCATGGGGTTCAATGTAGTGATATGAGTGGCAAGGAAAACTTATTTAAATGTGACTTTTGTCTTAAGAAATTTCAAACAAAGGGGAGTTTATTAAAGCATAAAAAGAATTTCCATTTAAAAGACGAATTTAAATGCAATAAATGTGATTTTACAACTTTAAAAGAAAGTAGTTTAAAAAAACATTTAAAAATTCACGATAAAAAAAATGTTTTAAATGCCATTTCTGTCCATACATCACTGCCAAATTAGAGACTTTAAATGGGCACATTCTAAGCAAACATAAACTAGAAAATGTAGGAGAAAATAAAATAAAAATAACAAGTAAAATCCATGCGTGCACTAAATGTACATATTCAACTGTGAATAAATCAAATTATACGAATCATATTAAAGTTTGTTTAAAACTGAAAAATGTCGAATGGTATAAGTCAAATTTGCAACTTTAGAACTATTAAAAAAAGTAATTTAACAAGTCATATTAAAAGTCATACTAAAATAAAAGATTTGAAATGTTCTTTCTGTCATTATCAATGTAACGGGAAAGCTTGTTTGGACAACCACATCTTAAGAAAACATTCGGATTTATTGAAGGAAAACAATAAAAATATCATCACTTCCAAAATACATTCTTGCAAATATTGTACTTATAAAACAACAATGGCAAATACTTTAACAAGTCATATTAAAACTCATACTGAAATAAAAGATTTGAAATGTTCTTTCTGTCATTATCAATGTAACGGAAAAGCTAATTTAGACAACCACATCTTAAGAAAACATTCGGATTTATTGAACGAAAACAATCATAATATCATCACTTCCAAAATACATTCTTGCAAATATTGTACTTATAAAACAACAATGGCAAATACTTTAACAAGTCATATTAAAACTCATACTGAAATAAAAGATTTGAAATGTTCTTTCTGTCATTATCAATGTAACGGAAAAGCTAATTTAGACCACATCTTAAGAAAACATTCGGATTTATTGAACGAAAACAATCATAATATCATCACTTCCAAAATACATTTTTGCAAATATTGTACTTTTAAAACAATATTCACAAGTGAATTAAATAAACATTTAAAAAATCATCATTAAAATTTAATGTATTTGTAAGGTAGCTTTACACTTTACGTATTGCGATTGTTTTAGCTTGAAAACTTGATGAAAAATTTTAACAAAAATCTCATAACTTGTAAATCTACATACCTATTGTTCGTAATATTTGTTACATAATTCGGATGTGTTGTCTTCGTGTATAATTGTTAATAAAAATTTCTTTATTTAGAAACTACATAATTTGATTTTTATTTAACCCTCTTCAAATGACACAGGGCGTCTCATAAGTCGCGCACCACCTTAAAGGTGGAAGATCTACAGACCCCCAGGAATCCTAAAAATTGTAAAAAAATCTACCTTTATTATTTAAAAAGAAATTAGATCGTAAACGATAAGTTTTTAAACTTAATAATAATATCCTAGATTATAATGTTTCTAGTCTTATAGATTAGCTGGCCATACACAGACGTTATTTCGCGCGGTTTATCGTGGCGTGTTGGGATGTAGCGGTTAGTATGCACGAAAGAACGGCATGGCAAAAAAGCGTCATGTTCCATACACTTGATAAAGTATTCAAATGATTTAGCAAGTGATTGCGCGTGGTATATCAGTTTCAAAGGAAAAATCGTATGTGAGTGGACAAAAAGTGTCATTTATCGAGTCGTTTGACACTGCATGTGATCATGTACAAATTTTCAACGTGAAATTTTGCCAAGCGAAGGTAAACCGTGACGCGGAATGTGGTGTGTGGCGTGTGGACACTCCAGAGGAAAGCACTTCTGAAATTCCTTCCCGTTCTATCATTGCGCCCGGCGATACTCACTCACGTACATGATTTTCCATATGTTTTTGCAGATAACACGATAAACCGCGCGCAATAACGTCTGTGTATGGCCAGCTTATAGCTGGCCATACACAGACGTTATTGCGCGCGGTTTATCGTGTTATCTGCAAAAACATATGGAAAATCATGTACGTGAGTGAGTATCGCCGCGCGCAATGATAGAACGGGAAGGGATTTCAGACGTGCTTTCCTCTGGAGTGAGGAGTGTCCACACGCCACATTCCGCGTCACGGTTTACCTTTGCTTGGCAAAATTTCACGTTGAAAATTTGTACATGAGTACATGCAGTTTCAAACAACTCGATAAATGACACTTTTTGCCCACTCACATACGATTTTTCCTTTGAAACTGATATACCACGGGCAATCACTTGCTAAATCATTTGAATACTTTATCAAGTGTATGGAACATGACGCTTTTTTTGCCATGCCGTTCTTTCGTGCATACTAACCGCTACATCCCAACACGCCACGATAAACCGCGCAAAATAACGCCTGTGTATGGCCAGCTAATAGGTATAGAATTAACGTTTCATTTTATAAAAAAATGCATTTTAGGATTTTTACATGCCCCTCCTCGCCCGTCCGAAAATAAACAAAATTTATTTAATTAATGCATTAAACCATGGTTTAATTGATATTTAAGTTGAAGGGGAATTAAAATGAATTAATTTTATGTGTTATTTTTTTTTATTAAAGCTGTTTTATTGGATTTTTATTGGTTTTAGACCAAAATTAAATTAGGTGAGGTTAGCTTAGGTTTAGGTATAGGAAGGGTTAAGTGGAAGAGCAGCAAATACATGCTTTGTATAAGCTGAACTTCGCCCATTGATTGTATCTCTTATAACACTGTGCAACACAAAAAATGAACTGGGATCAAATCTGAAAAAATCGAATCTAGGCAACCCCCAAAACAAATCCTTTAAGGGGTTTTACCAGTTTAGCTCGAATAATGGAGATATATAAAAGCCCATAGAACTTAAAAAATATGAATTTTATAGAAAAATGCTTGAACACGTCGATTTTTATTTTATATGACGCAATTTTCAGTTGATTTTGAAATTTTTATTTTTTCACAGATTCACCCCCAGCCACCCCACTTTTTTTTTAAGAAAACCGACCCTTTGTTATACCTTAAATAACAGGTAATGTACTCTCTAAAAATAAATTAGTCAAAAGTAATTAATTTAATAGTTAATAGTGGCTGCTTTTTCACTTGTGCCATGGTTAACCATGGAATACCATGGTATCCCAAAATTTAACAGCCAATTCTTATGTAAAATTTTCTCCTGAATCCGAAAAAGTCGTCAAAAGTTAAAAAAGTGGGACAGTTTTTGAGATATAGTCAATTTTCCATTTAATATGGAATTGACTATATCTCAAAAACTGTTCTACTTTTTTAAATTTTGACGGTATTTTCTGATTCAGGGGAAAATTTTACATAAGAATTGGCTGTTAAATTTTGGGATACCATGGTATTCCATGGTATCCACTATTAACTATTAAATTAGTTACTTTTGACTAATTCATTTTTAGAGAGTGCATTACCTGTTATTTAAGGTATAACAAAGGGTCGGTTTTCTTTAAAAAAAAGTGGGGTGGCTGGGGGTAAATCTGTGAAAAAATAAAAATTTCAAAATCAACTGAAAATTGCGTCATATAAAATAAAAATCGACGTGTCCGAGCATTTTTCTATAAAATTCATATTTTTTAAGTTCTAGGGCTTTTATCTCCATTATTCGAGCTAAACTAGCAAAACCCCTTTAAAGATTAGTTTTGGGGGTTGCATAGATTCAATAGATTCAATTTTTCCACATTTCATCCCAGTTCAAATTGTAAGGTCAAAATTTGTCGCACAGTTTAATCAATAAAGACATTTATTATTATTATTATTATTATTATTATTATTATTATTATGATTAGAATTAATTACCACTTTGTTATAATAT
Source organism: Brassicogethes aeneus (assembly GCA_921294245.1). Classification (NCBI taxonomy): domain Eukaryota; kingdom Metazoa; phylum Arthropoda; class Insecta; order Coleoptera; family Nitidulidae; genus Brassicogethes; species Brassicogethes aeneus. Next base: position 5,446,674 of record OV121142.1, on the reverse strand, counting down.
ATGCTAGGCGCGCGCCATCTGCACTGTTTAAAATATCTGTGGTGTAAAAAGTAATCTTAAAATGGTGTCAAAATCCAACACCAAGTGGTGTTAATATAACACCATGAATTATGGTTGAAAACATAGAAAAAGGATATGAAAAGGATATGAAAATGTGTACCAATTGCGGCAAAGGCGGTGTGGATCACGTGATGTTCTTAAATCTCGCCTCTGTTGACTTACATAAAGAATATATAAACTCAGGTAATCCTTTGCTTTGGTGTGACACTACAAGTTCGATACTAAAGAGACCTTAAATAGGTGGAAACAGCTGTCAATACTTGAAGTATTTTAAGTTAGTGCAACGCACTAAAAACATTATCTCTAGCGAGTTGAAGGTTCCATTTTCTGGAATAATACCACTGGTAATATACTAGTAATGCGTCAAGGAACTTCCTGTTTACTTTTTTTTTCCTTTTTTCTGTGTAGTATGATTTAATTTGTCCACAAACACATAATATTTAACACTGAAAAGTAGTTCAATTTGCACCAAGTAAAATTTATTTTAATACTGTGTGAAAGTTAAATTTACACTATTTTAGTATTTAAATTTACTCCGGACCAACGAACCATATTTAACACCATTTTGGTTTGTATCGATATAGACCATGTTTGGTGTTAATTTGGTGTTAAAATGGTCATGAAATTTTGAACAGTGTATGGTCTTAGTTTGTTTCTTTTTTTTCTGATGGATCTCGATCGTGCTCTATGTTTTTATAAAATAAGTGGTAAATTGGCGGGATATAGTCCAATAAGGTACCTAAGTAAATTTTTGTGCTTAGCGGCTTTTTTTTAGTTTTTGCTGGAGTTACATGGCCTTCTTCTTCTACTTCTTCATTGATGTCAGGAATATAGTTACTATGTTGAATCCTCATCAGTCTGGACCGATGCCATAATCGTAACGCTGGCCGATGTCGTTCCGACCCCGGTCACACTTTAGCAGCATAGATAATAGCCTATGTTTAGCAGTAAAAGGTGCACTTAAATTGTTTTACCAAAGAACTATTTTAAAATATTTTGACAGGTTTTTAAAGACGATAAGAAATGGCGCAAGGGAATGTATAATGTACTTATATAATTTTACCACTAACTTAGAATATTCTTTAGGTGTGATATTCTGCACTTAGACCATTTATTTAAAAAAGTGCACTTGAACCGTTTTACTTCCAAGCCCCTTAATTAATTACCACTTTATTATAATATACGCTACGTGCGCGCCATCTGGTGGCGCTCGATAGCATTATTGAAATAATGGGTTTGCCAACAATACATTTGAAGCATACGAACTGCACATCATTTATAAATATATGGGTGATTCTACAAAAGTTGGACAACTTGCTGTCATCAGTCAATAGAGTAGGTATTTTAATATTTTTTGTAAATATTTTAGTATATTACAAAAGATCCAGGTTCTTTTAATTTGTCCACCCAATTTTAATGTATTTTTTCAAAAGCACGTTTGTAGAAAAACATAATAAATATTCAAAACATCAGTATTATAATATTATTATAAATATTATTTTGCTTGTTTATATACAGGGTGTACTGATAGACATTAAACATTTAATTTTGGTTATAATTTTTATTTGTAATTTTCTTATACAGAGTGTTTGTAGAATTTAACACTTGCAGTTCAGCTACAAAAATATTATATTTTGTTTTGTTAGATACAGGGTCTACTCGGAGTGTTTACGCAATAAATTGTTACGTGTTTAAATCTGGTTAGTGCTTATTTTATTCGTTTCCTTTGTGGTGTTTCCTGATTAGTATTTTTGTTAACATCAAACATTCAGTACTTTAGTAGTACGTTGCCGACCCAATTTGTTGTATGAGGTTTCTTAGTTTGTTAGTACCATTACCTTATTGGATCTTAAAAACTAAGTGGCGCCTAGGTATTTTTGATTTTATTTATCCCACCCCTTCTTCACTGTACCTACAGGGGCTAGGGTCCAATAAGTCGCTGAGGGTTTATTATACCTTTAGGGCATCGTACTACGAGTGGCAAATTTTGCGTCACAATTAATTTAAACTAGCGAATTATTAATTTTTTTTAGTATAAAACCATTTTTATTTTACTGGCCATTTAAATTTGAGTATTCATCATATTGAAAAAGTGTACTGTCCATAAAATTTAAATATTGATCATTTAATTTGTAGGTATACCGTTTTATAACTAGGGGGCTTTACCAAAATAAAAATCATTAAAATATTACCTAATATTTTAAAATTTACCCACTCCGTTGTATAACTAAGGGGCTTTACTAAAATAAAAAAATACCTAAAATATTACCTAATATTTTGAAAACATTCCAAAGTGATTAAGATGGCCATGTGGAGCTTGTAATATTTTAAAATTTACCCACTCTATTGTATAATAAGGGGTTTTACTAAAAAAAAATACCTAAAATATTACCTAATATTTTGAAAAACAATATTCCAAAGCGATTAAAATTACTATGTAGGGCTTGTTAACAAGCAAAGGCCCCTTATTTTTAGGCTTATGGTCCAACGCAATGGTTGTGTGTTTCATTAAATTTTGTTTACTTATTTAATTGCAATATAAAGTGCAGTTATATCTTATAGAAGTGTGTTAACAAAAAGGATTCATTCGGTTTAGGTAAGTTATAATGTTAATTAGTTGAGTAATAAAAATATACAAATTTTCATAATTCAAAAGAAATTTTGTACTTATGTATTATATTTTCATTCATACTGGGCGGTTGAATTCCACTGGGACAATTCCAACTTTCTTAAATTGTTGTATTCTATACTTACTTAATTAAATCTTAAACGATTAACTATTAATTAATATTCGCAAATAAAGCGGTTTTACACAATTTATAGCAATAGTTAACGATATTGTGTTTAGTAATGTGTAAGACCATTGAACATTTTTAAAATGGCGCTTGATATTATACTTTTTTTACAGAACCTAAATAATAGCATGGACGAGAAGGACGTATATTTATTCGATGACTTTGTCACCGAAGATAGTATTTACATTATAGACACTAAGTTTGTAAAAAAGGAAAACGATTGTCGGGCTGAGTAAGTTTTTTTATATTTATAATGCATACACAAAATATATGTAAATATTTTACTCAATTTTGGTCAAAAATTCGTAAATGAGCTGTTAAGTTAAGGGTTAAATAAACCTATTTTAAATGTATGATAATTTTCAAGTAATGGTAATTCTGACAATGTAAGATTCAAAATAATTAAAATATTTTAAAAATTACTAAAACCTGCATTTTAAAAATAAAAATTATGTTTATGAATTTTTTAAATTTAATTTAAAGCATTTAAAAATCCGACAACAATACGTAAATTTAAAACAAAAATATTTTTATAATCTATATGCTATTTTTCGGCAGATAAATCCTAACTTTGCCACAAAGATATTAAAACTTAACATTAAGGTAATACACAATTATATGGAGAAAGTATATTTAATCTGTTGTCTATGTATATATTAGGGTGATTCATTTCCGCAAAGTTTTTGTTTTTTTCGGTGCTCAAGCAAAATATTAATCTGCATATAGAAAAAAACATTCTCACCAAGTTTGAGCTCTTAATATTAATTTTAAGTACTTACTATTTAAATTTAAAGTTTTACCGTTTAAAATGCATGTAAAAAATATATATATTTTTTCAAATTTCTAATGCTTACCCACCTTTGACAATATTGCAAATCGGTTTAATACACCTTATGGGGAATTTCACGCTCTTTAAAATTGCTTTTGAGTTTTTTTTGTAACTCGCATTGGTTCACCAGTAGGAGTCGTCAAAGGACAGTTTTTGAAAGAAATCGTTTTTTTTTATTTTTTTGAGCAAATCGCCAAAAGTAGTGAGAAAAAAGGGCTGATTCATAAAAAAAAGTTATCCAACCAACATTTAATAAATTTACTGCCATTTTTATTAATGAAAACGTAAGAAATTGATAAATACCAACCCATAATGTTATTTAGATTGATTTTTTCAATTTATTATCATTATATTTCCCTACACTAAGAACTTTTTTAAAATTATTATGATTTCTCACTCATAATGAATATGAAAAACACATAAATTCATAAAAAAAACAACAAAACTTTAATCGGAATATACAGAAGGTTATGTTATTATGTAACATATTTCAAATTTCGCTTCAAAAAATTAAATAATCTTCATTTATATTTTTTTGCTAGGTATATGACAGAAATGTTGAAAAATTGCAAAATCCACGTTACAATTTTCTTATTGTTTTTTTATGAATTTATCTGTTGTTTTCATATTCATTATACTTAAGTAAGAAATCAATAATTTTAAAAAACTTCTTAGTGTAGGGAAATATAATGATAATAAATAGAAAAAATCAATCCAAATAACATTATGAGTTGGTAATTATCAATTTCTTACGTTTTCAGTTATAAAAATGTAAATTCATTAAATATTGGTTGGATAACTTTTTTTATGTCAGCCATTATTTCTCCCTACTTTTGGCGGTTTGTTAGAAAAAATTAAAAAAAACCAATATTTTTCAAAAACTGTACTTTGACGACTCCTACGGATGAACCAATGCGAGTTACACAAAAAACTTTAAAGCAATTTTGAAGAGCGTGAAATTCCCCACAAGGTCCATCAAACCGATTTGTAAAATTGTAAAAGGTGGGTAAGCATTAGAAATTTAAAAAAAAATATATTTTTTACATGCATTTTAAACGGTAAAACTTTAAATTTAAATAGTAAGTACTTAAAATTGATATTAAGAGCTCAAACTTGTTGAGAATTTTTTTTCTATATGCAGATTAATATTTTGCTTGAGCACCGAAAAAAACAAAAACTTTGCGGAAATGAATCACCCTAGTATATATATATATATATATATATATATATGTTCATTTGTGTTCATGCTTTACTCATACTCATACTCAATTACTCATACTTACTATATTACTAAGCCATCAAAAACCTCCATTATTATACGTCGTATATTTTGAGTTTAGTTTTTCATATAATTAATTTTCCTATTATACGTTATACGTAATGGTCGATTTTAAATGTTATCCGATTCCAAAGAGAAAAAATATTTAATACTTTTATTTTTTGTACCACCCTTATACCCATTCATAATTTTAGATCTAAAATCAACGTTAGTGCTGAAGAAAGTGACAATTCTGATGTTGGAGATGAAAGTGAAGATTTCTATTGCAATATTAAGGAAGAAGGAAGGGACGGTGACTTTTTTGAAGAAGATGATCAAAATTTGTCAGACAATGAAGATAAAGATGAGGATGAAGCCATGTTTGAGACGAAAATCGATGTGGAATATCATGGGGTTCAATGTAGTGATATGAGTGGCAAGGAAAAGTTATTTAAATGTGACTTTTGTCTTAAGAAATTTCAAAGAAAGGGGAGTTTATTAAATCATAAAAAGAATGTCCACTTAAAAGACGAATTTAAATGCAATAAATGTGATTTTACAACTTTAAACGAAGGTAGTTTAAAAAAACATTTAAAAATTCACGATAAAAAAAAATATTTTAAATGTAATTTCTGTCCACACATGGCTGCCAAATTACAGGCTTTAAATGCGCACATTCTAAGCAAACATAAAATAGAAAATGGAGGAGAAAATAAAATAAAAATAACAAGTAAAATCCATGCGTGCACTAAATGTACATATTCAACTGTAAATAAAAGAACTTATGAGAATCATATTAAAGTTTGTTTAAAATTAAAAAATGTCGAATGGTATAAGTGTCAAATATGCCAATTTAGAACCATTCAAAAAAGTAATTTAACAAGTCATATTAAAACTCATACTAAAATAAAAGACTTGAAATGTTCTTTCTGTCATTTTCAATGCAACGGAAAACGAAATTTTGACAACCACATTTTAAGAAAACATTCTCATTTGTTGAACGAAAACAATAAAAATATCATCACTTCCAAAATACATTCTTGCAAATATTGTACTTATAAATCAACAATGACAGATGCATTTAATAAGCATTTAAAAGTTCATCATTAAAATTTAGTGTATTTGTAAAGTAGCTTTACACTTCGCGTATTGCGATTGTTTTAGCTTGAAAACTTGTTAAAAAATTTGTTTTAACAAAAATCTTATAAGATCTATAGCTACTAATATCATTTTCAAGAAAGAACTTGTAAATCTATTGTTCGTAATATTTGTTACATAATTTGGTTGTGTTGTGTCCGTGTAAATGTTAATACAAATTTATTTATTTAGAAACTATTTGTTTTTTATTTAAACCTTTTCAAATGTATACAGGGCGTCTCAGAAGTCGCGCACCGCCTTAAAGGTGAAAAATATACAGACCCCCAGGAATCCTAGAAAATTGTAAAAAAATCTGCCTTTATTATTTAAAAAAATATGAGATCGTAAATATTAAGTTTTTAAACTTAAAAATAAAAATAACCTAGATCATAATGTTTCTTGTCTTAAGACAAGAAACATTATCATGATACTACATAATGTGATTATTATATAGATTAGGTTAAGAATTAATGTTTTATTTAATAAAAAAAATGCATTTTAGGATTTTTACGACAGGATGTGCAACAATTGATTATTACAACAATTAATTGGATATATAATTGACTGTTAACTGTTGACATCACACCATAGACAATAATTGACAGTTAAAATTCCAAATTATAACTATATTTTGTCAAAGCATTTCTGTTAAATATTATGTTATGTATTTATTTGGTGAGTAGTACTCTCTGAGTACTACTCACCAAATTTCCTGACAAAAAACTCCCTGTATTTGCTTCTGTCAAGTCTGACGTAAAATAAATAACCTCCAAGCAAAAGTAACGAATTTTACACTTTTTAATATTATATACAACATGATGATTAGAATTAATTACCACTTTATTATAATATACGCTACGCGCGCGCCATCTGGTGGCGCTCGATAGCATTATTGAAATACTGGGTTTGCCAACAATACATTTGAAGCATACGAACTGCACATAATTTATAAATAGATAATTATTTTTTTCACAAAAGAGAGGAAGGCAGTATTACTCGACAAATTTTGTTCGCAAAGTTTCAATTGCACAGCTTAACCGCGCACCTTATTTGTGTTTCGCGTTGCAAGAAAAAACTGAAAAACTTTGCTTGGTTTAGTACTCAATTTTGATTTATTATTCTTTATATACGTTAGTGTGTGTATTTTATTTAAGTGATCATGGCGAATGATTGTGTTTTTAATTGTAAATGTGATTCAAGAACTAATCCGAAGTGGCATTTTTATGTTTTGCCAAAGGATAAAATTCGGTACGTATATTTATTTGTGTAGAATTAACTAATAATAATTTTACCAAATATAAATTATATTTAAGTTTGTACAGTTTTAAGAAATCTAACACAAAAAAATAGTTGTACAAACATAACCTTAAAATCAAACATTTAGAGTCCTCTAAAAAACTACAACTGCATTTTAAAAAGTCAACGACAAAATATATCCACGAATTCATGGCAACATAATATTATAATATATAATGTAATACCTGTTTTTGGTCTTTTACCGTTAAGTGGAGACTTTCTCAATCAACGCTTTTAATAATTCATAACATTATGAATCAAGTGATATCATTTTTTTTACGAATTTTACTGGATTGTAATGTTTACAATTTTTACGTAAATCATAACTAAAAATGTATGGTTCTTGTATCTAATTTATTTTTGTATTCGGATTTCCACCATGTACAGGGTGTCCCATAATTAAGAACTATTACTTTTCTATCTTAAACTAGATTTAACTGAACTGAATTTGACATATACCTACAAATATGTAATTTAAATCATTTTTTAGATAATATTAAGTATTTGTCGTAGTATGCAACTCGTTTATAAACTTTTATAGACACTTATTTAATTAATTACTCGCTCGTGCCTTAAATGGCGTTTATCAACCTTGATACTTAGGTAATGTTCTATAGTATATTACGTGTCATGCTTTACCCAATATTATTTTACAGCTTGTTTATTAATTTAAACTAGTGAATTATTTTTTTCCCAATATAATACCATTTTTATTTTTACTGGCCAAAAATCCATAAAATATTACCTAATATTTTAAAATTTACCCACTCCGTTTTATAACTAAACTATAAGTAAAACAAATACCTAAAATATTACCTAATATTTTGAAAAACAACATTCCAAAGTGATTAAGATGGCCATGTGGAGCTTGTAAACAAACAAAGACCCCTCATTCTTAGGCTTATGGTCCAACGCAGTGGTTGTGTGTTTCATTAAATTTTATATCTTGTAAAAGTGTGTTAACAAAAAAAATTCATTCAGTTTGTAAAAGGGGAGTTTATTAAATCATAAAAAGAACTTGCACTTAAAAGACGAATTTAAATGCAAGACATGTGATTACGTAACTGTAAAAAAATATTATTTTAATAGGCATTTAAAAATTCACGATAAAAAAAATTATTTTAAATGTCATTTCTGTCCACACATGGCTGCCGAATTAAAGACTCTAAATGCGCATATATTGAGCAAACATAAACTAGAAAATGTAGGAGAAAATAAAATAAAAATAACAAGTAAAATCCATGAATGCACTCAATGTACATATTCAACTTTGAATAAAACAAGTTATGAGAATCATATTAAAGTTTGATGGAAATTGAAAAATGTCGAATGGTATAAGTGTCAAATATGCCAATTTAGAACTATTCAAAAAAGTAATTTAACAACGCATATTAAAACTCATACCTACTAAAATAAAAGACTTGAAATGTTCTTTCTGTCATTATCAATGTAACAGGAAAGGTAATTTAGACAACCATATTTTAAGAAAACATTCGGATTTATTGAACGAGAACAATCAAAATATCATCACTTCCAAAATACATTTTTGCAAATATTGTACTTTTAAAACAATATTCACAAGTGAATTAAATAAACATTTAAAAAATCATCATTAAAATTTAATGTATTTGTAAGGTAGCTTTACACTTCACGTATTGCGATTGTTTTAGCTTGAAAACTTGATGAAAAATTTTAACAAAAATCTTAGCGAATAATATAATTTTCAAGAAAGTACTTGCAAATCTACATACCTATTGTTCGTAATATTTGTTACATAATTCTGTTGTGTTGTCTTCGTGTATAATTGTTAATAAAAATTTCTTTATTTAGAAACTTATTTCTTTTTAATTTAACCCTCTTCAAATGTATACAGGGCGTCTCAGAAGTCGCGCACCACCTTAAAGGTGACAAATCTAAAGACCCCCAGGAATCCTAGAAAATTGTAAAAAAACTACCTTAATTATTTTAAAAGATATGAGATCGTACGTTATTGTGTGTATTTTATTTAAGTGATCAGGGCGAATTATTGTGTTTTTAATTGTAAATGTAATTCAACTAATTCGAAGTTGCATTTTTATGTTTTGCTAAAGGATCCAATTCGGTACGTATATTTATTGGTGTAAAATTAACTAATAATAATTATACGACCACTGCATTTTAAAATAATCAACGACAAAATAATAAATAATATTATAATATAAAATACCCGTTTTTGGTCTTTTACCGTTGAGTGGATCAACGCTTTTAATAATTCATAATCGAATATTTGTTTTATGAATTTTACTTGATTGAAATGTTTACAATTTTCAAGTAAATCATTACTAAAATGTATATTTATTGTATCTAACTTATTTTTTAAATCGGATTTTCACTGTGTACAGGGTGTCCCATAATTAAGAAATTTTACTTTTCTTTTTTGAACCATCTTTAGGGGATCCTCTTTTGGGTCTGTGGATCCCTTAGAAAGCATTTTTCGACCTATGTTTATAGGATTTTTTTTCTTATTTTTGTATGTGAAATCTGCTGTTAAAATATTGCACGCTAATTATGAGACACCCTGTATCACATTATACTATATATCTGCATTGGCTTAATGGTGCTCAGTTCTTTTAATTTTTATATATATCAAATTATAAATACTGTAAAGGAATGTCGTACGTTAATTTTCTATAATTGAATAACAAACTTTTTCTACTTCCAACCTTAAAACGCTCATTATCGTACATGTTTCCATGACATTGGCTGAAGTTAGCTTTAAGTTAGTTGATAGTTGTCAAATGTCATATAATCGGTAAAATAAAGTGCCCTTCTTTATGAAATAATATTAAAAGTGAAAATTATTATTAACCACTTGACGCTAATATTTGAAAAGATTATATGAACGTTTGTACTGACCTTTTTGATTACGCCGTAGTAGTACAGTTAACTAGATTTAACTGATAAAGCGTTAAAATTTTTGCGTGCAGTGCCCATAACAGATTTTCTTCACTTTTACTTTTAATTAAGGTTATCTCTAAAGGTTGTCCCTAACAACTTGTTAGTCTATTTTCAAAGAATAAATTTTGATTTACACAGCAAAATTTGACATTTTTACGCCGGTACAAGTTAGAAATTCTAGCGCGAATTGCAATAAATAAAACTGTCACTTTTTTTACCTTTAACATTTCCCATGCAAGAATTTTAAATTCTTTGTGATAATATTTTGCAATTATAGTAATAAAAAAATCAAAGGTTGACATATTTTCCTAACAATCATATTTTGAAGTTATTTTAACATTTTAAATTATCAATAATTTTTAAGTTTAATTAAAATTAACAAATGCATTGTTGAAAATGATGAAAATTACGTCAAAAATGTTTATTGGGATGGTTACTTTTTTTTGTATTGATGTCGCTTTTCACAAATATTTAATTTAAATCAATTTTAATATTTATAATATTAAGTATTTGTCGTAGAAAAATTATAGTTTGCAACTCGTTTATAAACTTTTCTAGACACTTAGTTAATTAAACACTCGCTCGCAAGCTCGCTCGTGCCTAATTAAAATACGTGACTAAAATGGCGTTTATCAAACTTGATACATAGGTAATGTTCTATAGTATATTACGTAAAGTTAAAAGTAAAGCACGACACGTTAATATATTAAAGTGTCATGCTTTACCCAATATTATTTTACATCTTTTTTATTAATTTAAACTAGCAAATTATCAATTTTTTTTTCAATTTAATACCGATTTTATTTTTTACAGACCATTTAAATTTGACTATTTGAAATAAAATAAATAAGTGTTATGTCCATACAATTTAAATAGTCTTCTTCTTCTTCTATACTTTTTATTCTCTCTTTCGAGAGAATTGGACTTGAGCCAATTAGGGTCTTACTGCCCAGTTACAAGTTTTTACGTCCTTGAGCTTCTAGAAGCCATCCACTCACGGACATGTGGAATTTCAAATCTTGAAACATCCACCAAATCGATTGCACAAATCACAAAATACCTCACTGAAAGGTCAAAGCTTGCGATATTGTCGAGAAATACCGGTATATTTCTATACCGGGAACCCCATTTTATCCTTCCTGGGTCAAAGTCAACTATTTTCACACTATCATGGAGCGATGTACAGCCGTTGAAGGATAAAATCGAATTCATTTAAATAATGATTATTTAAATTGTAGGTACCGTTTTATAACTAAGGGGCTTTACCAAAATAAAAATCTTTGAAATATTACCTGATATTTTAATATTTATCCACTTTGTCCGTTTATAACTAAGGGGCTTAACTAAAATAAAAAATCCCTAAAATATTACCTAATATTTTGAAAAACAACATTCCAAAGTGATTAAGATGGCCATGTGGAGCTTGTAAACAAAGACCCCTTATTCTTAGGCTTATGGTCTAAAGCAGTGGTTGTGTGTTACAATAAATTTTGTTTACTTATTTAATTGCAATATAAAGTGCAGTTATATCTTGTAAAAGTGTGTTAACAAAAAGGATTCATTCGGTTTAGGTAAGTTATAATGTTAATTAGTTGAGTAACAAAAATAGACAAATTTTCATAATTCAAAAGAAATTTTGTACTTTCTTTTATTCTGGATGGTCGAATTTCACTGGGACAATTCCAACTTTCTTAAATTGTTGTATTCTGTACTTACTTAAACCTTAAACAATTAACAATTAATTAATATTCGCAAATAAAACATATATGAGATATAACTACAGGGTGGGTAAAAGTTAACGATATTATGTTTAGTAATGTATATGACCATTGTACATTTTGTAAAATGGCGCTTGATATTATACTTTTTTTACAGAACCTAAATAATACCATGGACGAGAACGACGTATATTCATTCGATGACTTTGTCACCGAAGATAGTATTTACATTATAGACACTAAGTTTGTAGAAAAGGAAAACGATTGTCGGGCTGAGTAAGTTTTTTTATATTTATAATGCATACACAAAATATATGTAAATATTTTACTCAATTTTGGTCAAAAATTCGTAAATGAGCTGTTAAGTTAAGGGTTAAATAATCCTATTTTAAATGTATGATAATTTTCAAGTAATGGTAATTCTGACAATGTAAGATTCAAAATAATTAAAATATTTTAAAAATTAATTCGTTTACGTAATATTTAATAAAAAAAAATTAAACGGTGTTTTCTAGCATATAATACTTAATAAAAAATTGTTTTAGCTGTGAAACCTTAGATACACATGCATTCATTGATAGTGTTAAATTGAGTAATTCTTCTGAAGGCTCCAGAAATTCCGGACAATCCCGAGTCAATAAAGAAATTAAAGAAGAATTAGAGAAGCATTACCTGGATGATTTACTTGTTGAAAGCGAGTAAGTATTATTTTTTAGTTCGCGCGATGATTAACTAAAACCTACATTTTAATTTTTTAAATTTAATTTAAAGCGACAAAAATAATAATAAAATCTATATATCCCATGCTATTTTTCGACAGATAAATCCTTACTTTGCCACAAAGATATTAAAACTTAACATTAGGGTGTTCCACAATTATATGGAGAAAGTATATTTAATATGTGGTCTATGGTTATGTTCATTTGTGTTCATGCTTAACTTATACTCATACTTCCTATAACAAAATTCAGCTCTGAAAAGTTGAAAAACAAGAAGATTGGTTGGTTTATTTCAGAGCACTTAACAGATTGGGAAATTGGACATCTGATCCGGTTGTCTCAGAATGTCGTATAAAGTGTTTTAAGAGGAGAGTTAATAATGAGTCTTAACCAGTCTTATTCGAAAATACAACCAATTATTGAACAAGAACGAAGAACAGATTCAGTATATTCTTTACCTAGCTAAAAATCACCTAATTAGGCTTAAGCCATAAAAAGCCTCCCTTATTATAAGTCGTATATTTTGATTTTAGTGTTTCATATTATTAATTTTCCTATTATACGTTATACGTTGTGGGCGACCTTTAAATGTTATTTGATTTCAAAGAGACAAAATACTTTAAACTTTTAATACCCATTCGTAATTTTAGATCTAAAATCAACGATAGTGCTGAAGAAAGTGACCATTCTGATGTTGGAGATGAAAGTGAAGATTTCTATTGCAATATTAAGGAAGAAGGAAGGGACGGTGACTTTTCTGAAGACGATAATAAAAATTCGGCACACAATGAAGATAAGGATGAGGATGAGGCCATGTTTGAGACAAAAATCGAGGTGGAATATCATGGGGTTCAATTTAGTGATATAGGTGGCAAAGAAAAGTTATTTAAATGTGACTTTTGTCTTAAAAAATATCAAAGAAAGGGTAGTTTATTAAATCATAAAAAGAATTTCCATTTAAAAGACGAATTTAAATGCAATAAATGTGATTTTACAACTTTAAACGAAGGTAGTTTAAAAAAACATTTAAAAATTCACGATAAAAAAAATTGTTTTAAATGCCATTTCTGTCCACACATCACTGCCAATTTAAAGACTTTAAATGGGCACATTCTAAGCAAACATAAAATAGAAAATGTAGGAGAAAATAAAATAAAAATAACAAGTAAAATCCATGAGTGCACTAAATGTACATATTCCACTCTAAATAAAACAACTTATGAGAATCATATTAAAATTTGTTTAAAATTGAAAAATGTCGAATGGTATAAGTGTCAAATATGCCAATTTAGAACTATTCAAAAAGGTAATTTAACAACTCATATTAAAACTCATACTAAAATAAAAGACTTTAAATGTTCTTTCTGTCATTTTCAATGTAACAGAAAACAAAATTTAGACAACCACATCTTAAGAAAACATTCTCATTTGTTGAACGAAAACAATAAAAATATCATCACTTCCAAAATACATTCTTGCAAACATTGTACTTATAAAACAACAATGGCAAATATTTTAACAAGTCATATTAAAACCCATACTGAAATAAAAGATTTGAAATGTTCTTTCTGATATTATCAATGTAACGGGAAAGCTCGTTTGGACAACCACATCTTAAAAAAACATTCGGATTTGTTGAACGAAAACAATAAAAATATCATCACTTCCAACATACATTCTTGCAAATATTGTACTTATAAAACAACAATGACAGATTCATTTAATAGGCATTTAAAAGGTCATCATTAAAATTTAGTGTATTTGTAAAGTAACTTTACAATTGCGATTGTTTTAGCTTAAAAACTCGTTGAAAAATTTGTTTTAACAAAAATCTTAGCGACTAATATCATTTTCAAGAAAGAACTTGTAAATCTATTGTTCGTAATATTTGTTACATAATTCGGTTGTTGTCTTCGTGTATAATTTTTAATAAAAATTTCTTTATTTAGAAACCAATTTGTTTTTTATATAACCCTTTTCAAATGTATACAGGGCGTCTCAGAAGTCGCGCACCACCTTAAAGGTGAAAAATCTACAGACCCCCAGGAATCCTAAAAAGAATTAAGAAATTTTACTTTTCCATCTTAAACTAGATTTAACTGATAAAGCGTTAAAATTTTGCGTGCAGTGCCCATAACACATTTTCTTCACTTACTTTTAATTAAGGTTATTATACAGTAAAAAAAAATTTAGTGTTCTTCCACGTGAAAGTTGTAGAGTGAAAAAGTTACACTATTTTCAAGTGGATGGAATGATAATTGTTTATTCACCAATCACTGGGCGAGTACAAGGCTGATCCTTGATCTTGCTCACTTCCCAGTTCTTAATGAATAATGATGAGTTACCAAATAAAACCAAATGGAATTCGTTTTGGAACTGATTTTTATTAAAAACTTATTGAGTTATATACAAATTTACAATATAAACAAAACAGTAGTTCTAAACATTTTAAAGATAAAACAATATATAAATTAAATAACAATAACAAAAACACATGGTTCTTTGTTGTGGAACTGCTGGTTGCCGTAATTGGTGCACTGCTGCGTAAGGTGTTCTCGTTTAATTACCTGCTACTATAGTAGTATAAACGCAACTTTGCACATTCCTGTATTTTTGATTTTTTAAACTAAAATTCCATTATTAATTTTTTTCTGTTTAATTTTTAATTAAACAATAATAGTGTTCTACATCACTCTAACTTCACACTTAAATATACATTTAACAGTGTTAAATTAACACTAGCCAAGCTCTGGCAGAGCACATTAGTGTAAATATGCAATCAGGTGGTGTTCAGTTGACAAAAACGCAAACTTGTTTCGTTCATTTTTCTCTCCGAATTTGTGTTGGAAGAATGCACCAAGCTGTTTAGTTGTGGTTTATAATTATTAACTAAAGGTAAGTCAATTTTAAAGGATTATTATTCAACTTAGTTTATAATGTAAAAAATTGTATTTTGTGTTGGTTTATAAGGTCGAAAATCGCGTTTTGTTTATTGTATAGACAAATTTTAAGTACAGTTCAATTACAGTACAGTTTAATGTATATAATAAGTAAATCGTTTTTTTTGGAAATTTTTAGATGTTTTTCCTAAAAGTAAATTAAAAATTTAGCTAAAACCTTAGCAGTGCGCGATACCAGCAGATGGAATTTTATGATGACAATTGTCAAGTAAAGTTAACTAAAGTACTGAGTTGCAAAGTGGATCTTCAGTTAAAGTTTTATTTTGAGATTATCAATGCAAAATATTATTTTGTGTTTTAAACCTATTTATATTTTAAGTAATTGCCGAAGATTATAACTATAGTTTTATTTTTTGTAGCGTGAAACTTACAATGTATTTACATATTTATATAAATAATTGCCAAAGATGGTAGTTTAATTTTTTGTAACCTAAAACTTACAATAGACTGTATGCAAATAAATTAGTGTAAAAGTGAACCCTTTTAGAGATCTCGAGCTACCGAACACGGTTAGTGTATATACTATAGTAATTTTCAATCAAATAGTGTAGAAAGTCGCACGAACTGTGTTAAATGTCTAACACTATTATAGTGTAATAAGAGTACGATTCACACTATTAGTGCAGTAACTAGAATATAAATTTGTACGAACTTTGTTAAATTTGTTACACTATAAGAGTACAACCCCTAGAGTTAAAACAACACTAAGATTCACACTAAATTTAGGGTGAAAATTTGAACTTTAAGTGTTCTCTAGTGCAGCCTAGTGTAAAGTTTTTTTTACTGTGTACTAAAGGTTGTTCCTAACAACTTGTTAGTCTATTTTCAAGGAATAAATTTTGATTCACTCAGAAAAGTTTGAAATTTTAACGCCGGTAGATTCCCAAGTTGAAAATTTCAGCGCGAATTGCAATAAATAAAACTGTCACTTTGTGTACTTTTGAAGTTATTTTAACATTTTAAAGTATCGATAACACTGTAGGTAAATTTGCAACTCTTGAAATATCACAAAATTTCATGACCATTTTAACACCAAATTAACACCATACATGGTCTATATCGATACAAACCAAAATGGTGTTAAATAAGGTTCGTTGGTCCGGTGTAAATTCAAATACTAAAATGGTGTTAATTTAACTTTCACACAGTATTAAAATAAATTTTACCTGGTGTAAATTGAACTCCTTTTCAGTGTTAAATATTATGTGTTTGTGGTCAAATTAAATCATATTACACAGCAAACGGAAAATTATAGAGGTGTATAGGATGACGCCACGTTTGAATATCGATTTCTAAATCTCCCTACGGTATAGAGTGGTATTCGTCAGTCGAGCGTTTCAATACTCTCCACAGTATAGAGGTCGTAATTTCACTTTTGAACTAGTATTATTTTATTCTTAAAAAAACTATATACGACATGATTGTGATTTTTTTCATTTTATTAATTAATTAAGCTGTGTTGAATATTTTTCCTAAAGGAATAATTGCCAATGGGCCATTAATTCATTTGTTCGTAGATGCTACAATAACCTGCACTGGTGTGTACTTTTTCATCAACCAGATTTAAATATTACAAAACTATACCAGTGGAGATAGTGCAGGGTCTACCAACAGACCTAATTACTAAATTATTAAAGTTTAATAGCATATCGATCAGTTTTCAACATAACCTCTTAAATTTTTAATTCAAATATAGGTACTTTATATAATACATAAATATACTTAACATCATATCCTCTGTGCTTTACATACCTGAGTTGTTACGGTAAATAAAAATCAGACAAAGGAACCAAAGAAAGGAACTATTTTCAACAAAATCATATGGAGAAATGAGAAAATTCATCCATCAAAAGATCAAAACTTCTTGCAATATTACACCCTCTTTTTATACTCTCAGAAATATTGACTAGTACAGTATTAGAGAGACTCCAGTTTCTATAACTTGGTAAAGTAAAGAGAAGTCGAAACCGTTGCGATATTGCATTGCGCTGTTTTTGTATAATTCTCGGGGACATTAACGAAAATCATTGCCAGAAAAATTCGAAAAGCTTGAGTTTCTATGTCTCTGAGGAGAATAGGAATCCGAAGTTGCTGCACCATTGGACTGAACCCTTTTTTAATAATTTCTAGAGACATATATGACTGCACCATTCGACAAGGTCGAGTTTCTACTCCTCTGTTGAATATAGAAAATCAAAATAATGTATCTTGTAAGACACCATTGAGTTTGACTTTAAATATAGTCGTGCATAGGTATAGAGCCGAAAAATATAAAAACAAAGCACGATTCAATACAGTTATGATAAAACTTTAAGATTTGATATTCAAACGCGGAGTCATCCTATACACTTCTATAATTTTTCGTTTGCTGTGTACACCGCAAAAAGGAAAAAAAAGGAAACAGGAAGTTCCTTGACGCATTACTAGTATATTACCAGTGGTATTATTCCAGAAAATGGAACCTTCAACTCGCTAGAGATAATGTTTTTAGTGCGTTCCACTAACTTAAAATACTTCAAGTATTGACAGCTGTTTCCACCTATTCAAGGTCTCTTTAGTATCGAACAACTTGTAGTGTCACACCAAAGCAAAGGACCACCTGCGTTTATATATTCTTCATGTAAGTCAACAGAGGCGAGATTTAAGAACATCACGTGATTCACACCGCCTTTGCCGCGATCGGTACACATTTTCAACCATAATTCATGGTGTTATATTAACACCACTTGGTGTTGGATTTTGACACCATTTTAAGATTACTTTTTACACCACAGATATTTTAAACAGTGTAGCTGCAGCTAAAAAACTTTTTTAGACCTGATACATGTATCAGGTCTAAAAAAGTTTTTCCTATCGGAAGTCCGATCCAGGAATATACTGATATATTATAATTTGTAAAATAATATATTTAACCTTTGGGCCAACATTATACTCAATAAAAAAAATAGCAAAAAAACATATTGAATTTCCTAAATTATCTATAAAAAAACTCTCAGGGACCCCTGTTCCTTTTGATCAATTAACTCAAATTTTGCAATAATTTGTTTTTTTTTAATTTGGAACTGACGTGTGGATCCAGCCAAATTAATTTAATTAATTTATCCCAAATTATACAGGGTGTTTAAATTTATACAGGGTGATTTTCAATATCTTTGAATTTTGACCTGATACAGCTAAACCAAGCACGGATTTGTAATCTAAGATTGATAACGGCATTGTTAATGATGAAAATTACGTCAAAAATGTTTATTGAGAGGTTTATATTATTTTCACATAGATATCGCTTTAAACAATTATTTAATTTAAATCATTTATTAGATAATATTAAGTAAAGTTAAAAGTAAAACACAACACGTTAATATATTAACATGTCATACTTTACCCAATATTATTTTACAGCTTGTTTATTAATTTAAACTAGCGAATTATTAATTTTTTTTCAATATAATACCATTTTTATTTTTACTCGCCATTTAAATTTGACTATAGTGAAAAAGTGTACTGTCCATAAAATTTAAATATTGATAATTTAATTTGTAGGTACCGTTTTGTAACTAAGGGGCTTTACCAAATTAAAAATCCTTAAAATATTACCTAATATTAAACTATAAAAAAAATCCCTAAAATATTACCTAATATTTTGAAAAACAACATTGCAAAGTGATTAAGATGGCCATGTGGAGCTTGTAAACAAACAAAGACCCCTCATTCTTAGGCTTATGGTCCAACGCAGTGGTTGTGTTCATTAAATTTTGTTTACTTATTTAATTGCAATATAAAGTGCAGTTATATCTTGTAAAAGTGTGTTAACAAAAAGGATTCATTCGGTTTAGGTAAGTTATAATGTCAATTAGTTGAGTAACAAAAATAGACAAATTTTCATAATTCAAAAGAAATTTTGTACTTATTTTCATTCATACTGGATGGTTGAATTCCACTGAGACAATTCCAACTTTCTTAAATTGTTGTATTCTATACTTAATTAATTAAACCTTAAACAATTAACAATTAATTAATATTCGCAAATAAAACAATGCGATATATGAGACTATTCCACTCATTACTTTTTGGACCAATCAGATTTCAGAAAACGAGTGGTTTTTTCAGTTTTGCAGCCAGTGCCGGTTTAAGTTAGTTCGCCGCCCGGTTCTGGCAAAAACACAACGCCCAATGCTTTAAAATATTACTTTTTTAAAAACATTTTTAATTTTTTAAGTCTTACTTTCTCACGTCAAGTGGAAGATTAGGTTGGTTAGGCTGGTATCTAACAGTCAGGGCCGTAGCGACGGACTCAGGGGCCCCGGTGCAAAACTTTAGGATAGGATAGGATATCGAAAATTACGATTTTTTAGTAAAACTTTTTAGTTTTGGGGGCCCCTTTGAGGTCGGGGGCCCTGGTGCACCGCACCGCCTGCACCAGCCTCGCTACGGCCCTGCTAACAGTAAACTTAGTATCCTATAAAATATAAAATGAGCCTTTATAAACAAATTATAAAAACTAATCAAAAGCACTAACTAAAAAATAAAACATTCTTTGGTTTATATAAACAATACTAAGTACTAAGAAAAACTAATCAAAAGTTATAAATAAATAAAAAATTATTCTTTGGTTTAAATAAATATTGAGAAATCCTAATACTAATAATTAAAAGGTTGTTTTCAA
Organism: Brassicogethes aeneus; assembly: GCA_921294245.1. NCBI lineage: Eukaryota > Metazoa > Arthropoda > Insecta > Coleoptera > Nitidulidae > Brassicogethes > Brassicogethes aeneus. The sequence continues at coordinate 5,426,302 of OV121142.1, read as the reverse complement.
GTCTTTATAGTAGCAAATTGTTTTATAACACTTTACATTTATTTCATCTAGCAGGTCTTGATAAATGGACAGAATTGCTAAGGAGTTAAGTCTTTCTTGGAGAATTGTATTTCTTAGGTAGTTCTTTACCCTTTTTAGAGCAGAAAAAGATCGTTCACCACTTGCATTTGAAACCATTATAAAAAAAAATCGCAGACAATTATTTATATTCGGAAATGAAGATATTATATTATTTTCGTATAAAACTTATACTAATTCCAATGGAGTTTTTATTTTTATTTCCGAAAGGGAAGTTACCAGTTTCTTGAGTTGGACACATTTTTGAGGAAAAAACTCATCCAAATCCTCCACGAAGATTTATGCTTTTGGATTAAACAAAAATTCAAATTTGTTTGTGCCAGATTTCTAGCTATCCTATCGACAAATGATTTCGGATTATAGATTGTCAATTATTAAAATAAAACATATTGTTCGCATTGTTTCTTTTTTGCTTAAACTTGCCTCTGAATTATTTTCTTCAAATTGTAATTTTCTTATGATTATCCGCTTCTGAGCATAATTTTCGTTTCCTGTTAATTTCCTCGTAATGATCAAAATGATATCACGTAAAAAATCAAAGTTCTTAACTAAAAATGACAAAAGATGAGCATTTGTGCTTAAATCCATATTTTGTTTTTGGACTGCTTTATTGGTTTCATTAACCCTTTGCAAAACGTCTATCCAAAAAGTTCAAATTATTCCGTTTCCAATAAATAAGTTTTTCTGATGGAGAAGCTGCTTTAACTCTAACAACATTTTTCTCATTTGTATCCGTTGTATCCGCCGTCGCAGTGTCGCAATAATTTTTTTTTCTAAATTCCAACGATTAAGTATTTTTTTTAATAATGGGCGGTACGCGGTACCGCCCCAAAAATATTTACCGCCCGGTGCTATAGTCCCCAAAAAACCCCTGTTAAACCGGCACTGTTTGCAGCGATAAAACTACTATTCAGGTGACAATACAATTCATTAATATTAGAACCAATAAAATGCCAGTATTCCATAGTGACGTATTTTATCACAGCGGCAATAATTTTTATCATCTTGTTTACACGTTACTATGAATTTTGACGTTTTTTTTGATTTGACATCTGTTGTCATTTAAATTCTGTTTTTGATATATATCAATAAAATAATGAATTATAAACTCTAAAAGATCGATGGGTTGGTGTAAACGATAATAAAATTAAGGTAAGTTTGAATAAATAAGGTTTATTAAAGTCTTTTTATATTTTAAAGCACATTTTAATTTCAAATGTCAAACTAAAAATTCGTTAAATCCTAAAATTCATTATATTTTCTCACTAAATATAACTCGTGGTATGATTAATTATCGATGATATTTACTCATTAAAACCGAAGCAGCACATTTCACTCGTCCTGCGGACTCGTGAAATCTGCAGCTCGGTTTCAATTCGAAAATATCATCGATGATAATCATACCACTTGTTATATTATGGGTGAAAAAACCACTCGTTTATGGGTGAAAATCAAAAAATCTTTGGAAAACGACCTACAACAATTAAAAAACTAAAATGTTGCTTTTTGTCCATTAAACTTTTTAATATTCTAAAATAAAGATTTCGCAACATAATAAAGCTTATCTTTGAGATCAAGGAAAGGTAGTTTTTTGTTATGTTGATAATTGTTGTCTTCTGATCTCAATTATGTCTAGTCGGTAACAGTATAGTTTGTCGGGAATAAAGGTTCTGTAAATGGAATAATAATCAAAATATATGTTTAAAAAAATACTTATAGTAAATACCATTATAATCAAAATTGCAAATATTGGTGTTATACATCAGAAAAATTTAACAAATCTCATATCGATATCAAAATTTTACCGCTAGAACAGTTACCGATTAGACATCGTAAAAAAATACGGTAGCGTTTTTATGCAAACAAGCCTAAATATATTTTTTTAATGCATAAACAGAAAAACTTACCTAAACACTAACTTACATAAACACTAACTCTAGCACACTAACCAACAAATGACAGGTATTACGTATCCTGGCGGATTTTAGGCGAAATTACAGTTATCGTTACCGACAGGATGCGATCAAAGCAGACAGTCTGTTACCCAAAGGCTGGATCTTTAAAACCAAATTGTTTTTAAATAAAATGTAATTTATTTAATACTTGGTGTTAGTTTCTTTAAAGTGATTTACATTTGTCCTGTTTTTAAAAATGATTTGATTGAAAAATCTAGCGTAAAATTGTAAAACGTAATAAGGGACGCGTTACCGACGAGACAAAATAGCTCTTTGTTTTTCTTTTTAATCGATGTTTTTAAATCTGGGTAAATATTTAATATAAATCTCGTATAATTAACATGCAGAAATAATACTAATAAGTTTTGAGACACTTCACTTCTTTTTCTAATTTTTAATTAGCCAAAGACGCCTAGGTACCTAAACATTTTTTGACAACCAATTGGTTGCTATGATAAAAATAATTGTCACTGTTGACGTTTTTAATTTTAAAATTAAAATGTTAAAAAATATGCGTTTTGGTCCAAAAATCATACAGAAATTGAATCAGCAGTTAAAAATATTCGTGAAATAGTCTTGCCGAATACCACTCGTGATAAAATTTTCCCTGAAAAATTTTTTGATTTTTATTTACTCAAGATTTTTCCTTGGAAATTTCGCTCGTGGTATTAACTTCAAACCACTCGCCTAGCGGCTCGTGGTCTTAAAAATTAATGCCACTTGCGAAATTTCCAAGAAAAAAACATTCGTATAAAAATCAAAAATTTTATCGGTAAAATTTTACCTCTAGTGGTATTATATACGATATAACTACAGGGTGGGTTATAAAGATTAGCGGTTTTACACAATTTATAGCAAAAGTTAACGATATTATGTTTAGTAATGTATAAGACCATTGAACATTTTTTAAAATGGCGCTTAATATTATACTTTTTTTACAGAACCTAAATAATCCCATGGACGAGAACGAGGTATATTTATTTGGTGACAACACCGAAGATAGTATTTACATTATAGACACTAAGGTTGTAGAAAAGGAAAACGATTGTCGGGCCGAGTAAGTTTTTTTTATATTTATAATGCATACACAAAATATATGTAAATATTTTACTCAATTTTGGTCAAAAATTCGTAAATGAGCTTTTAAGTTAAGGGTTAAATAATCCTATTTTAAATGTATGATAATTTTCAAGTAATGGTAATTCTGACAATGTAAGATTCAAAATAATTAAAATATTTTAAAAATTAATTCGTTTACGTAATATTTAATAAAAAAAATGAAACGGTGTTTTCTAGCATTTAATACTTAATAAAAAATTGTTTTAGCTGTGAAACCTTAGATACACATGCATCCATTGATAGTGTTAAATTGAGTAATTCTTCTGAAGGCTCCAGAAATTCCGGACAATCCCAAGTCAAGAAAGAAATTAAAGAAGAATTAGAGAAGCATTGCCTGGATGATTTACATGTTGAAAGCGAGTAAGTATTATTTTTAGTTCGCGCGATGATTAACTAAAACCTACATTTTAATTTTTTTAATTTAATTTAAAGCGACAAAAATAATAATAAGATGCTATTTTTCGGCAGATAAATCCTTACTTTGCCACAAAGATATTAAAACTTAACATTAGGGTGTTTCACAATTATATGGAGAAAGTATACCTATTTAATATGTGGTCTATGGTTATGTTCATTTGTGTTCATGCTTAACTTATACTCATACTCATTTACTAATATTCAGCTCTGAAAAGTTGAAAAGCAAGAGATTGGTTGATTTCTTTTAGAGTACTTAACAGATTGGGAAATTGGACATCTGATCCGGTTGTCTCAGAATGTCGTATAAAGTGTTTTAAGAGGAGAGTTATTAATGATACTGCCGAACAGGCAATCAGTCTTATTCAAAAATACAACGAATTATTGAACAAGAACGAAGAACAGATTCAGTATATTTACCTAGCTAAAAAAGTCGTATATTTTAATTTAATTGTTTCATATTATTAATTTTCCTATTATACGTTATACGTTGTGGGCGACCTTTAAATGTTATTCGATTTCAAAGAGACAAAATATTTAAAACTTTTAATACCCATTCATAATTTTAGATCTGAAATTAAAGATAGTGCTGAAGAAAGTGACAATTCTGATGTTGGAGATGAAAGTGAAGATTTCTATTGCAATATTAAGGAAGAAGGAAGGGACGGTGACTTTTCTGAAGACGATGATAAAAATTCGGCACACAATGAAGATAAAGATGAGGATGAAGCCATGTTTGAGACGAAAATCGAGGTGGAGTATCATGGGGTTCAATGTAGTGATATGAGTGGCAAGGAAAAATTATTTAAATGTGACTTTTGTCTTAAAAAATATCAAACGAAGAGGAGTTTATTAGTTCATAAAAAGAATTTACATTTAAAAGACAAAACGGAACAATTTAAATGTAACAAATGTGATTACGTAACTTTAAAAAAACATTATTTGAAAAGGCATTTAAAAATTCACGATAAAAAAAATTATTTGAAATGCCATTTCTGTCCATACATGGCTGCCGAACTACAGACCTTAAATTCACACATTCTAAGCAAACATAAAATAGAAAATAAAGGAGAAAATAAAATAAAAATAAAAGGTAAAATCCATGCGTGCACTAAATGTACATATTCAACTCTAAATAAAACAACTTATGAAAATCATATAAAAGTTTGTTTGAAATTGAAAAATGTCGAATGGTATAAGTGTCAAATTTGCCACTATAGAGCTATTCTAAAAAGTAATTTAACAAAGCATATTAAAACTCATACTAAAATAAAAGACTTGAAATGTTCTTTCTGTCATTTTCAATGTAACAGAAAAAATAGTTTAGACAACCACATTTTAAGAAAACATTTGGATTTATTGAACGAAAACAATAAAAATATCATCACTTCCAAAATATATTCTTGCAATTATTGTACTTATAAATCAATATGGGCAAATAATTTTAAATATCATTTAAAAAATAACCATTAACAAAAGTATACATTATATTAAGGATTTAAAAATGTATTTGTAAGGTAGCTTTACACTTCGCGTATTGCGATTGCAATCGCTTGAAAATTGGTTAAAAAAGTGTGTCTCCAAAATCTCGGCGATTAAAATCATTTATATGAAAGAACTTGTACAGCTACCTATTGCTTTCAATATTTGTTACATAATTTTTTTGTATTGTATTCGTGTAATTGTTAATATAAGGTCTTATTTAGAAACTAATTTGGTTTTTATTTAACCCTCTCCAAATGTATACAGGGCGTCTCAGAAGTTGGGCACCACCTTAAAGGTGGAAGATCTACGGACCCACAGGAATCCTAGAAAATTGTAAAAATAATCCCCCGAAATCCTAGAAAATTGTAAAAAATCTACGTTTATTATTTAAAAAGATATGAGATCGTAAACATTAAGTTTTTAAATTTAAAAACAATAATAACCTAGATTACAATGTTTCTAGTCTATATAGATTGGTTAGGAATTAAAGTTTCATTTTATACAAAAAATGCATTCTAGGATTTTAACTTTAACGCATGCGTTTGGCAACAGGATGTGCACAACAATTAATTAGTTAATTGATTGTTATCTGTTTATGGTTAAAATTCAAAATTATATTCTCATAGCATTTCTGTTAAATATTGATATGTATTTATTTAGTGAGTTGTACTCTCTGAGTATTGTGATCTGTGTGTTGTGTTTGAAGAAGACTTAAAAATATCAATCAGTAGGTATATTAGTTCCTGACAAAAACCTGTATTTGCTTCTGTTAAGTCTGACGTAAAATAAATAACCTCTAAGCAAAAGTAGGTAACGAATCTGAACAATTAAATTAGCGTAGGGGAGCGGGGGGGAATTGGAGCCACCTAAGGAAATATAATTCCAAACATGTTAATATTAGCCTTTTTTTAAATTTAAATAACTAAATATAAAGGTTCACATGTATAGTTCATTTATATGTAAACAAAATTTAAAAAAATTTACTATAATGGAATTAATAAAAAAAAACGAAAAAAATGCATTTGGCTCCCATTACCCAATCACGCGGGTAATTGGAGCCAACGTTGTTTTAATAGTTGAAGTAAGAATACTGGCTTGGGAAGGAATAGGGACAAACTAAAACTAAAGAAAGGATAAACAATAGTAGTAATTATTTGTATTTATTAAAAAAAATGGTACAAATATGCATATTTAACATGTTTAACCCGAGGTTCCACCCTAGTTCTTCCTGTCTAAACAAAAATCACAAACATATCCTTCATTAGCCACCAACTGAGCAGCCCTTTGAAGGTCTTCTGGTGTCCATGAACCCTTTTCGGTCTTCCTTTTCCATGTTCTGGGCATCTAAAAGAAATCTATTTATAAATAACAAATAGATAGGGTAATGGGAGCCAATGGCTCCAATTACCCCAAAGGTAGATTTTTTCTTTAAAATGATTAAAATAAAAAATAAAAAATTTAACAGAAAATCAGATATGATTTAATAAAACTACATACTTTTACGAAGCTACGCTGATAAAATAGTTTGGATTAGACAAAAAGCAGTATTACTTACCACGCTACTAATTTGCACGTGTCACTCTAGAAGCGTAAAAGAAATTCGCAGCACTCCCGCCAACAAATAAAAACGAACTGAATTAAATTAACATAATGTAAGGGTGCCAGCAGAGCTCAAGGTCAAGCGTTGGAAGCTTTCAGAAGTTGTAATATGGCGTTCCAACATGTAATAATAAGGTGGCTCCCATTACCCACTGGCTCCCATTCCCCCCCGCTCCCCTACTGAGTTTTTGAAATAAAATAGGTACCGTTTTTATTACTAAGGTGCTTTACCAAAATAAAAATACTTAAAATATTACCTAATATTTTAAAATTTACCCACTTTGTCCATTTTATACCTAAGGGGCATTACTAAAATAAAAAAAATCCCTAAAATATTACCTAATATTTTGAAAATCAACATTCCAAAGCGATTAAGATGGCAATGCAGGGCTTGTAAACAAACATTCTTAGGCTTATGGTCCAACGCAGTGGTTGTGTGTTTTATTAAATTTTGTTTACTTATTTAATTGCAATATAAAGTGCAGTTATATCTTGTAAAAGTGTGTTAACAAAAAGGATTCATTCGGTTTAGGTAAGTTATAATGTTAAGTAACAAAAATAGACAAATTTTCATAATTCAAAAGATATTTTGTACTTTCATTCATACTGGATGGTTGAATTTCACTGGGACAATTCCAACTTTCTTAAATTGTTGTATTCTATAATTACTTAAACCTTAAACAATTCATTAATATTCGGAAATTAAAAAAATACGATATTGCGGTTTTAAAGAATTTATAGCAAAAGTAAACCATATTTTGTTGTTTGTGTAGTAATGTATACATGTATACGAGCCCTAACCACAAAATGTTCGGACACTTCATAATTTATACAGAAATATTTTTCGTAAATACTATCTCAAAATTATTAGAGGTTATGAAAAATTCAGCTCATTTTAGCATATACCCCTCGAAGCGATTTTTATTTTTAAAAATTTTACCTTTTATTTTTAGCTTTTAAAAAAAGGCTAACTTTTAAACTTTTTTTTGTATGAGTAAAAAAAGTAAAGTAAATGGACCCATTAAAAAGAGCATAAAATATTATACAAACCTGAAAATTTGGTAAAAAATAAATTTTCTTAGGAAACGAGAGATTATGCAGATATATACATATATTGTTATATATATATATATATATATATGTAAAATGGCGCTTAAATTAAGCGATTTAATATTATACTTCTTTTTACAGAACCTAAATAATCCCATGGACGAGAACGAGGTATATTTATTCGATGACTTTGTCACCGAAGATAGTATTTACATTATAGACACTAAGGTTGTAGAAAAGAACAACGATTGTCGGGTCGAGTAAGTACATATTTTAGATTTAATTTGTATGAGTTTATAATGACATTATATAGACAAGTTCTGTGCAAGCAGAATTTAAATTGAAGTTTGCGAAAAAAGTTAGTTTTTAAGTGTGTCCCCCAGTCTCCTGCCCCTCCAAATTAAGATAATTCAAATTAAAGTGGTACAATATTTAATTCACTGTTTATCGATAAATTTCAAATTTTATTAAAAAAATTCAAGCATTACAGATTTTATACCATTTCTATTTTTTTAAGTTTATTAAAAGAAATAATAAAAATTAAAAATGGTATAAAACCTGTAACTCTTTTTAAAAAGATTAAATTGGTGTTTTGTAGCATTTAATACTAAATAAAAAATTGTTTTAGATGTGAAACCTTAGATACACATGCATTCATTGATAGTGTTAAATTGAGTAATTCTTCTGAAGGATCTAGAAATTCTGGACAATCCCAAGTCAATAAAGAAATTAAAGAAGAAATAGAGAAGCATTGCCTGTATGATTTACATGTTAAAAGCGAGTAAGTATTATTTTTATTTTAAAAATAAAAATTATTTTTTTAATGTTTTAAATTTAATTTAAAGCATTTAAAAATCCGGCAACAATGCACAGAAAAAACGCTAGCATATATGCTATAGCATGAATGGGTGAGCCATTAAAGCAATGGGATCTTGTAATCCGTATTCCTGAATAACAGTTCCTATAATTCCAATAGGTAGTTAGCACTTGGTTTTTATTCGTTTACTGTTTTTAAATTAACAACAAGAGTTATCGCTTCTAAATCTATTGATATTTATATTGATATTTATTTGTTAAAATGTAAGAATGTTATTGTATTAATAAATACTAATTTGATTTATTTAATAACGTTACTATTATATGTATACTATGTATACATTTAACGCAATAAATTCTTTGACATTTTGGCAAAATATTTCCTTATTTTGGTTTAATAGTAATTAATTGAGCACACAACAATTTAGATTGCTTCAATTTTAATGCATTCAATGACAGCGTTGTTCGTCGTTTTTTTGTGTGTGCGTAAATTAAAAATAAAAATAATTTTACAATATATATATCCTATGCTATTTGCCACAAAGATATTAAAAGTTAACATTAGGGTAATACACAATTATATGGAGAAAGTATATTTAATCTGTGGTCTATGGTTATGTTCATTTGTGTTCATGCTTTACTTATACTCATACTTACCTATACCAATATAAAAGTATATAAAACTAGAAGATCGGTTGGTTTCTTTCAAAGCACTTAATGGGTTTGGAAATTTTGACGACAATGTCTACAAAAACAAGCAATGACGGTAAAAAAACTACAAAATTAAATCACGTCGCATTAATTAAAGTAAGGAAATCGATCTTGCTATAGACAATTTTGTTAGGTACTGAAAGAACTAGCTGTTTCTTTGATGTCGTTATTATTGACGGAAAATGCAAAGTAAAGAATTTCTTAAAGTTCCACCTCAGAATGGGCCATCTGTGTTGTAAGATGATAGTTGTTAATGATAATGCCGAACAGGGAATCAGTCTTAATCGAAAATACAACCAGTTAGTGAACAAGGACGAAGAACAGATTTAGTATATTCTTCACCTAGCTAAAATCACCTAAGCCATCAAAAGCCTCCCTTATATTTTGAGTTTAGTGTTTCATATTATAAATTTTTCTATTAAACGTTTTACGTTAAGAGACAAAATATTTAAAACTTTTATTTTTTGGATCACCCTAATACCCATTCATAATTTTAGATCTAAAATCAACGATAGTGCTGAAGAAAGTGACAATTCTGATGTTGGAGATGAAAGTGAAGATTTATATTGCAATATTAAGGAAGAAGGAAGGGACGGTGACTTTTCTAAAGAAGATGATAAAAATTCGGCACACAACGAAGATAAAGATAAGGATGAAGCCATGTTTGAGACGAAAATCGAGGTGGAATATCATGGGGTTCAATGTAGTGATATGAGTGGCAAGGAAAAGTTATTTAAATGTGACTTTTGTCTTAAAAATTATCAAACAAAGTGGACTTTATTAAAACATGTAAAGAATTTCCATTTAAAAGACAAAACGGAACAATTTAAATGTAACAAATGTGACTATGTAACTGGAATAAAATGTTATTTTAAAAGGCATTTAAAAATTCACGATAAAAAAAAATGTTTAAAATGTCATTTCTGCCCACACATGGCTGCCGAATTAAAGACTCTAAATGCGCACATTCTAAGCAAACATAAAATAGAAAATGAAGGAGAGAATAAAATAAAAATAACAAGTAAAATCCATGAGTGCACTAAATGTACATATTCAACTCCATATAAAACAACTTATGATAATCATATTAAAGTTTGTTTGAAATTAAAAAATGTCGAATGGTATAAGTGTCAAATATGCCAATTTAGAACTATTCAAAAAAGTAATTTAACAACGCATATTAAAACTCATACTAAAATAAAAGACTTTAAATGTTCTTTCTGTCATTTTCAATGTAACGGAAAACGAAATTTAAACAACCACATTTTAAGAAAACATTTTCATTTGTTGAACGAAAACAATAAAAATATCATCACTTCCAAAATACATTCTTGCAAATATTGTACTTATAAATCAACAATGACAAATGATTTTAAAGAGCATTTAAAACATCATCATTAAAATTTAGTGTATTTGTAAAGTAGCTTTACACTTCTCGTATTGCGATTGTTTTAGCTTGAAAACTTGTTGAAAAATTTGTTTTAACAAAAATCTTAGCGACTACTATGATTTTCAAGAAAGAACTTGTAAATCTATTGTTCGTAATATTTGTTACATAATTCGGTTGTGTTGTGTCCGTGTAAATGTTAATAAAAATTTCTTTATTTAGAAACTATTTGTTTTTTATTTAAACGAAAATTGTAAAAAAATCTACCTTTATTATTTAAAAAGATATGAGATCGTAAATATTAAGTTTTTAAACTTAAAAATAAAAATAACCTAGATTATAATGTTTCTTGTTTTATTATCATGATACTACATAATGTGCTTATTATATAGATTAGGTTAAGAATTAATGTTTTATTTTATAAAAAAATGCATTTTAAGATTTTTACGACAGGATGTGCAACAATTGATTATTACAACAATGAATTGGTTATATAATTGACTGTTACCTGTTGACATCACACCATAGATTACAGTTATGGTTAAAATTCAAAATTTTTCAAAATTATATTCATTCATAGCATTGCTGTTAAATATTGATATGTATTTATTTAGTGAGTAGTACTCTCTGATTATTGTGATCTGTGTGTTGTGTTTGAAGCAGGCTTAAAAAATGTCAATCATTATTGTTAATATATGTTTAGTTTTTCTTCAAAGATCTATACGCTTAAGAAGTATCGGGTTTTCGCAACGCGCGCGCCATCTGGTGGACTTCAAAAGCATTGCAGAATTGTCAAAAATACATTTAAAGCATACGAACTGTACATCATTTTTAAATAAATAGGTAGTTTTTTCACAAAAGAGAGGAAGGCAGAAGTCTTACTCGACAAATTTTGTTCAATTGCACAGCTAAATCGCGCACGTTATTTGTGCTTTACGTTGCAAGGAAAAAACTAAAAAACTGGTTTAGACTCGATTTCGATTGATTATTCTTTATATCATTGATTGATAAACTCAACGCTTAAATGCTTAGTTACGTTAGTGTGTGTATTTTATCTAAGGGATCATGGTGAATTATTGTGTTTTTAATTGTAAATAAAATTCAAGAACTAAATCGTTGCATTTTCATGTTTTGCCAAAGGATCCAATTCCGTAATTACATTTGTTGGTGCAGAATTAACTACATAATGATAACTTTACCTAATATAATTTATATTTAAGTTTGGACATTTTTAAGAAATTAGTAAAAAATAATTTTTGCACAAACTTAACCTTAAAATCAACCATTTTTATATTTAAGTTCTCTAAAAAACGCCAACAACTGCATTTTAAACAACAAAATATACCTACGAATTCATGGCAATATAATATTATATATAATACATAATATAATGGTATTTTACCGTTGAGTGGAGACTTTCTTAATTAACGCTTTTAATAATGTCAATGCTGTTTAAATTTAGACGACTTATTTGTTTGACGATTTTTACTGAATTGAAATGTTTACACTTTTCACGTTAATCACTATTAAAATGTATATTTATTGTATCTAATAGGTACAATTTATATTTACAGAGACTGTGTGCAATTTATTTCTTCAATCAAATTAACACTGTTTATTGGAAAACCGGTAAAAACTAAAATCAGGATTTCCTCTCGAAATAAAGAATTTGACATTTTTTAATATTGTATATTCCTACAACATGATGATTCGAATAAATTACCACTTTATTATAATATCAATGATAATATACGCTACGCGCGCGCCATCTGGTGGCGCTCGATAGCATTATTGAAATAATGGGATTGCCAACAATACATTTGAAGCGTATGAACTGCACATAATTTTTAAATAAATAGGTAGTTTTTTCACAAAAGAGAGGAAGGCAGAAGTAGATATTAGATACTCGACAAATTTTGTTCGCAAAGTTTCAATTGCACAGCTTAACCGCGCACGTTATTTCTGTTTCGCGTTGCAAGTAAAAACTGAAAAACTTTGCTTGGTTTAGTACTCAATTTTGATTTATTATTCTTTATATGCTTACCTTTATATGTAGTTAAGTTAGTGTGTGTATTTTATTCAAGTGATCATGGCGAATGATTGTGTTTTTAATTGTAAATGTAATTCAAAAACTAATTCGAAGTGGCATTTTTATGTTTTGCCAAAGGATAAAATTCGGTACGTATATACGTATATATTTATTTGTGTAAAATTAACTAATAATAGTTTTACCAAATATAAATTATATTTAAGTTTGTACAGTTTTAAGAAATCTAACACAAAAAAATAGTTGTACAAACATAACCTTAAAATCAAACATTTAGAGTCCTCTAAAAAACTACAACTGCATTTTAAAAAGTCAACGACAAAATATATCCACGAATTCATGGCAACATAATATAAATAATACCTGGTTTTGGTCCTTTACCGTTAAGTGGAGACTTTCTCAATCAACGCTTTTAATAATTCATAACATTATGAATCAAGTGATATCATTTTTTTTACGAATTTTACTGGATTGAAATGTTTACAATTTTTACGTAAATCATTCCTAAAAATGTATGGTTCTTGTATCTAATTTATTTTTGTATTCGGATTTCCACCATGTACAGGGTGTCCCATAATTAAGAAATATTACTTTTCTATTTAAACTAGATTTATTTAACTGAACTGAATTTGACATATACCTACAAATATGTAATTTAAATCATTTTTTAGATAATATTAAGTACCGATTTGTCGTAGTATGCAACTCGTTTATAAACTTTTATAGACACTTATTTAATTAATTACTCGCTCGTGCCTAAAATGGCATTTATCAACCTTGATACTTAGGTAATGTTCTATAGTATATTAGGTGTCATGCTTTACCCAATATTATTTTACAGCTTGTTTATTAATTTAAACTAGTGAATTATTATTTTTTTTCAATATAATACCATTTTTATTTTTACTGTCCATAAAATTTAAATATTGATCATTTAATTTGTAGGTACCGTTTTATAACTAAGGGGCTTTACCAAAATAAAAATCCATAAAATATTACCTAATATTTTAAAATTTACCCACTCCGTTTTATAACTAAACTATAAAACAAATCCCTAAAATATTACCTAATATTTTGAAAAACAACATTCCAAAGTGATTTAGATGGCCATGTGGAGCTTGTAAACAAACAAAGACCCCTTATTCTTAGGCTTATGGTCTAAAGCAGTGGTTGTGTGTTTCAATAAATTTTGTTTACTTATTTAATTGCAATATAAAGTGCAGTTATATCTTGTAAAAGTGTGTTAACAAAAAGGATTCATTCGGTTTAGGTAAGTTATAATGTTAATTAGTTGAGTAACAAAAATAGACAAATTTTCATAATTCAAAAAAAAATTTGTACTTTCATTCATACTGGATGGTTGAATTTTACTGGGACAACTTTCTTAAATTGTTGAATTTTATACTTACTTAAACCTTAAACAATTAATTAATATTCGCAAATAAAACATATATGAGATATAACTACATGTAGGGTGGGCAAAAGTTATATACCTATTATGTTTAGTAATGTATATGACCATTGTACATTTTGTAAAATGGCCCTTAATATTATACTTTTTTTTACAGAACCTAAATAATCCCATGGACGAGAACGAGGTATATTTATTCGATGACTTTGTCACCGAAGATAGTATTTACATTTTAGACTCTAAGTTTGTAGAAAAGGAAAACGATTGTCGGACTGAGTAAGTTTTTTTTTATATTTATAATGCATACACAAAATATATGTAAATATTTTACTTAATTTTTGTCCAAAATTCATAAATGAGCTTTTAAGTTAAGGGTTAAATAGTCCTATTTTAAATGTATGCTAATTTTCAAGTAATGGTAATTCTGACAATATAAAATTCAAAATAATTAAAATATTTTAAAGATAAATTCGTTTACGTGATATTTAATAAAAAAATGAAACGGTGTTTTCTAGCATTTAATAATTAATAAAAAATTGTTTTAGTTGTGAAACCTTAGATACACATGCATCCATTGATATTGTTAAATTGAGTAACTCTTCTGAAGGCTCCAGAAATTCCGGACAATCCCAAGTCAATAAAGAAATTAAAGAAGAAATAGAGCATTGCATGGATGATTTACCTGTTGAAAGCGAGTAAGTATTATTTTTAGTTCGCGCAATGATTAACTAAAACCTACATTTTAATATTTTAAATTTAATTTAAAGCGGCAAAAATAATAATAAAATCTATAAATCCTATGCTATGCGATAAATCCTTACTTTGCCACAAAGATATTAAAACTTAACATTATGGTGTTCCACAATTATATGGAGAAAGTATATTTAATATGTGGTCTATGGTTATGTTTATTTGTGTTCATGCTTAAATTATACTAGTCCTCATTTACTCATACTTCCTAAAACAATATTCAGCTCTGAAAAGTTGAAAAACAAAAAGATTGGTTGGATTCTTTCAGAGCACTTAACAGATTGGGAAATTGGCCATCTGATCCGGTTGTCTCAGAATGTCGTATAAAGTGTTTTAAGAGGAGAGTTATTAATGATACTGCCGAACAGGCAACCAGTCTTATTCCAAAATACGACCAATTATTGAACAAGAACGAAGAACAGATTCAGTATATTCTTTACCTAGCTAAAAACCACCTAAGCTATAAAAAGCCTCCCTTATTATGCGTCGTATATTTTGATTTTAGTGTTTTATTTTATTAATTTTTCCATTATACGTAATTTTAGATCTAAAATCAACGATAGTGCTGAAGAAAGTGACAATTCTGATGTTGGAGATGAAAGTGAAGATTTTTATTGCAATATTAAGGAAGAAGGAAATGACGGTGACTTTTTTGAAGAAGATGATAAAAATTCGGCACACAATGAAGATAAAGATGAGGATGAAGCCATGCTTGAGACGAAAATCGAGGTGGAATATCATGGGGTTCAATGTAGTGATATAGTTGGCAAGGAAAAGTTATTTAAATGTGACTTTTGTCTTAAAAAATATCAAACAAAGTGGACTTTATTAAATCATATAAAGAATTTCCATTTAAAAGACAAAACGGAACAATTTAAATGTAACAAATGTGACTATGTAACTGGAATAAAATGTTATTTTAAAAAGCATTTAAAAACTCACGATAAAAAAAAATATTTTAAATGTCATTTCTGTCCACACATGGCTGCCGAATTAAATAATTTAAAAGCGCACATTTTAAGCAAACATAAAATAGAAAATGAAAGAGAAAATAAAATAAAAATAACAAGTAAAATCCATGAGTGCACTAAATGTACATATTCAACTGTGAATAAATTAAATTATACGAATCATATTAAAGTTTGTTTGAAATTAAAAAATGTCGAATGGTATAAGTGTCAAATTTGCCCCTTTAGAGCTATTCAAAAAAGTAATTTAACAAGTCATATTAAAACTCATACTAAAATAAAAGATTTGAAATGTTCTTTCTGTAATTATCAATGTAACGGGAAAGCTTGTTTGGACAACCACATTTTAAGAAAACATTCTCATTTGTTGAACGAAAACAATAAAAATATCATTACTTTCAAAATACATTCTTGCAAACATTGTAATTTTAAAACAACAATGACAGATTCATTTAATAAGCATTTAAAAGTTCATCATTAAAATTTAGTGTATTTGTAAATTAGCTTTACACTTCGCGTATTGCGATTGTTTTAGCTTGACCCCTTGTTAAAAAATTTGTTTTAACAAAAATCTTAGCGACTAATATCATTTTCAATAATAAAGGTGAAAAATATACAGACCCCCAGGAATCCTAGAAAATTGTAAAAAAATCTGCCTTTATTAATAAAAAAAATATGAGATCGTAAATATTAAGTTTTTAAACTTAAAAATAAAAATAACCTAGATTATAATGTTTCTTGTCTAATTATCATGATACTACATAATGTGATTATTATATAGATTAAGTTAAGAATTAATGTTTTATTTAATACAAAAAATGCATTTTAGGATTTTTACGACAGGATGTGCAACAATTGATTATTACAACAATTAATTGGATATATAATTGACTGTTAACTGTTGACATCACACCATAGACAATAATTGACAGTTAAAATTCCAAATTATAACTATATTTTGTCAAAGCATTTCTGTTAAATATTATGTTATGTATTTATTTGGTGAGTAGTACCACAGAAGTTCTTCTGTGGTAGTACTCTCTGAGTACTACTCACCAAATTTCCTGACAAAAAACTCCCTGTATTTGCTTCTGTCAAGTCTGACGTAAAATAAATAACCTCCAAGCAAAAGTAACGAATTTTACACTTTTTAATATTATATACAACATGATGATTAGAATTAATTACCACTTTATTATAATATACGCTAAGCGCGCGCCATCTGGTGGCGCTCGATAGCATTATTGAAATACTGGGTTTGCCAACAATACATTTGAAGCATACGAACTGCACATCATTTATAAATATACTGCACATCATTTATATAATATATATATATATATACTAAGTTTTTTCACAAAAGAGAGGAAGGCAGAAGTCTTACTCGGCAAATTTTGTTCGCAAAGTTTCAATTGCACAGCTTAACTGCGCACGTTATTTGTGTTTCGCGTTGCAACTAAAAACTGAAAAACTTTGCTTGGTTTAGTACTCAATTTTGATTTATTATTCTTTATATGCTTATATATGTAGTTACGTTAGTGTGTGTATTTTATTCAAGTGATCATGGCGAATGATTGTGTTTTTAATTGTAAATGTAATTCAAAAACTAATTCGAAGTGGCATTTTTATGTTTTGCAGAGGATAAAATTCGGTACGTATATTTATTTGTGTAAAATTAACTAATAATAGTTTTACCAAATATAAATTATATTTAAGTTTGTACAGTTTTAAGAAATCCAACACAAAAAATAGTTGTACAAACATAACCTTAAAATCAAACATTTGGAGTCCTCTTAAAAACTACAACTGCATTTTAAAATAGTCAACGACAAAATGTATCCACGAATTCATGGCAAGATAATATTATAATATATATAATGTAATACCTGTTTTTGGTCTTTTACCGTTAAGTGGAGACTTTCTCAATGAACGCTTTTAATAATTTATAACATTATGAATCAAGTGATATCACTTTTTTTACGAATTTTACTGGATTGAAATGTTTACAATTTTTACGTAAATCATTACTAAAAATGTATGTTTATTGTATATAATTTATTTTTGTATTCGGATTTCCACCATGTACAGGATGTCCCATAATTAAGAAATATTACTTTTCTATCTTAAACTAGATTTAACTGAACTGAATTTGACATATACAAATATTTAATTTAAATCATTTTTTAGATAATATTAAGTATTTGTCGTAGAAAAATTATAGTATGCAACTCGTTTATAAACTTTTATAGACCCTTATTTAATGAATCACTCGCTTGTAAGCTCGCTCGTGCCTAAAATGGCGTTTATCAAACTTGATACATAGGTAATGTTCTATAGTATATTACGTGTCATATTAATTTAAACTAGTGAATTATTATTTTTTTTTTCAATATAATACCATTTTTATTTTTACTGGCCATTTGACTATTTGACTATAGTGAAAAAGTGTACTGTCCATAAAATTTAAATATTGATCATTTAATTTGTAGGTACCTACCGTTTTATAACCAAGGGGCTTTACCAAAATAAAAATCCTTAAAATATTACCTAATATTTTAAAATTTACCCACTCCATTGTATAATAAGGGGCTTTACTAAAATAAAAAAAATACCTAAAATATTACCTAATATTTTGAAAAACAATATTCCAAAGCGATTAAAATGACCATGTAGGGCTTGTTAACAAGCAAAGACCCCTTATTCTTAGACTTATGGTCCAACGCAGTGGTTGTGTGTTTTACTAAATTTTGTTTACTTATTTAATTGCAATATAAAGTGCAGTTATATCTTGTAAAAGTGTGTTAACAAAAAGGATTCATTCGGTTTAGGTAAGTTATAATGTTAATTAGTTGAGAATAGACAAATTTTCATAATTCAAAAGAAATGTTGTAGTATTATATTTTCATTCATACTGGGCGGTTGAATTCCACTGGGACAATTCCAACTTTCTTAAATTGTTGTATTCTATACTTACTTAATTAAACCTTAAACAATGAACTATTAATTAATATTCGCAAATAAAACAATGCGATATATAAGATATAACTACAGGGTGGGTTATAAAGATTAGCGGTTTTACACAATTTATAGCAAAAGTTAACGATATTATGTTTAGTAATGTATAAGACCATTGAACATTTTTTAAAATGGCGCTTAAAATTATACTTTTTTACAGAACCTAAATAATCCCATGGACGAGAACGAGGTATATTTATTCGATGACTTTGTCACCGAAGATAGTATTTACATTTTAGACTCTAAGTTTTTAGAAAAGGAAAACGACTGTCGGGCTGAGTAAGTTTTTTTATAAATATATAATGCATACACAAAATATATGTAAATATTTTACTTAATTTTGGTCAAAAATTCGTAAATGAGCTTTTAAGTTAAGGGTTAAATAATCCTATTTTAAATGTATGCTAATTTTCAAGTAATGGTAATTCTGACGATACATCACGATGTAAAATTCAAAATAATGAATGAATTCGTTTCTGTGATATTTAATAAAAAAATGAAACGGTGTTTTCTAGCATTTAATACTTAATAAAAAATTGTTTTAGCTGTGAAACCTTAGATACACATGCATCCATTGATAGTGTTAAATTGAGTAATTCTTCTGAAGGCTCCAGAAATTCCGGACAATCCCAAGTCAATAAAGAAATTAAAGAAGAAATAGAGCATTGCCTGGATGATTTACCTGTTGAAAGCGAGTATTATTCTTTAGTTCGCGCGATGATTAACTAAAACCTACATTTTAATTTTTTAAATTTAATTTAAACCGACAAAAATAATAATAAAATCTATATATCCTATGCTATTTTTCGGCAGTTAAATCCTTACTTTGCCACAAAGATATTAAAACTTAACATTAGGGTGTTCCACAATTATATGGAGAAAGTATATTTAATATGTGGTCTATGATTGTGTTCATGCTTAACTTATACTCATACTTCCTATAACAATATTCAGCTCTAAAAAGTTGAAAAACAAGAAGATTGGTTGGTTTCTTTTAGAGCACTTAACAGATTGGGAAATTGGCCATCTAATCCGGTTGTCTCAGAATGTCTAAAGTGTTTTAAGAGGAGAGTTATTAATGATACTGCCGAACAGGCAATCAGTCTTATTCGAAAATACAACCAATTATTGAACAAGAACGAAGAACAGATTCAGTATATTCTTTACCTAGCTAAAAACCACCTAAGCTATAAAAAGCCTCCCTTATTATGCGTCGTATATTTTGATTTTAGTGTTTTATTTTATTAATTTTTCCATTATACGTTATAAGTTGTGGGCGACCTTTAAATGTTAATTGATTTCAAAGAGACAAAATATTTAAAACTTTTAATACCCAATTGTAATTTTAGATCTAAAATCAACGTTAGTGCTGAAGAAAGTGACAATTCTGATGTTGGAGATGAAAGTGAAGATTTCTATTGCAATATTAAGGAAGAAGGAAGGGACGGTGACTTTTTTGAAGAAGATGATAAAAATTCGGCACACAATGTAGATAAAGATGAGGATGAAGCCATGTTTGAGACGAAAATCGAGGTGGAATATCATGGGGTTCAATGTAGTGATATGAGTGGCAAGGAAAAGTTATTTAAATGTGACTTTTGTCTTAAGAGATTTCAAACAAAGGGGAGTTTATTAAGTCATAAAAAGAATTTGCACTTAAAAGACGAATTTAAATGCAAGACATGTGATTACGTAACTGTAAAAAAATATTATTTTAATAGGCATTTAAAAATTCACGATAAAAAAAATTATTTAAAATGTCATTTCTGTCCACACATGGCTGCCGAATTAAAGAATTTAAAAGCGCACATTGTAAGCAAACATAAAATAGAAAATGAAGAAGAAAATAAAATAAAAATAACAAGTAAAATCCATGAGTGCACTCAATGTACATATTCAACTTTGAATAAAACAAGTTATGAGAATCATATTAAAGTTTGTTTGAAATTGAAAAATGTCGAATGGTATAAGTGTCAAATATGCCAATTTAGAACTATTCAAAAAAGTAATTTAACAACGCATATTAAAACTCATACTAAAATAAAAGACTTGAAATGTTCTTTCTGTCATTTTCAATGTAACGGAAAACAAAATTTAGACAACCACATCTTAAGAAAACATTCGGTTTTATTAAACGAAAACAATAAAAATATCATCACTTCCAAAATACATTTTTGCAAATATTGTACTTTTAAAACAATATTCACAAGTCAATTAAATAAACATTTAAAAAATCATCATTAAAATTTAATGTATTTGTAATGCCGGGTCTACAATTGTCGCAGGGGTCCGATTGCAGAACATAAGCTTGCGCAAAGCACCCTGCGACGTGGCGATAAACCAAGGTTCTTTTGTCAGCTGGGTGCTTTGCGCAAGCTTATGTACTGCGATCTGCGTCCTGCGACAATTGTAGACCCGTCTTAAGGTAGCTTTGCACTTAACGTATTGTGATTGTTTTAGCTTGAAAACTTGTTGAAAAATTTTAACAAAAATCTACATACCTATTGTTCGTAATATTTGTTACATAATTCAGTTGTGTTGTCTTCGTGTATAATTGTTAATAAAAATTTCTTTATTTAGAAACTAATTTGTTTTTTATTTAACCCTCTTCAAATGTATACAGGGCGTCTCAGAAGTCGCGCACCACCTTTATAAAGGTGGAAGATCTACGGACCCCCAGGAATTCTAGAAAATTGTAAAAAAAACTACCTTAATTATTTAGAAAGATATGAGATCGTACGTTATTGTGTGTATTTTATTTAAGTGATCAGGGCGAATTATTGTGTTTTTAATTGTAAATGTAATTCAACTAATTCGAAGTTGCATTTTTATGTTTTGCCAAAGGATCCAATTCGGTACGTATATTTATTGGTGTAAAATTAACTAATAATAATTTTACGACTACTGCATTTTAAAATAATCAACGACAAAATATATGTACGAATTCATGGCAACATAATATAATAATATATAATACCCGTCTTTTGGTCTTTTACCATTGAGTGGAGACTTTCTCAATCAACGCTTTTAATAATTCATAATCACTTATTTGTTTTATGAATTTTACTGGATTGAAATGTTAACAATTTTCAAGTAAATCACTACTTAAATGTATATTTATTGTATCTAATTTATTTTTTTATTCGGATTTCCACTGTGTACAGGGTGTCCCATAATTAAGAAATTTCACTTTTCTTTTTTATCCATCTTTAGGGGATCCTCTTTTGGGTCTGTGGATTCCTTAGAAAGCATTTTTCTACCTATGTTAGGAACTTTTTTTCTTATTTTTGTACGTGAAATCTGCTGTTAAAATATTGCACGCTAATTATGAGACGCCCTGTATCACATTATACTATATATCTACATTGGCTTAATGGTGCTCAGTTCTTTTAATTTTTATATATATAAAATTACAAATACTGTAAATGAATGTCGTACGTTAATTTTCTATAATTGAATAACAAACTTTTTCTACTTCCAACTTTAAAACGCTCATTATCGTACATGTTTCCATGACATGGGCTGAAGTTAGCTTTAAGTTAGTTGACAGTTGTCAAATGTCTTATGAGCGGTAAAATAAAGTGCTCTTCTTTGTGAAATAATATTAAATGTGAAAATTATTATTAACCACTTGACGCCAATATTTGAAAAAATTATATGAACGTTTGTATTGACCTTTTGATTACGCCGTAGTAGTACAGTTAACTAGATTTAACTGATAAAGAGTTAAAAATTTTGCGTGCAGTGCCCATAACAGATTTTCTTCACTTTTACTTTTAATTTATTATAATAATAGTATACTAAAGGTTGTCCCTAACAACTTGTTAGTCTATTTTCAACGAATAAATTTTGATTTACACAGCAAAATTTGACATTTTAACGCCGGTACAAGTTAGAAATTCTAGCGCGAATTGCAATAAATAAAACTGTCACTTTTTTTACCTTTAACATTTCCCATGTAAGAATTTTAAATACTTTGTGATAATATTTTGCAATTATAGTAAAAAAAAAATCAAAGGTTGACATATTTTCCTAACAATCATATTTTGAAGTTGTTTTAACATTTTAAAGTATCAATAATTTTTAAGTTTAATTAAAATTAACAAATGCATTGTTGAAAATGATGAAAATTACGTCAAAAATGTTTATTGGGATGGTTACTTTTTTTTTGTATTGATGTCGCTTTTCACAAATATTTAATTTAAATCAATTTTAATATTTATAATATTAAGTATTTGTCGTAGAAAAATTATAGTTTGCAACTCGTTTATAAACTTTTCTAGACACTTAGTTAATTAAACCTCGCTCGCAAGCTCGCTCGTGCCTAATTAAAATACGTGACTAAAATGGCGTTTATCAAACTTGATACTTAAGTAATGTTCTATAGTATATTACGTAAAGTTAAAAGTAAAGCACGACACGTTAATATATTAAAGTGTCATGCTTTTAAAGCATTGCTTTACCCAATATTATTAAGCATTGCTTTACCCAATATTATTTTACATCTTGTTTATTAATTTAAACTAGCAAAAATTATAATTTTTTTTTCAATTTAATAAGATTTTATTTTTACAGACCATTTAAATTTGACTATTTGAAATAAAATAAATAAGTGTTATGTCCATACAATTTAAATAGTCTTCATCTTCTTCTATACATTTTATTCTCTCTTTCGAGAGAATTGGACTTGAGCCAATTAGGCTCTTACTGCCCAGTTACAAGTTTTTACGTCCTTGAGCTTCTTGAAGCCATCCACTCACGGACATGTGGAATTTCAAATCTTGAAACATCCACCAAATCGATTGCACAAATCACAAAATACCTCGCTGAAAGGTCAAAGCTTGCGATATTGTCGAGAAATACCGGTATATTTCTATACCGGGAACCCCATTTTATCCTTCCTGGGTCAAAGTCAACTATTTTCACACTATCATGGAGCGATGTACAGCCGTTGAAGGATAAAATCGAATTCATTTAAATAATGATCATTTAAATTGTAGGTACCGTTTTATAACTAAGGGGCTTTACCAAAATAAAAATCTTTGAAATATTACCTGATATTTTAATATTTATCCACTTTGTCCGTTTATAACTAAGGGGCTTAACTAAAATAAAAAATCCCTAAAATATTACCTAATATTTTGAAAAACAACATTCCAAAGTGATTAAGATGGCCATGTGGAGCTTGTAAACAAACAAAGACCCCTTATTCTTAGGCTTATGGTTTAAAGCAGTGGTTGTGTGTTTCAATAAATTTTGTTTACTTATTTAATTGCAATATAATGTGCAGTTATATCTTATAAAAGTGTGTTAACAAAAAGGATTCATTCGGTTTAGGTAAGTTATAATGTTAATTAGTTGAGTAACAAAAATAGACAAATTTTCATAATTCAAAAGAAATTTTGTACTTTCTTTTATTCTGGATGGTCGAATTTCACTGGGACAATTCCAACTTTCCTTAAATTGTTGTATTCTATACTTACTTAAACCTTAAACAATTAACAATTAATTAATATTCGCAAATAAAACATATATGAGATATAACTACAGGGTGGGCAAAAGTTAACGATATTATGTTTAGTACTGTATATGACCATTGTACATTTTGTAAAATGGCGCTTGATATTATACTTTTTTTACAAAACCTAAATAATACCATGGACGAGAAGGACGTATATTTATTCGATGACTTTGTCACCGAAGATAGTATTTACATTATAGACACTAAGTTTGTAGAAAAGGAAAACGATTGTCGGGCTGAGTAAGTTTTTTTATATTTATAATGCATACACAAAATATATGTAAATATTTTACTCAATTTTGGTCAAAAATTCGTAAATGAGCTGTTAAGTTAAGGGTTAAATAATCCTATTTTAAATGTATGATAATTTTCAAGTAATGGTAATTCTGACAATGTAAGATTCAAAATAATTAAAATATTTTAAAAATTAATTTGTTTACGTAATATCTAATAAAAAAAATGAAACGGTGTTTTCTAGCATATATATATTTAACACTATCAATGAATGCATGTGTATCTAAGGTTTCACAGCTAAAACAATTTTTTATTAAGTATTATAATACTTAATAAAAAATTGTTTTAGCTGTGAAACCTTAGATACACATGCATTCATTGATAGTGTTAAATTGAGTAATTCTTCTGAAGGCTCCAGAAATTCCGGACAATCCCGAGTCAATAAAGAAATTAAAGAAGAATTAGAGAAGCATTACCTGGATGATTTACTTGTTGAAAGCGAGTAAGTATTATTTTTTAGTTCGCGCGATTATTAACTAAAACCTACATTTTAATTTTTTAAATTTAATTTAAAGCGACAAAAATAATAATAAAATCTATATATCCCATGCTATTTTTCGACAGATAAAGCCTTACTTTGCCACAAAGATATTAAAACTTAACATAGGGTGTTCCACAATTATATGGAGAAAGTATATTTAATGTGGTCTATGGTTATGTTCATTTGTGTTCATGCTTAACTTATACTCATACTCATTTACTCATACTTCCTATAACAATATTCAGCTCTAAAGATTGGTTGGTTTCTTTTAGAGCACTTAACAGATTGGGAAATTGGCCATCTGATGCGGTTGTCTCAGAATGTCGTATAGTGTTTTAACCAGTCTTATTCGAAAATACAACCAATTATTGAACAAGAACGAAGAACAGATTCAGTATATTCTTTACCTAGCTAAAAATCACCTAAGCCATAAAAAGCCTCCCTTATTATACGTCGTATATTTTGATTTTAGTGTTTCATATTATTAATTTTCCTATTATACGTTATACGTTGTGGGCGACCTTTAACTATTATTTGATTTCAAAGAGACAAAATATTTAAAACTTTTAATACCCATTCGTAATTTTAGATCTAAAATCAACGATAGTGCTGAAGAAAGTGACAATTCTGATGTTGGAGATGAAAGTGAAGATTGCTATTGCAATATTAAGGAAGAAGGAAGGGACTGTGACTTTTCTGAAGAAGATGATAAAAATTCGGCACACAATGAAGATAAAGATGAGGATGAAGCCATGTTTGAGACGAAAATCGAGGTGGAATATCATGGGGTTCAATGTAGTGATATGAGTGGCAAGGAAAACTTATTTAAATGTGACTTTTGTCTTAAGAAATTTCAAACAAAGGGGAGTTTATTACATCATAAAAAGAATTTCCACTTAAAAGACGAATATAAATGCAAGACATGTGATTACGTAACTGTAAAAAAATGTTATTTTAATAGGCATTTAAAAATTCACGATAAAAAAAATTATTTGAAATGCCATTTCTGTCCACACATGACTGCCAAATTACAGAATTTAAAGACGCACATTTTAAGCAAACATAAAATAGAAAATGAAGGAGAAAATAAAATAAAAATAACAAGTAAAATCCATGAGTGCACTAAATGTACATATTCAACTCCATATAAAACAACTTATGATAATCATATTAAAGCTTGTTTAAAATTGAAAAATATCGAATGGTATAAGTGTCAAATTTGCCCCTTTAGAGCTATTCAAAAAAGTAATTTAACAAGTCATATTAAAACTCATACTAAAATAAAAGATTTGAAATGTTCTTTCTGCCATTATCAATGTAACGGGAAAGCTTGTTTGGACAACCACATTTTAAGAAAACATTCTCATTTGTTGAACGAAAACAATAAAAATATCATCACTTCCAAAATACATTCTTGCAAATATTGTACTTATAAATCAACAAGGGCAAATGATTTTAAACAGCATTTAAAACATCATCATTAAAATTTAGTGTATTTGTAAAGTAGCTTTACACTTTGCGTATTGCGATTGTTTTAGCTTGAAAACTTGTTGAAAAATTTGTTTTAACAAAAATCTTAGCGACTAATATGATTTTCAAGAAAGAACTTGTAAATCTATTGTTCGTAATATTTGTTACATAATTCGGTTGTGTTGTGTCCGTGTAAATGTTAATAAAAATTTCTTTATTTAGAAACTATTTGTTTTTTATTTAACCTTTTCAAATGTATACAGGGCGTCTCAGAAGTCGCGCACCACCTTAAAGGTGAAAAATCTACAGACCCCAGGAATCCTAGAAATTTGTAAAAAAATTATTTAAAAAGATATGAGATCGTAAAGAATAAGTTTTTAAACTTAAAAATAAAAATAAACTAGATTATAATTATAATGTTTCTTGTCTTATTATCATGATACTACATAATGTGCTTATTATATAGATTAGGTAAAGAATTAATGTTTTATTTTATAAAAAAAATTCATTTTAGGATTTTTACGACCGGATGTGCAACAATTGATTATTACAACAATGAATTGGTTATATAATTGACTGTTACCTGTTGACATCACACCATAGATTACAGTTATGGATAAAATTCAAAATTTTTCAAAATTATATTCATTCATAGCATTACTGTTAAATATTGATATGTATTTATTTAGTGAGTAGTACTCTCTGATTATTGTGATCTGTGTGTTGTGTTTGAAGCAGGCTTAAAAAATGTCAATCATTATTGTTAATATATGTTTAGTTTTTCTTCAAAGATCTATACGCTTAAGAAGTATCGGGTTTTCGCAACGCGCGCGCCATCTGGTGGACTTCAAAAGCATTGCAGAATTGTCAAAAATACATTTAAAGCATACGAACTGTACATCATTTTTAAATAAATAGGTAGTTTTTTCACAAATGAGAGGAAGGCAGAAGTCTTACTCGACAAATTTTGTTCAATTGCCCAGCTAAATCGCGCACGTTATTTGTGCTTTACGTTGCAAGGAAAAAACTAAAAAACTGGTTTAGTACTCGATTTCGATTGATTATTCTTTATATCATTGATTGATAAACTCAACGCTTAAATGCTTAGTTACGTTAGTGTGTGTATTTTATCTAAGGGATCATGGTGAATTATTGTGTTTTTAATTGTAAATAAAATTCAAGAACTAAATCGTTGCATTTTCATATTTTGCCAAAGGATCCAATTCGGTAATTACATTTGTTGGTGCAGAATTAACTAATGATAACTAATAACCTAATGTAATTTATATTTAAGTTTGGACATTTTTAAGAAATTAGTAAAAAATAATTTTTGCACAAACTTAACCTTAAAATCAACCATTTTTATATTTAAGTTCTCTAAAAAACGCCGACAACTGCATTTTAAACAACAAAATATACCTACGAATTCATGGCAATATAATATTATATATAATACATAATATAATGGTATTTTACCGTTGAGTGGAGACTTTCTTAATTAACGCTTTTAATAATGTCAATGCTGTTTAAATTTAGACGACTTATTTGTTTGACGATTTTTACTGAATTGAAATGTTTACACTTTTCACGTTAATCACTACTAAAATGTATATTTATTGTATCTAATAGGTACAATTTATATTTACAGAGACTGTGTGCAATTTATTTCTTCATTCAAATTAACACTGTTTATTGGAAAACCGGTAAAAACTAAAATCAGGATTTCCTCTCGAAATAAAGAATTTGACACTTTTTAATATTGTATATACCTACAACATGATGATTCGAATAAATTACCACTTTATTATAATATACGCTACGCACGCGCCATCTGGTGGCGCTCGATAGCATTATTGAATAATGGGATTGCCAACAATACATTTGAAGCGTATGAA
Source organism: Brassicogethes aeneus (assembly GCA_921294245.1). Classification (NCBI taxonomy): domain Eukaryota; kingdom Metazoa; phylum Arthropoda; class Insecta; order Coleoptera; family Nitidulidae; genus Brassicogethes; species Brassicogethes aeneus. Next base: position 5,397,836 of record OV121142.1, on the reverse strand, counting down.
CTGCACATAATTTTTAAATAAATAGGTAGTTTTTTCACAAAATAGAGGAAGGCAGAAGTATTAGGTACTCGACAAATTTTGTTCGCAAAGTTTCAATTGCACAGCTTAACCGCGCACGTTATTTGTGTTTCGCGTTGCAAGTAAAAACTGAAAAACTTTGCTTGGTTTAGTACTCAATTTTGATTTATTATTCTTTATATGCTTACCTTTATATGTAGTTAAGTTAGTGTGTGTATTTTATTAAAGTAATCATGGCGAATGATTGTGTTTTTAATTGTAAATGTAATTCAAAAACTAATTCGAAGTGGCATTTTTATGTTTTGCCGAGGATAAAATTCGGTACGTATATTTATTTGTGTAGAATTAACTAATAATAATTTTACCAAATATAAATTATATTTAAGTTTGTACAGTTTTAAGAAATCTAACACAAAAAAATAGTTGTACAAACATAACCTTAAAATCAAACATTTAGAGTCCTCTAAAAAACTACAACTGCATTTTAAAAAGTCAACGACAAAATATATCCACGAATTCATGGCAACATAATATTATAATATATAATGTAATACCTGTTTTTGGTCCTTTACCGTTAAGTGGAGACTTTCTCAATCAACGCTTTTAATAATTCATAACATTATGAATCAAGTGATATCATTTTACTGGATTGAAATGTTTACAATTTTTACGTAAATCATTACTAAAAATGTATGGTTCTTGTATCTAATTTATTTTTGTATTCGGATTTCCACCATGTACAGGGTGTCCCATAATTAAGAAATATTACTTTTCTATTTAAACTAGTTTTATTTAACTGAACTGAATTTGACATATACCTACAAATATGTAATTTAAATCATTTTTTAGATAATATTAAGTATTTGTCGTAGTATGCAACTCGTTTATAAACTTTTATAGACACTTATTTAATTAATTACTCGCTCGTGCCTGAAATGGCGTTTATCAACCTTGATACTTAGGTAATGTTCTATAGTATATTAGGTGTCATGCTTTACCCAATATTATTTTACAGCTTGTTTATTAATTTAAACTAGTGAATTATTTTTTTTTTCAATATAATACCATTTTTATTTTTACTGTCCATAAAATTTAAATATTGATCATTTAATTTGTAGGTACCGTTTTATAAGTAAGGGGCTTTACCAAAATAAAAATCCATAAAATATTACCTAATATTTTAAAATTTACCCACTCCGTTTTATAACTAAACTATAAAACAAATCCCTAAAATATTACCTAATATTTTGAAAAACAACATTCCAAAGTGATTTAGATGGCCATGTGGAGCTTGTAAACAAACAAAGACCCCTTATTCTTAGGCTTATGGTCTAAAGCAGTGGTTGTGTGTTTCAATAAATTTTGTTTACTTATTTAATTGCAATATAAAGTCAGTTATATCTTGTAAAAGTGTGTTAACAAAAAGGATTCATTCGGTTTAGGTAAGTTATAATGTTAATTAGTTGAGTAACAAAAATAGACAAATTTTCATAATTCAAAAAAAAATTTGTACTTTCATTCATACTGGATGGTTGAATTTCACTGGGACAACTTTCTTAAATTGTTGAATTCTATACTTACTTAAACCTTAAACAATTAATTAATATTCGCAAATAAAACATATATGAGATATAACTACATGTAGGGTGGGCAAAAGTTATATATTATGTTTAGTAATGTATATGACCATTGTACATTTTGTAAAATGGCCCTTAATATTATACTTTTTTTTACAGAACCTAAATAATCCCATGGACGAGAACGAGGTATATTTATTCGATGACTTTGTCACCGAAGATAGTATTTACATTTTAGACTCTAAGTTTGTAGAAAAGGAAAACGATTGTCGGACTGAGTAAGTTTTTTTATATTTATAATGCATACACAAAAATAATGTAAATATTTTACAAAATTTATAAATGAGCTTTTAAGTTAAGGGTTAAATAGTCCTATTTTAAATGTATGCTAATTTTCAAGTAATGGTAATTCTGACAATATAAAATTCAAAATAATTAAAATATTTTAAAGATAAATTCGTTTACGTGATATTTAATAAAAAAATGAAACGGTGTTTTCTAGCATTTAATAATTAATAAAAAATTGTTTTAGCTGTGAAACCTTAGATACACATGCATCCATTGATATTGTTAAATTGAGTAACTCTTCTGAAGGCTCCAGAAATTCCGGACAATCCCAAGTCAATAAAGAAATTAAAGAAGAAATAGAGCATTGCCTGGATGATTTACCTGTTGAAAGCGAGTAAGTATTATTTTTAGTTCGCGCAATGATTAACTAAAACCTACATTTTAATATTTTAAATTTAATTTAAGGCGGCAAAAATAATAATAAAATCTATAAATCCTATGCTATGCGATAAATCCTTACTTTGCCACAAAGATATTAAAACTTAACATTATGGTGTTCCACAATTATATGGAGAAAGTATATTTAATATGTGGTCTATGGTTATGTTTATTTGTGTTCATGCTTAAATTATACTATAGTATAATATATTATATTATATTATAATTATACTATAGTATAATATATAAGTGCTCTGAAAAAAACCAACCAATCTTTTTGTTTTTCAACTTTTCAGAGCTGAATATTGTTTTAGGAAGTATGAGTAAATGAGGACTATAGTCCTCATTTACTCATACTTCCTAAAACAATATTCAGCTCTGAAAAGTTGAAAAACAAAAAGATTGGTTGGTTTCTTTCAGAGCACTTAACAGATTGGGAAATTGGACATCTGATCCGGTTGTCTCAGAATGTCGTATAAAGTGTTTTAAGAGGAGAGTTATTAATGATACTGCCGAACAGGCAACCAGTCTTATTCCAAAATACGACCAATTATTGAACAAGAACGAAGAACAGATTCAGTATATTCTTTACCTAGCTAAAAACCACCTAAGCTATAAAAAGCCTTCCTTATTATGCGTCGTATATTTTGATTTTAGTGTTTTATTTTATTAATTTTTCCATTATACGTTATAAGTTGTGGGCGACCTTTAAATGTTAATTGATTTCAAAGAGACAAAATATTTAAAACTTTTAATACCCAATTGTAATTTTAGATCTAAAATCAACGATAGTGCTGAAGAAAGTGACAATTCTGATGTTGGAGATGAAAGTGAAGATTTCTATTGCAATATTAAGGAAGAAGGAAGGGACGGTGACTTTTTTGAAGAAGATGATAAAAATTCGGCACACAATGAAGATAAAGATGAGGATGAAGCCATGCTTGAGACGAAAATCGAGGTGGAATATCATGGGGTTCAATGTAGTGATATGAGTGGCAAGGAAAAGTTATTTAAATGTCACTTTTGTCTTAAGAGATTTCAAACAAAGGGGATTTTATTAGATCATAAAAAGAATTTTCATTTAAAAAACAAATTTAAATGCAATGAATGTGATTTTACTACTTTACACAAAGGTAGTTTAAGAAACCATTTAAAAATTCACGATAAAAAAAATTATTTTAAATGTCATTTCTGTCCACACATGGCTGCCGCATTAAAGAATTTACATTCGCACATTCTAAGCCAACATAAACCAGAAAATGTAGGAGAAAATAAAATAAAAATATCAAGTAAAATCCATGAATGCACTAAATGTAAATATTTAACTGTAAATAAATCAGCTTATGATAATCATATTAAAGTTTGTTCGAAATTGAAAAATGTCGAATGGTATAAGTGTCAAATTTGCCCCTTTAGAGCTATTCAAAAAAGTAATTTAAAAACTCATATTAAAACTCATACTAAAATAAAAGATTTGAAATGTTCTTTCTGTAATTATCAATGTAACGGGAAAGCTTGTTTGGACAACCACATTTTAAGAAAACATTCTCATTTGTTGAACGAAAACAATAAAAATATCATTACTTCCAAAATACATTCTTGCAAACATTGTAATTTTAAAACAACAATGACAGATTCATTTAATAAGCATTTAAAAGTTCATCATTAAAATTTAGTGTATTTGTAAATTAGCTTTACACTTCGCGTATTGCGATAGTTTTAGCTTGACCCCTTGTTAAAAAATTTGTTTTAACAAAAATCTTAGCGACTAATATCATTTTCAAGAAAGAACTTGTAAATCTATTGTTCGTAATATTTGTTACATAATTTGGTTGTGTTGTGTCCGTGTAAATGTTAATACAAATTTATTTATTTAGAAACTATTTGTTTTTTATTTAAACCTTTTCAAATGTATACAGGGCGTCTCAGAAGTCGCGCACCTCCTTAAAGGTGAAAAATATACAGACCCCCAGGAATCCTAGAAAATTGTAAAAAAATCTGCCTTTATTATTAAAAAAAATATGAGATCGTAAATATTAAGTTTTTAAACTTAAAAATAAAAATAACCTAGATTATAATGTTTCTTGTCTAATTATCATGATACTACATAATGTGATTATTATATAGATTAAGTTAAGAATTAATGTTTTATTTAATAAAAAAAATGCATTTTAGGATTTTTACGACAGGATGTGCAACAATTGATTATTACAACAATTAATTGGATATATAATTGACTGTTAACTGTTGACATCACACCATAGACAATAATTGACAGTTAAAATTCCAAATTATAACTATATTCAGGGCCGGCTCCAGGGTACGTGCAGCCGTGCCCCTGCACGAGGCGGCAAAATTCGAAGGGCGGCAAAAAGTTATTCGTAAGTAATATCATAAGGGCATTTAATTGTTGCTAAGTAATATTTTAACAAGAAGCATGAGTGCTGGTGGCAACAAAAATCCGAGTCAAAGAGAAGGATTTTTGCACCTGCACGAATGCATTTTGTTAAAAAATATTACTTGGCATTGTGTTTTTTCAATTTTTTTTACAGGAAAAATTAGATGCCCGAATGACAAGACTATTTCATGAGTAACAGTTAACACACTGAAAGAAATATATGTTTGTTTTAGCAATGTATGTGGTAGTCCATATATGAAACATAAAATATATTTACCTTAACTATTTTTATATTTAGTTTTAACATAATATGGTTAAGGCAAATATATTTTATGTTCCATATATATATATGGACTACCACATACATTGCTAAAACAAACATATATTTCTTTCAGTGCAATTAAAATATAAATTGCAATTTTTGGTGACAACAGCTGTCAAGTTTTGCCGCGGGGAAACTCGAAAAAACTGCTGACAAGTGCTGTCACGCAGTTTTTTCACCTAGAAACCATTTGTAATTCAAAATTGCGCGTTTGTGATTGGTGTAAATTAAGACGAGGGAAATAGTCAATACAATACGATATAGGTTCTAAATTAGATATTTCCAATTTAATTTTAATTTAAACAGATTTTTCTTATTTTTACTACTGGTCAGTTTTATAATGTTGAATAAAATAATTATTATTAGAATATATTACTGTTTTTTTAGAATGGGATGATATTTTATTTATTTGTTATTAAATAATAATTTTTTAAACTTTTTTGTTAATTTTATCTTTCCCTTAATGCTACAACTGGATAACTCGAAATTTTACGAATCCAGTTCTACTAAATACTTACATACCAATTTTAGAATATTTTATTTACAAATGTGTTTTTTCAGATATCCAATTGTAGCATCAAGGGGACAATATTATTTAAGTAGTTTTTTTTTAGAAATTGTACCTAATTAATGGGCACTAAAAAGTAGGTAACTATGAGGGGCGGCAAAAATATTTTTGCACGGGGTACCAAAATGTCTGGAGCCGGGCCTGACTATATTTTGTCAAAGCATTTCTGTTAAATATTATGTTATGTATTTATTTGGTGAGTAGTACTCTCTGAGTACTACTCACCAAATTTCCTGACAAAAAACTCCCTGTATTTGCTTCTGTCAAGTCTGACGTAAAATAAATAACCTCCAAGCAAAAGTAACGAATTTTACACTTTTTAATATTATACAACATGATGATTAGAATTAATTACCACTTTATTATAATATACGCTACGCGCGCGCCATCTGGTGGCGCTCGATAGCATTATTGAAATACTGGGTTTGCCAACAATACATTTGAAGCATACGAACTGCACATAATTTATAAATAGATAATTATTTTTTTCACAAAAGAGAGGAAGGCAGTATTACTCGACAAATTTTGTTCGCAAAGTTTCAATTGCACAGCTTAACCGCGCACCTTATTTGTGTTTCGCGTTGCAAGAAAAAACTGAAAAACTTTGCTTGGTTTAGTACTCAATTTTGATTTACTATTCTTTATATGCTTACCTATATATGTAGTTACGTTAGTGTGTGTATTTTATTTAAGTGATCATGGCGAATTATTGTGTTTTTAATTGTAAATGTAATTCAAGAACTAATTCGAAGTGGCATTTTTATGTTTTGCCAAAGGATACAATCCGGTTCGTATATATATTTGTGTAGAATTAATTATTAATAATTTTACCAAATATAAATTATATTTAAGTTTGTACAGTTTTAAGAAATCTAACACAAAATAATAGTTGTACAAACATAACCTTAAAATCAAACGTTTGGAGTCCTCTAAAAAACTACAACTGCATTTTAAAATAGTCAACGACAAAATATATCCACGAATTCAGGGCAACATAATATTATAATATACAATGTAATACCTGTTTTTTGGCATTTTACCCTTGTGGAGACTTTCTCAATGAAAGCTTTTAATAATTCATAACATTATGAATCAAGTGATATCACTTTTTTTACGAATTTTACTGGATTGAAATGTTTACAATTTTTACGTAAATCATTACTAAAAATGTATGTTTATTGTATATAATTTATTTTTGTATTCGGATTTCCACCATGTACTGGGTGTCCCATAATTAAGAAATATTACTTTTCTATCTTAAACTAGATTTAACTGAACTGAATTTGACATATACCTACAAATATGTAATTTACATCATTTTTTAGATAATATTAAGTATTTGTCGTAGAAAAATTATAGTATGCAACTCGTTTATAAACTTTTATAGACACTTATTTAATGAATCACTCGCTTGTAAGCTCGCTCGTGCCTAAAATGGCGTTTATCAAACTTGATACATAGGTAATGTTCTATAGTATATTACGTGTCATATTAATTTAAACTAGTGAATTATTATTTTTTTTTCAATATAATACCATTTTTATTTTTACTGGCCATTTGACTATTTGACTATAGTGAAAAAGTGTACACTGAGAGAAATATCAAGTTATGAAGAGCATATGAAATTATATTAATTTAAATAATCGGGTAAATTTGATTTAAATAGAAAAAATTTTTGTTTTACATTCATTTACCAACAGTTTTACAATGTTTTGAAACACTTTTAAAGTGTACCCTCTTTAAATTATATATACAAAAAGAAATCCATTTATTTCATTGCCTTTCTCAAAGTTGTTTCAAAAAGATATGTATTATACAATTGTTATGCACCTATTAATTTAATGGGAAACACCAATGACGCCAAAACATATTTGAATCCCTAATAATTCAAAGGGATTCAAATATGTTTTGGCGTCATTGGTGTTTCTCATTAAATTAAAAGGTGTATAACAATTGTATAATACATATATTTTTAAAATAACGTTGAGAAAGGCAATGAAATAAATAGATTTCTTTTTGTATATATATTTTAAAAAAAATACACTTTAAAAGTGTTTAAAAACATTGTAAAACTGTTGGTAAATGAATATAAAACTACAATTTTTTCTATTTGAATCAAATTTACCTGATTATTTAAATTAATATCATTTCATATGCTTTTCATGAAATGATATTTCTCTGAGTATACTGTCCATAAAATTTAAATATTGATCATTTAATTTGTAGGTACCGTTTTATAACCAAGGGGCTTTACCAAAATAAAAATCCTTAAAATATTACCTAATATTTTAAAATTTATCCACTCCATTGTATAATAAGGGGCTTTACCAAAATTAAAAAAATACCTAAAATATTACCTAATATTTTGAAAAACAACATTCCAAAGCGATTAAAATGACCATGTAGGGCTTGTTAACAAGCAAAGACCCCTTATTCTTAGGCTTATGGTCCAACGCAGTGGTTGTGTGTTTTACTAAATTTTGTTTACTTATTTAATTGCAATATAAAGTGCAGTTATATCTTGTAAAAGTGTGTTAACAAAAAGGATTCATTCGGTTTAGGTAAGTTATAATGTTAATTAGTTGAGAATAGACAAATTTTCATAATTCAAAAGAAATGTTGTAGTATTATATTTTCATTCATACTGGGCGGTTGAATTCCACTGGGACAATTCCAACTTTCTTAAATTGTTGTATTCTATACTTACTTAATTAAACCTTAAACAATTAACTATTAATTAATATTCGCAAATAAAACAATGCGATATATAAGATATAACTACAGGGTGGGTTATAAAGATTAGCGGTTTTACACAATTTATAGCAAAAGTTAACGATATTATGTTTAGTAATGTATAAGACCATTGAACATTTTTTAAAATGGCGCTTAAAATTATACTTTTTTACAGAACCTAAATAATCCCATGGACGAGAACGAGGTATATTTATTCGATGACTTTGTCACCGAAGATAGTATTTACGTTATAGACACTAAGGTTGTAGAAAAGGAAAACAATTGTCGGGCCGAGTAAGTACATACTTTAGATTAAAATGCATGCCCAAAATACATCTGTATACCCCAGAGCCAAACTGTATTAAGTTTTTTGTAAACCATATTTTTGCCTTTATTTTCCCGCTCTTTTTAAAAGTAAATAGGTTTAAGTCCTGGTTTACCTAGTTTTTTATATACCGTAAATACGGGTGGCTTTAGCTCACTTTCAAACTTAATCTTAACATTTTTGTAGTTTTAACAATCATAAACATTAAATATTGTAAACTGGGTGTGGGTTACTTTGTCTCACAGTGTATTTTCCGTATAAAATTAACTCAATATTTTATTTTTATTAGACATATGTTAGCAGCGACATATAGCAATTGCAAGTGATTACCGATAAAAACAATAAAAAATCGACCTGTAGTTAACCAAGGATCATCATTCCAAAGAATTGCGCATAATATAGAAATTGAAACGAGTGTATTTTTATGAGTTTTGTACTAATGCAGTATATACAACTAATAAATAAATAAATCCCAGTGATTTTCCTGTAATATAAACTCAATAAAATCGCTCAATTGACAGGTTTAGACCAACAAATTATAAATGTTAATTTTATTGAGCGCGAAAAATTTTTTCATAAAAGGGCTAAAGTCACCCGCGGGGTGCAAAGTCCCCCGTGTTTATGGTACCTATTACTAAAACATAATTAAAAAGAAACAAATAAATTTTTTTAAGTAATAAAAAAGTAATGGAATTATTTCCACAAAACGGTGCTTGTGATCAAAACAGCATTAAAAAAATAAAAAATATTTTTAATTATTACCAGTTAAAAAATTCAATGTTTAAATTAAAAATATATACTGATGTCCTTCCAGGGCCATATTACCCATTAGGCAGGCAAGGCAATTGCCTTAGGCGCCACGTAGAAATAGGCGCCTTGTCCCCAAGCAACTTAAAAAAAAATAAAAATTGCTACCAAAATGTTTATTTTTTTCAAAAATAAAACAAATAAACAATATACAATTGTAATAACAGAATATTTTTTACTGTTTTTATTATTTAATATAAATTTAGCTTCCTTTGTAATAACGGTGTAAAGCCGACAAAAATCGTGCCGCAAATTCACTTCTGTATAAACATATCTTTAGCACTCTTTAAACTATTTCAAAACCCCCGTCCCAGCTAACAAAATTGATTATGTAAGTGTTGTTAGAACTGCTATACAACACATATTATAGAAACGCTAAAATTGTATAATGCGTTTAAAAACTACTATACAACACTTACTCAACCAAAAAGGGCCCCGTTTTATAAAACAGTTTACTTCGTTAGCAGTTATATAAATACACTACACAACCCTTATAAAACTCAGTATCAGTATACTGGGGAACTGCTATACGATTATACTATAGCGGTTTTACTCTGCAGCTGTATTGCACTTTACGAATATTTATAGAATATTAAAAAAAGCATTTTATAAGTATGTTATAATGCGACAGAATCGTTATAAGAACATCAATTTGTTTCCTTCTCTAGAAATTAGGAATGGAGTGGGAAATTTTTATCCTAAGACTATTTTATAATGCGAATTATGTTGGATGTCAAACGGCTAAGATCCAAAATGGTGCTTGTTGTTTATTATGTAAATATAATTTTTAAACCTTTGAGATTTACGCTATCGAGGACAACATCTTCCTGCGGAGCAATCTTTTCTGACAATATATGTATATATTTTTAACGAAAAATTAAAGCGCCAGTTAATAAACATACCTACTAAAAATTATTTAAAAAAAAATAATTTTTTATTTGACAAAGTTTCATGTTTTTTAAGAATATTATTGTTTTATTTGTTCAGTTTATAATTGACTAGTCTTAAGATTACATTAATTTTTTTCAAGAAAATTCATTTTTAATTGACAGTTTTAACGTTTGTTGGTAAAATTCACACAATGGCGGCGATTTATAAACAATTGATCGGTCAATAAATATGGCGTTTTTGTTATAAAATGGTTTTGTCTTTATAAAAACGTTATACAATTTATCTGCTCTGTCGCGTGCGTTATACGATATTTAGGTTCTGTAAAGTTGTTTAATACAGGCGCTATAAAAGTAAAGCAAGAAACTGACATTTGAGATGTTGCCAGATTTTATCTGTATTTTTCAAATTATTTATTTTTTTTTAGAATAAAATACTCATTTTTGGTGCAGTTAGGTACATCAAGTAAAATTTTATTTATCCTGCACGACGTTACCTTCATTTTTTATGCAAATAAGGATTTGTAGGTAACACTGCTGCCTAAAATAACAACCCTGTAAGTTCATTTTTCGTATTGGCTATAACGCCTTTGCCTACTGCGCAATAGAACAATAATATCGCTTAAGGTATGCATTGTACCGCACTATACAATTGTGTTCTGTTTTATCCACTTTTTAGCGGTACCTTCTTTATCTACATGTGACCTAACCTATTTTTATTTTTTTTTAAATGCCCACTTTTCTTAATTTTTTTCCATTGCGACTCCATTTTAAAAAAATACTTAACTTATTTTGGCGTAATAAGACACTAAATGTATAAACAGACTTAAGTAATAAAATTATAACGCAGAACTTGCGATAATTTTATTTTATAAACTTTCTATAAAGAAGTTAATCGGTGTAGTTATAGGATAATTATAAAATAACTTTATACTTATTGTGTAGTGTGTTTACTTCTGCTTAAAAAACAATTTTTTAATGTATCTTATAGAGCTTCAATACAACTTTTATACAAATTCTATTACAACTATCATAAAACGTTGAAACTACAAGTATAAGAATAGGTATACAACTCTATTATAACTTTTATACAACTCTTTTAAAATAATTTTATAAGGGATTGTATAAAACGTTATACAATGGTTAAAAAATGTGTATGAGTTTGGTTCTATAACACGAGTTGTAAGAATATATATACAATAATGTATTAGAATTTCGTCGTTTTTACGATAAAATTATTGTATTAAGACGCATTAAACAATAAAAATGTTCTTTTTGCAGCTCTAGGCGATAGTTATAAAACAATTCAGTTCTTTAAGGGATTTATTTTGCTAGTTGGGGTATGCTCCAAGCACACGGATTCCTCTTGCATCGGGTACCCGCTGTGATGTGCTGCTCACCCCAGCGGGTACGCGATACTAGAGGAAAGTGCTGCCGGAAGGACTTGGGTGTTTTCGCGTTTATTCAAGAGTGGCACTTCTATGTGTTGTGTGTTTGGTGATAGCAATCTGTGTTCGATAGTTAAGGTTGATTTAGCCTGCCTTTTAAATTAAATTACGTAACGTTAGATTACGTTACACAAAATGCTGGCTAAATCCACATTTAGATAGTGTTAATTTTTCTGTTTGTTTTAAGGTATTTCTGAAATTTTAATATTAAACTAATTACAATAAACCAGCAGTACATCTAAGTTAGATGATCTAACATACAAATACAGAAAATTAAAGTTGATTTAATTTTTTTTAAATACTTACTAATGACATCTTGCAGAAAAATGCAGTTATAAGTCCTAACACTTTTTATTTACATTATATTTGTTATGTTTGTATGTTATTTATGTTTTTATGTATTTTTTTAATGATAAAAAGTATTCTAATTCATAGGGAATAATTGGGTTATAATTCTCGGGCGCCCTTAAGCTAACAGTTTGGGGTGGCTCTGTTAGAGGAGCCAAATTTTTAAGTGCCTAAGGCGCTCAATTGCCTTAAGCCGGCTCTGTGTCCTTCACTAAACGCTGCGGTGCACCCCTTGGGAACCAGGGTAATACAAATAGCTGAAACCTTTTTTTATTTATTTATTTGGAACCGATTTAGGACTATCGTAAATTATATCGTTTACAATTTTAAAAATTAAAATTTCCTTTTATTTTTTATTATTACGTATTAAAATGTATCGTTAATAACATACCTATGTACCTACATCTGATTTTTTTCTCAGGGAAAACACGCTTTTAATTCGTTTATCAATCAACATTTTATTAAAGACAAAAAGCCAAATATATTATTTTATTAAAAAGATTGTCATTTCATCAACAATAAAAAATGGGATTATGTTTACACCAAACCTTACTTTCCGGAAAATTTGAAAAACACCGTGTATATCACCAAAATACATCAATTTAAAGTATAAACTTATACTCTAAAAATGGTCCAAATTGATAAATAAGTTTTTTAAAAAGTCGTTTGAAAAGTGGGTTAAATAGTCTTATTTTGAATCTATGGTATTTTTCTGTAAATGTATTTTTCGACTACATAATGGCCATACAGTAAAAATTAATTAGTTTAGGTGATATTTTTTTAAAAAGATTAAATTATTTAATACTAAATAAAAATTGTTTTAGCTGTGAAACCTCAGATACACATATATTCATTGATAGTGTTAAATTGAGTAATTCTTCTGAAGAATCCAGAAATTCCGGACAATCCCAAATCAATAAAGAAATTAAAGAAGAATTAGAGAAGCATTGCCTGGATGATTTACCTGTTGAAAGCGAGTAAGTATTATTTTTAGTTCGCGCAATGATTAACTAAAATCTGCATTATAAAAATTATGTTTTTAAATTTTTTAAATTTAATTTAAATCATTTAAAACTCCGACAACAATACGTAAATTTAAAACAAAAATATTATTATAATCTATACGCTATTTTTCGGCAGATAAATCCTAACTTTGCCACAAAGATATTAAAACTTAACATTAGGGTAATACACAATTATATGGAGAAAGTATATTTAATCTGTGGTCTATGTATATATATATATATATGTTCATTTGTGTTCATGCTTTACTCATACTCATACTCAATTACTCATACTTACTATATTACTAAGCCATCAAAAACCTCCATTATTATACGTCGTATATTTTGAGTTAAGTGGTATATAATATAATTAATTTTCCTATTATACGTTATACGTAATGATCGATTTTAAATGTTATCTGATTCCAAAGAGACAAAATATTTAAAACTTTTATTTTTTGTACCACCCTAATACTCATTCATAATTTTAGATCTAAAATCAACGATAGTGCTAAAGAAAGTTACAATTCTGATGTTGGAGATGAAAGTGAAGATTTCTATTGCAATATTAAGGAAGAAGGAAGGGACGGTGACTTTTCTGAAGAAGATTATAAAAATTCGGCACACAATGAAGAAAAAGATGAGGATGAAGCCATGTTTGAGACGGAAATCGAGGTGGAATATCATGGGGTTCAATGTAGTGATATGAGTGGCAAGGAAAAGTTATTTAAATGTGACTTTTGTCTTAAAAATTATAAAACAAAGGGGAGTTTATTAAATCATAAAAAGAATTTCCACTTAAAAGACGAATTTAAATGCAATAAATGTGATTATATAGCTATAAACAAAAGAAATTTAAAAAAACATTTAAAAATTCACGATAAAAAAAAATATTTTAAATGTAATTTCTGTCCACACATGGCTGCCAAATTACATAATTTAAATGCGCACATTCTAAGCAAACATAAAATAGTAAATAAAGGAGAAAATAAAATAAAAATAACAAATAAAAGGGCTGATTCATAAAAAAAAGTTATCCAACCAACATTTAATAAATTTACTGCCATTTTTATAAATGAAACGTAAGAAATTGATAAATACCAACCCATAATGTTATTTAGATTGATTTTTTCAATTTATTATCATTATATTTCCCTACACTAAGAACTTTTTTAAAATTATTATGATTTCTCACTCATAATGAATATGAAAAACACATAAATTCATAAAAAAAAACAACAAAACTTTAATCGGAATATACAGAAGGTTATGTTATTATGTAACATATTTCAAATTTCGCTTCAAAAAATTAAATAATCTTCATTTATATTTTTTTGCTAGGTATATGACAGAAATGTTGAAAAATTGCAAAATCCACGTTACAATTTTCTTATTGTTTTTTTATGAATTTATCTGTTGTTTTCATATTCATTATACTTAAGTGAGAAATCAATAATTTTAAAAAAACTTCTTAGTGTAGGGAAATATAATGATAATAAATAGAAAAAATCAATCCAAATAACATTATGAGTTGGTAATTATCAATTTCTTACGTTTTCAGTTATAAAAATGGCTGTAAATTCATTAAATATTGGTTGGATAACTTTTTTTATGAGTCAGCCATTTTTTCTCCCTACTTTTGGCGGTTTGTTAGAAAAAAATAAAAAAAAAAAACAATATTTTTCAAAAACTGTACTTTGACGACTCCTACGGATGATGCGAGTTACACAAAAAAACTTTACAGCAATTTTGAAGAGCGTGAAATTCCCCACAAGGTCCATCAAACCGATTTGTAAAATTGTAAAAGGTGGGTAAGCATTAGAAATTTAAAAAAAAAATAAATTTTTACACACTGAAAGAAATATATACTAAAGTTAAATAAAAAAATAATTAGGGCAAATATATTTTATGTTTCATATATAGACTACCACATACATTGCTAAAACAAATATATTCGTTTGGTTAGCAGCCTATTGCTGCCCTAGCAATATAAATGGTGTTTCTAGCAATATTTTTTTGCTGTAATTCACTTATAGTTTACATTTTATAGTAAGGGTAAGTTTATTTTTATTTAGATCTAACATATCTTCTTTACAATAAATGTATTACAAAATTTACCATACATTCATAATAAACAGTAGTATAAATGTGTAAAGCACTAGTATAAAATTTTTAGTATAAATTTGTATTTACTTTTAGCAACAAATTTCTTTCAGTGCATGCATTTTAAACGGTAAAACTTTAAATTTAAATAGTAAGTACTTAAAATTGATATTAAGAGCTCAAACTTGTTGAGAATTTTTTTTTCTATATGCAGATTAATATTTTGCTTGAGCACCGAAAAAAACAAAAACTTTGCGGAAATGAATCACCCTAGTATATATATATATATATATATATATATGTTCATTTGTGTTCATGCTTTACTCATACTCATACTCAATTACTCATACTTACTATATTACTAAGCCATCAAAAACCTCCATTATTATACGTCGTATATTTTGAGTTTAGTTTTTCATATAATTAATTTTCCTATTATACGTTATACGTAATGGTCGATTTTAAATGTTATCCGATTCCAAAGAGACAAAATATTTAATACTTTTCATTCATAATTTTAGATCTAAAATCAACGATAGTGCTGAAGAAAGTGACAATTCTGATGTTGGAGATGAAAGTGAAGATTTCCATTGCAATATTAAGGAAGAAGGAAGGGACGGTGACTTTTTTGAAGAAGATGATCAAAATTTGTCAGACAATGAAGATAAAGATGAGGATGAAGCCATGTTTGAGACGAAAATCGAGGTGGAATATCATGGGGTTCAATGTAGTGATATAGGTGGCAAGGAAAAGTTATTTAAATGTGACTTTTGTCTTAAGAAATTTCAAAGAAAGGGGAGTTTATTAAATCATAAAAAGAATGTCCACTTAAAAGACGAATTTAAATGCAATAAATGTGATTTTACAACTTTAAACGAAGGGAGTTTAAAAAAACATTTAAAAATTCACGATAAAAAAAAAAGTTTTAAATGCAATTTCTGTCCACACGTCACTGCCAAATTAGAGACTTTAAATGGGCACATTCTAAGCAAACATAAAATAGAAAATGTAGGAGAAAATAAAATAAAAATAACAAGTAAAATCCATGCGTGCACTAAATGTACATATTCAACTATAAATAAAACAACTTATGAGAATCATATTAAAGTTTGTTTGAAATTGAAAAATGTCGAATGGTATAAGTGTCAAATTTGCAACTATAGAACTATTCGAAAAGATCATTTAACAACGCATATTAAAACACATACTAAAATAAAAGACTTGAAATGTTCTTTCTGTCATTTTCAATGTAACGGAAAACAAAATTTAGACAACCACATTTTAAGAAAACATTCTCATTTATTGAACGAAAACAATAAAAATATCATCACTTCCAAAATACATTCTTGCAAATATTGTACTTATAAAACAACAATAACAAATGGTTTAACAAATCATATTAAAACTTATACTGAAATAAAAGATTTGAAATGTTCTTTCTGTCATTATCAATGTAACGGGAAATCTTGTTTGGACAACCACATCTTAAGAAAACATTCGGATTTATTGAACGAAAACAATAAAAATATCATCACTTCCAAAATACATTTTTGTAAATATTGTACTTTTAAAACAATAAGGACAAGTCATTTAAATATGCATTTAAAACATCATCATTCAAATTTAATGTATTTGTAAGGTAGCTTTACACTTCGCGTATTGCGAATGCGATTGTAAAAATGGCGCGTTTTAAGCTTGAAAATTGGTTAAAAAAGTGTATCTCCAAAATCTCAGCTAATATATGAAAGAACTTGTACAGCTACCTATTGTTTCCAATATTTGTAACATATTTATTTGTATTGTATTCGTGTAATTGTTAATATAAGGTCTCTATTTGGAAACTAATTTGTTTTTTATTTAACCCTCTCCAAATGTATACAGGGCGTCTCATAAGTCGCGCACCACTTTAAAGGTGGAAGATCTACAGACCCCCAGGAATCCTAGAAAATTGTAAAAATAATCCCCAGAAATCCTAGAAAATTGTAAAAAAAATCTACCTTTATTATTTAAAAAGATATGAGAACGTAAACATTAAGTTTTTAAATTTTAAAACAATAATAACCTAGATTACAATGTTTTTAGTCTATATAGATTGGTTAGAAATTAAAGTTTCATTTTATACAAAAAATGCATTCTAGGATTTTAACTTTAACGCATGCGTTTGGCAACAGGATGTGCGCATTAATTAATTACTTAATTGATTGTTATCTCTTAACATCACACCATAAACAATGATTGACAGTTATGGTTAAATTTCAAAATTATATAGCATTTCTGTTAAATATTGATATGTATTTATTTAGTGAGGTGTACTCTCTAAGTATTGTGATCTGTGTGTTGTGTTTGAAGAAGGCTTAAAAAATGTCAATCATTCACAGAAAAAACTCTAGCATAGCATAAAAGGGTGAGCCATTAAACCAATGGGATCTTGTAATCCGTATTCCTGAATTACAGTTCCTATAATACCAATAGGTAGTTAGCACTTGGTTTATAATAGTTTACTGTTGAGTCAAGCCACGTCAAGTGGGACCAGAAAATTTCACGAAATCACCGATTTTGAAAATAATCACATTATTGTGTAGTAGGCATGACTTATATGTCACAGTAAAAAAAATGATTTTAAATTCGTTTTTTTGGTAATGTTATTAAGGTTGACAATTTTGTCAAACTTTAGAGCACGGTAAAATTGAAAAAATAGAATCTCTGGGACCACTCCGTATAATTGAATTAAATTTTACACACTATTGTATAAATGTTTAGACTATAGAATGATCATTTAATAAAGGTAAATTTGTTTAAATAAAAGAATTTTGCATACATTTATTATAAACAATTGAAATTTTGTATGTGTTCTTCACGCTGAAAAAAAATTAATCTTGTGTCATAATATGCGGCAAACGTTCCTGTTTAATAAAATGTACTCAAAAATTTGTCCTTCATATGTCATTCCGGAGATATTAATTTTTTTGTCCCGCTGTGCGCTTGATCAGTACGCGGCCGGCTTCGCTGCTAGCTCGTCAGCACACGGTTTGCCTGAACGAGGTTTAAGTCACATAAAAATACCGCTAAAACGGATTGCAATTTCTTGTTGGTGACTTAAAAATGATATTTACCAAAATCCTAGCTGCTCCTCTTTTCGAAATTTTTTTTGAAAAATCTTTTTATGCATTATGCTTTTTACTATTTAAAAAGTGATTTTTGTCTAACCCTGTATAAATCTAATGATATGCTCAGTATAAAAACAGTTTCTCTCGTTTACAATATCAGTGTACAAATGGGTACTCTGGCTAGACTTAAACAAATAATTTAAAAAAAAAATAATTTTATACAAAATTCAAAAAAAGCAGTTAGAATTTTGGTAAATATCTTTTTTCTTCGCTTTCTTAGCTTCATTATGTTTTGTCTAACTTATACACCAATTTTTCGTTCAAAATTGAAAACTACTAAAAAGCCTAAATTAAACAACATTTTAAATATTCTCCAAGCGTTATTTTATTAAATATCTATTTTTCTTGTAAAAGATTAATAATAATGCCATTTTGTAACCAGATAGATCTAAAAAAATTGGGTATAAATATTTTTCGCTTGTTATTCTAAAACCATGAATTTACGCTTTTGCTTTATTAAAAATAATTGGTTTTTGGCTAACCCTGTATATATTAAATGATGTGAACAGTATTAAAAAGTAAGTCTCCTAAATAATATACTCCAATTTTATAAAAATGCCATGTACTCTCCTGTCAAAGGTAGACTTCGAAAAATTTCGAAAAGAGGAGCAGCTAGGACTTTTGTAAATATCAGTTTTAAGTCACCAAAGGGTCCTGAACAAGAAACTACAATCAGTTTTTGGAGGCATTTTTATGTGACTTAAACTTCGTTCAGGCACACCGTTAAAACGGACGAGCTAGCAACGAAGCGCGCCGCGTACTGATCAAGCGCACAGCGGGACAAAAAAATAAATATCTCCGGAATAAAAAAATAAAAGACAAATTTTTGAGTATATCTTATTAAACGGAAACGTTTGCCGCATATTATGACACAAGATTAATTTTTTTTCAGCGTGAAGAACACATGCAAAATTTCAATTGTTTATAATAAATGTATGCAAAATTCTTTTATTTAAACAAATTTACCTTTATTAAATGATCATTCTATAGTCTAAACATTGCTACAATAGTGTGTAAAATTTAATTCAATTATACAGAGTGGTCCCAGAGATTCTATTTTTTCAAATTTACCGTGCTTTAAAGTTTTACAAAATTATTAATTTTAATAAAATTAATAAAAAACCGAATTTCAAAACAATTTTTTTACTGTGACATATGCGTAATGCCTACTAAACAATAATGTGATTATTTTTTAAATCGGTGATTTCGTGAAATTTTCTGGTCCCACTTGACGTGGCTTGACTCTGTTTTTAAATGAACAACAAAAGTTATCGCTCCTAAATCTATTGATATTCATATTGATATTTATTTGTTAGAATGTTAGAATGTTATTGCATTAAATACTAATTTGATTTATTTAATAACGTTACTATTGTATGTATACATTTAACGCAACAAATTCTTTGACATTTAGGCAAAATATTTCCCTATTTTGTTTTAATAGTAATTAATTGAGCAAATAACAATTTAGATTGCTTCAATTTTAATGCATTCAATGACAGCGCTGTTCTTGGTACTATGTTAGATTTTTTTATGTGTTATTGTTAAAAATTTGTTTAGTTTTTCTTCATAGATTTAATCTATGGTTATATTAGTTCCTGACAAAAAAACTCCCTGTATTTGCTTCTGTCAAGTGTGACGTAAAATAATTAACTTCTAAAAATAACGTCCATAAATTTTAAATAGTGATCATTTAATTTGTAGGTACCGTTTTTATAACTAAGGTGCTTTACCAAAATAAAAACACTTAAAAATATTACCTAATATTTTAAAATCTACCCACCTTGTCCGTTTTATACCTAAGGGGCATTACTAAATTAAACAAAAAATCTCCAAAATATTACCTAATATTTTGAAAAACAACATTCCAAAGCGATTAAGATGGCCATGTGGGGCTTGTAAACGAACAAAGACCCCTTATTCTTAGTCTTATGGTCCAACGCAGTGGTTGTGTGTTTCATTAAATTTTCATTAATTCGGTTTATGTAAGTTATAATGTTAATTAGTTGAGTGATAAAAATAGACAAATTTTCATAATACAAAAGAAATTTTGCACTTAGGTATTATATTTTCATTCATACTGCATGGTTCAATTTCACTGGGACAATCTCAACTTTTCTAAATTGTTGTATTCTATACTAAACCTTATAATCGCTATAGCGGTTTTAAACAATTCATAGCAAAAGTAAACGATATTTTGTTTAGTAATGTATATGACCATTGTACATTTTGTAAAATGGCGCTTAAATTAAGCGGCTTATTATTATATTTTTTTACAGAACCTAAACAATACCATGGACGAGAACGAGGTATATTTATTCGACGACTTTGTCACCGAAGATAGTATTTACGTTATAGACACTAAGGTTGTAGAAAAGGAAAATGATTGTCGGGTCGAGTAAGTACATATTTTAGATTTAAAATGCATGCCCAAAATACATCTGTATACCCTAGAGCCAAACTGTATTAAGTTTTTTGTAAACCACGTTACATATTTTTGCCTATATTTTCCCGCTCTTTTTAAAAGTAAACAGGTTTGTCCTGGTTTACCTAGTTTTTTTATATACTGTAAGGTACCCTATGTATTTTCGTAACCCGATTCTTTAAGTATACTGAAATACTTGTTTTGGCATATTCGTGATCGTCTAGATAATTTACTTACTTTATAAAAATTAGGACTCTACGTTGTGTATTGAAGTACATTGATAATAACGTTATTTTGAAATTGGTCAGGTTTAATGAAACACAAGTATTTAATTTGAAACCCCTGATTTAATTTAAGCAAAGACAAAGGGGTGGCCCGTTGAGTCAGAGCACAGGGAAAAGGGACCATAAAAACCCTGGCGACTTACACAGTTTAAATAAAAATAAAATACAAAACAAAACATAGTTATATGGGTCACAATCACAAGAATACAGTGTAAATAATAAGTGAATAAAATAACATAAAAAGCAGATAAACATATTTCATATAATTTGGGTGTTTTTATCAATATTCAAAACATTTTGTACTCAGGTAAAATAGTTATAATAGCGATCGTCATTTTATGACGAAGTGTTTGTTTACCTTACCACGCATCTTCGAACTATTGAACGAGGATACGATTTTATATAAATAAACTACAGCAACGACATATTTCTGATAGAGAGAATTCAAATGCCTTTAAAGAGGAGGGGAAACATGGAAAAATATAATCTAATGCAGATATTTAACCGTAGCCAATAACCACACTATGGAACAATATATTGTTCCATAGAGATGCTATAGCATCT
The DNA here is from genome assembly GCA_921294245.1 of Brassicogethes aeneus. Taxonomy (NCBI): domain Eukaryota; kingdom Metazoa; phylum Arthropoda; class Insecta; order Coleoptera; family Nitidulidae; genus Brassicogethes; species Brassicogethes aeneus. The sequence goes on along the minus strand of OV121142.1, from coordinate 5,376,132 downwards.
CTGTGAAGTGATATAACGAAACCTAATGTCCTTATCTCACTATAGTATCCCTATATCACAATATGTTCAAATATTCTCACAAAATCAATGTCCAGCACAAGACAACAGTATTGTAAAAATATACAAACAATTCTGCACACAGAGTATATGTAGGTAATAACATAAAAACACTATTTTTCTTCTAAGGATAAATCCTTTTGAAATAATGCTAATATATTACCCATGTTCAAATATTCATGCATGAGCACTCTCCAAACGAAAACACAAATACAAATATAGACACAAATAAAATAAACAATATGCAATAAAATAAAATGGTATAAAATATAAATAAAATACAATAAAATAATAAATAGGAGAGTCTCATAACAAGAAACATCTAAACATGGCCCGAACTCTAACCACCAGAAAGTGTCGCGCTGGATAATAATATAAAGAGATTTTTATCATATATAGTAATGTTAAAGTCATTATCAAATATTCCAAATAAAGCGCTAAGATAAGCAGTTTAAATCAAAGTCTCTATCCAGAATCTATCAAAGGCTAAACGATACTATTACCTTACCATGATATGACCTAATGGTAATATCAAATTTAATAATAATAATAATAGCAAAAATAATAATAATAATAACCATAATAAACCTTACCCAAATAATACCAATATTATAATAGTAATATAATTGTTAAAAGCTTTAGCCTGAGTACAAATGCAAAGATTTAAAATAAATAAATACCTTAATACCGAGATGATACACTGAGTTTCATAAACAAATAAAATACATTTCAGTTAAATAAAGTCATACAAAGTTATACATAAGGAAACAGCAAAATCAAGGCCAGTGTAACTCAAAATAAAGAAAATACAAAATAGTAAAATTTAAGTCAAATGTAGTTCAGTGTATATGCGACAACATAAAGATTGGAACTCAGTGTATGCACGATCACAAGATATTAAACCAAAATAATGAAATAGTGATACAATAAAAATCATTACCAAAAATCACTCGTTATTTACACATATTAAAATGATTAGGACCCAATAAACTAGCAATGATAAACGTCATAAACCAAGATGCAAATTAAATATAAAATTATAAACAAAAATGTATGAAGAAAACCCAAAACGAGGAGTTGTTTATCATTACTAGCAAATATTACAATTTAAAAAGTGTACATACCTAATGATTATAGCAGAAAATCGGTAACAATCACAAAAACTATAACTATATTATAATATATTTCACAAACGGTTTAACAGGAGTATCTCGAAGGGCGAGCAAAAACCCTCTGTGTATGATATTTCCTAATCTCGCTTTTAAACTCTATGCCACTTAAGCAAGAATGTGTTACATAAACAAGTCTTCATAATATTTCTACGTTCAGATACAAAGAAGTGGAATTTTAAGACTCAATAGTTTTTTAAAACATAAAATAACTTATAACTATAATATTATTTTTTCGTGGATTATTCAAAATTTCCTTGGTTAAAAATAGCGCCAAATTTGAATTTAGAAGTTTATATACTACAGGACCCTTACAATACCTACCTATTACTAAAACATAATTAAAAAGAAACAAATAAATTTTTATAAGTAATAAAAAATTAGTGGAATTATTTCCGCAAAACGGCGCTTGTGATCAAAACCGCATTAAAAAAAATAAAAAATAATTTTAATTAGTACCAGTTAAAAAATTCAATGTTTAAATTTAAAAAAATATACTGCTCTCCTGCATTCAACGCTGTGGTGCAAACCATGGGAACCAGGTTAATATTAATATAAATAGCTGAAACCTTTTTTTATTTATATATTTGGAACCAATTCAGGACTATCGAAAATAATATCGTATAAAATTTTAAAAATTAAATTTTCCCATCTAAGATAACTAAATTGTTTATTTTTTATTATTACGTATTAAAATTTATCGTCAATAACATACCTACATACATCTGATTTTTTTCTCAAGGAAGACACGCTTTTGATTCGTTTACCAATCAACATTTTATTAAAGACAAAAAGCCAAATATATTATGCTATTAAAAAGATTGTCATTTCATCAACAATAAAAAAAATATGATTATGTTTACACCAAACCTTACTTTCCGGAAAATTTGAAAAACACCCTGTATATCACCAAAATACATTAATTTAAAGTAAAATGGTCCAAATTGATTAATAAGTTTTTTAAAAAGTCGTTTGAAAAGTGGGTTAAATAGTCTTATTTTGAATCTATGGTATTTTTCTGTAAATGTATTTTTCGACTAAATTAATGGTCATACTACAGTAAAAATTCGTTTAGGAGATATTTTTTTTAAAAGATTAAATTATTTAATACTGAATAAAAATTGTTTTAGCTGTGAAACCTCAGATACACATGTATTCATTGATAGTGTTAAATTGAGTAATTCTTCTGAAGGATCTAGAAATTCCGGACAATCCCAAGTCAATAAAGAAATTAAAGAAGAAATAGAGCATTGCCTGGATGATTTACCTGTTGAAAGCGAGTAAGTATTATTTTTAGTTCGCGCAATGATTAACTAAAACCTGCATTTTAAAAATAAAAATTATGTTTTTGAATTTTTTAAATTTAATTTAAATCATTTAAAACTTCGAAAACAATTGTTAATACGTAAATTTAAAACAAAAATATTTTTATAATCTATATGCTATTTTTCGGCAGATAAATCCTAACATTGCCACAAATATATTAAAACTTAACATTATAATGTTAAGTTTTAATATCTTTGTGGCAAAGTTAGGATTTGTCTGCCGAAAAATAGCATATAGATTATAAAAATATTTTTGTTTTAAATTTACCTATAGGGTAATACACAATTATATGGAGAAAGTATATTTAATCTGTGGTCTATGTATATATTTGTTCATTTGTGTTTATGCTTTACTCATACTCATACTCAATTACTCATACTTACCTACTGTATTACTAAGCCATCAAAAACCTCCATTATTATACGTCTTATATTTTGAGTTTAGTGTTTCATATAATTAATTTTCCTATTATACGTTATACGTAATGGTCGATTTTAAATGTTATCCGATTCCAAAGAGACAAAATATTTAAAACTTTTATTTTTTGTACCACCCTAATACCCATTCATAATTTTAGATCTAAAATCAACGATAGTGCTGAAGAAAGTGACAATACTGATGTTGGAGATGAAAGTGAAGATTTCTATTGCAATATTAAGGAAGAAGATGATAAAAATTCGGCACACAATGAAGATAAAGATGAGGATAAAGCCATGCTTGAGACGAAAATCGAGGTGGAATATCATGGGGTTCAATGTAGTGAAATAGGTGGCAACTCTCTTAAAATGAATTAGTCAAAAATAACTAATTATAAGTCATATTTGACTAATTGTCATAGTGAAAAAGCAGTCACTAATAATTAGTCAAATTCCACTGAATGAAATAGTCAAATTAGTAAATTTAAATTTAAAAAAAGTTTTGACCCAGCCTGGGATTGAACTCAGGTCTGTCACTTGACAAGTTTGTCAAACTAACGTCTTAACGCATTCGGCTGTCAGCCGCTCTTATAAAAATTAATTTTATTTGTCAATAAATATAGTTAATAATATTTTAAAGTTTAATATATTATTTGTCTTGCTATTTTGAGCTAAACTTTTTGCATCTTTATTTGTTTTATGGGTCATTTAACCATGGAGAGGTATATGCATTTAATTCAAATAATACTTTGTTGTTGGCCGTAAACGACTAAAGAAATTAGTTACTTTTAACTGTCAGAAATAGTCAAATATGGTGACTAATCTTAAATTAGTCAAACTTTAACTATTTACATAGTAAAAAATAACTATTTAAAAGTGAAAACGACTATTTTATTAGTAAAAAATGCTTTTACTAATTCAAATAGTAGAATTTTGACTATTTCATTTTTAGAGAGAAGGAAAAGTTATTTAAATGTGACTTTTGTCTTAAAAAATATCAAACAAAGTGGACTTTATTAAATCATATAAAGAATTTCCATTTAAAAGACGAAACGGAACAATTTAAATGCAATAAATGTGATTACGTAACTAAAAAAAAGGTTATTTTAATAGGCATTTAAAAATTCACGATAAAAAAAAATATTTTAAATGTCATTTCTGTCCACAAATGGTTACCGAATTAAGGAATTTACATTCGCACATTCTAAGCAAACATAAACTAGAAAATGTAGAAGAAAATAAAATAAAAATAACAAGTAAAATCCATGCGTGCACTAAATGTACATATTCAACTATAAATAAAACAACTTATGAGAATCATATTAAAGTTTGTTTAAAATTGAAAAATGTCGAATGGTATAAGTGTCAAATTTGCCCTTTTAGAGCTATTCAAAAAAGTACTTTAACAAGGCATATTAGAACTCATACTAAAATAAAAGACTTGAAATGTTCTTTCTGTCATTTTCAATGTAACGGAAAACAAAATTTAGACAACCACATTTTAAGAAAACATTTTCATTTGTTGAACGAAAACAATAAAAATATCATCACTTCCAAAATATATTCTTGCAAATATTGTACTTATAAAACAACAATGACAAATATTTTAACAAGGCATATTAAAACTCATACTAAAATAAAACACTTGAAATGTTCTTTCTGTCATTATCAATGTAACGGAAAAAAAAATTTAGACAACCACATTTTAAGAAAACATTCTCATTTGTTGAACGAAAACAATAAAAATATCATCACTTCCAAAATATATTCTTGCAAATATTGTACTTACAAAACAACAATGACAAATAGTTTTAAAAATCATTTAAAAATTAACCATTAACAAAAGCATACATTATATTTAGGATTTAAAAATGTATTTGTAAGGTGGCTTTACACTTCGCGTATTGCGATTGCGATTGTAAAAGTGGCGCGTTGTAATATGAGGCGCCGTTTTCGTCAAAATAGAAGTGCAGAAAATAAATATAATATCTCTCACAAAATATAGAATTTAACGGAAAATGCATAAAGAACACAAAATAGGTATATAAAATATAACAAAACAAATAAAATCCAACAAAACATATAATATACCTACCTATAGGTTATATATAATAAAACAAATAAAATCCAACAAAATATAGAAAATCAAACAAAACATTGAAAAACCAACAAAATATTAAAACTCGGGTTCTTCACTTGACCGTTTGAGGGCGCTCGACGCACAAGAATTAAAAACTAAAAGAATGTAAAGAAAACCTTAAAAACTTACCGTATTGGGGAAAATTCTTTCACTATTAGTTTTCTTGTTTGTTTTGTTATATTTTATATACCTATTTTGTGTTTTCTATACATTTTGCGTTAAATTCTATATTTTCTATTTGACGCACACAGCGCCTTATATTCTATGCTTGAAAACGTGTTGAAAAAAGTGTTAAAAGGGTTAAATAAAAAAAGTGTGTCTCCAAAATCTCAGCAATTAATATCATTTACATGAACTTGTAAAGCTACCTATTGCTTTCAATATTTGTTACATAATGTTTTTGTGTTGTGTTCGTGTATTTGTTAATATTTCTTTATTTAGAAACTAATTTGTTTTTTATTTAACCCTCTCCGAATGTATACAGGGCGTCTCAGAAGTCGCGCATCACCTTAAAGGTGGAAGACCTACAGACCCCCAGGAATCCTAGAAAATTGTAAAAAAATCTACCGTTATTATTTAAAAAGATATGAGATCGTAAACATTATGTTTTTAAATTTAAAAACAATAATAATTTAGATTACAATGTTTAGTCTATATAGATTAGTTAGGAATTATTGTTTCATTTTATACAAAAAATGCATTCTAGGATTTTAACTTTAACGCATGCGTTTGGCAACAGCCCAGACAGCACACAATATCCATTGGATATCTATTGGATATACCTATATCTACTGAATGTCCAGTCCATGAACGGATATCCAGTGGACATCCAATGGATATACTTTAGGGATATTAGCATAAGGACAATTTGCGTCAAAATTGACTAATAAATATTAGAGACAAATATATTAATACATTATTGACACATGCCTTGATATTTCTAATAATTTACTTTGAAATAAATAAAACTTTAATGGATATCTAATGGATATCCAGTGGATGTCCACATAGATATTATAACTACATATCTAGAGCCAAAGATAAAAAAGGATTGTTTCAGTTAAAATTATTCTAGACGTTTTTTAAGCATTATGTTTATGAGATACAACCTATGAAATTAGAAGTATAATTTAATGTAAGTTTTCATGGATATCTAATGTATATCTAATGGATATCCACTATTTTAGACTACGTCACATGAGACTCTCGAGAATCATTGGCCAGGCCGACGCGCTTGCGTATTGTGCTCCCATGTCTCTGCGCAAACAACAAATCGTGAAACGTTTATTTTTATATGTCTGCCGTCTGTGTTTTTAAGTGTCAGTTTTCGCATCATATTTATTGTTTTTACGGTAGGTAAGTGTAGGTGTCTTTCATATTGCACACACACATTACATTGGGATTTTGGTTTTTATTTGAGGCCTTGTTTATTTATTATTGTAAATTAGGTAATTTTTATTTCTAATTTAGCTGCTAAATATGAATTTTTTGATAGATTTACCTTTATTTTTCTTTTACAGAAAGAAAAACAATAATATAATGCCTCTACCAGAATAAATTATAATTTAATTAATAAGTTAAAAAATAATAATTTTGTTTATAATTATAAATAAAATATTATAAACATATTCATTGAATGATTATACCTTTTAATAAAAATACAATTAATTCATGTCATATATATATCTATATAAAATATTTACATATGTACACAATGTGTACAGTGGATTGCCAAATTATTAAAGACAGTAGCAATTTCTTCCAATTTCGAAGTTTGGATGAGAAAAATAATTGACCATTTTTAAGTTTTTTTATTTTGTATATTTGCTCCTGAAAAATGATTAGGTATTTGAAAATTATTTTTTTTATTCAATTGGACATCATATATTATATTTTTAGTAAGTAATGTAATGTTTTTTTAAATTAACTAAAAATAAGTACAACATAAGTATAACATTCAAAAAATATAAATAGATGTTCCATTAAAAAAAACTTTTAAAATCGCCATTTTTCACAGGGTATAAAATATATAATATTTTGAAAAAATATAGTATCAACATGTTGGTACTGCAGCATACATAACAAACTCAACAAGGCTCAGATATTTTTCTCACTACATCCAACAAAAATTTAAAATTGGAATATATCCAATGGATATCCACTGGATATCTGTGGATATCAGCTAGATATCTATGTGGATATCCATTGGATATTTGCTATATCCTGGATATAGGCGGACATTTGGATATCTATAGGATATCTAATGGTTATCCATGAATATCCAGTGGATATCTTGGATATCCAAAAAGTATATCCAATGGATATCTAATGGATATTTTGTGCTGTCTGGGAGGATGTGCACAACAATTAATTAGTTAATTGATTGTTATCTGTTGACATCACACCATAGACAATGATTGACAGTTATGATTAAAATTCAAAATTATATTCTGTCATAGCATTTCTGTTAAATATTGATATCATATCATATCAATGATATGTATTTATTTAGTGAGTTGTACTCTCTGAGTATTGTGATTTGTGTGTTATGTTTGAAGAAGGCTTAAAAAATGTCAATCATTATTGTTAATATTTGTTTAGTTTTTCTTCATAGATTTAATCTATGGTTATATTAGTTCCTGACAAAAACTCATTGTATTTGCTTCTGTCAAGTATCACGTAAAATAAATAACTTCTAAGCAAAAATAACGAATCTGATCAATTTAATTAGCGTACTGACTAATTTAAATAAAATAGTGCAAAAGTGTACTGTCCATAAATTTTAAATAGTGATCATTAAATTTGTAGTAACCGTTTTTATTAACTAAGGTGCTTTAGCAAAATAGAAACACTTAAAAATATTACCTAATATTTTAAAATTTACCCACCTTGTCCGTTTTATACCTAAGGGGCATTACTAAATTTAAAAAAAATCCCTAAAATATTACCTGATATTTTGAAAAACCAAAGCGATTAAGATGGCTATGTGGGACTTGTAAACAAGCAAAGACCCCTTATTCTTAGGCTCATGGTCCAACGCAGTGGTTGTGTGTTTCAATAAATTTTGTTTACTTATTTAATTGCGATATAAAGTGCAGTTAGTTATATCTTGTAAAAGTGTGTTAACAAAAAGGATTTATTAGGTTTAGGTAAGTTATAATGTTAATTAGTTGAGCAACAAAAATAGACAAATTTTCATAATCCAAAAGAAATTTTGTACTTATGTATTATATTTTCATTCATACTGGATGGTTGAATTTCACTGGGACAATCCCAAATTTCTTAAATTGTTGTATTCTATAGTTAAACCTTAAACAGTTAATTAATATTCGGAAAATAAAAAAAATGCGATATAATAATATTCATATTAAACCTTGCCACAAAGACGATACATTTCCCATTTAAATAACATGGGGTTTCGGCACATTTTTTTAATTTTTTTTCTCCCGAGCAAATTAATATACAGCAATAACAGTCACATCTTTTTAAAGGAAATTGCTGTAGAAAAAAGCTCTCCTATGATTTTTCGATAAATTTACTGGTTTAAAAGTTATTTAAGGTTAAAGTTGAACTTATTATTATATTTATAAAAATGAATTGTTAATTTTTGAAAATATGTGATTTTATTGTATTATTAAAAAAGTAAAAATTATTGAAGATATAAGTGAAAAAGCGACAAGAGATTCCGATAAATTAAAAAATGTTTATTACATTAAAAGAAATTGGCACTATATATAGTTTAAAACTAGTAGTTTTACTCAATTTTAGTACGATTACTTTTTTTTACATAATTTTTTTATTTCTGTTATTTTACAAAATTTTTCGTAAAAATAATTGTTAAAAGAATGTCTACGTTATTAGCTACAGCTGAAGAAAAATTATTCATTGTATAATATTTGATAAAATCGTATAAAATTTTGTAGAATTTCACAGAAATAAAAAGATTATGTAAAAAAAGTAATCGTACTAAAATTGAGTAAAACCAGTACCACATTCGTTTAATGTAATATTTTATTAAATTTTTTGAAATCCCTTGTTAATTTTTACTTATCTCTTTTCAATAAATTTTACTTTTTCAATAATACAATAAAATCATATATTTTTAAAAATAAACAATTCATTTTCATAAAAATAATGATAGTTTTGCAGTCAAAGTAAAAAAATCGAAAAAATTATTATAAGTTTAACTTTAATCTTAAATAACTTTTAAACCAGTGAATTTATAAAAAAATCGTAGGAAATCTTTTTTGTACAGCGTTCAATTTCCTATAAAAATATGTGTCTCTATTAACGAGAACGAAAAAAAAATTAAATGCAAAATGTGCCAAAACCCCGTATTTAAATGGGAAATGTATCGTGTTTGTGGCAAGGTTTAATATGAATATTAAGAGCTTATATGAGTCTGATAATTTGAGGTAATAAACTAAAAATTTAGGGGGTGCTGCGAAAAAAAAACAGGTTGGTAAATAACGGACAACCTATTGTACATTTTGTAAAATGGCGCTTAAATTAAGCGACTTAATATTATACTTCTTTTTACAGAACCTAAATAATCCCATGGACGAGAACGAGGTATATTTATTCGATGACTTTGTCACGGAAGATAGTATTTACGTTATAGACACTAAGGATGTAGAAAAGGAAAACGATTGTCGGGCTGAGTAAGTATTTTATATTTATAATGCATACACAAAATATATGTAAATATTTGTTTATCGAACAAAAATGTTTGGGGGTTTGGTCCCCCTACATTTTTACTCAATTTTGGCCAAAATTCATAATTGAGGTTTTAAGTCAAAGAGTCAGTCAAGTGGTTTTAATAATTTTTTCTATTAAACGTTATAAGTTATGGGCGACCTTTAAATGTTATTTGATTTCAAAGAGACAACATATTTAAAACTTTTATTTTTTGTACCCCCCTAATACCCATTCATAATTTTAGATCTAAAATCAACGATAGTGCTGAAGAAAGTGACAATTCTGATGTTGGAGATGAAAGTGAAGATTTCTATTGCAATATTAAGGAAGAAGGAAGGGACGGTGACTTTTCTGAAGAAGATGATCAAAATTCGGCACACGATGAAGATAAAGATGAGGATAAAGCCATGTTTGAGACGAAAATCGAGGTGGAATATCATGGGGTTCAATGTAGTGATATAGGTGGCAAGGACAAGTTATTTAAATGTGACTTTTGTCTTAAGAAATTTCAAACAAAGGGGAGTTTATCAATCATAAAAAGAATGTCCACTTAAAAGACGAATTTAAATGCAATAAATGTGATTATAGCTATAAACAAAAGTAATTTAAAAAAACATTTAAAAATTCACGATAAAAAAAATTGTTTTAAATGCCATTTCTGTCCACACATCACTGCCAAATTAGAGACTTTAAATGGGCACATTCTAAGCAAACATAAAATAGAAAATGTAGGGGAAAATAAAATAAAAATAACAAGTAAAATCCATGAATGCACTAAATGTTCCTATGTAACTGTTAAAAAATCACAATATGATAATCATATTAAAGTTTGTTTGAAATTAAAAAATGTCGAATGGTAGGGGAGACCGGGGTATGTTGAAACAGATTTTACATGCTGCAACAGATTTCACTGAATTTTTTTTATTTAAATATATGTAATGAAAAACATTGTTATAAATTTATAAAAACATTAAGTGGTATTTGTGTATCACGCCTAAAATTATTTTGTACTTCTATAAAGTAAAAAAAAATCACAACAAAAAATATTTATTCTTAATTTTTAAGTGTTGCAATATGCCCCACGGCAAGGGCAACTTGCAACAGTTCGGGGGCAAGTTGCAACGGACTATTCAGACTCGTCAGAATACTCAGAAAGGCAATTCAAACACACGTAAAATGGATCACGATTCGCACATTTTCCATGAGCCCACTTATTACACTTAGTGCACTGCAGCCAGTCCTCGCGTTCATTGTCTTTGTCATACTTTTCATCACAAACCAAGCAAAAAGTATCGTCCTCTTCGGAAGAACTTTCCGAAGTTACTTGTTTTTTCTTTTTCTGAACTGTTTTTTTCTTTACAGCTTTTTTGATTGAAGGCTCTTCATCTGAATTGTCGGAAACCAGTATTTTTCGGACTTCGGCTCTCTGTTTTATAGCACATTTTTTACCTTTTTGCAAGAACTTGTCAGATGTTTTTTTTTTCTTTTCTTGTCGGAGCCTCTCTTCATCTTCTAAGGCCTTCTTCTCGGGTGTATCGGTCAAAATCGCAGCCTTTCTTCGTTTCTTTCCTGTATTGTTGTTGGTTAAGCGTGGTGCAGCCTTAGGAAAAGGTCGTACAACTTCTGGGCTGAATATTTTTGATAAGCTTGATCTTGGTGAAGATTTTGGTTCGTGTTGTACTCCACCCTTGTCAGCCTTTGTCGTACTTGGTATGGGGTCAAGGTTTATTTCATCTGCTTCCTTAGAGCCATTTTCAATATTCTGTTGTATTATTCCTAGCACTACAACGGCATTGTTTCCATCATCTGTTGCCTTAGGTTCAGGCTGTGATTCAGGTCTGTCTGTCACAAAAGCGGGTGCAAAATCAGAATCAGAGAATATGACTGGATTCAAGGGGTAAATCCCGGCGGCTGCAAAACCAGAAATGACATTTTTGGGACTCACAGCATTTAAAAATGCATGCTTTATGATTCCTGGAAGATCAAAAATCGTTAGGGTTTTTCCTGGGTTGCTCTTTAGCCACGCACTGATACCCGTACTGCACCATTTTTTGAAAGGACCGAACACTGTCAAGTCTAGCGGTTGCAATTTGTGCGAACAGTGGGGCGGAAATGACACCATGATAACACCGCTGTCTTTACACAAGTTCAGAACTTTGCAACTTAGATGAGACGAGTGATTGTCCAACAAAAGAACGACTGGTGCTTCCTTAGTGGGTTTGGAATTTTTAATAAAATGTTGAATGAAAGTGAAAAATGTATCTTCTTGCATCCAACCTGACCCATTGGCTTCGCCGATACAACCTGGAGGTCCATCCCGGATGAAATGGTCTCGAAAACGCTTTCTTGGGAAGAGAAACATAGGCGGTATAGAGTTTCCTTGAGCATTCACTGCCACAGCAACTGTGATCATTTCACCCCGTTCTGCAGAAGTGATTGACCCAACTTGTTTCGCACCTTTTTGAGCCAGTATTTTTCTTGGGCGAAGCACAGTCGAAACACCCGTTTCATCCATGTTCCAAATTCGAGATGCTTCAAACTGATCACGGGATAAAACCTCCGACAGTTTTTCGAAAAACATTGTTACGTTCGTACGATTGAAGCTTGTAGCCCTAGCAAGGCTCGTAGCTTCTGGTTGGCGAATGGAAAGTTCCGCATTTCGTTTGAGGAAAAGGTTCAGCCACTCGACTCCAGCCTGTTTGTTATCGTTCCATGATTTAGGAACTTTTATTTCATGCAAAACTGCACATTGATATGCCAGTTTTCGAACACTTAGTGGATCAAGCCCAAACATAATATCACTGCATCGTTTGATATATTGCACTAAAATGCGTTCTTCCTCTTCCATAAACACTAGTCTGGCCTTTGCATATCCGCATTTTGGCATTTCGGAATTGTTTTGAACTTTACGAAGTTTTTTTGTTTTGGTAATATACCTTGATAAGGTAGAATAGTGAATATTAAAATCACTTGCAACTTTTCTTATAGAAAACTCCTTTTCTCCTTGATGTTTCAATACTAGGTTTGCAGCCCGCTTCATAACATCATCAGGAGTTGCACCTCTTGCGGTTTTTTTCTTATAATTTCTCATGATCTGTAAAAGACATTCGATTTACAATTTATTAAACATCAGGGGTAAGTTGCAACATGTTGCAACTTACCTCAAACCATCTGTTGCAGTTTGCCCCGAGTGACGCATTGCCACTCTAACCTCCAAAATTCTTATTTTGTAATCATGCTCAATAATTTCAACCCGTGCAAAAGAAACATGCTAATGTATATTATGACTTACCACAAATAAGATTTTCCTTTAAATAACTCAGAAAGGCACAGGCGACTTGGACTGCCACAGGAAATTTTTCACCACAAAATCGAAAAACTCTTTTTGTTAAAAAACAAAGAAAGGAATTAGCGGATCGGATTGCGCCCTCTATTATGGAAAGCTCGAACGACTTAAAATATGTATGTGAGTCTAGGACTCTGTAAGTGTTGTTTTTGGTTTAAAAAAAGGGTGTGTTGCAACTTACCCGTGTTGCAACTTGCCCCGGTCTCCCCTATACGTGTCAAATATGCCATTTTAGAACCATTCAAAAAAGTAATTTAACAAGTCATATTAAAACTCATACTAAAATAAAAGACTTGAAATGTTCATTCTGTCATTATCAATGTAACAGGAAAGGTAATTTAGACAACCATATTTTAAGAAAACATTCGGATTTATTGAACAAAAACAATAAAAAACATTTAAAAATTCACTATAAAAAAAAATATATTAAATGTCATTTCTGTCCACACATGGCTGCCCAATTACAGACTTTAAATGCGCACATTCTAAGCAAACATAAAATAGAACATGAAGAAGAAAATAAAATGAAAATATCAAGTAAAATCCATTAATGCACTAAATGTTCCTATATAACTGTTAAAAAATCACAATATGATAATCATATTAAAGTTTTTTTTTTAAATTGAAAAATGTCGAATGGTATAAGTGTCAAATTTGCCCTTTTAGAGCTATTCAAAAAGGTACTTTAACAAGGCATATTAAAACTCATACTAAAATAAAAGACTTGAAATGTTCTTTCTGTCATTTTCAATGTAACGGAAAACAAAATTTAGACAACCACATTTTAAGAAAACATTTTCATTTGTTGAACGAAAACAATAAAAATATGATCACTTCCAAAATACATTCTTGCAAACATTGTAATTTTAAATCAACAATTACAGATTCATTTAATAAGCATTTAAAAGTTCATCATTAAAATTTAGTGTATTTGTAAAGTAACTTTACTCTTCGCGTATTGCGATTGTTTTGGCTTAAAAACTTGTTGAAAAATTTTAACAAATATCTTAGCGAATAATATCATTTTCAAGAAAGAACTTGTAAATCTACATACCTATTGTTCGTAATATTTGTTACATAACTCGGATGTGTTGTCTTCGTGTATAATTGTTAATAAAAATTTCTTTATTTAGAAACTAATTTGTTTTTTATTTAACCCTCTTCAAATGTATCAGAAGTCGCGCACCACCTTAAAGGTGGAAGATCTACAGACCCCCAGGAATTCTAGAAAATTGTAAAAAAATCTACCTTTATTATTTAAAAAGAAATGAAATCTTACGTTAGTGTGTGTATTTTATTTAAGTGATCATGGCGAATTATTGTGTTTTTAATTGTTAATGTAATTCAATTAATTCAAAGTTGCATTTTTATGTTTTGACTACTGCATTTTAAAATAATCAACGACAAAATATATCCACGAATTCATGGCAACATAATATTATAATATATAATACCCGTTTTTGGTCTTTTACCGTTGAGTGAAGACTTTCTTAATCAACGCATTTAATAATTCATAATCGATTATTTGTTTTATGAATTTTACTGGATTGAAATGTTTACAATTTTCAAGTAAATCATTACTAAAATGTATATTTATTGTATCTAACTTATTTTTTTAGTCTGATTTCCACTGTGTACAGGGTGTCCCATAATTAAGAAATTTAGAAAGCATTTTTCGACCTATGTTAATAGGAACTTTTTTTCTTATATTTGTACGTGAAATCTGCTGTTAATATATTGCACGCTAATTATGAGACGCCCTGTATCACATTATACTATATATTGTAAGGTACACTATGTATTTTCGTAACCCGATTCTTTAAGTATAATGAAATACTTGTTTTGGCATATTCGTGATCGTCTAGATAATTTACTTACTTTATAAAAATTAGGACACTACGTTGTGTATTTAAGTACATTTATAATAACGTTATTTTGAAATTGGTCAGGTTTAATGAAACACAAGTATTTAATTTTTAAACCCCGGATTTAATTTAAGCAAAGACAAAGGGCCCGTTGAGTCAAAGCACAGGGAAAAGGGACCATAAAAACCCTGGCGACTTACCTACATAGTTCAAATAAAAATAAAATACAAAACAAAACATAGTTATATATATCATATAACTTATATGGGTCATAATCACAAGAATACAGTATAAATAATAAGGGAATAAAATAATATAAAAAGCAGATAAATATATTTCATTTGATTTGGGTATTTTATCAATATTCTAAACATTTTATACCTGAGGTAAAGTCATTCTTAGAGATTGTCATTTTATGACGAAGATTTGTACTATTTGATTACCTTACCACGCATCTTCGAACTATTGTACGATGATACGATTTTATAAAATAATAATAATAATATTAAACGAACAGCAACTACAACTTTCAAATAAAGGGAATTCGAATGCTACATAGGATAGGAACGCGGGGAATTATTGATATAATGCAGATATTACCCGTAGCTAATAACCACACTATGGAAAAATGTTAAGCAAACCATCTGTGGAAGAGATATAACGACACTGCTCTCACTTAGTGCCTTTATAACACTTACGCATTTTAAATCCTCTCACAAAATCAATGTCCAGCACAAGACAATAGTATTGTAAAAGCATACAAACACGGCCTTCACACAGAAATTAAAGGTAAGTAACATAACGACACCACCTTTCATCTAATGCCTTTATATTACCCATGCTTAGATGTTCAAGTAAAAACGCTTTTCCAACAAAACACAAATACAAATACAAACACAAATAAAATCAACAATATGCAATAAAATAAAAGGGTGTAAAATATAAATAAATACAATAAATGGTAAATATAGGAGAGCGTCATTACAAAAACACATAAACATAGCCTAAAACTCAAACCACATGAAAGTGTCGCGCTGTATAAAATAAATATTATAAGAACAAAATATAGCACCCAAACAGTCTTTATCAAGTATTCAAATTAAAGCGCTTAGATAAGCAGGTTTAACCCTAAGTCTCTATCAAAATGCTAATCGGTACTATTACCTTACCATGATATTACCTAATGGTAATATCAAATTATGTGATAATAATAGCAAAAATAATAATAATAGCATTTTATAAACCTTACCCAAGTAATACCAATATGATAATAATAATATAATTGTTACAAGCTTTAGCCTGAGTACAAATGCAAAGAGTTAAAATAAATAAATACCGAGATGATACACTGAGTTTCATAAACAGAAAATACATTTCAGTTAAATAGAAAGTTATACAAAGTTATACAAAAGGAAACAATAAAACAACGTTATTTATACAAAGGTTAGTGTAACTCAAAATAAAGACAACACAACATATTAAAATTTAAGATAAATGTAATTCAGTGTATATGATGAACGCGACAACATAAAGATTGAAAACTCAGTGTATGCGCGATCCCAAGATATTAAACCAAAATAATGAAATGTGATACAATAAAAATCATTACCAAAAATCACTTGCCATTTACACATATTAAAATGATTAGGACCCAATAAACTAGCAATGATAAACGTCATAGACCAAAATGCGAATTAAATATTATTGTTCAAAATTATAAGCAAAAATGTATTAAGAAAACCCAAAACGAGGAGTTGTTTATCATTACTAGCAAATATTACAATTTATAAAAGTGTACATGTATATATACCTAATTACAGCAGAAAATCGGTAACAATCACAATAGTTATATTAAAATATATATCACAAACTTTTTAGGATGCGTAAGGTATGAAAGTCTACACTCTTTTCCCTCTTTCTTCCCTATTTCTATATTTTAAACATCTCGGCCACTTAAGCAAGAATGTGTAACATAAACAACTCACCCTAATATTTCTAGGTACAGATACAAAGAAGTGAAATTTTAAAACTCAATCGGTTTTTAAAACATAAAATAACTTAAAACTATAATAATATTTTTAGTGGATTATTTTAAATTTTCCTTGGTAAAAATAGCGCCAAATTTGAATTTAAAAGTTTATGTACCACAGGACCCTTACAATATCTACATTGGCTTAATGGTGCTCAGTTCTTTTAAATTTTATCATCTTAAAAATGCATCAAATTATAAATACTGTAAAGGAATGTCGTACGTTAATTTTCTATAATTGAATAACAAATTTTATCTCCACGCGGTCTATAATTTAAACTTTATTGTTGTCAACATTCGATAAAGAAATAACTTGTTATGGCCTAGGCCGATAAAAATTTTTATGAGGCAAGTAATTAGTTCGATTTTTTCTCGCTAGGGGTATTGTTTTGACAAATTAATCCTTTTCTAGGAAATTAACGTACTAAACTGGTTTAATTTATTTATAATAAGCACTAATTTGTTTGTTTTACTGTTAATGTTTATTATTTTTAATTAAATTATTGTAAAATTAAATATCAATAATAAAACAAAAAGTGAGGTTAGGACATTGCAATTTGACGTTTCTGTGGATTTCACAGTTGTTTTCTTTTTCTACGATTTAAATTATCTTTAAGTTTTAATTTGCTTTAAGATTTCAGTGAAATTAAATGTTAAACACAGCGTAAATATTCCAAACTACCTATTTTTTAAATAAAAATGCAAACAAATTGAAATTAGTTACCTATTTATTAAACAATTAATTGAATTCAATGTAATAGCAAGAGGGTAAGTAAACCATTTTCTTACAAAAATCCATTTCTACTTAAATCATGTAGCTAGGTATTGTCAACCTATTACTGCTTCTAAAAGGAATAATAATTATTGTACATTTAATGTAATCTTTAGCTAATAAATAAATGACATTCTAAAAAAGTGAGGTTAGGACGCTTTCATGTTGAATTAAATTGACCTATATAAAGTGCTTTGAAGATAAAATGTTGTATGTCATTCGGCCAAGAAGTGTCTTTTTGTGCTTCGCTCAATTGTAGGCCTCCGCTACGCGTCGGCCTTCAAACTTTGAGCTTAGCACAAAAAGCCTTACTTCTTAACCTAATGACATAAATAACTATTTTCTACTTCCAACCTTAAAACGCTCATTATCGTACATGTTTCCATGACATGGACTGAAGTTAGCTTTAAGTTAGTTGACAGTTGTCAAATGTAAAATAATAATAATCGGTAAAATAAAGTGCCCTTCTTTATGAAATAATATTAAAAGTAAAAATTATTATTAACCACTTGACGCCAATTTTTGAAAAGATTATATGAACGTTTGTACTGACCTTTTGATTACGCCGTAGTAGTACAGTTAACTAGATTTAACTGATAAAAAGTTAAAAATTTTGCGTGCAGTGCCCATAACAGATTTTCTTCACTTTTACTTTTAATTAAGGTTATTACTAAAGGTTGTCCTTAACAAGTTGTTAGTCTATTTTCAAAGAATAAATTTTGATTTACTGTCACTTTTTTTACCTTTAACATTTCCCATGAAAGAATTTTAAATACTTTGTGATAATATTTTGCAATTATAGTAATAAAAAAATCAAGTTGACATATTTTCCTAACAATCATATTTTGAAGTTGTTTTAACATTTTAAAGTATCAATAATTGTTAAGTTTAATTAAAATTAATAACGGGCATTGTTGAAAATGATGAAAATTGCGTCAAAAATGTTTATTGGGATGCACATAGGTAGAATTCGGTCACTTAGGCGGCCAAAATTATTTTATTATCTCTTTTAGTCTCCTATAGGAGACATGATAAAAAATGTATAATAGGTTAAACTAAATAGAAAAAGGTATTTTTACCAAGTTTTGTCGACATATTGGTTTACGTAGTAGAATTTTCACATTTTTTAAAATTTAAAAGTTGAACTCACTGGTTTTTTCGTAGACTAATAAGTTTTTTTATTGATCTACGGCACGTATTTTTAGATGAGTCCACGCTGAATTTAATCAAAATTGGATGAGTACTTTTTGAGATACAGAGCAGTGAATATTTAAGGGAAGTAACTGATACAAGATGTAGTAATTACATGGAATTCATTATTTTTCCAAATTCTTACTATGCAATTTACATTTTAAAACAAGTTTAACTAAAAGTAATTAGTCATAAATATGATTGAAAACATAATATAAACATAATATATGACACAAATTAAAAAAATCATATTCTTAATAATAAATACTGATTAAAGTTACACATATAAAAATTAAAGTAATTTACGAGCCAAATGAAATGTCTTCGTCATCGCTTTCCATACATGTATCACAGGCTACCTCTGTGTTCGTCTCTGCAGAAACCAAAAGTCGTAAAGTTTCCTGCGAAAACGATTTTGAAATTTTTTTTTTCTCAAATAACTAATGAGAGGGTCGGATGTCATAAGTAACCTGTGATATGTCTAGATTGCATTCTTCACGTGAAAATTTACGGCAAAGTTAAGGCGGTACGACCGGAAATGCGTATTCCGGGCTTCGGCAGCTTCTTCTGAAAACTGGCCAATAGGTAAAATGGCATTTTCGCAAATTATTGCCCCGTGTAATAAAATTTTATGCATTGTGGGGCTCATACGGTGCCACCCATACAAATCCACGTACAGTTTTGCCGTTTCCATTGCATACTCATCAAACTTTTGGATGCCGCTTGTGATGGCCTCTAAAATTGTTTGGATTCTACAAATAAAATTTTAATTTAAAAATCGTTATCTAAAGGTGAAAATAAAAGTTTGTACGTGTCACGCTTTGCAATTAATCTTTACTAGGCTCACTGGATTATGGGGTTCGCTCCTGCATCGCTCACCCTACAAACTTCCAGCTCGCCCGTAAAGATTCATTTACAAAGCTTGACACGTAAATAACTATTATAAGATTTTTAACGTAAATTATAAATTTCTTGATTTCTGTCCAAATTACTTTCAAGTGGAATTTTTCGCAAAGTGGACCAAAGTGGACCGTAATTTTTTGCATTGTGGGGCTCATACGGTGCCACCCATACAAATCCACGTACAGTTTTGCCGTTTCCATTGCATACTCATCAAACTTTTGGATGCCGCTTGTGATGGCCTCTAAAATTGTTTGGATTCTACAAATAAAATTTTAATTTAAAAATCGTTATCTAAAGGTGAAAATAAAAGTTTGTACGTGTCACGCTTTGCAATTAATCTTTACTAGGCTCACTGGATTATGGGGTTCGCTCCTGCATCGCTCACCCTACAAACTTCCAGCTCGCCCGTAAAGATTCATTTACAAAGCTTGACACGTAAATAACTATTATAAGATTTTTAACGTAAATTATAAATTTCTTGATTTCTGTCCAAATTACTTTCAAGTGGAATTTTTCGCAAAGTGGACCAAAGTGGACCGTAATTTTTTCTCAATTTTTAGCTAAATAAATTATTTATCAATTACAAAAAGAAAAAATACTCGGACGGGCCTGGAAAGGTAACATTTTTACTTTTGAAACGGAAAAAAGTATAAAAAGTATGTTAAAAAAGGGTGTATCTTTAATGGGCTATAATTATGCGAAATATTGACATTTATTATAGTATTTCTTTAAGAATTATAAGTAACATACCTGAATTATCGATATCCATCACATTCACTTAATAATTGAACTTTCATTAACTAAAAAATGACTTTGTAAAATAGTGTTTGTAAGGGTGTCGAGAACGAGTTTAAGCAGCTTGCGCGACGTTTAAGCATTGAGTAAAGACACACACTTTACTCAATGGTTTAAGTTTCGACTGATTATTGGGAACCAGGGTTGCCAACTGTAGTAAATAACAAAACCGTACCGGCGGCTAAAAAATGACCGTACTTTTCAAAACAGGACCGTACTTTCGCATTTTCACATATGACGTCAGCAAAACAAGCATAATTTTTAAAATATTTAATTTTGTAAAATTTATTCACAAAACCATAAATAATATTTATTAAATATATAGATAAAATAAAAAATGTCTTGAATGTATGAATTATAATTCATAATTATCATAATTTATAATAATAATTATTATGATGATTATGAATTGAAATTGTGATTTTGAAAATTCAAAATCACAACTATTGTGATTTTAAAATTTTCAAAATCACAATTTCAATTCATAATTATATAATCTTCTACTGGTCGCAACCATGCTTGGTAATCTGGATTTTTAAGCCATTTTCGCCGAAATTTCTATATCAAATCAACAAACGTTTATAAAATTAAAAAATATTTAGTCCAAACCTATTTACCTGTTTCTTATGCCCGGATTTCAACTTTTTGCTAGGACAAACCTTGCTAGTAGTACTATCATCACTATCACTGGACATGTTTCAATCGTTTTTTAATAACAAATTATAACTTTACTTCAGAAATAAACGAACGCTGGGAATACCGCGAAACAAGTTTGATATGAGTTTAACACTAGCGGCAGTTATTAGAAACTGGGAAGAAAGAAGTTATAATTTACAGAACACTACTATATGTAGATTAAAATTTAGCGCCATCTCTAGGGCATTTAATCATTAAATGCCCTAGAGATGGCGCTACAGTCAGACAAAATCATAATATTTTTAAATCGCTTTAATTAAATAAAATTATGGGAAATTTAATAGTTTCTGTTTTGTCATTTTTTTCTTAAAATACCGTACTTTTGGGGTACGGTCCTTAGATTGGACCGTAAACCGTAATTTAAATCAAAATACCGTAAAAGTACGGTCAGGACCGTACCATTGGCAACCCTGTTGGGAACGCACATGTTCTGCTGGGACCGTGAAAGGGGTCGTCTATTGTTCTTTCGACTTTCTATTTTTCCCGTAAAGGATTAGTTTTGTAATGAAGCAGTAGTAATTCACCACAGTTTTCTGTTACCTGCAAGAGGTAGTACATCCACCAGCCAACAGATGCCGTACCATGTACTAAAACAACTAATTTTGACAGCCCAATGGAGCAGAACGACATGATATGGTTTTTAGACGATTTCTTTGTGCAAGTTTTAGCTATAAAAGGCGGATTTGGACATTAATAAAATCAGTCTATTGGTGGCTCAAATTCCGACTGGTCTTAATACTGGATGGAAGAACCGATACCGAGACTTGAATGCACAAGGACTATAGTTTCTAGTGATCTAAAACAGTAGGTTAACCTGGGGCTTTTATGCTGGGCTTTTATGCTTAGCTTATATGCTGTCTTTAACCTACTTGCTATCCTGCCACCCGTCCTGTAATTAATAATTGATCCACATTTAACATCCATGTAAACATAACCTTATTTATATATTGTGCACTAAATATTTCTTCTTTATAGCCCCAGTTGCAAGTGAACCTGCCTGTCTGTGGAGGAAAACGGAGCCTGTACCTGCCTGTTGCCGTTTGGGGTATCAAGAACGAAATATTGACCTGTTTGCACACATAGCCTTGTATAATACCTGTCTACGATAGACTTTTATTTTATGTATATATCCTTTACGTATGATTTTGTATATATTGTATATATTTCTATGATAGAATAAACAAGTTTAAGTTACTTTGGCATTTAAATTAAACCACAAAACCTGAACTGATTCTCAAACCCTATTTCTCCACTGTAAAGTTACTCGAGGTAGGTATTCTCTCTGTCGAAGAACTAGAGAGACCCTATAGTGCGTATTTAAGGCCATTACCAGCCTAGGTACGACACAAATTTGGCGCCCGAGCAGGGACCTGATTTTTCCTGAAAATTTCCTGAAAACCTAACCTGCAAAACCCGTGAGAATCAGAGTAAGGTGGTTTAATTTTTACCAATTAAAATGTCAAAAACTACAAAAACCACCCCGACGAAAAAACCCGACGAACAGGTTAAAACACAAGGCCCTTCCCAGGCAGAGGCTGGAAATGCTTCAACCGACGGCTCAGCTGCAACTGGGGAGAAAACAGGGTTAAGTTGGATTTACACGCTTCGTAAGGAAGGTTTAATCGACGTTTGTACGGGTTATGGCTTAGAAGCAACCGGTACAGTAAACGATTTGCGTTTAAGACTAAGAAATCATGTCACCGGAACCAAAGAAACCCCAGCCAATCTACCCTTGTGGGAAACCTCATTTTTAGGCCCACCTACTGATGACAGAAAGGTCTGTGACCAGGTTCGAAAGTGGAATATACACTTTGATGGCAATAGTAATGCAGTATCATTCCTCGAAAGAATACAAGAGTTAAAAGAATGCTATGACTTTGATGAGGAAAATCTACTCAAAGCATTACCAGAGCTACTAAGAGGAAGCGCATTATTGTGGTACAGAAACTGGAAGGCTGGCTGGAATGACTGGGATGATTTCATCGAGGATTTCAAGCAAACTTACTTTCCCAGCAGGTATACCGAAGACTTGCTGGAGGAAATTTCTCGAAGGAATCAGAGGCCCAAAGAAAGTTTCAGGGAGTATATGATTGAAATACAGTCACTTATGCGGAGATATGGCAAATATACTCAAGAGCAAGAATTATACACTCTGTATAAAAATTTG
Source organism: Brassicogethes aeneus (assembly GCA_921294245.1). Classification (NCBI taxonomy): domain Eukaryota; kingdom Metazoa; phylum Arthropoda; class Insecta; order Coleoptera; family Nitidulidae; genus Brassicogethes; species Brassicogethes aeneus. Next base: position 5,352,562 of record OV121142.1, on the reverse strand, counting down.
CGCCCAGAATATCGACAATACATCCGGCGCACCGATGCCAAGTCGGTTAAAGATTTGGTGGGGCAAGCAGAGGAGTTTGAAAGTCTACAAAAAGAGATAGAGGCACAAAAACCTGCCAGGGTGGTTCAAATTCCCCATGTAGCCCCAATATTACCAGCAAAACAGTATTCTACCCATAACCGGCCAACCAATCCATCAGTGAAGCCACCAAATACCCCAGTATATGACCGAAAACGTGTGTGCTGGCGGTGTGGTAAAGAGGGGCATTTTCGCAGTGAATGTCGCGAAAGGGGCCGTATATTTTGTTCCAGGTGTGGCAAGCAGAATGTCTGGTCAAAAGACTGCACATGCCCACGCCCGGAAAACTCCGGAGGGAGCCAGAACTGAAGCCGTCTGAATTCCTGTCCCTACCGGCTTCACCAGAACCGTACTCAGTACAAAATATACAGTGTGATGCCAAAATTCCGATGATAATTCCCAATGGATTAGCCAATCAACCCGAAAATGTAGCTAACGACCCCAGAATGTTCCTTAAAATGGAAATTAAAGGGATGGAATGGGATGCCCTTTTGGATACCGGAGCTATATATTCATATATCGGTAAATCCGTGGTAGAAAACATACCAAATCAACCAGGACAACAATGTACTACCCAGGTACAGTTGGCTGATGGGTCCCTACAACCAGTCACTAGGGCCTACACCCTTGGTTGTCAATTTGACAGCAAATACACGCAACACCAGTTCTATTCTCTACCAAATTTGGTGGAAAGTATTATTTTGGGGATGGATTTTATATCCAAGCATAAGATATTGGAAAACCGAACCCAAAATAAACCAGAAAGTCCAGTAAAACCAGAAAATGTACCAGAAAATCCAGAAAAGAAACCAGAAAGTCCAGTAAAACCAGAAAATGTACCAGAAAATCCAGAAAAGAAACCAGAAAGTCCAGAAAAACCAGAAAATGAACCAGAAAATCCAGAAGAACCAGGAAAAAGTCCGGCCCTGTTGTCCTTGATCCAGAAAAACCTGATTCCCGAAAAACAACAGAAAGTGGCCAACTTTATGCCCACCGAATTAAAGTCCTGTGATACGAATAACAGCAGGATACAACAAAATATTCGTATCAAAGAACCCGCCATAAAGAAAATCTACGACGAAGTTGATCAAAGGTTCTCAGATAAAATCGAGCCCTCCCATAGTCCTTGGAGCTCACCAACAGTGATGGTCAAGCAAGCTAATGGAGAGCCACGATTCTGCACAAATATTCGAAAAATCAACGACGTCTCGATAAAGGAGGCATACCCGGTGCCAAGAGGACAAGAAGTTCTAGAAACCGGATACCGTCGATTTGCGCCAAACTTTGCCCCAACTCCGGCCCTGCAACCATGCAACGGTGGACTTGCTTACCGCCAAGGGATTGGGTAAAGTTCCCAAAGGCCATTTCTTATTCACGGAAGAGAACCCGGAACCCGGAGCCGTGAAGATGTTTTAGAAGAAATTTGTTGATTTGGTTTTAATAATTTTATTTTTATTTTCCAGGTATTTCTTTTAAATCCTGTGTACGACCGTTGTTTTTAGTGATCTAAAAACAATAATTTTGTAAGAGGGGGATGTAATGAAGCAGTAGTAATTCACCACAGTTTTCTGTTACCTGCAAGAGGTAGTACATCCACCAGCCAACAGATGCCGTACCATGTACTAAAACAACTAATTTTGACAGCCCAATGGAGCAGAACGACATGATATGGTTTTTAGACGATTTCTTTGTGCAAGTTTTAGCTATAAAAGGCGGATTTGGACATTAATAAAATCAGTCTATTGGTGGCTCAAATTCCGACTGGTCTTAATACTGGATGGAAGAACCGATACCGAGACTTGAATGCACAAGGACTATAGTTTCTAGTGATCTAAAACAGTAGGTTAACCTGGGGCTTTTATGCTGGGCTTTTATGCTTAGCTTATATGCTGTCTTTAACCTACTTGCTATCCTGCCACCCGTCCTGTAATTAATAATTGATCCACATTTAACATCCATGTAAACATAACCTTATTTATATATTGTGCACTAAATATTTCTTCTTTATAGCCCCAGTTGCAAGTGAACCTGCCTGTCTGTGGAGGAAAACGGAGCCTGTACCTGCCTGTTGCCGTTTGGGGTATCAAGAACGAAATATTGACCTGTTTGCACACATAGCCTTGTATAATACCTGTCTACGATAGACTTTTATTTTATGTATATATCCTTTACGTATGATTTTGTATATATTGTATATATTTCTATGATAGAATAAACAAGTTTAAGTTACTTTGGCATTTAAATTAAACCACAAAACCTGAACTGATTCTCAAACCCTATTTCTCCACTGTAAAGTTACTCGAGGTAGGTATTCTCTCTGTCGAAGAACTAGAGAGACCCTATAGTGCGTATTTAAGGCCATTACCAGCCTAGGTACGACACAGTTTTCTTATTAATTAACTTTGAAATAAACCCTTTTTGTCTCCCTAAATCCCCGAATTCTACCTATGTGGGATGTTTACTTTATTTTCGTATAGATATCGCTTTAAACAATAATTTAATTTAAATAATTTTTTGGATAAAATTAAGTATTTGTCGTAGAAAAATTATAGTATGCAACTCGTTTATAAACTTTTCTAGACACTTATTTAATTAAACACTCGCTTGTAAGCTCGATCGTGCCTAATTAAAATTCGTGACTAAAATGGCGTTTATCAAACATAATGTTCTATACTATATTACGTGTCATGCTTTACCCAATATTATTTTACAGCTTGTTTATTAATTTAAACTAGCGAATTATTAATTTTTTTAATATAATACCATTTTTATTTTACTGGCCATTTAAATTTGACTATTTGACTATAGTGAAAAAGTGTACTGTCCATAAAATTTAAATATTGATCATTTAATTTGTAGGTACCGTTTTATAACTAAGGGGCTTTACCAAAATAAAAATCCTTAAAATATTACCTGATATTTTAAAATTTACCACTCCGTTGTATAACTAGCACCTTATTCTTAGGCTTATGGTCCAACGCAGTGGTTGTGTGTTTCATTACATTTTGTTTACTTATTTAATTGCAATATTAGGTGCACTTATATATTGTAAAAGTGTGTTAACAAAAAGGAATCATTCGGTTTTGGTAAGTTATAATGTTAATTAGTAGAGTAACAAAAATAGACAAATTTTCACTAGTAATACCACTAGAGGTCAAATTATTTCCGGAAATTTTTTCGAGCTCATGAATATTTTGAAAATTATCCCGAGTCGAAGACGAGGGATAATTTTCTAAAAATATTCATGAGGGAGAAAAAATTTCCGGATTTAATTTGACCTCGTGTGGTATTCGGTAAGAAAATTCTACACCAAATTGTGTTTAAATAATTAAAATTTATTTTTTGATTTAACTTGAGCTCGACTTGATTATTTAGTTACCATGGCAACTAAGTCAACCCCAACCTAAAAGACTTTTAGTAAAAGTTATTTCAGTTTTGAAGCTGTCAAGCGGCACGACGTAAAAAAATGTGAAATTGTCTGCTGTAATGATCAATCATCGTGCAATGACTTATTTACCCGCATTATTAGAGGATTGTGGCTCCTACTTGAAGAAAGAAAATTTGTTTTGAATTGTTCACGAATATTTGCATCTTAACTATTCAAAACTCAAAGTGCTAAATGGAAAAAAAGGTGAATAGAATAGTGTCTAAATATTATATATATTTCATTAGACATAGACATTTAATTTATTTCAAGTCCTGCATTTTCGCCATTAAGAAGAAAGGAGGTGTCCAACGAATATAGAAAACATCTAAACTTTGTAATGGAAATGTATCAAAATTATCATGTAAACAAATAAAAACCAGATTGTCAAAAAAATATTCTGTCATTATAAACGTCAAAAAAATGTCCAGTATAATTCGCTGTTGGGTACCCACGAGGAAAAAATTTCCACTAAAATTCAACCGTTGCCATGGTGATCTATCAAAAATACACGTTTTGATTGGTTAAAAATTACAGGTGTGGAATTTTCATAATAATTTTGTATACAAAATACAAGTATACTTGTATGTATTATATTTTCATTCATACTGGATGGTTGAATTTCACTGGGACAACTCCAACTTTCTTTAATTGTTGTATTCTATACTTACTTAAACCTTAAACAATTAACAATTAATTAATATTCGCCAATAAAACAACGCGATATATGAGATATAACTACAGGGTGGGTTATAAAAATTAGCGGTTTTACAAAATTTATAGCAAAAGTTAACGATATTATGTATATGACCATTGTACATTTTGTGAAATGGCGCCTAATATTATACTTTTTTTACAGAACCTAAATAATCCCATGGACGAAAAAGAGGTATATTTATTCGATGACTTTGTCACCGAAGATAGTATTTACATTATAGACACTAAGGTTGTAGAAAAAGAAAACGACTGTCGGGCTGAGTAAGTTTTTTTATATTTATAATGCATACACAAAATATATGTAAATATTTTACTTAATTTTGGTCCAAAATTTATAAATGAGCTTTTAAGTTAAGGGTTAAATAGTCCTATTTGCTAATTTTCAAGTAATGGTAATTCTGACAATGTAAAATTCAAAATATTTAAAATATTTTAAAAATGAATTTGTTTACGTGATATTTAATAAAAAAATGAAAAGGTGTTTTCTAGCATTTAATACCTACTTAATAAAAAATTGTTTTAGCTGTGAAACCTTAGATACACATGCATCCATTGATAGTGTTAAATTGAGTAATTCTTCTGAAGGCTCCAGAAATTCCGGACAATCCCAAGTCAATAAAGAAATTAAAGAAGAAATAGAGAAGCATTGCCTGGATGATTTACATGTTGAAAGCGAGTAAGTATTATATTTTAGTTCGCGCGATGATGAACTAAAACCTACATTTTTTAAATTTAATTTAAAGCGACAAAAATAATAATAAAATCTATATATCCTATGCTATTTTTCGGCAGATAAATCCTTACTTTGCCACAAAGATATTAAAACTTAACATTAGGGTGTTCCACAATTGTATGGAAAAAGTATATTTAATATGTGGTCTATGGTTATGTTCATTTGTGTTCATGCTAAACTTATATTTATACTCATTTACTCATACTTCCTATAACAATATTCAGCTCTGAAGATTGGTTGGTTTCTTTCAGAGCACTTAACAGATTGGGAAATTGGCCATCTGATGCGGTTGTCTCAGAATGTCGTATAAAGTGTTTTAAGAGGAGAGTTATTAATGATACTGCCGAACAGGCAACCAGTCTTATTCGAAAATACAACCAATTATTGAACAAGAACGAAGAACAGATTCAGTATATTCTTTACCTAGCTAAAAATCACCTAAGCCATAAAAAGCTTCCCTTATTATAAGTCGTATATTTTGATTTTAGTGTTTCGTATTATTAATTTTTCTATTATACGTTATACGTTGTGGGCGACCTTTAAATGTTATTTGATTTCAAAGAGACAAAACATTAATACCCATTCGTAATTTTAGATCTAAAATCAACGATAGTGCTGAAGAAAGTGACAATTCTGATGTTGGAGATGAAAGTGAAGATTTCTATTGCAATATTAAGGAAGAAGGAAGGGACGGTGACTTTTCTGAAGAAGATGATAAAAATTCGGCACACAATGAAGAAAAAGATGAGGACGAAGCCATGTTTGAGACGAAAATCGAGGTGGAATATCATGGGGTTCAATGTAGTGATATAGGTGGCAAGGAAAAGTTATTTAAATGTGACTTTTGTCTTAAAAAATATCAAACAAAGTGGACTTTATTAAATCATATAAAGAATTTCCATTTAAAAGACGAATTTAAATGCAATAAATGTGATTTTACAACTTTAAACGAAGGTAGTTTAAAAAAACATTTAAAAGTTCACGATAAAAAAAATTATTTTAAATGCCATTTCTGTCCACACATGACTGCCAAATTACAGACTTTAAATGCGCACATTCTAAGCAAACATAAACTAGAAAATGTAGGAGAAAATAAAATAAAAATAACAAGTAAAATCTATAAGTGCACTAAATGTACATATTCAACTCTAAATAAAACAACTTATGAGAATCATATTAAAGTTTGTTTAAAATTGAAAAATGTCGAATGGTATAAGTGTCAAATTTGCCACTTTAGAGCTATTCGAAAAAGTAATTTAACAAGTCATATTAAAACTCATACTAAAATAAAAGACTTGAAATGTTCTTTCTGTGATTTTCAATGTAACGGAAAACAAAATTTAGACAACCATATTTTAAGAAAACATTCTCATTTGTTGAACGAAAACAATAAAAATATCATCTCTTCCAAAATACATTCTTGCAAATATTGTACTTATAAAACAACAATGGCAATTATTTTAACAAGTCATATTAAAACTCATACTAAAATAAAATATTTGAAATGTTCTTTCTGTCATTATCAATGCAACGGAAAAGCTAATTTAGACAACCATATTTTAAGAAAACATTCGAATCTATTGAACGAAAACAATAAAAATATCATCACTTCCAAAATACATTCTTGCAAATATTGTACTTTTAAAACAATAATGACAAATCATTTAAATATGCATTTAAAACATCATCATTCAAATGTAATGTATTTGTAAGGTAGCTTTACACTTCGCGTATTGCAAATGTTTTAGCTTGAAAACTTGTTGAAAAATTTGTTTTAAGGAAAATCTCAGCGATTTGCATGAAAGAACTTGTGAAGCTATATACCTATTGTTCGCAATATTTGTTACATACCTAATTCGGTAATCGTGTAATTGTTAATAAAAATTTCTTTATTAAGAAACTAATTGTTTTTTATTTAACCCTCTCCAAATGTATACAGGGCGTCTCAGAAGTCGCGCACCACCTTAAAGGTGGAAGATCTACAGACCCCCAGGAATCCTAAAAATTGTAAAAAAATCTACCTTTATTATTTAAAAAGAAATTAGATCGTAGACGATAAGTTTTTAAACTTAATAATAATATCCTAGATTATAATGTTTCTAGTCTTATAGATTAGGTATAGAATTAATGTTTCATTTTATAAAAAAATGCATTTTAGGATTTTTACATGCCCGTCCTCGCCCGTCCGAAAATAAACAAAATTTATTTAATTAATGGTTTAATTGATATTTAAGTTGAAGGGGAATTAAAATGAATTAATTTTATGTGTTATTTTTTTTTTAAAGCTGTTTTATTGGATTTTTATTGGTTTTAGGCCAAAATTAAATTAGGTGAGGAAGGGTTAAGTGGAAGAGCAGCAAATACATGCTTTGTATAAGCTGAACTTCGCCCATTGATTGTATCTCTTATAATCAATAAAGACATTTATTATTATTATTATGATTAGAAATAATTACCACTTTTTTATAATATATGCTAGGCGCGCGCCATCTGCACTGTTTAAAATATCTGTGGTGTAAAAAGTAATCTAAAAATGGTGTCAAAATCCAACACCAAGTGGTGTTAATATAACACCATGAATTATGGTTGAAAATGTGTACCGATCGCGGCAAAGGCGGTGTGGATCACGTGATGTTCTTAAATCTCGCCTCTGTTGACTTACATGAAGAATATATAAACTCAGGTAATCCTTTGCTTTGGTGTGACACTACAAGTTCGATACTAAAGAGACCTTAAATAGGTGGAAACAGCTGTCAATACTTGAAGTATTTTAAGTTAGTGCAACGCACTAAAAACATTATCACTAGCGAGTTGAAGGTTTCATTTTCTGGAATAATACCACTGGTAATATACTAGTAATGCGTCAAGGAACTTCCTGTTTACTTTTTTTTCCTTTTTCTGTGTAGTATGATTTAATTTGTCCACAAACACATAATATTTAACACTGAAAAGTAGTTCAATTTACACCAAGTAAAATTTATTTTAATACTGTGTGAAAGTTAAATTTACACTATTTTAGTATTTAAATTTACTCCGGACCAACGAACCATATTTAACACCATTTTGGTTTGTATCGATATAGACCATGTTTGGTGTTAATTTGGTGTTAAAATGGTCATGAAATTTTGAACAGTGTATGGTCTTAGTTTGTTTCTTTTTTTTCTGATGGATCTCGATCGTGCTCTATGTTTTTATAAAATAAGTGGTAAATTGGCGGGATATAGTCCAATAAGGTACCTAAGTAAATTTTTGTGCTTAGCGGCTTTTTTTTAGTTTTTGCTGGAGTTACATGGCCTTCTTCTTCTACTTCTTCATTGATGTCAGGAACATAGTTACTATGTTGAATCCTCATCAGTCTGGACCGATGCCATAATCGTAACGCTGGCCGATGTCGTTCCGACCCCGGTCACACTTTAGCAGCATAGATAATAGCCTATGTTTAGCAGTAAAAGGTGCACTTAAATTGTTTTACCAAAGAACTATTTTAAAATATTTTGACAGGTTTTTAAAGACGATAAGAAATGGCGCAAGGGAATGTATAATGTACTTATATAATTTTACCACTAACTTAGAATATTCTTTAGGTGTGATATTCTGCACTTAGACCATTTATTTAAAAAAGTGCACTTGAACCGTTTTACTTCCAAGCCCCTTAATTAATTACCACTTTATTATAATATACGCTACGTGCGCGCCATCTGGTGGCGCTCGATAGCATTATTGAAATAATGGGTTTGCCAACAATACATTTGAAGCATACGAACTGCACATCATTTATAAATATATGGGTGATTCTACAAAAGTTGGACAACTTGCTGTCATCAGTCAATAGAGTAGGTATTTTAATATTTTTTGTAAATATTTTAGTATATTACAAAAGATCCAGGTTTTTTTAATTTGTCCACTCAATTTTAATGTATTTTTTCAAAAGCACGTTTGTAGAAAAACATAATAAATATTCAAAACATCAGTATTATAATATTATTATAAATATTATTTTGCTTGTTTATATACAGGGTGTACTGATAGACATTTAACATTTAATTTTGGTTATAATTTTTATTTGTAATTTTCTTATACAGAGTGTTTGTAGAATTTAACACTTGCAGTTCAGCTACAAAAATATTATATTTTGTTTTGTTAGATACAGGGTCTACTCGGAGTGTTTACGCAATAAATTGTTACGTGTTTAAATCTGGTTAGTGCTTATTTTATTCGTTTCCTTTGTGGTGTTTCCTGATTAGTATTTTTGTTAACATCAAACATTCAGTACTTTAGTAGTACGTTGCCGACCCAATTTGTTGTATGAGGTTTCTTAGTTTGTTAGTACCATTACCTTATTGGATCTTAAAAACTAAGTGGCGCCTAGGTATTTTTGATTTTATTTATCCCACCCCTTCTTCACTGTACCTACAGGGGCTAGGGTCCAATAAGTCGCTGAGGGTTTATTATACCTTTAGGGCATCGTACTACGAGTGGCAAATTTTGCGTCACAATTAATTTAAACTAGCGAATTATTAATTTTTTTTAGTATAATACCATTTTTATTTTACTGGCCATTTAAATTTGACTATTCATCATATTGAAAAAGTGTACTGTCCATAAAATTTAAATATTGATCATTTAATTTGTAGGTATACCGTTTTATAACTAGGGGGCTTTACCAAAATAAAAATCATTAAAATATTACCTAATATTTTAAAATTTACCCACTCCGTTGTATAACTAAGGGGCTTTACTAAAATAAAAAAATACCTAAAATATTACCTAATATTTTGAAAACATTCCAAAGTGATTAAGATGGCCATGTGGAGCTTGTAATATTTTAAAATTTACCCACTCTATTGTATAATAAGGGGTTTTACTAAAAAAAAATACCTAAAATATTACCTAATATTTTGAAAAACAATATTCCAAAGCGATTAAAATTACTATGTAGGGCTTGTTAACAAGCAAAGACCCCTTATTTTTAGGCTTATGGTCCAACGCAGTGGTTGTGTGTTTCATTAAATTTTGTTTACTTATTTAATTGCAATATAAAGTGCAGTTATATCTTATAGAAGTGTGTTAACAAAAAGGATTCATTCGGTTTAGGTAAGTTATAATGTTAATTAGTTGAGTAATAAAAATATACAAATTTTCATAATTCAAAAGAAATTTTGTACTTATGTATTATATTTTCATTCATACTGGGCGGTTGAATTCCACTGGGACAATTCCAACTTTCTTAAATTGTTGTATTCTATACTTACTTAATTAAATCTTAAACGATTAACTATTAATTAATATTCGCAAATAAAGCGGTTTTACACAATTTATAGCAATAGTTAACGATATTGTGTTTAGTAATGTGTAAGACCATTGAACATTTTTAAAATGGCGCTTGATATTATACTTTTTTTACAGAACCTAAATAATAGCATGGACGAGAAGGACGTATATTTATTCGATGACTTTGTCACCGAAGATAGTATTTACATTATAGACACTAAGTTTGTAGAAAAGGAAAACGATTGTCGGGCTGAGTAAGTTTTTTTATATTTATAATGCATACACAAAATATATGTAAATATTTTACTCAATTTTGGTCAAAAATTCGTAAATGAGCTGTTAAGTTAAGGGTTAAATAATCCTATTTTAAATGTATGATAATTTTCAAGTAATGGTAATTCTGACAATGTAAGATTCAAAATAATTAAAATATTTTAAAAATTAATTCGTTTACGTAATATTTAATAAAAAAAAATGAAACGGTGTTTTCTAGCATATAATACTTAATAAAAAATTGTTTTAGCTGTGAAACCTTAGATACACATGCATTCATTGATAGTGTTAAATTGAGTAATTCTTCTGAAGGATCCAGAAATTCCGGACAATCCCAAATCAATAAAGAAATTAAAGAAGAAATAGAGCATTGCCTGGATGATTTACCTGTTAAAAGCGAGTAAGTATTATTTTTAGTTCGCGCAATGATTAACTAAAACCTGCATTTTAAAAATAAAAATTATGTTTATGAATTTTTTAAATTTAATTTAAAGCATTTAAAAATCCGACAACAATACGTAAATTTAAAACAAAAATATTTTTATAATCTATATGCTATTTTTCGGCAAATAAATCCTAACTTTGCCACAAAGATATTAAAACTTAACATTAAGGTAATACACAATTATATGGAGAAAGTATATTTAATCTGTTGTCTATGTATATATTAGGGTGATTCATTTCCGCAAAGTTTTTGTTTTTTTCGGTGCTCAAGCAAAATATTAATCTGCATATAGAAAAAAACATTCTCACCAAGTTTGAGCTCTTAATATTAATTTTAAGTACTTACTATTTAAATTTAAAGTTTTACCGTTTAAAATGCATGTAAAAAATATATATATTTTTTCAAATTTCTAATGCTTACCCACCTTTGACAATATTGCAAATCGGTTTAATACACCTTATGGGGAATTTCACGCTCTTTAAAATTGCTTTTGAGTTTTTTTTGTAACTCGCATTGGTTCACCAGTAGGAGTCGTCAAAGGACAGTTTTTGAAAGAAATCGTTTTTTTTTATTTTTTTGAGCAAATCGCCAAAAGTAGTGAGAAAAAAGGGCTGATTCATAAAAAAAAGTTATCCAACCAACATTTAATAAATTTACTGCCATTTTTATTAATGAAAACGTAAGAAATTGATAAATACCAACCCATAATGTTATTTAGATTGATTTTTTCAATTTATTATCATTATATTTCCCTACACTAAGAACTTTTTTAAAATTATTATGATTTCTCACTCATAATGAATATGAAAAACACATAAATTCATAAAAAAAACAACAAAACTTTAATCGGAATATACAGAAGGTTATGTTATTATGTAACATATTTCAAATTTCGCTTCAAAAAATTAAATAATCTTCATTTATATTTTTTTGCTAGGTATATGACAGAAATGTTGAAAAATTGCAAAATCCACGTTACAATTTTCTTATTGTTTTTTTATGAATTTATCTGTTGTTTTCATATTCATTATACTTAAGTGAGAAATCAATAATTTTAAAAAACTTCTTAGTGTAGGGAAATATAATGATAATAAATAGAAAAAATCAATCCAAATAACATTGTGAGTTGGTAATTATCAATTTCTTACGTTTTCAGTTATAAAAATGTAAATTCATTAAATATTGGTTGGATAACTTTTTTATGAGTCAGCCATTTTTTCTCCCTACTTTTGGCGGTTTGTTAGAAAAAATTAAAAAAAACCAATATTTTTCAAAAACTGTACTTTGACGACTCCTACGGATGAACCAATGCGAGTTACACAAAAAACTTTAAAGCAATTTTGAAGAGCGTGAAATTCCCCACAAGGTCCATCAAACCGATTTGTAAAATTGTAAAAGGTGGGTAAGCATTAGAAATTTAAAAAAAAATATTTTTTTTACATGCATTTTAAACGGTAAAACTTTAAATTTAAATAGTAAGTACTTAAAATTGATATTAAGAGCTCAAACTTGTTGAGAATTTTTTTTCTATATGCAGATTAATATTTTGCTTGAGCACCGAAAAAAACAAAAACTTTGCGGAAATGAATCACCCTAGTATATATATATATGTTCATTTGTGTTCATGCTTTACTCATACTCATACTCAATTACTCATACTTACTATATTACTAAGCCATCAAAAACCTCCATTATTATACGTCGTATATTTTGAGTTTAGTTTTTCATATAATTAATTTTCCTATTAGGTATACGTTATACGTAATGGTCGATTTTAAATGTTATCCGATTCCAAAGAGAAAAAATATTTAATACTTTTATTTTTTGTACCACCCTTATACCCATTCATAATTTTAGATCTAAAATCAACGTTAGTGCTGAAGAAAGTGACAATTCTGATGTTGGAGATGAAAGTGAAGATTTCTATTGCAATATTAAGGAAGAAGGAAGGGACGGTGACTTTTTTGAAGAAGATGATCAAAATTTGTCAGACAATGAAGATAAAGATGAGGATGAAGCCATGTTTGAGACGAAAATCGATGTGGAATATCATGGGGTTCAATGTAGTGATATGAGTGGCAAGGAAAAGTTATTTAAATGTTACTTTTGTCTTAAGAAATTTCAAAGAAAGGGGAGTTTATTAAATCATAAAAAGAATGTCCACTTAAAAGACGAATTTAAATGCAATAAATGTGATTTTACAACTTTAAACGAAGGTAGTTTAAAAAAACATTTAAAAATTCACGATAAAAAAAAATGTTTTAAATGCCATTTCTGTCCACACATGACTTCTACATTACAGGCTTTAAATGCGCACATTCTAAGCAAACATAAACTAGAAAATGGAGGAGAAAATAAAATAAAAATAACAAATAAAATTCATAAGTGCACTAAATGTACATATTCAACTGTGAATAAATCAAATTATACGAATCATATTAAAGTTTGTTTGAAATTGAAAAATGTCGAATGGTATAAGTGTCAAATATGCCAATTTAGAACTATTCAAAAAAGTAATTTAACAACGCATATTAAAACTCATACTAAAAAAAAAGACTTGAAATGTTCTTTCTGTCATTTTCAATGTAACGGAAAACAACATTTAGACAACCACATTTTAAGAATACATTCTCATTTGTTGAACGAAAACAATAAAAATATCATCACTTCCAAAATATATTCTTGCAAATATTGTACTTATAAATCAACAAGGGCAAATATTTTAACAAGGCATATTAAAACTCATACTAAAATAAAAGACTTGGAATGTTCTTTCTGTCATTTTCAATGTAACGGAAAACGAAATTTTGACAACCACATTTTAAGAAAACATTCTCATTTGTTGAACGAAAACAATAAAAATATCATCACTTCCAAAATACATTCTTGCAAATATTGTACTTATAAATCAACAATGACAGATGCATTTAATAAGCATTTAAAAGTTCATCATTAAAATTTAGTGTATTTGTAAAGTAGCTTTACACTTCGCGTATTGCGATTGTTTTAGCTTGAAAACTTGTAAAAAAAATTGTTTTAACAAAAATCTTAGCGACTAATATCATTTTCAAGAAAGAACTTGTAAATCTATTGTTCGTAATATTAGTTACATAATTCGGTTGCAACGTTGTTTTGTGTCCGTGTAAATGTTAATAAAAATTTCTTTATTTAGAAACTATTTGTTTTTTATTTAAACCTTCTCAAATGTATACAGGGCGTCTCAGAAGTCGCGCACCTCCTTAAAGGGGAAAAATATACAGACCCCCAGGAATCCTAGAAAATTGTAAAAAAATCTACCTTTATTATTTAAAAAGATATGAGATCGTAAATATTAAGTTTTTAAACTTAAAAATAAAAATAACCTAGATTATAATGTTCCTTGTATTATTATCATGATACTACATAATGTGCTTATTATATAGATTAGGTTAAGAATTAATGTTTTATTTTATAAAAAAAAATGCATTTTAGGATTTTTACGACAGGATGTGCAACAATTGATTATTACAACAATGAATTGGTTATATAATTGACTGTTACCTGTTGACATCACACCTAGATTACAGTTATGGTGAAAATTCAAAATTTTTCAAAATTATATTCATTCATAGCATTACTGTTAAATATTGATATGTATTTATTTAGTGAGTAGTACTCTCTGATTATTGTGATCTGTGTGTTGTGTTTGAAGCAGGCTTAAAAAATGTCAATCATTATTGTTAATATATGTTTAGTTTTTCTTCAAAGATCTATACTGCCCAACTATGGAGAAAGGCAGTAACTGCTAAACAAGAAATCTGTGGAAAATTGGCATAAACTAAATTTTTATAAAAAGCAGTAGATATTTAATTGATTTATTTAACTTATAAGATAGTTTACTGCATTTCTTAGTTGAATTAAGATACAAAATATCCATAGCTTTATCATAGCACAAGAAAACGCATTGGGAATTTTTTTGTAGTTACTGCCTTTCTCCATAGTAGGGCAGTATACGCTAACGAAGTATCGGGTTTTCGCAACGCGCGCGCCATCTGGTGGACTTTAAAAGCATTGCAGAATTGTCAAAAATACATTTAAAGCATACGAACTGTACATCATTTTTAAATAAATAGATAGTTTTTTCACAAAAGAGAGATAGGCAGAAGTCTTACTCGACAAATTTTGTTCAATTGCCCAGCTAAATCGCGCACGTTATTTGTGCTTTACGTTGCAAGGAAAAAACTAAAAAACTGGTTTAGTATACTCGATTTCGATTGATTATTCTTTACATCATTGATTAAGAAACTCGACCCTTAAATGCTTATATAGTTACGTTAGTGTGTGTATTTTATCTAAGGGATAATGGTGAATTATTGTGTTTTTAATTGTAAATAAAATTCAAGAACTAAATCGTTGCATTTTCATGTTTTGCCAAAGGATCCAATTCGGTAAGTACATTTGTTGGTGCAGAATTAACTAATGATAACTTTACCTAATATAATTTATATTTAAGTTTGGACATTTTTAAGAAATTAGTAAAAAATAATTTTTGCACAAACTTAACCTTAAAATCAACCATTTTTATATTTAAGTTCTCTAAAAAACGCCAATAACTGCATTTTAAACAACAAAATATACCTACGAATTCATGGCAATATAATATTATATATAATACATAATATAATGGTATTTTACCGTTGAGTGGAGACTTTCTTAATCAACGCTTTTAATAATGCTAAATGCTGTTTAAATTTAGACGACTTATTTGTTTGACGATTTTTACTGAATTGAAATGTTTACACTTTTCACGTTAATCACTACTAAAATGTATATTTATTGTATCTAATAGGTACAAATCAAATTAACACTGTTTATTGGAAATCCGGTAAACTAAAATCAGGATTTCCTCTCGAAATAAAGAATTTGACACTTTTTAATATTGTATATACCTACAACATGATGATTCGAATAAATTACCACTTTATTATAATATACGCAACGCGCGCGCCATCTGGTGGCGCTCGATAGCATTATTGAAATAATGGGATTGCCAACAATACATTTGAAGCGTATGAACTGCACATAATTTTTAAATAAATAGGTAGTTTTTTCACAAAAGAGAGGAAGGCAGAAGTATTACTCGACAAATTTTGTTCGCAAAGTTTCAATTGCACAGCTTAACCGCGCACGTTATTTCTGTTTCGCGTTGCAAGTAAAAACTGAAAAACTTTGCTTGGTTTACACTGTTTAAAATATCTGTGGTGTAAAAAGTAATCCTAAAATGGTGTCAAAATCCAACACCAAGTGGTGTTAATATAACACCATGAATTATGGTTGAAAATGAACACCAAAACGGTGTTTATCTAAAAATATTTGAGAAGTGCACCTACACAGAAAAAACGAAATAGTTCATTTAACTATATTAATTTAGTTGACCCATATAAGTATTTATTTTTTTGTAGATCACGTGATGTTCTTAAATCTTGCCTCGACTTACATGAAGAATATATAAGCTCATGTTGTCCTTTGCTTTGGTGTGACACTACAAGTTGTTCGATACTAAATAGGTGGAAACAGCTGTCAATACTTGAAGTATTTTAAGTTAGTGGAACGAACTAAAAACATTATCTCTAGCGAGTTCAAGGTTCCATTTTCTGGAATAATACCACTGGTAATGTACTAGTAATGCGTCAAGGAACTTCCTGTTTCCTTTTTTTTCCTTTTTTCTGTGTAGTATGATTTAATTTGACCACAAACACATAATATTTAACACTGAAAAGGAGTTCAATTTACACCAGGTAAAATTTATTTTAATACTGTGTGAAAGTTAAATTTACACCGTTTTAGTATTTGAATTTACACCATTTTAGTATTTAAATTAACACCGGACCAACGAACCCTATTTAACACCATTCTGGTTTGTATCGATATAGACCAAATATGGTGTTAATTTGGTGTTAAAATGGCCATGAAATTTTGAACAGTGTAGTATACTCAATTTTGATTTATTATTCTTTATATGCTTACCTTTATATGTAGTTAAGTTAGTGTGTGTATTTTACACATTTAAGTGATCATGGCGAATGATTGTGTTTTTAATTGTAAATGTAATTCAAAAACTAATTCGAAGTGGCATTTTTATGTTTTGCCGAGGATAAAATTCGGTACGTATATTTATTTGTGTAAAATTAACTAATAATAGTTTTACCAAATATAAATTATATTTAAGTTTGTACAGTTTTAAGAAATCCAACACAAAAAAATAGTTGTACAAACATAACCTTAAAATCAAACATTTGGAGTCCTCTAAAAAACTACAACTGCATTTTAAAATAGTCAACGACAAAATGTATCCACGAATTCATGGCAACATAATATTATAATATATATAATGTAATAAGTACATGTTTTTGGTCTTTTACCGTTAAGTGGAGACTTTCTCAATGAACGCTTTTAATAATTCATAACATTATGAATCAAGTGATATCACTTTTTTTTACGAATTTTACTGGATTGAAATGTTTACAATTTTTGCATGCGTAAATCATTACTAAAAATGTATGTTTATTGTATATAATTTATTTTTGTATTCGGATTTCCACCATGTACAGGGTGTCCCATAATTAAGAAATATTACTTTTCTGTCTTAAACTAGATTTAACTGAACTGAATTTGACATATACCTACAAATATGTAATTTAGTTTAATCATTATTTAGATAATATTAAGTATTTGTCGTAGAAAAATTATAGTATGCAACTCGTTTATAAACTTTTATAGACACTTATTTAATGAATCACTCGCTTGTAAGCTCGCTCGTGCCTAAAATGGCGTTTATCAAACTTGATACATAGGTAATGTTCTATAGTATATTACGTGTCATATTAATTTAAACTAGTGAATTATTATTTTTTTTCAATATAATACCATTTTTATTTTTACTGGCCATTTGACTATTTGACTATAGTGAAAAAATGTACTGTCCATAAAATTTAAATATTGATCATTTAATTTGTAGGTACCGTTTTATAACTAAGGGGTTTTACCAAAATAAAAATCCTTAAAATATTACCTAATATTTTAAAATTTATCCACTCCATTGTATAATAAGGGGCTTTACCAAAATTAAAAAAATACCTAAAATATTACCTAATATTTTGAAAAACAACATTCCAAAGCGATTAAAATGACCATGTAGGGCTTGTTAACAAGCAAAGACCCCTTATTCTTAGGCTTATGGTCCAACGCAGTGGTTGTGTGTTTTACTAAATTTTGTTTACTTATTTAATTGCAATATAAAGTGCAGTTATATCTTGTAAAAGTGTGTTAACAAAAAGGATTCATTCGGTTTAGGTAAGTTATAATGTTAATTAGTTGAGAATAGACAAATTTTCATAATTCAAAAGAAATGTTGTAGTATTATATTTTCATTCATACTGGGCGGTTGAATTCCACTGGGACAATTCCAACTTTCTTAAATTGTTGTATTCTATACTTACTTAATTAAACCTTAAACAATTAACTATTAATTAATATTCGCAAATAACACAATGCGATATATAAGATATAACTACAGGGTGGGTTATAAAGATTAGCGGTTTTACACAATTTATAGCAAAAGTTAACGATATTATGTTTAGTAATGTATAAGACCATTGAACATTTTTTAAAATGGCGCTTAAAATTATACTTTTTTACAGAACCTAAATAATCCCATGGACGAGAACGAGGTATATTTATTCGATGACTTTGTCACCGAAGATAGTATTTACGTTATAGACACTAAGGTTGTAGAAAAGGAAAACAATTGTCGGGCCGAGTAAGTACATACTTTAGATTAAAATGCATGCCCAAAATACATCTGTATACCCCAGAGCCAAACTGTATTAAGTTTTTTGTAAACCATATTTTTGCCTTAAACATTAAATATTGTAAACTGGGTGTGGGTTACTTTGTCTCACAGTGTATTTTCCGTATAAAATTAACTCAATATTTTATTTTTATTAGACATATGTTAGCAGCGACATATAGCAATTGCAAGTGATTACCGATAAAAACAATAAAAAATCGACCTGTAGTTAACCAAGGATCATCATTCCAAAGAATTGCGCATAATATAGAAATTGAAACGAGTGTATTTTTATGAGTTTTGTACTAATGCAGTATATACAACTAATAAATAAATAAATCCCATTTATTTTTTTAACACAGTGATTTTCCTGTAATATAAACTCAATAAAATCGCTCAATTGACAGGTTTAGACCAACAAATTATAAATGTTAATTTTATTGAGCGCGAAAAATTTTTTCATAAAAGGGCAAAGTCACCCGCGGGGTGCAAAGTCCCCCGTGTTTATGGTACCTATTACTAAAACATAATTAAAAAGAAACAAATAAATTTTTTTAAGTAATAAAAAAGTAATGGAATTATTTCCACAAAACGGTGCTTGTGATCAAAACAGCATTAAAAAAATAAAAAATATTTTTAATTATTACCAGTTAAAAAATTCAATGTTTAAATTAAAAATATATACTGATGTCCTTCCAGGGCCATAGTACCCATTAGGCAGGCAAGGCAATTGCCTTAGGCGCCACGTAGAAATAGGCGCCTTGTCCCCAAGCAACTTAAAAAAAAATAAAAATTGCTACCAAAATGTTTATTTTTTTCAAAAATAAAACAAATAAACAATATACAATTGTAATAACAGAATATTTTTTACTGTTTTTATTATTTAATATAAATTTAGCTTCCTTTGTAATAACGGTGTAAAGCCGACAAAAATCGTGCCGCAAATTCACTTCTGTATAAACATATCTTTAGCACTCTTTAAACTATTTCAAAACCCCCGTATGCTCCAAGCACACGGATTCCTCTTGCATCGGGTACCCGCTGTGATGTGCTGCTCACCCCAGCGGGTACGCGATACTAGAGGAAACTGCTGCCGGAAGGACTTGGGTGTTTTCGCGTTTATTCAAGAGTGGCACTTCTATGTGTTGTGTGTTTGGTGATAGCAATCTGTGTTCGATAGTTAAGGTTGATTTAGCCTGCCTTTTAAATTAAATTACGTAACGTTAGATTACGTTACACAAAATGCTGGCTAAATCCACATTTAGATAGTGTTAATTTTTCTGTTTGTTTTAAGGTATTTCTGAAATTTTAATATTAAACTAATTACAATAAACCAGCAGTACATCTAAGTTAGATGATCTAACATACAAATACAGAAAATTAAAGTTGATTTAATTTTTTTTAAATACTTACTAATGACATCTTGCAGAAAAATGCAGTTATAAGTCCTAACACTTTTTATTTACATTATATTTGTTATGTTTGTATGTTATTTATGTTTTTATGTATTTTTTTAATGATAAAAAGTATTCTAATTCATAGGGAATAATTGGGTTATAATTCTCGGGCGCCCTTAAGCTAACAGTTTGGGGTGGCTCTGTTAGAGGAGCCAAATTTTTAAGTGCCTAAGGCGCTCAATTGCCTTAAGCCGGCTCTGTGTCCTTCACTAAACGCTGCGGTGCACCCCTTGGGAACCAGGGTAATACAAATAGCTGAAACCTTTTTTTATTTATTTATTTGGAACCGATTTAGGACTATCGTAAATTATATCGTTTACAATTTTAAAAATTAAAATTTCCCTTCTAAATTGTTTATTTTTTATTATTACGTATTAAAATGTATCGTTAATAACATACCTATGTACCTACATCTGATTTTTTTCTCAGGGAAAACACGCTTTTAATTCATTTATCAATCAACATTTTATTAAAGACAAAAAGCCAAATATATTATTTTATTAAAAAGATTGTCATTTCATCAACAATAAAAAATGGGATTATGTTTACACCAAACCTTACTTTCCGGAAAATTTGAAAAACACCGTGTATATCACCAAAATACATCAATTTAAAGTATAAACTTATACTCTAAAAATGGTCCAAATTGATAAATACGTTTTTTAAAAAGTCGTTTGAAAAGTGGGTTAAATAGTCTTATTTTGAATCTTTGGTATTTTTCTGTAAATGTATTTTTCGACTACATAATGGCCATACAGTAAAAATTAATTAGTTTAGGTGATATTTTTTTAAAAAGATTAAATTATTTAATACTAAATAAAAATTGTTTTAGCTGTGAAACCTCAGATACACATATATTCATTGATAGTGTTAAATTGAGTAATTCTTCTGAAGAATCCAGAAATTCCGGACAATCCCAAATCAATAAAGAAATTAAAGAAGAATTAGAGAAGCATTGCCTGGATGATTTACCTGTTGAAAGCGAGTAAGTATTATTTTTAGTTCGCGCAATGATTAACTAAAATCTGCATTATAAAAATTATGTTTTTAAATTTTTTAAATTTAATTTAAATCATTTAAAACTCCGACAACAATACGTAAATTTAAAACAAAAATATTATTATAATCTATACGCTATTTTTCGGCAGATAAATCCTAACTTTGCCACAAAGATATTAAAACTTAACATTAGGGTAATACACAATTATATATAATATATATATAATATATATATTATATATATATGGAGAAAGTATATTTAATCTGTGGTCTATGTATATATATATATGTTCATTTGTGTTCATGCTTTACTCATACTCATACTCAATTACTCATACTTACTATATTACTAAGCCATCAAAAACCTCCATTATTATACGTCGTATATTTTGAGTTAAGTGGTATATAATATAATTAATTTTCCTATTATACGTTATACGTAATGATCGATTTTAAATGTTATCTGATTCCAAAGAGACAAAATATTTAAAACTTTTATTTTTTGTACCACCCTAATACTCATTCATAATTTTAGATCTAAAATCAACGATAGTGCTAAAGAAAGTTACAATTCTGATGTTGGAGATGAAAGTGAAGATTTCTATTGCAATATTAAGGAAGAAGGAAGGGACGGTGACTTTTCTGAAGAAGATGATCAAAACTCGGTACACAATGAAGAAAAAGATGAGGATGAAGCCATGTTTGAGACGGAAATCGAGGTGGAATATCATGGGGTTCAATGTAGTGATATGAGTGGCAAGGAAAAGTTATTTAAATGTGACTTTTGTCTTAAAAATTATAAAACAAAGGGGAGTTTATTAAATCATAAAAAGAATTTCCACTTAAAAGACGAATTTAAATGCAATAAATGTGATTATATAGCTATAAACAAAAGAAATTTAAAAAAACATTTAAAAATTCACGATAAAAAAAAATATTTTAAATGTAATTTCTGTCCACACATGGCTGCCAAATTACATAATTTAAATGCGCACATTCTAAGCAAACATAAAATAGTAAATAAAGGAGAAAATAAAATAAAAATAACAAATAAAATTCATAAGTGCACTAAATGTACATATTCAACTCTAAATAAAACACATTATACGAATCATATTAAAGTTTGTTCGAAATTGAAAAATGTCGAATGGTATAAGTGTCAAATATGCCAATATAGAACTATTCAAAAAGGTAATTTAACAACGCATATTAAAACACATACTAAAATAAAAGATTTGAAATGTTCTTTCTGTCATTATCAATGTAATGGGAAATCTTGTTTGGACAACCACATTTTAAGAAAACATTCTCATTTGTTGAACGAAAACAATAAAAATATCATCACTTCCAAAATACATTCTTGCAAATATTGTTCTTTTAAAACAATAATGAAAAATCATTTAAATATGCATTTAAAACATCATCATTCAACTTTAATGTATTTGTAAGGTAGCTTTACACTTCACGTATTGAGATTGCGATTGTACAGCCACCTATTGTTTCCTATATTTGTTACATATTTTTTTTTGTATTGTATTCGTGTAATTGTAAATATAAGGTCTTTATTTAGAAACTAGGTAATTTGTTTTTTATTGAACCCTCTCCAAATGTATACAGGGCGTCTCAGAAGTCGCGCACCACCTTAAAGGTGGAAGATCTTTAGACCCCCAGGAATCCTAGAAAACTGTAAAAATAATCCCCAGAAATTTAAGAAAATTGTAAAAAAAATTACGTTTATTGTTTAAAAAGATATGATATCGTAAACATTAAGTTTTTAAATTTAAAAACAATAATAACCTAGATTAAAATGTTTCTAGTCTATATAGATTGGTTAGGAATTAAAGTTTCATTTTATACAAAAAATGCATTCTAGGATTTTAACTTTAACGCATGCGTTTGGCAACAGGATATGCACAACAATTAATTAGTTAATTGGCTGTTATCTGTTGACATCACACCATAGACAGTGATTAACAGTTATGGTTAAAATTTAAAATTATATTCTGTCATAGCATTTCTGTTAAATATTGATATGTATGTATTTATTTAGTGAGTACTACTCTCTGAGTATTGTGATCTGTGTGTTGTGTTTGAAGAAGGCTTATTTTTTCTGATGTAAAATAAACAAAAGTAACGAATCTGATCAATTAAATTAGCGTAGTGATTATTAAAATAAAATAGTGCAAAAGTGTCCATAAATGATGATCATTTAATGTAGGTACCGTTTTTATAACTAAGGTGCTTTACCAAAATAATAATACTTAAAATATTACCTAATATTTTAAAATTTACCCACTCCGTTTTATAACTAAGGGGGCTTACTAAAATAGTAAAAATCCCTGAAATATTACCTAATATTTTGAAAATCAACATTCCAAAGCGATTAAGATGGCAATGCAGGGCTTGTAAACAAACATTCTTAGGCTTATGGTCCAACGCAGTGGTTGTGTGTTTCAATAAATTTTGTTTATGTACTTATTTAATTGCAATATTAAGTGCAGTTATATCTTGCAAAAGTGTTAAAAAGGATTTATTCTGTTTAGGTAAGTTATAATTTTAATTAGTTGAGTAACAAAATAGACAAATTTTCATAATTCAAAAGAAATTTAATTGCAATATTAAGTGCAGTTATATCTTGCAAAAGTGTTAAAAAGGATTTATTCTGTTTAGGTAAGTTATAATTTTAATTAGTTGAGTAACAAACAGTGGCGTAGCGACAGTACCGCGAACGCCCGCCAAGCGGGGGGCCCTAACCTCGTAGGAGGCCCGGCCGATACTTGCCCCAAAACATTAAAATACTTATTTCCATCTTACTTATACTAAAAATTGAATAATAATGATTGATTAATTAAAAATATCTTAATTTACTAAAATGTAGGTAGGTACTTGATATTATTGGCCTACCATCACAACATAAATGTAAAACATCTAACGGAACCTTTTGATGAATTTTAAAAATCGCGCTTATTTAACAATTGCGGGTTTACGCAGGAACGATTCAGAACTTGAAAACATGCGCCTAACTCTAAACAGATATGCGCATTTAGTTATGCGTATTATTCTGACAGTTCTGAAGCGTTCTCTTTGCGAACCCCTAAAATTTTGACGATTGTGATCACAAGTTGTTAGTTTGTTTTTGTTTTATATTCGTATTGGTTCAAGTAGGTTCTTATTTGTGACTGCTTCTGATTATTTTATTTTTCCACTGTTTTACATGCGTTTCTCGCCGGTCAGCTGTGGTGAGCACAAAGTGGTCTAGTATTTACATGTAAGTATTTCTTTTATTATTGGTTAGTTTATTATTATAGAGAGTTTAATATATAGAGTTACTGAGTAAATATTATTAACTAAATATACCTATTAGTTGATACGATTTTAGTTAAATTTTAAAATAAGATACTAGGTAGTTACGTTTTGATATAATTATAGTGGGTATATTAAACTATAGTGAACATCCATGGGTATATTGGTTATTTTTTTTATGTTAAAAAAATATTTATTATTTTCTATTATTTTACTTATAATTTATAAGTAGGACAGTGGAGAACCTTATTTTTTTTTTAATTATTTTTTTGTAACTTTTCGTTTATAAATAATTTAAAAAATCATGTCACCGGATGTATAATTTTTTATTTACAATATAAAACCATGTAAAAAATACCTGAAATCAGGGGACTCAGTAAGGATTTTCGCGGGGGGGGCCGAAATTTGTCGCTACGCCACTGGTAACAAAATAGACAAATTTTCATAATTCAAAAGAAATTTTTTACTTATGTATTATATTTTCATTCATACTGGATGGTTGAATTTCACTGGGACAATCCTAAATTTCTTAAATTGTTGTATTCTATACTTAAACCTTAAACAATTAACAATTAATTAATATTCGCAAAATAAAAAAATGCGATATAATATATATATATATATATATATATACATATATATATATATATACATATATTTCGTCAAAGTGGCACCATTTATAGGTGACAATTGTCTAAACGGCACCCAATTTTACCATGTGGCACCCGGTTTTGGGTGCCGTTACGTTTTGAGTGCTTGTCAGCCCTATGTTCATATAAGGGCATAACGAAGCGTCTGGCAAAATTTCGATTGGGTGCCGGATTGACCATAATTCTGAATTTACATACTGATTAGTTCGACCATCCTCCGATGGGGGCGCTGCGGTGCATACAAGTTGGTAAATAGACGCAAAGTGGCACCATACAATTATGTTTGCTCTCTGGCACCATAAATTTGGCAACACCGCTTTCTTTTTCAGAAGTCAACTTATTTTTAACGCTTCGTTTGGCGCGGGAATACATCTTGGCGTGCGGAATTGCAACAAAATACCTTTATTGATATAATATATCGTATTATGCTCAACACAACATTTGTTATAAGTAAATTTGTTACTGTTTTATTTATTTATTTTTAAAATATTATTGTGTAGGCAAGAAGTCAAACAAAATATCCCATTTTTAATGTATATTTCTACGGCATAAAAATAAAACAATTAATTTAGTTTAAACGATACAAATAATATATAGTAAAATATATTAAATATATTAAATTTTATGTAATTATACAACATTTTTATCGTTTATATTTATTGTTTTATAAATCCTAAATATTTTATTAAAATAAAACTTAAAATATTAAAAATATTAAAAAACATAAGGTACACTCAATCAAAAACGGTCAGTTTGTTTTAGAGATACATATTTGAGAAAAACTTTATTTTTTAATTTATTTTAATCTTAAATATATCGAGAACTAACCAACCGATTTAAAAATGCCAAAATGCAGGCAATTAAAAAGCCTAAATATTGGGGTAACTTTTACCCCCCCTTAATGATAGAAAATATATTTTTAAATGCCTGCCTAAAATAAAAAATTGACGTGTGCAAACGTTTTTTTAACTTTTTTGTGTAACACCTGATGAGTAAAATGAGTGAAAACTTTGTATTGACACCATCTATTAATTTATAACAGTTTTTGATAACATATTTTGTAAAAACTAAATATAATAAAAATAAATAATTCTTAACTTTAGTCTGACTGTGAGTATATAAAATTATCTATAAAAATACAACTTTTATTTGATAAAATAGATAACATAAATAATTATTTAAAATAAACCCATCGGTAATATTATATAATATATTTTGTTAAAATAAATAAAGATTTCGGGAATTTTTATTAAAATATTAAACATTTTATTTGATTATTATTAGGGGTCATTCATTAATTACGTGAGGCAATTTTGGCGATTTTTCGACTCCCCCCTCCCCTTCCCTTAATCTCACGTGAGATTTTTTTAAAATGCATGGTTTTAATGTAAATAAGTTAATCTGTGATTGATTCCATTAAATTTAAAAAAAAACAATTGTTAAAATTGTTTACTTAATTTAACCCAGTTTTCTCGCAATTTTACACTGTTTCATTCGACTCCCCCCTTCCCCTCCCTTAATCTCACGTGAGATTTTTTAAAATGCATGGTTTTAATGTAAATAAGTTAATCTGTGATTGATTCTATTAGATTTAAAAAAAAAACAATTGTTAAAATTGTTTACTTAATTTAACCCAGTTTTCTCGCAATTTTACACTGTTTCATTCGAAAAGAAAAAATTACGTGATATTTGCCGAGACCACCCTTCCCCCAAGTGATATTGGGTGAGGTTTGGCTCGACCCCCTCCCCCCCTAAACATCTTACGTAATTAGTGAATGCCCCCTTGCTTGTTATTTTTAAAGTTTGTTTTGTTCGTATATAATATAATGAGTATATTAAGTTTGACTATTTCCCTTGTCTTAATTTCCACCAATCACAAACGCGCAATTTTGAATTAAAAATGGTTTCTAGGTGAAAAGCACCTGTCAGCAGTTTACCCGCGGCAAAACTATATGACAGCACCTGTCAGCAGTTTACCCGCGGCAAAACTTGACAGCTGTTGTCACCAAAAATTGCAATTTATATTTTAATTGTTAACTGTTACTCATGAAATAGTCTTGTCAAATACCATTCGGGCATCTAATTTTTCCTGTGAAAAAAATCGGAAAAAACACAATGCTAAGTAATATTTTTTAACAAAATGCATTCGTGCAGGTGCAAAAATCCTCGTCTTCGACTCGGATTTTTGTTGCCACCAGCACTCATGCTTCTTGTTAAAATATTACTTAGCAACGTGTTTTTTCGATTTTTTTTCGGAAAAATTAGATGCCCTTATGATATTACTTACGATAAAACATAGATAGTTAAATAAAATATCATTAAAACCTGAAAAAAAATATTTAAAAACAAAAAGGGCATTTTTACATACAATCGGTTTATTATTATTAATATTATTATTATTATTAATAGTTAAATGTTTAAAAGGGCTGAGCTACTATTGTAGATTTAAAAGTTTAAAACTTTCGCGCTAATAGTTTCGGTCGGTCGGTTTGGGTTTATTTCGTGTTTGATTCGGCATTGCACGTGATATTGGTTAATTATCTGAAGTTGTCTGCAAACGCTGGTCACCTGTTTTTTAATGGAGTAATTGTCAGTTAATGTTCTAAACCATTATGTAGAAAATAATTTTTATTTATTTCTAAGGTGTTAAAAATACAAAAAACGTTCGCACACGTTTTTTATTCAAGGGGACCATTTTTTAAATATTTACAACCCCTCAATCTTGATTCCTAGGTGGGGATGATAGTTGATAGGTCTTTTTGCCGCTTAGACGTTAAGGTTGTAGGGTTAAAAATTATAATAAATTGTTGCCCCTAAATAAAAAATTGACGTGTGAAAACCGGTGTGGAAACTTTAGATTGAAACACCCTGTATTTGATAAATACACTGCGCGCATAATAATAAGTAAAAAAATTCTAACTCTAAAACGCCTTCACCAATCTTTATAAAATTTTGGATAAAAATACTTTAACTTATATCTCAGTTTATCAAGGGTTTTTTGAGAAAATATCCTTAAGGCCCTTTAATTTAATAATAAAAAACGCTCAAAAAAAAACTTTTATAGGGAATTTTTTTAAGTAAATAAAAAATATGCTGTGAAATACCTTATTTTTGTAAGTATACCCTAAAAATGTTGTACAAATCAAACGAATAGTAACGAAAATACAGCGCTTTAAAGTCATCAAAAATGACCACTTTTCAGCAAAATAATCAAAAAGGGGTCATTTTTAACGACTTTGAAGCACTGTATCTTCGTTAATGTTCGTTTGATTTGTACAAAATTTTCAGGGTATACTAATAAAAATACGGTCTTTAACAGCATATTTCTTATTTACTTAAAAAAAATCCCTAAAAGTTATTTTTCAAACGTTTTTTTATTATTAAATAAAAGGACTTTAAACATATTTTCTTGAAAAACCCTCGAACATATACCTATAACATGTATAAGATGAAGTATTTTTTTAAAAATTTCATAAAGATTAGTAAAGGCGTTTTAGAGTTAAGACTTTTTTTACTTATTATGCGTTAATTTTGACGCGCAGTGTAAAAACGTATCACTTTATAATTTGCAATGCCAAAAAGAGTGGGGCTCTTTTAAATAATCTAAATTTGACAAATCTTTACACTTTTTACATGGGAATTGGCAGGTAAGTAGGTATAAATAAAATATCGCAACAAAACAATTTAATTAGATTTTATAATTTAATTTTTTAATTTTTATTTTTTTGCGTGTTATTAATTTTTTAAAATTTTAATTTGGTTTACATGCAACAGCAACAAACAATTTAAAATTATTATGTGTTATGTTAGTAATCCGCTAATTAAATAACAGGGGTGTATTTTTGACTTTAAGGGTTTAAACCGTTTTAACAATTTAAAATTGTTCAATGAAAGGTAACAGTAATTGAAATTGACCCGTACATTTTTAGATGTTGAATCTAAATGTTTAAAAAAAATATGTTTTTAATGTACGCAAATAAAAAAATACTACCGACCCATTTGTTAAATTTGGGAATAAAATACAATATTTACCGTAATTTTAAGTATTATTTTAATTATT
The DNA here is from genome assembly GCA_921294245.1 of Brassicogethes aeneus. Lineage (NCBI taxonomy): Eukaryota > Metazoa > Arthropoda > Insecta > Coleoptera > Nitidulidae > Brassicogethes > Brassicogethes aeneus. The sequence goes on along the minus strand of OV121142.1, from coordinate 5,323,324 downwards.
ATTTACATAATTTTTGTAATTATTTAGTACTTTTTTATTAATGTACCTTTTTTAATTACATGTGTTTTTGTATTATTTTTTAATATGTTTATGTTATTAAACTAAGAGTACTTAAAACATATTTTTATTTAGTTGCCCATATATCCACAATAAGGGCGTTCGTGTACTACGTGCATTCAGGTTTTTTTTGGCTTAAATTGCAGATTTAAAAAGAAAGAAAGGAATATTTCGTGTAAGAATAACTTTGACCTGTCATATTGGTGTCATTCGGACCACGATTAACGAGGGTGCCATTTTGACAATTTTGTGTCATATGTATAAAACCGTTATTTTCCAAAAATATGTTATGTTTATGAATATCTGTAAGGTGTCACTTTGACCTGTTATTATCACAAGTTCATACATATTGGTGTCATTAGGACCAATATTAAGGGGGGTGCCATTTTGACAATATTGTTTTATACGTATAAAACAGTGAAATATCTTGGCAACGCTGTAGGGTGTCAGTTTGACACGCAATATCACAAGTTCATACATTTTGGTGCCTCATAGACAAGATTTACATGGGTGCTAATACAGCAACATGTGATCCTTCTATTTTATACGTATATAAGTGTGGGTGTTTGATTGTACATCGGTTATGTGGGTGTCGTAGCATACAATTAATATATATATATATATATATATATATATACATATATATATATATATATATATATATATATATATATATATATATATATATATATATATATATATATATATATATATATATATATATTATGATATATATCTACAGGGTGGGTCGCTACAGCGGTTTTAAACAATTTATAGCAAAAGTAAACGACATTCTACGTTAACTTGTTTTTTTCGCAGCGCCCCTTAAATTTTTAGTTTATGACCAAAAAAAATATCAGGCTCATACAAGATCTTAATATTTATATTAAACCTTGCCACAAAGGCGATACATTTCCCATTTAAATAACATGAGGTTTCGGCACGTTTTACATTTAATTTTTTTTCTCCCGAGCAAATTAATATACAGCAATAAGATAAATTTACTGGTTTATAAGTTATTTAAGGTTAAAGTTGAACTAATTATTATTTTTATAAAAATAAATTGTTAATTTTTGAAAATATGTGATTTTATTGTATTATTGAAAAAGTAAAAATTATTGAAGACATTAAAAGAAATTGGCACTATATATAGTTTAAAACTAGTAGTTTTACTCAATTTTAGTACGATTACTTTTTTACATAATTTTTTTATTTTTGTGAAATTTTACAAAGGTTTATACGATTTTATAAAATATTATACAATGAATAATTTTTTTTATCAGCTGTAGCTAATAACGTAAACATTCTTTTAACAATTATTTTTACGAAAAATTAAATTTGTAGTTACGCACGTGCACTTAAGCGTTGAGTGAAGAATGACTTAAGTATGATTTAGTACGTACTTACCACAGAATAGAGAAAGGCAGAAATCGCACTTCCCAGATTTCGTGTCGCAAAGTTGACATAGCGCAGCCGTGTCGCGCACGCAGTTTGAAGTAGGCCAATCACCCATCGTCTGTGGCATCTTTTATGTGATAGTATTTTATAAACTCCATTTTAGTTACGAGTTTTATTAGGAACGAGCGAAGCTTGCAAGCGAGTGTTTATTAAAAAAGAGTGTCTAGAGAAGTTGCATACTATAGTTTATCTACGACGAACACAAAGAAGAATTTAAAGCTCATAATATTTGTTAAACATTTGACATCTTTCAAATGTCAACGGAATTAACTTCACTTTTCTCTTATTTATAATAAAGCTAATTTCAGCCCGTGACTAAAATCCAAAAAGCCACTATTGCTAACTTCACAGCTCGTCAATGTAAAAGTAGATAAATACATTTAACTTATTTGAATAGGATAATTGGTGTAGCGAAAAGGTCTGCATCTCATACTCAAGACAACGTATGCGTAACTACGAATTTTATTTTGTCGTAAAAATAAATGTTAAAAGAATTTATACGTCATTAGCTGTACTGAAGGAAAAATTTTTCATTGTATAATATTTGATAAAATCGTATAAAATTTTGTAGAATTTCACAGAAATAAAAATATTATGTAAAAAAAGTAATTGTACTAAAATTGAGTAAAACTAGTAGAGGAACTGGTCCGAATATGGGCCCCTATTTTGTTTTTTTTTTAATAATTTGGTTATTCTTTTTTCAAATGATGTGGAAAGATGTTTACATATTATGTAGGGACGTAGTAATAAAACAACAATATTAATTTCTCTTAAAAATTACACATTTATTTATGGCAAAACAAAGAATGAAATGGTGCACATTTTTGACTTTGGGCTAGAGGGTATGGAATATGGGCCCCCTTAAAAAGTTATATAAAGAGCTCTTTCATTAGGATAAACACACAAGCACAAAATAAAAAAACGGCACAAAAATAAAAAAAAAACACAAATATCTTACAAAACTATCCGCAAAAATCGCACACATACTCATCCTCTGCCCTAGAGCACTGCTCATGTGCCCACAGTTGACATATTAGACACTGAACCCAGAGTTCTTCCCTATTATCATCGAGGAAGTGTCTGTCACAGAATAAGCATATTGCATCGTTTGTAGGGGAGAATTGTCCTATTTGATCCATATCATGGTCATCGTCGGCAGGCCCATATTTAATACACTAAAGGGGCCCATATTGCACCAAATGCAACTCGTAATAAAATTATAGATTAGGAACAAACATTGTTTTTTAGAATTAAAATCACTGCTACAATGCAATGTTAAACTTTCCTTCTATCACATGAAGCCTGAGCAGCTGCAAAATAATATCAGGAAATATGAAAATTAGTCAAATTAAACTTACATCGAAAAGTTATGGCCCACAGAGAAACAATCAAACCGGCATATTCCAATAACAACAAGTGGAGTGATGGCGGTAATTGGTAAAACACACAGTCTGTGGTAAAACAAGTTTTGATAACCTGTTGGTGTAAATTTATACATTACCTGCTAGATGGCGTTAATTGTTTCATAGATGAGTGGGGGGCCCATATTAAGTGCTCGGCCCATATTCGGACCAGTTCCTCTACCAGATTCGTTTAATGTAATATTTTTTTAAATTTTTTGTTTGTTAATAATTTTTACTTATCTCTTTTCAATAAATTTTACTTTTTCAATAATACAATAAAATCACATATTTTTAAAAATAAACAAATCATTTTCATAAAAATAATGATAATTTTGCAGTCAAAGTAAAAAAATCGAAAAAATTACTATAAGTTTAACTTTAACCTTAAATAACTTTTAAACCAGTGAATTAATAAAAAAATCGTAGAAAATCTTTTTTGTACAGCGTTCAATTTCCTATAAAAATATGTGTCTCTTATTACTGTATATTAACTTGTTCGAGAGAAAAAATGTGCCAAAACCCCGTATTTAAATGGGAAATGTATCGTGTTTGTGGCAAGGTTTAATATGAATATTAAGAGCTTATATAAGTGAGTGAGTGATAATTTGAGGTAATAAACTAAAAATTTAGGGGGCGCTGCGAAAAAAAAAACCAGGTTGGTAAATAACGGACAACCTATTGTACATTTTGTAAAATGGCGCTTAAATTAAGCGACTTAATATTATACTTCTTTTTACAGAACCTAAATAATCCCATGGACGAGAACGAGGTATATTTATTCGATGACTTTGTCACGGAAGATAGTATTTACGTTATAGACACTAAGGTTGTAGAAAAGGAAAACGATTGTCGGGCTAAGTAAGTATTTTATATTTAAAATTCATACACAAAATATATGTAAATATTTGTTTATCGAACAAAAATGTTTAAAAAAATTTTACTCAATTTTGGCCAAAATTTACAATTGAGGTTTTAAGTCAAAGAGTGGGTTAAGTGGTTTTAATAATTTTTTCTATTAAATTTGATTTCAAAGAGACCACATATTTAAAACTTTTATTTTTTGTACCCCCCTAATACCCATTTATAATTTTAGATCTAAAATCAACGATAGTGCTGAAGAAAGTGACAATTCTGATGTTGGAGATGAAAGTGAAGATTTCTATTGCAATATTAAGGAAGAAGGAAGGGACGGTGACTTTTCTGAAGAAGATGATAAAAATTCGGCACACAATGAAGATAAAGATGAGGATGAAGCCATGCTTGAGACGAAAATCGAGGTGGAATATCATGGGGTTCAATGTAGTGATATGAGTGGCAAGGAAAAGTTATTTAAATGTGACTTTTTTCTTAAGAGATTTCAAAGAAAGGGAAATTTATTAAATCATAAAAATAATTTCCACTTAAAAGACGAATTTAAATGCAAGATATGTGATTACGTAACTGTAAAAAAATGTTATTTTAATAAGCATTTAAAAATTCACGATAAAAAAAAATATTTAAAATGTCATTTCTGCCCACACATGGCTGCCGAATTAAAGACTCTAAATGCGCACATTCTAAGCAAACATAAAATAGAAAATGAAGGAGAGAATAAAATAAAAATAACAAGTAAAATCCATGAGTGCACTAAATGTACATATTCAACTCCATATAAAACAACTTATGATAATCATATTAAAGTTTGTTCGAAATTAAAAAATGTCGAATGGTATAAGTGTCAAATATGCCAATTTAGAAGTATTCAAAAAAGTAATTTAACAAAGCATATTAAAACACATACTAAAATAAAAGACTTGAAATGTTCTTTCTGTCATTATCAATGTAACGGGAAAGGTAATTTAGACAACCACATCTTAAGAAAACATTCGGTTTTATTAAACGAAAACAATAAAAATATCATCACTTCCAAAATACATTTTTGCAAATATTGTACTTTTAAAACAATATTCACAAGTGAATTAAATAAACATTTAAAAAATCATCATTAAAATTTAATGTATTTGTAAGGTAGCTTTACACTTTAGGTATTGCGATTGTTTTTGCTTGAAAACTTGAAAAATTTTATATTTATATCATTTTAAAGAAAGAACTTGTAAATCTACATACCTAGATATTGTTCGTAATATTTGTTACATAATTCGGTTGTGTTGTCTTCGTGTATAATTGTTAATAAAAATTTCTTTATTTAAAAACTTATTTGTTTTTTATTTAACCCTCTTCAAATGTATAGGTACAGGGCGTCTTAGAAGTCGCGCACCACCTTAAAGGTGGATGATCTTCAGACCCCCAGGAATTCTAGAAAATTGTAAAAAAATCTACCTTTATTAGGTATTTAAAAAGATATGAAATCTTACGTTAGTGTGTGTATTTTATTTAAGTGATCATGGCGAATTATTGTGTTTTTAATTGTTAATGTAATTCAACTAATTCGAAGTTGCATTTTAATGTTTTGACTACTGCATTTTAAAATAATCAACGACAAAATATATCTACGAATTCATGGCAACATAATATTATAATATATAATACCGTTTTTGGTCTTTTACCGTTGAGTGAAGACTTTCTCAATCAACGCTTTTAATAATTCATAATCGATTATTTGTTTTATGAATTTTACTGGATTGAAATGTTTACAATTTTCAAGTAAATCATTACTAAAATGTATATTTATTGTATCTAACCTATTTTTTAAATCGGATTTCCACTGTGTACAGGGTGTCCCATAATTAAGAAATTTCACTTTTCTTTTTTGAACCATCTTTAGGGGATCCTCTTTTGGGTCTGTGGATCCCTTAGAAAGCATTTTTCGACCTATGTTTATAGGAATTTTTTTCTTATTTTTGTACGTGAAATCTGCTGTTAAAATATTGCACGCTAATTATGAGACGCCCTGCATCACAGTATACTATATACCTACATTGGCTTAATGGTGCTCAGTTCTTTTAATTTTTATCATCTCAAGAATTCATCAAATTATAAATACTGTAAAGGAATGTCGTACGTTAATTTTCTATAATTGAATAACAAACTTTTTCTACTTCCAACCTTAAAACGCTCATTATCGTACATGTTTCCATGACATTGGCTGAAGCTTTAAATTAGTTGTCAAATGTCATATAATCGGTAAAATAAAGTGCCCTTCTTTATGAAATAATATTAAAAGTGAAAATTATTATTAACCACTTGACGCCAATATTTGAAAAAATTATATGAACGTTTGTATTGACCTTTTGATTACGCCGTAGTAGTACAGTTAACTAGATTTAACTGATAAAGAGTTAAAAATTTTGCGTGCAGTGCCCATAACAGATTTTCTTCACTTTTACTTTTAATTTATTATAATAATAGTATACTAAAGGTTGTTCCTAACAACTTGTTAGTCTATTTTCAACGAATAAATTTTGATTTACACAGCAAAATTTGACATTTTAACGCCGGTACAAGTTAGAAATTCTAGCGCGAATTGCAATAAATAAAACTGTCACTTTTTTTACCTTTAACATTTCCCATGTAAGAATTTTAAATACTTTGTGATAATATTTTCCAATTATAGTAAAAAAAAATCAAAGGTTGACATATTTTCCTAACAATCATATTTTGAAGTAATTTTAACATTTTAAAGTATCAATAATTTTTAAGTTTAATTAAAATTAACAAATTATGATGAAAATTACGTCAAAAATGTTTATTGGGATGGTTACTTTTTTTTGTATTGATGTCGCTTTTCACAAATATTTAATTTAAATCAATTTTAATATTTATAATATTAAGTATTTGTCGTAGAAAAATTATAGTTTGCAACTCGTTTATAAACTTTTCTAGACACTTAGTTAATTAAACACTCGCTCGCAAGCTCGCTCGTGCTTAATTAAAATACGTGACTAAAATGGCGTTTATCAAACTTGATACATAAGTAATGTTCTATAGTATATTACGTAAAGTTAAAAGTAAAGCACGACACGTTAATATATTAAAGTGTCATGCTTTACCCAATATTATTTTACATCTTGTTTATTAATTTAAACTAGCAAATTATCAATTTTTTTTCAATTTAATAAAGATTTTATTTTTACAGACCATTTAAATTTGAAATAAAATAAATAAGTGTTATGTCCATAAAATTTAAATAGTCTTCATCTTCTTCTATACTTTTTATTATCTCTTTCGAGAGAATTGGACTTGAGCCAATTAGTCTCTTACTGCCCAGTTACAAGTTTTTACGTCCTTGAGCTTCTTGAAGCCATCCACTCACGGACATGTGGAATTTCAAATCTTGAAACATCCACCAAATCGATTACACAAATCACAAAATACTTCGCTGAAAGGCCAAAGCTTGCGATTTTGTCGAGAAATACCGGTATATTTCTATACCGGGAACCCCATTTTATCCTTCCTGGGTCAAAGTCAACTATTTTCACACTTTTTCATGGAGCGATGTACAGCCGTTGAAGGATAAAATCGAACTCATTTAAATAGTGATCATTTAAATTGTAGGTACAGTTTTATAACTAAGGGGCTTTACCAAAATAAAAATCTTTAAAATATTACCTGATATTTTAATATTTATCCACTTTGTCCGTTTATAACTAAGGGGCTTTACTAAAATAAAAATCCTTAAAATATTACCTAATATTTTGAAAAACAACATTCCAAAGCGATTAAGATGACCATGTGGGGCTTGTAAACAAACAAAGACCCCTCATTCTTAGGCTTATGGTCCAACGCAGTGGTTGTGTGTTTCAATAAATTTTGTTTACTTATTTAATTGCAATATAAAGTGCAGTTATATCTTGTAAAAGTGTGTTAACAAAAAGGATTCATTCGGTTTAGGTAAGTTATAATGTTAATTAGTTGAGTAACAAAAATAGACAAATTTTCATAATTCAAAAGAAATTTTGTACTTTCATTCATACTGGATGGTTGAATTTCACTGGGACAATGCCAACTTTCTTAAATTGTTGTATTCTATACTTACTTAAACCATTAACAATTAATTAATATTCTCAAACAAACAATGCGATATATGAGATATAACTACAGGGTGGGTTATAAAGATAAGCGGTTTTACACAATTTATAGCAAAAGTTAACGATATTGTGTTTAGTAATGTATATGACCATTGTACATTTTGTAAAATGGCGCTTAATATTATACTTCTTTTTACAGAACCTAAATAATCCCATGGACGAAAACGAGGTATATTTATTCGATGACTTTGTCACCGAAGATAGTATTTACATTATAGACACTAAGGTTGTAGAAAAGGAAAACGATTGTCGGGCTGAGTAAGTTTTTTTTATATTTATAATGCATACACAAAATATATGTAAATATTTTACACAATTTTGGTCAAAAATTCGTAAATGAGCTTTTAAGTTAAGGGTTAAATAATCCTATTTTAAATGTATGCTAATTTTCAAGCAATGGTAATTCTGTCGATGTAAAATAATTAAAATGAATTCGTTTAGGTGATATTTAATAAAAAAATAAAACGGTGTTTTCTAGCATATAGGTAATACTTAATAAAAAATTGTTTTAGCTGTGAAACCTTAGATACACATGCATCCATTGATAGTGTTAAATTGAGTAATTCTTCAGAAGGATCCAGAAATTCCGGACAATCCCAAATCAATAAAGAAATTAAAGAAGAAATAGAGCATTGCCTGGATGATTTACCTGTTGAAAGCGAGTAAGTATTATTTTTAGTTCGCGCAATGATTAACTAAAACCTACATTTTAATTTTTTAAATTTAATTTAAAGCGACAAAAATAATAATAAAATCTATATATCCTATGCTATTTTTCGGCAGATAAATCCTTACTTTGCCACAAAGATATTAAAACTTAACATTAGGGTGTTCCACAATTATATGGAGAAAGTATATTTAATATGTGGTCTATGGTTATGTTCATTTGTGTTCATGCTTAAATTATACTAGTCCTCATTTACTCATATATATATATATATAGGAAGTATACTTCCTATAACAACATTCAGCTCTGAAAAGTTGAAAAACAAGAGATTGGTTGGTTTCTTTTAGATCACTTAACAGATTTGGAAATTGTTCATCTGATCCGGTTGTCTCAGAATGTCGTATAAAGTGTTTTAAGAGGAGAGTTATTAATGATACTGCCGAACAGGCAACCAGTCTTATTCGAAAATACAACCAATTATAATTATTGAACAAGAACGAAGAATAGATTCAGTATATTCTTTACCTATAAAAATCACCTAAGCCATAAAAAGCCTCCCTATTATACGTCGTATATTTTGAAGTGTTTCATATTATTAATTTTCCTATTATACATTATACGTTATTTGATTTCAAAGAGACAAAATATTTAAAACTTTTAATACCCATTCGTAATTTTAGATCTAAAATCAACGATAATGCTGAAGAAAGTGACAATTCTGATGTTGGAGATGAAAGTGAAGATTTCTATTGCAATATTAAGGAAGAAGGAAGGGACGGTAACTTTTCTGAAGAAGAAAAAAATTCGGCACACAATGAAGATAAAGATGAGGATGAAGCCATGCTTGAGATGAAAATCGATGTGGAATATCATGGGGTTCAATGTGGTAATATGAGTGGCAAAGAAAAGTTATTTAAATGTGACTTTTGTCTTAAAAAATATCAAAGAAAGGGTAGTTTATTAAATCATAAAAACAATTTCCATTTAAAAGACGAATTTAAATGCAATAAATGTGATTTTACAACTTTAAACGAAGGTAGTTTAAAAAAACATTTCAAAATTCACGATAAAAAAAATTGTTTTAAATGCCATTTCTGTCCACACATCACTGCCAAATTAGAGACTTTAAATGGGCACATTCTAAGCAAACATAAACTAGAAAATGTAGGAGAAAATAAAATAAAAATAACAAGTAAAATCCATGCGTGCACTAAATGTACATATTCAACTCTAAATAAAACAACTTATGAAAATCATATTAAAATTTGTTTAAAATTGAAAAATGTCGAATGGTATAAGTGTCAAATATGCCAATTTAAAACTATTCAAAAAAGTAATTTAACAACTCATATTAAAACTCATACTAAAATTAAAGACTTGAAATGTTCTTTCTGTCATTTTCAATGTAACGGAAAACAAAATTTAGACAACCACATCTTAAGAAAACATTCTCATTTGTTGAACGAAAACAATAAAAATATCATCACTTCCAAAATACATTCTTGCAAATATTGTACTTATAAAACAACAATAACAAATGGTTTAACAAGTCATATTAAAACTCACACTGAAATAAAAGATTTGAAATGTTCTTTCTGTCATTATCAATGTAACAAGAAAGCTTGTTTGGACAACCACATCTTAAGAAAACATTCAGATTTATTAAACGAAAACAATAAAAATATCATCACTTCCAAAATATATTCTTGCAAATATTGTACTTATAAATCAATATGGGCAAGTAATTTTAAAGAGCATTTAAAAAATAACCATTAACAAAAGTATACATTATATTAAGGATTTAAAAATGTATTTGTAAGGTAGCTAGCTTTACACTTCGCGTATTGCGATTGCGATTGTAAAAGTGGCGCGTTGTAATATGAGGCGCCGTTTTCGTCAAAATAGAAGTGTAGAAAATAAATATAATATTTCTCACAAAATATAGAATTTAACGGAAAATGTACTTATAAAAAAACACAAAATAGGTATATAAAATATAACAAAACAAATAAAATCCAACAAAACATTTACAGGGTGTTATGTAATTAATGTTATATATTAAAATACCTTTTGACATAAGGAATAAAGGAAAAATATTTAAAAAAACAAAGATAAAGAAAAAATATGCATTAGAAGTTTTTTATATTTTTTGTGATACGCCACTGGTTACACACTTGTTTATCTCTGCACACCTGTATTTTGTGAGTACATAGATACCAAGCAACAAAGTAGCTATGCGTTGCCAGATGTAAAAAATTGTTACTAAAAATTTTTCTTGCAAAAAATAAATAAAAACTCAATAAATACAAAAGTTTTATACCCTTAAAGCTCTAATACCCTTCTGTATTTATTTACTGATCCAGCTATTAGCTTAAGCAACGATTAGAAAATTTAGTACCTTTGAAATTTGAAATCCATAACCACAAAATTAATTTTTTCATCAGTTTTTTTCTCTGTTTACTCAGATAAAATTGGGACCAGTTCACAGGTTAAACTTTAAACATTTAATTTGTGTAAATAAATCCAAAAGCACTTCCCTTAGTTAAGATATTTACAATTTGAAAACATAACCTAAAATTTAAAAGAAATGCACTAGATTCTGTCATAAAAGTTGGCAGATTTTGTTTGAATTTACCTTCAGTACAAAAATGAAATAACCAACAATTAATATAAACGCCAAATTGACAATTTGCATTGTTAATTTTGTCATTTTTGTAATTAAGCTAAATTTAAACAATGTTTGTCAACTTTTTTGAGAGATTTTGGAAAAACTTTTGTTACCAACCATAACATAATAAATCCACCAGATTAACCTAAAGTTCCTAGTCGATCAGTGGCGTACTTTTTGGTAAGATAAAGGTTATTATAAATTATTTTTAGACTTTGGAATTTAGAAAAAAAAAGTTTCAGGTGCTTCTTTATGAACCCTAAGGAACAACCCATTTTAATATATAACATTAATTACATAACACCCTGTAATACACCTGTAGCAAAAAAAAATCAAACAAAACCTATAATATACCTAAAATAAAACAAATAAAATCCAACAAAATATAGAAAATCGAACAAAACATAGAAAAGCCAACAAAATATTAAAACTCAGGTTCCTCACTTGACTGAGGGCGCTCGACGCACAAGAATTAAAAACTAAAAGGATGTAAAGAAAACCTTAAAAACTTACCGCATTGGCGAAAAAATCTTTCAGTATTAGTTTTCTTGTTTGTTTTGTTATATTTTATACCTATTTTGTGTTTTCTATATATTTTCAGTTAAATTCTATATTTTCTATTTGACGCAAACGGCGCCTTATATTCTATGCTTGAAAACGTGTTGAAAAAAGTGTTTAAATAAAAAAAGTGTGTCTATAAAATATCAGCGATTAATATCAGTTACATGAAAGAACTTGTAAAGCTACTTATTGCTTTCAATATTTGTTACATAATGTTTTTGTGTTGTGTTCGTGTATTTGTTAATAAATATTTCTTTATTTAGAAACTAATTTGTTTTTTATTTAACCCTTTCCAAATGTATACAGGGCGTCTCAGAAGTCGCGCATCACCTTAAAGGTGGAATTGTAAAAAAAATCTACCGTTATTATTTAAAAATATATGAGATTGTAAATATTAAGTTTTTAAACTTAAAAATAATAATAACCTAAATTATAATGTTTCTGGTCTAAGAATCAATGTATCATTTTATAAAAAAATGAATTTTAGGATTTTAAATTTAACGCATGCGTTTGGCAACAGGATGTGCACATCAATTAATTACTTAATTTATTGTTATCACACCATAAACACTGATTGACAGTTATGGTTCAAATTCAAAATTATATTCTGTCATAGCATTTCTGTTAAATATTGATATGAATTTATTTAGTGAGTAAGTACTCTCTGAGTATTGTGATCTCTGTGTTGTGTTTGAAGAAGGCTTAAAAAATGTCAATCATTATTGTTAATATTTGTTTAGTTTTTCTTCATAGATACTATAAAGCTCGCATAAACTTACAAGGCGAGGCTGTCAACTAAAAACTGCCATGTGATTGGCTGGAGTAGCGGTTGAGGTAAGAAAATATGAAAGATGGTCATCTCTTGCCACTACGTTCTTGCCTCTACTTCCCTTACCGCTACCTCTGACAACTATAAATTGTTTCATATAATATTCAATGCCCAACTTGGCTACCGCTACCGCTGCCTCTACCGTTACCTTTAGAACTATAAATACCATACGGGAATCTATAAACTTCACTACGGTATTGTTGATCTTTTACGGGAGGAAGGAAATCTATAAATAAGGCTTTATGCTTAATTAAATTAATTAATCTGGATAGAATTAAGTTAATTTTGTCCAGATACTTAGATTAAAAATTATGTTACAATTATCGATTATGTTACATATAATTTTCAAGCTTTGTTTTTAGAAAAATTTATGTTACTTATTTATGATACTTATGTTACAAGTGGCAACACTGATGCTAAATAACTGAACAGCTGATAAATATTGAGTACCAATCAAAATTTTTAGTAAAAATTCGTAAATCTATCCAAGTTTCTAAGTCGCCGCGGTGCCTGCCACCTCTGATCCCTGGTACGGATAAATGTCCGGATTTTACCCTTCACCCACGGATTTCTACGGATATTTGACTAGAGAACTCAGGATTTTTCGAACGAAAGTGTTGGCAACGCTGATCAATCATTTGTTTATCTATATACGTTTATATACCATACCTACTTATTTATTTAATATGTTTATCTTATCCCATATTTTTAAAAGATTTTAAAACTTGAGATTGTAAGTAGAAATTTTATTTATTTATTTATTTTTAGTAGCCATATATATTAATAGCAAATATTAAAACTTAACCCAACTTTTTAAAAAAATTTTAACTAAAGGGTGGGCCATGTTTATGTTGAATTATAAAATAGCAATGAGAACAAGAAAAACTGATTTTTTTTCAACGAATTTTGCTTTATTTGATACAATGTTTCTTCCGATTAACTATGGAAAATGATTTTATTTAAGTGGCCACCTCAGCTGGCTCGGCAGTAGCCCATCCTGGAACACCAATTTTCGAGCACTTTGTCAAAAGTTTGCTGCTCTATTTAGGCAATTTCAGCTTGAATGTTTTGTTTTAAATGGTGAATAGGCTTTGTTACGGCGACGTGTGGATTTTCCGTGGCCCAAATCCTACAGTTTTGCTTGTTGACATAACCTCCGAGGTAAAAATGCGCCTCATCCGAGAAGATGATTTTTCTTGCAAAATTAGGGTCATCGTTCAACTGGTTTAAAGCCCACTCAGCAAAGCGAAACCGTTGTGGATGGTCAACTTGCTTTAACTCCTGAACAAGCTGGACTTTGTACGCAAACATACCGAGGTTTTTGTGCAGAATCATCCTCAGAGTGGTACGGGAAAGGCCGAGTTGTTGACATCTGCGCCGAGTTGATGTTGACGCGTTCATGCGTACATTTTCGGCCACAGCAGCGATTGCTTCAGGTGTACGTCTAGGACGAGCATGCGAAACATGTTTTATGTCCACCAGCATTCCATTTCTGCGCAATTTTTTGATCAAATTTGTAATACTTTGGTTTGACGGCGCCTCATTTCTTCCAAACGCAATTTTCTTGCCGTCTCTGCGATCACAGTCACATTCAAAGTAAGTTTTGAGTATTTCGAAACGTTGATCCAAATTTATTCGGTGCATATTTTGTAATCAGAAGGTTAAAACTAAACCACTGTCAACAATTCATGGAGCTTAAGTTGAAAGCTTCATTAATAGCACGTAGTTTAAAATTCAACTTATAGATGGCCCACCCTTTATTATTACCTACCTCATTTTTTGTAGTTTGCTTGAAGATGGTATTTAAATACCGAAACTAGTAGCAAATAAAAACTATTAACCAAGCAAGGAAGTATACTTATTTAAATTCAAAATATCCCTAAAATATTACCTAATATTTTGAAAAACAACATTCCAAAGCGATTAAGATGACCATGTGGGGCTTGTAAACAAATAAAGACCCCTTATTCTTAGGCTTATGGTCCAACGCAGTGGTTGTGTGTTTCAATAAATTTTGTTTACTTATTTAATTGCAATATAAAGTGCAGTTATATCTTGTAAAAGTGTGTTAACAAAAAGGATTCATTCAGTTTAGGTAAGTTATAATGTTAATTAGTTGAGTAACAAAAATAGACAATTATATAGGCATTTATTTGAAAAAGGTTTTCTTATATGAAGTAAAATTTTCTTATTCGTAGTAGGTAACTTGTTGTTTACAATAAAAATAATAATATTATTTGGTTGTAAATCATAAGTTTCTTGAAAACAACTTATTGTTGTGATTAATTGTAAAGAAATATTTATTTAGAGCAATTAATTAAACGCAGTGACTGCTACTCCGTGCGCACGGAACCATAGTTGGCTGACTCGTGCTCCGTGCGCACGGAACAATAGATATGTGGCTCGCGCTCCGTGCGAGGCTTGATACTTTCATATAGGTTAGGTTATAAGTTTATGATTTAAGTGAAAGTGAAAATAAAGGTAGGTGCGTTATTTGCAACGTTTGAAGAATTGGAAGAGAAAATTAAAGAATATATATGTATTCTTTAATTTTCTCTTCCAATTCTTTATATATGAAACAAGCAAATTCATTACTCTACAAAAAAGGGATTCCTGTTTATTATCTAAAGCGGTAACAAAGTATCCTAGAGCTTCAAAAGGCAATCAAGATCTTAAGTATTATTTTATTGAGTATGCATGTTCCTGTCGGTTTCGGAATCAAATGAAGTTACCTTGTCGGCATATTTTATCTGTTAGAAAATGTTCTAATGTTGAATTATTTGATGAATCATTGATAAATGAAAGATGGCTTGTAAAGTTTTATGTTGAAAATCATCGAGCAACTATGAAAGTTGTACCGATTTATGATTCACACAACGAAGTGCTTACTGAACATATCACAAACAAACCAGTTTTAAATCAGCATAAAAAATTTAGAGAGCGTCCAAGTTATGCAATTCCTTAGCAGTCACTAATATCTTAATATGGGAATAAGACATACCGAGAAATTATGGACCAAATGAAGTTGTTGAAATCCTTTTATCAAAACAAAAAAAAAGTTTTAATTGTTGAAGTGATTGATGAGAATATTAATAACAATAATACACAGTGCGACCCTATATTTTTAAAGTTTTAAGGGATGTCCACCAAAAATTGTTTCCAGATTATTAAAATAGGATTATTGGTTATTCAAAATGTTGACTGCTAAAAATCGCGGCAGATCCTTATTGTATATTTTTTTAATTTTAATTTTTTTTTTTAACTTTTTAAACGTATTTTCCCTCCTAATAAATTTATTTTAAAAAATGACGCTAGTGCTCATTCACGGATCTTTAGAGAAATGTTAAAGAAAGTTAAAACAATGATAATATTAAATAATATTTATTGCCCCTTAATAGCTAAATTAAATCGAAAATTAATATTTTTTTTCTTAAACATAAAAACTATAAACTTTTAAATAACGTTTAAACACAAATGAAACAAAGTACGTACGCAACTAGTAAATCATCTCATATTAAAAACTAAATCCTATTAGACGAAAATTCAACAACAGCCTTTAAAAGTCGCTGACCATAGCGTAGGTCCTCAATATTATTCATTTTGTGTTTATTCCAGACAGTCAGGAATTCTCTGTAAAAAGACTCCCCTGCCTGTTCTGACCAAATTCCTAAGCCACTGTTTAAAAAGGAAACACTGTCTTTAAGATGATGCAATATGCAATGAATTTTAAGAGTTTCTGATATTCCGGAGTCCTTTAAAACTGCTTCTAGATGTTTAAGATCTGATTCGAGTTGTACTTCAGTTTTCGTTGTACCGAAACATTTATCGACGATTTTATTCATCACATTGAATGACGCAACAAATGGCATAACCAGAACTTGATTCACATTTCCCAGTACTTCTTTTGATGTTAATTCATTGGCAGACTTTAGGAGCTTTCTGCAAGCATTACCTTACCTTACTAAAATTTCTCCTTGATAATTCTTGGCAATTATATTTAAATTTTTGGGCCATTTAAGAGCGTTCTCTCTTCCCAGCAATGGCACCAGGCCTTTCCAAAAAAGGTGGTTAACAAATCCTTGCAGCAAATGTAATTCAGGTATGATGCACTTTTGAAAAACTCGCACATTTTCGTTCCCTTCAAACAAAGGTTTATTAACAACACTAAAAGACTCTTTGGCTCTCTTAATATTCTTATCTAATGATGAACTAAATTTATTAAAATGAATTTCCAAATCATCATAGGTTCTTAGCTCCTTGGCAATAGGTTTATAAGCTCTCATTTCTTGCAGAGAAATATGACAATAGGGGCAAGGATAGGTTGACATTGCCGTTTGCAATCCATTTACCAGCAAAAGTATTTTAAAATCTGAGACAAACTTAAACGAAAGGTTATTTAAATTGGTTAGTTTAAACAATAAAGAAATGTTGTTGTAGGTTTCCTTAATATCTGGAACTATACAAAGTATAATTATTTTTTTTTACTCCAGTTATTTTGCCTTTTCTTGCGACGCTCCCCCCTTCACTATACTTTGAATAGGAACTATCATTGTCCGGAAATGTTCCATGATCTTCATAAATACTCTTTGGAAAAACTGAAAGACAAACTTTGAAAAAATTTTGACCTCCATCGCAGATAACTTGAATACACATTTCTCCAACAGCGTTTCTTTTATCAACTATTTTATCGACAAGTTGGCTTGCATCCACGTAAACAACTGGTCTTGGTAATTTCCCGGAGGTGGTGGTTTCCATTTCAAAGTTGCCTGTGTTGTAACAGTCCGAAAGAACCTTTGCTTTTTCTCTTTGGTGATGTCGGTAATGCGAGGGTGTAGATTTTTTGCCAGTTGAAGTTCTTATAAAAATTTTTATTTTTTCCATTTGTCGACCAGAAAATCCTTCATTTGTTTGCAAATTATCCAAGTGTTCTTCGGAAAAGAAAGTTGATGGTGTATTTTGTGTGGGGTTTAATATTACAGTAGCTTTTCTACCCCCTGTTGTTAAATTTACTGACGCATTCTTGTACCTTTCGGAGAATATGGGCTGATTAATGTTTTGTTGGTCTACTTTATTTTTAATAATTGACACAGCAACTTGTTCTTGTTGCTTATTAGGAACGTTAGTTTTATTTAGGATATGCATAACATTTTTACTGCTTTTGGATACTACACAACGATGAGGCAAGCCCTTTCCAAAAACTTGAAGACATGTTTCACAAATGCTGAGTTTTTTACTACGATTTCTGTTGTTAATTATTCGATGTCTTCTAGTTTCTTTCAGAATTAAAATATTTTCGAAATTGGGCATTTTTGGTAACTTACGGTTTAATCTACCGTTTTTTTGTTGAACCAAAGATATTCTACAACGAGTACAAATAGAAATAGGGTACTTGCCTTCACACTCATTAAAGTTTGGATTTAAAAACTCACATATCAGTTCTTTAATTTTCATAGTTATTTGAAACTTTTTAAAATTGTCTTTGCCAAAAGTTATTTTCAAACCACAACTAACACACACTTTTTTCCTGTTTTCTTCATGACAACACTTTATTGTTGGATGAGTAGCCATTTTCACCAATAAAATTTTAATATTTTAACAAACTACGATAATTCCACTGAGAAATAATTCTTTTAGGGCAAAAACCACAGTTGCTTATAAATGTGACAGTTCAAGCGCTTTGTTTTTGTAGGCTGACATATCGCGGGATACTAGATAATTAATTAATGATGCACTACAATAAAATCATAGCATACTTTGATGCAGTAAATTATTTTTTTTAATTTAGAAATAAAAAAATATCGATATATCAAAATATATTTTGAAAAAAAATAGTTTCCAGTGAAAAAAATACCAAAAGGATCTGTTGCGATTTTTAGTAATAGTTATTTTTAATTAGCAATAAACCTATTATATTAATTTGAAAAAAAAATTTGGTGGACATCTTTTAAAACTTAAAAAATGCAGGGTAGCACTGTGAATAATTACAACTATGTATCCCAAATACCAGAAGAAATGAAAGGAGATATTATTAGAAGACATAGAACTATCAGAAGAAAGAGAAATATCAGAAGGAGAAATGTTATCAGAAGCCATAGAACTGTCAGAAAAAAAAAGAAATAAAAGAAGCAGACATATTAGCAGGAGATATTGATGTATCAGAAGAAAAAAAATACCAGAAGAGGAAATATTATCAGACGACAGAATATTTCCAGAAGATAAAAAATATCACAAGAAAAAGAAATACCACTAAAAATAAACATCAACATGACTAACAATAATGACAAAAAGGGAATAACTGGAAACAAATATGGTATAAACGAACTATTACTAATAATTTTTTTTTTCAAACGGTATTTATTTTTCTTGTGATAGTTTTTGGTGCACCAAAAATGGTTAAATGCGGCAGACCCAAGGGGTCAGAGTTGACGATAATTGGGTCTAAAAGAAAAAGGAACTCAAATAAGACATCCAAGACATCCCGCCAAAGACATTAAAATAAATTTAAGTTTTAAGAAATTAAAATGTATTTTCCAATTATTTTTTAATAAATTACATTTTAATATTAATGCTTTTTTGTGAAAATACCATTATGAAATTATTAAAAACTCTCTAGCGCATCGCATCTATGTCCTAACCCCATATGTACGGTGCAGGAGTCCCATATCTAATGTTCCGCGCGCAAGGGGCGCGAGTCACATAACTATTGTTCCGTGCGCAAGGAGCGCGAGTCAGCCAACTATGGTTCCGTGCGCACGGGGGTAGCAGTCACTGCGTTAATTAAATCGTTTGGATGTAGGTTTTGTTTTTTTAAGTAAGCTTCTAATAAACCTGAGATAAAAAGTCAACTGGATATTTACTTGGATAAACCAAATATCAGCTTAAAAAGTCAAATAAACCCAAGTTTTCCACTAAATAAATATCTTCTTGTAGATATCGAAATAAATAATTTATTTGAGCCAAGCCAAATATAGTAAAATCGAGAGATTACTTTTCTCTGTGTATAGCGGTTTTGAACAATTTATAGCAAAAGTAAACGATATTTTGTTTAGTAATGTACATTGTAGGTACATTTTGTAAGATTACAGAACCTAAATAATCCCATGGACGAGAACGAGGTATATTTATTCGACGACTTTGTCACCGAAGATAGTATTTACGTTATAGACACTAAGGTTGTAGGAAAGGAAAACGATTGTCGGGACGAGTAAGTACATATTTTAGATTTAAAATGCATGCCCAAAATACATCTGTATACCCCAGAGCCAAACTGTATTAGGTTTTTGTAAACCATGTTACATATTTTTGCCTTTATTTTCCCGCTCTTTTTAAAAGTAAATAGGTTTAAGTCCTGGCTTAACTAGTTTTTTATATACCTATTAGGTACAAATAAATTTTTATATGTAATAAAAAATTAATGGAATTATTTCCGCAAAACGGCGCTTGTGATCAAAGCAGCATTAAAAAAATAAAAAATATTTTTAATTATTACCGGTTAAAAATTCAATGTTTAAATTAAAAAAATATACTGCTGTCCTTTACTCAACGCTGCGGTGCACCCCATGGGAACCAGGTTAATATTAATATAAATAGCTGAAACCTTTTTTTATTTATTTATTTGGAACCAATTTAGGACTATCGAAAATAATATCGTAAACAATTTTAAAAATGAAAATTTCCCATCTAAGATAACTAAATTGTTTATTTTGTATTATTACCTATTAAAATTTATGTATGTTATTACCTGCACCTGATTTTTTTCTCAGGGAAGACACGCTTTTAATTCGTTTATCAATCAACATTTAAATGTTAAAAATGTTAATAAATTTATTAAAGACAAAAAGCCAAATATATTATGTTATTAAAAAGATTGTCATTTCATCAACAATAAAAAAATGGGATTATGTTTACACCAAACCTTACTTTCCGGACATTTGAAAATGTTTAAAAACACTCTGTATAGCACCAAAATACATCAATTTAAAGTATAAACTTATACTCTAAAAATGGTCCAAATTGATAAATAAGTTTTTTAAAAAGTCGTTTGAAAAGTGGGTTAAATAGTCTTATTTTTAATCTATGGTATTTTTCTGTAAATATTTTTTCGACTACATAATGGTCATACAGTAAAAATTAATTCGTTTAGGTGATATTTTTTTAAAAAGATTAAATTATTTAATACTAAATCAAAATTGTTTTAGCTGTGAAACCTCAAATACACATGTATTCATTGATAGTGTTAAATTGAGTAATTCTTCTGAAGGATCCAGAAATTCCGGACAATCCCAAATCAATAAAGAAATTAAAGAAGAAATAGAGCATTGCCTGGATGATTTACCTGTTGAAAGCGAGTAAGTATTATTTTTAGTTCGCGCAATGATTAACTAAAACCTGCATTCTAAAAATAAAAATTATGTTTTTGAATTTTTTAAATTTAATTTAAATCATTTAAAACTCCGACAACAATACGTAAATTTAAAACAAAAATATTTTTATAATCTATATGCTATTTTTCGGCAGATAAATCCTAACTTTGCCACAAAGATGTTAAAACTTAACATTAGGGTAATATGTGTATACCTACACAATTATATGGAGAAAGTATATTTAATTTGTGGTCTATGTATATATATATATGTTCATTTGTGTTCATGCTTTACTCATACTCAATTACTCATACTTACTATATTACTAGGCCATCAAAAACCTCCATTATTATACGTCGTATATTTTGAGTTTAATTAATTCTCCTATTATACGTTATATGTAATGGGTGATTTTATATGTTATCCGATTCCAAAGAGACAAAATATTCAAAACTTTTATTTTTTGTACCACCCTAATACCCATTCATAATTTTAGATCTAAAATCAACGATAGTGCTGAAGAAAGTGACAATTCTGATGTTGGAGATGAAAGTGAAGATTTCTATTGCAATATTAAGGAAGAAGGAAGGGACGGTGACTTTTTTGAAGAAGATGATCAAAATTTGTCACACAATGAAGAAAAAGATGAGGATGAAGCCATGTTTGAGACAAAAATCGAGGTGGAATATCATGGGGTTCAATTTAGTGAAATGAGTGACAAGGAAAAGTTATTTAAATGTAACTTTTGCTTCAAAAAATTTCAAAAAAAGGGAAGTTTATTAAATCATATAAAGAATTTCCATTTAAAAGACGAATTTAAATGCAATAAATGTGATTATATAGCTATAAACAAAAGTAATTTAAAAAAACATTTAAAAATTCACGATAAAAAAAATAAATTAAAATGCCATTTCTGTCCACACATGTCTGCCCAATTACAGACCTTAAATTCGCACATATTAAGCAAACATAAGCTAGAAAATGTAGGAGAAAATAAAATAAAAATGTCAAGTAAAATCCATGAGTGCACTAAATGTACATATTCAACTGTAAATAAAACAAATTATACGATACATATTAAAGTTTGTTTGAAATTGAAAAATGTCGAATGGTATAAGTGTCAAATATGCCAATTTAGAACTATTAAAAAAAGTAATTTAACAAGTCATATTAAAAGTCATACTAAAATAAAAGATTTGAAATGTTCTTTCTGTCATTATCAAAGTAACGGGAAACAAAATTTAGACAACCACATTTTAAGAAAACATTCGGATCTATTGAACGAAAACAATAAAAATATCATCACTTCCAAAATACATTCTTGCAAATATTGTACTTATAAAACAACAAAGGCAAATAATTTTAAAGTGCATTTAAAAGTTCATCATTAAAATTTAGTGTATTTGTAAAGTAGCTTTACACTTCGCGTATTGCGATCAGTGTTGCCACTCGTTCATTTTATTTCGTATTAGGTGGCTCCGTCATTTCGTACTAGATTGTACTAAATGCTATATGGGTGAAATTGGCCACAGACGGCAGTACCAATAATTCATATATTTGGTTTTGTGTTACAAATATTTGTATGACTGCACTTTTAATTGAATAAATAACACATACAGGGTGTTATGTAATTAATGTTATATATTAAAATGGGTTGTTCCTTAGGGTCCATAAAGAAGCACCTGAAACTTTTTTTTTCTAAATTCCAAAGTCTAAAAATAATTTATAATAACCTTTATCCTACCAAAAAGTACGCCACTGATCGACTAGGAACTTTAGGTTAATCTGGTGAATTTATTATGTTATGGTTGGTAACAACAGTTTTTCCAAAATCTCTCAAAAAAGTTGACAAACATTGTTTAAATTTAGCTTAATTACAAAAATGACAAAATTAACAATGCAAATTGTCAATTTGGCGTTTTTATTTCATTCATTTTTGTACTGAAGGTAAATTCAAACAAAATCTGCCAACTTTTATGACAGAATCTAGTGCATTTCTTTTAAATTTTAGGTTATGTTTTCAAATTGTAAATATCTTAACTAAGGGAAGTGCTTTTGGATTTATTTACACAAATTTAATGTTTAAAGTTTAACCTGTGAACTGGTCCCAATTTCATCTAAGTAAACAGAGAAAAAAACTGATGAAAAAATTAATTTTGTGGTTATGGATTTCAAATTTCAAAGGTACTAAATTTTCTAATCATTGCTTAAGCTAATAGCTGGATCAGTAAATAAATACAGAAGGGTATTAGCTAGAGCTTTAAGCGCATAAAACTTTTGTATTTATTGAGTTTTTATTTATTTTTTGCAAGAAAAATTTTTAGTAACAATTTTTTACATCTGGCAACGCATAGCTACTTTGTTGGTTGGTATCTATGTACTCACAAAATACAGGTGTGCAGAGATAAACAAGTGTGTAACCAGTGGCGTATCACAAAAAATATAAAAAACTTCTAATGCATATTTCATTTTTCTTTATCTTTGGAAAAATGCTTTTTAAAATATTTTTCCTTTATTCCTTATGTCAAAAGGTATTCAGTATTTTAATATATAACATTAATTACATAACACCCTGTATAGGAAATTTTCATACCAAGGAACTATAAACAATAAAATATCAAAAACCTTTAAAAAGTAGGTACGAAATAACTTGCGCCACATCACAAAAAGAAAATCTTCTTAATTGCCTAAAAAACGGAAAAGACACCACACAGTGTGTGGCACACACCATCTTGATAAAAGTGGAGTATACTGCATAACATGTGATGAATGCCAAGCAAAATATATTGGGGAAACAAGAAGAACAATAAAAACCAGAATCAAAGAACACATAAAAGACATCAAAACATCCAACTTTGGTAAACATTTAAAATCAAGTGGACACACCTTTAAAGACTGGAAAAATGTTAAGATAGATACTTTATCAGGAAGGAAAAGGCCTAAAACTGACACTATTAAAAGCCTTTGAAATAAATAAACACAAGAACAATTGCAATTTATTAAACGAACAAGTAGATTTAAAATTCGAGCCAATCTTCAAACACCTGTAAGACCACAACCCACAACGCATCTGCCCCGTCATCAATCATTTGTTTATATACCATACCTATTTATTTATTTAATATGTTTATCTTATCCCATATTTTTAAAAGATTTTAAAACTTGACATTGTAAGTAGAAATTTTATTTATTTATTTATTTTTAATAGCCATATATTTTAAAAGCAAATATTTTAACATGTAAAACTTAACCCAACTTTTTAAATTTTTTTTAACTATTATATTAATACCTACATCATTTTTTGTAGTTTGCCTGAAGATGGTATTTAAATACCGAAACTAGTAGCAAATAAAAACTATTAACCAAGCAAGGAAGTATACTTATTTAAATTCAAAATATCCCTAAAATATTACCTAATATTTTGAAAAACAACATTCCAAAGCAATTAAGATGGCCATGTGGGGCTTGTAAACAAACAAAGACCCCTTATTCTTAGGCTTATGGTCCAATGCAGTGGTTGTGTGTTTCAATAAATTTTGTTTACTTATTTAATTGCAATATAAAGTGCAGTTATATCTTGTAAAAGTGTTTTAACAAAAAGGATTCATTCGGTTTAGGTAAGTTATAATGTTTATTAGTTGAGTAACAAAAATAGACAATTATATAGGCATTTATTTGAAACAGGTTTTCTTATATGAAGTAAAATTTTCTTATTCATAGTAACTTGTTGTTTACAATAAAAAAATACTATTATTTGGTTGTAAATCATAAGTTTCTTGAAAACAACTTATTGTTCTGATTAATTGTAAAGAAATATTTATTTAGAGCAATTAATTAAATTGTTTGGATGTAGGTTTTGTTTCTTAAAGTAAGCTTCTAATAAACCTGAGATAAAAAGTCAACTGGATATTTACTTGTATAAACCAAATATCAGCTTAAAAAGTCAAATAAACCCAAGTTTTCCACTAAATAAATATCATCTTGTAGATATCGAAATAAATAATTTATTTGAGCCAAGCCAAATATAGTAAAATCAAGAGATTACTTTTCTTTGTGTATAGCGGTTTTAAACAATTTATAGCAAAAGTAAACGATATTTTGTTTAGTAATGTAAATTGTACATTTTGTAAGATTACAGAACCTAAATAATCCCATGGACGAGAACGAGGTATATTTATTTGATGACTTTGTCACCAAAGATAGTATTTACGTTATAGACACCAAGGTTGTAGAAAAGGAAAACGATTGTCGGGTCGAGTAAGTACATATTTTAGATTTAAAATGCATGCCGAAAATACATCTGTATACCCCAGAGCCAAACTGTATTAAGTTTTTTGTAAACCATGTTACATATTTTTGCCTATATGTTCCCGCTCTTTTTAAAAGTAAATAGGTTTAAGTCCTGGCTTAACTAGTATTTTATATACCTATTAGGTACAAATAAATTTTTATAAGTAATAAAAAATTAATGGAATTATTTCCGCAAAACGGCGCTTGTGATCAAAACAGCATTAAAAAAATAAAAAATATTTTTAATTATTACCGGTTAAAAAATTCAATGTTTAAATTAAAAAAATATACTGCTGTCCTTCACTCAACGCTGCGGTGCACCCCATGGGAACCAGGTTAATATTAATATATAAATAGCTGAAACCTTTTTTTATTTATTTGGAACCAATTTAGGGATGAATATGAAGTTAGCAAAGCATCCATCGCTAATCAAAAAGCGATTAGATGCATAATTTGCCGTTAATTTGTCGTTAATTAGTTGTGAAAAAATTAATTTTGTCGTTCGAATTGTAAGGTACACTATGTATTTTCGTAACCCGATTCTTTAAGTAGTGAAATACTTGTTTTGGCATATTCGTGATCGTCTAGTTAATTTACTTACTTTATAAAAATTAGGACTCTACGTTGTGTATTTACTTACATTGATAATAACGATTTTTTGAAATTGGTCAGGTTTAATGAAACACAAGTATTTAATTTTAAACCCCTGATTTAATTTAAGCAAAGACAAAGGGGTGGCCCGTTGAGTCAAAGCACAGGGAAAAGGGACCATAAAAACCCTGCCGACTTACACAATTCAAATAAATATAAAATACAAAACAAAACATAGTCCTATGGGTCATAATCACAAGAATACAGTATAAATAACAAGTGAATAAAATAACATAAAAAGCAGATAAACATATTTCATATAATTTGGGTGTTTTTATCAATATTCAAAACATTTTGTACTCAGGTAAAATAGTTATAATAGAGATCGTCATTTTATGACGGAGTGTTGTATTTGTTTACCTTACCACGCATCTTCGAACTATTGAACGAGGATACGATTTTATATAAATAAACTACAGCAACGACATATTTCTGATAGGGAGAATTCATATGCTTTAACCAAGTGCAGATATTTAACCGTAGCCAATAACCACACTATGGAACAATTGCATACTCTGCAAAGTGATATAACGACAGCTATGGTGGTCCTATCTCACTAAAGTGTCGCTATATCACAATATGTTCAAATATTCTTACAAAATCAATGTCCAGAACAAGACAAAAGTATTGCAAAAATATACAAACAATTCTGCACACAGAGTTAATATAGGTAATAACATAAAAACACTATTTTTCTTCTAAGGATAAATCCTTTTGAAATAATGCTAATATATTACCCATGTTCAAATATTCATGTATGACCACTCTCCAAACGAAAATACAAGTACAAATACAGACACAAATAAAATAAACAATATGCAATAAAATAAAATGGTATAATATATAAATAAAATACAATAAAATAATAAATAGGAGAGAGTCATAACAAGAAACACCTGAACATGGCCAAAACTCGAACCACCAGAAAGTATCGCGCTGAATAATAACATAAAGAGATTTTTATCATATATAGTAACGTTAAAGCCATTATCAAATATTCCAAATAAAGCGCTAAGATAAGCAGTTTAAATCAAAGTCTCTATCCAGAATCTATCAAAAGGTTAAACGATACTATTACCTTACCATGATATGACCTAATGGTAATATCAAATTTAATAATCATAATAAGAGCAATAATAATAATAATAATAACATTTTATAAACCTTACCCAAATAATACCAATATTATAATAATAATATTATTGTTAAAAGCTTTAGCCTGAGTACAAATGCAAAGAGTTAAAATAAATAAATACCTTAATACCGAGATGATACACTGAGTTTCATAAACAATAAAATACATTTCAGTTAAATAAAAAGTTATACAAAGTTATACAAAAGGAAACAACAAAGTCATGGACAGAGTAACTCAAAATAAAGACAATACAAAATATTAAAATTTAAGTCAAATGTAATTCAGTGTACATGCGACAACATAAAGATTAGAACTCAGTGTATGCGCGATCACAAGATATTAAACCAAAATAATGAAATAGTGATAAAATAAAAATTATTACCAAAAATCACTCGCTATTTACACATATTAAAATGATTAGGACCCAATAAACTAGCAATGATAAACGTCATAGACCAAAATGCGAATTAAATAATATTGTTCAAAATTATAAGCAAAAATGTATTAAGAAAACCCAAAACGAGGAGTTGTTTATCATTACTAGCAAATATTACAATTTAAAAAAGTGTACATACCTAGTTATATCAGAAAATCGGTAACAATCACAAAAACTATAACTATATTATACTTAATATATTTCACAAACGGTTTAACAGGAGTATCTCGAAGGGCGAGCAAAAACCCTCTGTGTGTATTCTATTTCCTAGCTTTTAAACATCTCGGCCACTTAAGCAAGAATGTCTAACATAAACAGTCTTCATAATATTTCT
The DNA here is from genome assembly GCA_921294245.1 of Brassicogethes aeneus. NCBI lineage: Eukaryota > Metazoa > Arthropoda > Insecta > Coleoptera > Nitidulidae > Brassicogethes > Brassicogethes aeneus. Next base: position 5,295,445 of record OV121142.1, on the reverse strand, counting down.
ACGTTGAGATACAAAGAAGTGAAACTTTAAAACTCAATAGGGTTTTAAAACATAAAATATCTTAAAACTATAATATTATTTTTAGTGGATTATTTAAATTTTCTTTGGTTAAAAATAGCGCCAAATTCGAATTTAAAAGTTTATATACTACAGGACCCTTACAGAATATTTCTTTGTTTTCACGGGTGCTTTGCTAACTTCATATGAAGTTAGCAAGGCACCCCCCTTAAATATCTGATAAAAAAAAATTTAATAGTTAATATTTTGCCGTTAATTTGTCGCTAATTAGTTGTGAATAAATTAATTTTGTCGTTCGCATATTTCTTTGTTTTTATGGGTGCTTTGTTAACTTCATATGAAGTTAGCAAGGCAGCTCCCTTAAATACGTGATAATATTTTTTTTTAATTGTTAATATTTTGCCGTTAATTTGTCGCTAATTAGTTGTGAATAAATTAATTTTGTCGTATAATAATTTTTTGTTTTTTTCGGCTGCTTTGCTAACTTCATATGAAGTTAGCAAGGCAGACCCCCTTAAATATCGGATAAAAAAAAATTAATAGTTAATATTTTGCCGTTAATTTGTCGCTTATTAGTTGTGAATAAATTAAATTTGTCGTTCGCATATTTCTTTGTTTTTATGGGTATTTTGTTAACTTCATATGAAGTTAGCAAGGCAGCCCTCTTAAATATGTGATAATATGTTTTTCATCTAAGATAACTGATAAAATTGTTTATTTTTTATTATTACGTATTAAAATGTATCGTTAATAACATACCTACATACATCTGATTTTTTTATCAGGGAAAACACGCTTTTAATTCGTTAACCAATAAAAATTTTATTAAGGACAAAAAGCCAAATATATTATGTTATTAAAAAGATTGTCATTTGGGGCCGTTCATTAATTACGTGAGACAATTTTGGCGATTTTTCGACCCCCCCTCCCCTTAGTGAGATGTCGTGAGACCCCCTCTCCCCCCCTTAATCTTACGTGAGATTGTTTAAAATGCATGGTTTTAATGTAAATAAGTTAATCTGTGCTTAATTCCATTAGATTTATTAAAAACAATTTGCTTATAATTGTTTACTTAATTTAACCCAGTTTTCTCGCAATTATACACTCTTTCTTTCGGAAAAAAAAAATTACGTGATATTTGCCGAGACCCCCTTCCCCCCACGTGAGATTTGTTGAGGTTTGGCTCGACCCCCTCCCCCCCTAAACACCTCACGTAATTAATGAACGGCCCCTCTCATCAACAATAAAAAAATGGGATTATGTTTACACCAAACCTTACTTTCCGGACATTTGAAAATGTTTAAAAACACTCTGTATAGCACCAAAATACATCAATTTAGAATCTAAATTTTAGAGTATAAACTTGTACTCCAAAAGTGGTCCAAATTGATTAATAAGTTTTTTAAAAAGTCGTTTGAAAAGTGGGTTAAATAGTCTTATTTTGAATCTATGGTATTTTTCTGTAAATATTTTTTTCGACTACAGTAAAAATTAATTCGTTTAGGTGATATTTTTTTAAAAAGATTAAATTATTTAATACTAAATAAAAATTGTTTTAGCTGTGAAACCTCAGATACACATGTATTCATTGATAGTGTTAAATTGAGTAATTCTTCTGAAGGATCCAGAAATTTCGGACAATCCCAAATCAATAAAGAAATTAAAGAAGAAATAGAGCATTGCCTGGATGATTTACCTGTTGAAAGCGAGTAAGTATTTTTAGTTCGCGCAATGATTAACTAAAACCTGCATTCTAAAAATAAAAATTATGTTTTTGAATTTTTTAAATTTAATTTAAATCATTTAAAACTCCGACAACAATACGTAAATTTAAAACAAAAATATTTTTATAATCTATATGCTATTTTTCGGCAGATAAATCCTAACTTTGCCACAAAGATGTTAAAACTTAACATTCGGGTAATATGTGTATACACAATTATATGGAGAAAGTATATTTAATTTGTGGTCTATGAATATATATATGTTTATTTGTGTTCATGCTTTACTCAAACTCATACTCAATTACTCATACTTACTATATTACTAAGCCATCAAAAACCTCCATTATTATACGTCGTATATTTTGAGTTTAGTGTTTCATATAATTAATTTTCCTATTATACGTTATACGTAATGGGTGATTTTAAATGTTATCCGATTCCAAAGAGACAAAATATTTAAAACTTTTATTTTTTGTGCCACCCTAATACCCATTCATAATTTTAGATCTAAAATCAACGATAGTGCTGAAGAAAGTGACAATTCTGATGTTGGAGATGAAAGTGAAGATTTCTATTGCAATATTAAGGAAGAAGGAAGGGACGGTGACCTTTTTGAAGAAGATGATCAAAATTTGTCAGACAATGAAGATAAAGATGAGGATGAAGCCATGTTTGAGACGAAAATCGAGGTGGAATATCATGGGGTTCAATGTAATGATATGAGTGGCAAGGAAAACTTTAAATGTGACTTTTGTCTTAAGAACTTTCAAACAAAGGGGAGTTTATTAAATCATAAAAAGAATTTCCACTTAAAAGACGAATTTAAATGCAAGACATGTGATTACGTAACTGTAAAAAAATGTTATTTTAATAGGCATTTAAAAATTCACGATAAAAAAAATTATTTTAAATGTCATTTCTGTCCACACATGACCGCCAAATTACAGAATTTAAAGGCGCACATTCTAAGCAAACATAAACTAGAAAATGTAGAAGAAAATAAAATAAAAATATCAAGTAAAATCTATGAGTGCACTAAATGTACATATTCAACTGTTAAAAAATCAGCTTATGATAATCATATTAAAGTTTGTTTGAAATTGAAAAATGTCAAATGGTATAAGTGTAAAATATGCCAATTTAGAACTATTAAAAAAAGTACTTTAACAAGTCATATTAAAACTCATTCTAAAATAAAAGACTTGAAATGTTCTTTCTGTCATTTTCAATGTAACGGAAAACAAAATTTAGACAACCACATTTTAAGAAAACATTCTCATTTGTTAAACGAAAACAATAAAAAAATCATCACTTCCAAAATACATTCTTGCAAATATTGTACTTATAAATCAACAATAACAGATTCATTTAATAAGCACATTCTAAGCAAACATAAACTAGAAAATGTAGGAGAAAATAAAATAAAAATATCAAGTAAAATCTATAAGTGCACTAAATGTACATTTTCAACTGTAAATAAAACAAATTATACGAATCATATTAAAGTTTGTTTGAAATTGAAAAATGTCGAATGGTATAAGTGTCAAATATGCCAATTTAGAACTATTAAAAAAAGTAATTTAACAAGTCATATTAAAACTCATACTAAAATAAAAGACTTGAAATGTTCTTTCTGTCATTTTCAATGTAACGGAAAACAAAATTTAGACAACCACATTTTAAGAAAACATTCTCATTTGTTGAACGAAAACAATAAAAATATCATCACTTCCAAAATATATTCTTGCAAATATTGTACTTATAAATCAACAATAACAGATTCATTAAATAAGCACATTCTAAGCAAACATAAACTAGAAAATGTAGGAGAAAATAAAATAAAAATATCAAGTAAAATCTATAAATGCACTAAATGTACATATTCAACTGTTAAAAAATCAGCTCATGATAATCATATTAAAGTTTGTTTGAAATTGAAAAATGTCAAATGGTATAAGTGTCAAATATGCCAATTTAGAACTATTAAAAAAAGTACTTTAACAAGTCATATTAAAACTCATACTAAAATAAAAGACTTGAAATGTTCTTTCTGTAATTATCAATGTAACGGGAAAGCTTGTTTGGACAACCACATTTTAAGAAAACATTCTCATTTGTTGAATGAAAACAATAAAAATATCATCACTTCCAAAATACATTCTTGCAAATATTGTACTTATAAATCAACAATAACAGATTCATTTAATAAGCACATTCTAAGCAAACATAAACTAGAAAATGTAGGAGAAAATAAAATAAAAATATCAAGTAAAATCTATAAGTGCACTAAATGTACATTTTCAACTCTAAATAAAACAAATTATACGAATCATATTAAAGTTTGTTTGAAATTGAAAAATGTCGAATGGTATAAGTGTCAAATATGCCAATTTAGAACTATTAAAAAAAGTAATTTAACAAGTCATATTAAAACTCATACTAAAATAAAAGACTTGAAATGTTCTTTCTGTCATTATCAATGTAACGGAAAATCTAATTTAGACAACCATATTTTAAGAAAACATTCGGATCTATTGAACGAAAACAATAAAAATATCATCTCTTCCAAAATATATTCTTGCAAATATTGTACTTATAAAACAACAAAGGCAAATAATTTTAAAGTGCATTTAAAAGTTCATCATTAAAATTTAGTGTATTTGTAAAGTAGCTTTACACTTCGCGTATTGCGATCAGTGTTGCCACTCGTTCATTTTATTTCGTATTAGGTGGCTCCGTCATTTCGTACTAGATTGTACTAAATGCTATATGGGTGAAATTGGCCACAGACGGCAGTACCAATAATTCATATATTTGGTTTTGTGTTACAAATATTTGTATGACTGCACTTTTAATTGAATAAATAACACATACAGGGTGTTATGTAATTAATGTTATATATTAAAATGGGTTGTTCCTTAAGGTCCATAAAGAAGCACCTGAATTTTTTTTTTTCTAAATTCCAAAGTCTAAAAATAATTTATAATAACCTTTATCTTACCAAAAAGTACGCCACTGATCGACTAGGAACTTTAGGTTAATCTGGTGGATTTATTATGTTATGGTTGGTAACAAAAGTTTTTCCAAAATCTCTCAAAAAAGTTGACAAACATTGTTTAAATTTAGCTTAATTACAAAAATGACAAAATTAACAATGCAAATTGTCAATTTGGCGTTTTTATTAATTGTTGGTTATTTCATTTTTGTACTGAAGGTAAATTCAAACAAAATCTGCCAACTTTTATAACAGAATCTAGTGCATTTCTTTTAAATTTTAGGTTATGTTTTCAAATTGTAAATATCTTAACTAAGGGAAGTGCTTTTGGATTTATTTACACAAATTAAATGTTTAAAGTTTAACCTGTGAACTGGTCCCAATTTCATCTAAGTAAACAGAGAAAAAAACTGATGAAAAAATTAATTTTGTGGTTATGGATTTCAAATTTCAAAGGTACTAAATTTTCTAATCATTGCTTAAGCTAATAGCTGGATCAGTAAATAAATACAGAAGGGTATTAGCTAGAGCTTTAAGGGCATAAAACTTTTGTATTTATTGAGTTTTTATTTATTTTTTGCAAGAAAATTTTTCTTTAGTAACAATTTTTTACATCTGGCAACGCATGGCTACTTTGTTGGTTGGTATCTATGTATGTACTCACAAAATACAGGTGGGCAGAGATAAACAAGTGTGTAACCAGTGGCGTATCACAAAAAATATAAAAAACTTCTAATGCATATTTTTTCTTTATCTTTGGAAAAATGCTTTTTAAAATATTTTTCCTTTATTCCTTATGTCAAAAGGTATTCAGTATTTTAATATATAACATTAATTACATAACACCCTGTATATTTAAAAAAAAACGTATCCTAAAAAATAAACTATAGCAGACAACTAATTATTATACGAGAGATAATGCAGGCTATTATTCAAGATGGTGATTCGAGTGAATATTGCGCATAATCTCGAGTGTAATACTATACTTTATCTACTTGAATAAGTGAAAAAATTAAATGATTTTCAAAAGTAAATACAATAAATAAAATTAAATAAATTAAATAAAATCTGACAGCTGTCAAATGGTTAACCTCACTTTTTACCAATTTTAAATGTTATTATAGTCGCCTTTTCCCAATTTAAAACCCGATTGGTTCAAATCACAGTGAATATTTAAATTGGCCAATCAGTGATGCCTAACAACGTGAATAATGAGTTTATTACAGTGGCGGCTCGTGGGTGTACAGGAGGGTGAGGCTACATAAGGTTAATTTTGTCTAAATACGAATAAATTTCCACGTCACCCGGGAGGTATTATTCTGCGACGCGTTGACCTTTTTTAAAATGGAGCCGATAGCACTACTAAACCAAAAAATAAACTCTAAAAAACAAAACAAACAAAATATCACATCAAAGTCTAGTTTTAATCCTAAACTTAAAAATATAGTCTTAAAAAAGTTAAAAATAAATAAATTAATCAAAAAATAAAACTAAAAAGTCGACCCCTACCTAAGTATTAAAAAATATAAAATACTATACGTCTATCTTTTAAGATTGAAAATTTATCTATTATTTGGTCGTAAAATTGTGGGTCTGCAGTGAGATTTAAAAGTAATTCTAAATTTTCAAACCGCGTCTCTAATTGAAGAATTATGCAATCTATTATTTCAAAATATAAAATTTGCTTAATAAAAACCGCTAAATCTACCTTAGTGTGTTCCCTACAATAATTAAATAAGAAATTTTACTAATCGAGACAAAAACTATAAAAGATCAGCCAAAAGTTTTAAATAATTTAATCTGAATCAAAACAATAACGTGCTCTACAAACGCTAAGAGAAGGCTGGCAACCTTCTTTGTCTCCGCTGGCATCCCACCATAAACGGGCCACCAATCAAAACAAGCCAAGCTAACTTAATTTCGCCTCAGCTACGGTGTTTATTCGCGAACTTACGGCGATATTTTTGTTGGTGAGTCATTTTCGCTTTCAAGAGGTAAATGGGAGCTTCCGAGGCTGTGAAAATTTCGCCTCTGACCAAGCGATCGCTCAACGATGCACGTTAACTTGACGCGCTTTGCGCCTGGATTTTTATTTACGCTTAATATGATTGATTGGTTTTTTACTTTTTATTGGGTAGAACTGTTGTAAAAATACACTTGTAATAGGCAAAAATATAAATACAAAAAGTCGTTCGTTCCTTCATTTTAAGGGTGAGGCGCGGCCTCAGAGGCCTACCCTGACGAGCCGCCACTGGTTTATTATTCACGTTGTTAGGCAGAAATTTTATAATACCTAAAAATTTAACAATATTTACGGAAAAACCCCAAAATTACGCAATGTGAGTAGATAAAGGCATTCATGTTGGCAGTCCTGCTCGAGAACTTCTAAAAAACTGCAAGTCGCAGACTGCAACGCTGGCTGTGAGATATAAAAAGCCCATAAAAAAGAAGCCAGTGAAAAGAAGGTGGCAGAACACCAAGTGTGATTGCACATTTTTATGCTGCCATCTGTGGGCAATTTTACTAACATGTCATTGACATGAAGTCAGTCAGTTGTTTGCATTGTTGCCAAAATGATTAAAAATTATTTTGGTTTTAATTCCGTTTAAAGCACACATTTGTGGTTTAAACCAATTTTTTTGTGAGAATATATTCATCTATAAAAAGTACTAGATTTTGCTAAAGCGTACTAACGTACTTAAAAATCAATTTAAGGACTAGATCTAGTACAAAAGTACTAACAGTGGCAACACTAATTGCGATTGTTTTAGCTTGAAAACTTGTTGAAAAATTTGTTCTAACAAAAATCTTAGCGACTAATATCATTTTCAAGAAAGAACTTGTAAATCTATTGTTTGTAATATTTGTTACATAATTCGGTTGTGTTGTCTTTGTGTATAATTGTTAATAAAAATTTCTTTATTTAGAAACTAATTTGTTTTTTATTTAACCCTCTCCAAATGTATACAGGGCGTCTCAGAAGTCGCGCACCACCTTAAAGGTGAAAAATCTACAGACCCCCAGGAATCCTAGAAAGAATTAAGAAATTTTACTTTTCTATCTTAAACTAAATTTAACTCATAAAGCGTTAAAATTTTGCGTGCAGTGCCCAAACCACATTTTCTTCACTTACTTTTAATTAAGGTTATTACTAAAGGTTGTTCCTAACAACTTGTTAGTCTATTTTCTGAGTATGAGTATGGGAACGTATGGCAGGCCCCAAATATATTATCATCCACTAATCTCCCGGGGTTATTTTACCCCCTTTCCGTTCTCCTGCGTATCCCGCCAAATCACAGCATTACCTGTGTTTGTTGGATCGGAAGTTTTTACGCCGGCTGGTAGATCCACCCTGGGAGGTCGTGGATGACAGTGTCAGAGGTTAAGGCCGCTCCCGGATTTTTGTCAGCCGGGTCGGGCCGTACGTCCAGTTTAGGAAGGGTTTTTGGAGGACATTGACCCAAAACTAAGTACAATCCGGAATCCTCCTCAACCAGGGCTTTAGTAATAATAACCCCATTCATTTGGTATTCCTGAATGGGGGTGGGTGGATTAGTATGCTGCTAGCGCCTTTCCTTGATGGTGTACTTCCTGTTCGTCGCTGTCCGAGTCGGATTTCGGTTCCTGATAGCCGCTTTATATTGTTTGCCCCCCTGTGCGATTGAGTCTTGTCTTCAGAACCGAAGTGTTGCCGGCCGTACCCCGCCGTAATTAGTGCCCACTGACTATGTGGAAATTCGTTTAACCTACTGGAATTGTCGACCCTCGAATTATTTATTTTTTCCCACTGTGCGTGATCCCCATTCACTTGGGCTATACGCTTACTTAACGGTTTTTACTTAATTTATGACCCCTTACGTCTTCGTAATCTATAGATGTAAACATAAATAAATAAATTTCTTTAGGATGGTTTCTTTTGCCTAATGTTTATCGTAACTTGAGTGATTAATGGCTTCTTATGTGCCCTTGTGTTTATAGTTTTTTTTTACTGTTTTATTTGCATGAGAATCTTGGAAATTGTTTGCGACTAATTAGTTTACCTGAAAAATTATTGTTAGTTAAAGGATGCGCATTTCGTATTAACTAGTAGGTATTAATTGTTAGGCACAATCCTTCTTGGTAATATATATATTTAGATATTGTTTACAGGAATGCACATTTGTGTGCGGCCCTTGAAATCTATTGACTATTAATATTGTTTATGGGACATTTGACACGTTTAGTTACTCAGGCAAGCACCAGACTTGGGGTGCTTGGTGGTTATCTGCTGAGAAAGTATTTAGTCTTATAGTAATATTTGTACGGGTCGAAACGATTCATGTAGAATTAAACTATTTGAAATCAACGAGTGTATTGTTTTAATATTTTAACAATAATTCTAACATAATATTATTGGGTGGTCATGGTCATGCAATTTGGTACCTACTAAATTTTCTAATCATTGCTTAAGCTAATAGCTGGATCAGTAAATAAATACAGAAGGGTATTAGAGCTTTAAGGGCATACAACTTTTGTATTTATTGAGTTTTTATTTATTTTTTGCAAGAAAAATTTTTAGTAACAATTTTTTACATCTGGCAACGCATAGCTACTTTGTTGGTTGGTATCTATGTACTCACAAAATACAGGTGTGCAGAGATAAACAAGTGTGTAACCAGTGGCGTATCACTAAAAATATAAAAAACTTCTAATGCATATTTCATTTTTCTTTGGAAAAATGCTTTTTAAAATATTTTTCCTTTATTCCATATGTCAAAAGGTATTCAGTATTTTAATATATAACATTAATTACATAACACCCTGTATAGGAAATTTTCATACCAAGGAACTATAAACAATAAAATATCAAAAACCCTTAAATAGTACGAAATAACCTGCGCCACATCACAAAAAGAAAATCTTCTTAATTGCCTAAAAAACGGAAAAGACACCACACACCATCTTGATAAAAGTGGAGTATACTGCATAACATGTGATGAATGCCAAGCAAAATATATTGGGGAAACAAGAAGAACAATAAAAACCAGAATCAAAGAACACATAAAAGACACCAAAACATCCAACTTTGGTAAACATTTAAAATCAAGTGGACACAAGACTGGAAAAATGTTAAGATAGGTACTTTATCAGGAAGGAAAAGGCCTAAAACTGACACTATTAAAAGCCTTTGAAATAAATAAACACAAGAACAATTGCAATTTATTAAACGAACAAGTAGATTTAAAATTCGAGCCAATCTTCAAACACCTGTAAGACCACAACCCACAACGCATCTGCCCCGTCATCAATCATTTGTTTATATACCATACAGTGTTGCCAATGACCGTGCAATTGCACGGTTTGCGTACGTTTTCATGCCTGACCGTGCATTTTGCGAACATCGTGAGAAACCGTGCCTTTTGCGTGCGTTTTGAACATACGACATTAAAACATTTAAAAAAATATCTAAAATATCATTAGAAATTTGGCAACATTAAAATTAAAAAAAAAAAAAATGCAATTGGAAACTTGGCAACTTGACATTGTGGGCGGGGTCAGCAGTACAATTTAAATTTGCCGGTATTTATAGTGCGTAAATCACAAAAAAGATGGCGTGAGCAATGCTTACTGGGTAGAATCCTTCTACGCAGGCTCACTGAGCATGCGCCTAAGACACTAGTCACTAGAGTCTAGTAGAGAAGAGGGCAACATTAAATGTTAATAGGTATACATCTACGTACCTAAATAGGTATAGGTAGTAGTATATAGGTATAGGTAGTAGTACTACCGTAGTACCATCAGGGGCGGATCTAGAATGTGTCATTGGGGGGGGCGGAGTTGAAAATTTTTGTAAATAATAAGAAAGTTGAAATTAAATTTATTCCATTTTTTTATTATTTTCTATATTAATTTAAAAAGTTATGTTCAATTTCAACTTGATAACTTACTTCCGGGGGGGGCGATCGCCCCCATCGCCCCCCCCTTGGATCCGCCAATGAGTACCATAATGATTGAACAGTGATAGTATTGATTTATCTAAACTTACACCCAAATCACACCACATTAAAAAATTGTAGAAAATTATACGCCCCTGCTCATTTATTATAGAAACAATATTTCTATGAAACTGCTTAAAAATTTAAAAAAACAGTAGGTACTTTTATAACACAAATAAAAAATACTGCGTGCAAAACTTGTGCATTTTGATTCCTGGCCCAGGAATCCTGGGACCGTGCAAAACCGTGCGTTTTGGAGCACTTCACCGTGCATTCTAACAAATGTTCATTGGCAACACTGATACCATACCTATTTATTTATTTAATATGTTTATCTTATCCAGAGATATAGATATATATCTCTGATCTTATCCCATATTTTTAAAAGATTTTAAAACTTGACATTGTAAGTAGAAATTTTATTTATTTATTTATTTTTAATAGCCATATATTTTAAAAGCAAAAGTCGTTTTTTCGCGTAAATACCATGAAATACTATGGTTATTAAATTTAACCTTGGTTAATAGTTAAGGCATTTTTGCGTTTAGAGTGCGTTCAAAAATCCTAACTATGACGTCACAAATACCAGACCATAAAACTATATCGCTGAGCTAGTTATTCAATGTGGTTAATAGTCTTTCTCTTTTTAATATATATTTTTCTGTTTCGATCTGTCAAAAAGTTGTTTACATTTGAAATTTAAAATGGTAAACGGGGTGTTGTCAGTAAAAATAAATGATAGGGTGCTCCATATTGTGGAATCTCCACAAGTGGATGAATTATATGCAGGTTTGTTTTAATATTCTTCCTTATTTTGTATTAAACATGTAGGAGAATTGGATAACGTGTATTGAAAAAACTAGTACCTATAGAAAAAGAATATACTAGGTATAAGAAGAGGCAAAGAAATTTATTTACACCGGTAAAAGCATAGAAATTAAATATAAATAGGTAAAAACACATTTCAAAAATTATAGGTTATGAACAAGTAAACAAATGTCAAATGTTAGAAACCTAACCATGGTTATATGAATTAACTGTGACGTCATGACTTATTTAACCGTAGTATTACATAGTATTTACGCGAAAAAACGACTAAATATTTTAACATGTAAAACTTAACCCAACTTTTTAAATTTTTTTTAACTATTATATTAATACCTACATCATTTTTTGTAGTTTGCCTGAAGATGGTATTTAAATACCGAAACTAGTAGCAAATAAAAACTATTAACCAAGCAAGGAAGTATACGTATTTAAATTCAAAATATCCCTAAAATATTAACTAATATTTTGAAAAACAACATTCCAAAGTGATTAAGATGGCCATGTGGGGCTTGTAAACAAACAAAGACCCCTTATTCTTAGGCTTATGGTCCAACGCAGTGGTTGTGTGTTTCAATAAATTTTGTTTACTTATTTAATTGCAATATAAAGTGCAGTTATATCTTGTAAAAGTGTGTTAACAAAAAGGATTCATTCGGTTTAGGTAAGTTATAATGTTTATTAGTTGAGTAACAAAAATAGACAATTATATAGGCATTTATTTGAAACAGGTTTTCTTATATGAAGTAAAATTTTCTTATTCATAGTAACTTGTTGTTTACAATAAAAAAATACTATTATTTGGTTGTAAATCATAAGTTTCTTGAAAACAACTTATTGTTATGATTAATTGTAAAGAAATATTTATTTAGAGCAATTAATTAAATTGTTTGGATGTAGGTTTTGTTTCTTTAAGTACCTAAGCTTCCAATAAACCTGAGATAAAAAGTCAACTGAATATTTACTTGTATAAACCAAATATCAGCTTAAAAAGTCAAATAAACCCAAGTTTTCCACTAAATAAATATCTTCTTGTAGATATCGAAATAAATAATTTATTTGTATAGCGGTTTTAAACAATTTATAGCAAAAGTAAACGATATTTTGTTTAGTAATGTACATTGTAGGTACATTTTGTAAGATTACAGAACCTAAATAATCCCATGGACGAGAACGAGGTATATTTATTCGATGACTTTGTCACCGAAGATAGTATTTATGTTATAGACACTAAGGTTGTAGAAAAGGAAAACGATTGTCGGGTCGAGTAAGTACATACTTTAGATTAAAATGCATGCCCAAAATACATCTGTATACCCCAGAGCCAAACTGTATTAAGTTTTTTGTAAACCATGTTACATATTTTCGAGGGGTCAACCACCCAAAGGGAAAACGTCCAGGGATTCCCATGTATTCCCATTATATTTTATGTATTTCCATTGTATTCCTATGGTATTCCCCCTCTAAAATGTCCAGGGATTCCCAGGTGTGGGTGACCCCTCGCATATTTTTGCCTTTATTTTCCCGCTCTTTTTAAAAGTAAATGGGTTTAAGTCCTGGCTTAACTAGTTTTTTATAAACCTTTTAGGTACAAATAAATTTTTATAAGTAATAAAAAATTAATGGAATTATTTCCGCAAAACGGCGCTTGTGATCAAAACAGCATTAAAAAAATAAAAAATATTTTTAATTATTACCGGTTAAAAAATTCAATGTTTAAATTTAAAAAAATATACTGCTGTCCTTCACTCAACGCTGCGGTGCACCCCATGGGAACCAGGTTAATATTAATATATATAAATAGCTGAAACCTTTTTTTATTTATTTATTTGGAACCAATTTAGGACTATCGAAAATAATATCGTAAACAATTTTAAAAAATAAAATTTCCCATGTAAGATAACTAAATTGTTTATTTTTTATTATTACGTATTAAAATGTATCGTTAATAACATACCTACCTACATCTGATTTTTTTCTCAGGGAAAACACGCTTTTAATTCGTTTACCAATCAACATTTTATTAAAGACAAAAAGCCAAATATATTATGTTATTAAAAAGATTGTCATTTCATCAACAATAAAAAAATGGGATTATGTTTACACCAAACCTTACTTTCCGGACATTTGAAAATGTTTAAAAACACTCTGTATAGCACCACAATACATCAATTTAGAGTATAATCTTGTACTCCAAAAATGGTCCAAATTGATTAATAAGTTTTTTAAAAAGTCGTTTGAAAAGTGGGTTAAATAGTCTTATTTTGAATCTATAGTATTTTTCTGTAAATGTATTTTTCGACTACATAATGGTCATACAGTAAAAATTAATTCGTTTAGGTGATATTTTTTTTAAAAAGATTAAATTATTTAATACTAAATAAAAATTGTTTTAGCTGTGAAACCCCAGATACACATGTATTCATTGATAGTGTTAAATTGAGTAATTCTTCTGAAGGATCCAGAAATTCCGGACAATCCCAAATCAATAAAGAAATTAAAGAAGAAATAGAGCATTGCCTGGATGATTTACCTGTTGAAAGCGAGTAAGTATTATTTTTAGTTCGTGCAATGATTAACTAAAACCTGCATTTTAAAAATAAAAATTATGTTTTTGAATTTTTTAAATTTAATTTAAATCATTTAAAACTCCGATAACAATACGTAAATTTAAAACAAAAATATTTTTATAATCTATATGCTATTTTTCGGCAGATAAATGCTAACTTTGCCACAAAGATATTAAAACTTAACATTAGGGTAATACACAATTATATGGAGAAAGTATATTTAATCTGTGGTCTATGTATATATATATATATATATATATATATATATATATATATATATAATGTTATATATGTTCATTTGTGTTAATGCTTTACTCATACTCATACTCAATTACTCATACTTACTATATTACTAAGCCATCAAAAACCTCCATTATTATACGTCGTATATTTTGAGTTTAGTGTTTCATATAATTAATTTTCCTATTATACGTTATACGTAATGGTGGATTTTAAATGTTAACCGATTTCAAAGAGACAAAATATTTAAAACTTTTATTTTTTGTACCACCCTAATACCCATTCTTAATTTTAGATCTAAAATCAACGATAGTGCTGAAGAAAGTGACAATTCTGATGTTGGAGATGAAAGTGAAGATTTCTATTGCAATATTAAGGAAGAAGGAAGGGACGGTGACTTTTCTGAAGAAGATGATCAAAATTCGACACACAATGAAGATAAAGATGAGGATGACGCCATGTTTGAGACGAAAATCGAGGTGGAATATCATGGGGTTCAATGTAGTGATATGAGTGGCAAGATAAAGTTATTTAAATGTGACTTTTGTCTTAAAATATATCAAAGAAAGGGGAGTTTATTAAATCATAAAAAGAATTTTCATTTAAAAGACGAATTAAAATGCAATAAATGTGATTTTACAACTTTAAACGAAGGTAGTTTAAAAAAACATTTAAAAATTCACTATAAAAAAAATTGTTTTAAATGCCATTTCTGTCCATTTATCACTGCCAAATTACATACTTTAAATGGGCACATTCTAAGCAAACATAAAATAGAAAATGTAGGGGAAAATAAAATAAAAATAACAAGTAAAATCCATGCGTGCACTAAATGTACATATTCAACTCTAAATAAAACAACTTATGAGAATCATATTAAAGTTTGTTTAAAATTGAAAAATGTCGAATGGTATAAGTGTCAAATATGCCAATTTAGAACTATTCAAAAAGGTAATTTAACAAGTCATATTAAAACTCATACTAAAATAAAAGACTTGAAATGTTCTTTCTGTCATTTTCAATGCAACGGAAAACAAAATTTAGACAACCACATTTTAAGAATACATTCTCATTTGTTGAACGAAAACAATAAAAATATCATCACTTCCAAAATATATTCTTGCAAATATTGTACCTACTTATAAATCAACAATAACAAATAATTTTAAATATCATTTAAAAATGAACCATTAACAAAAGCATACATTATATTTAGGACTTAAAAATGTATTTGTAAGGTGGCTTTACACTTCGCGTATTGCGATTGCGATTGTAAAAGTGGCGCGTTGTAATATGAGGCGCCGTTTTCGTCAAAATAGAAGTACAGAAAATAAATATAATATCTCTCACAAAATATAGAATTTAACGGAAAATGTATAAAAAACACAAAATAGGTATATAAAATATAACAAAACAAATAAAATCCAACAAAACATAAAATACACCTGTAACAAAAAAAAAATCAAACAAAACCTATAATAAAACAAATAAAATCCAACAAAATATAGAAAATCAAACAAAACATTGAAAAACCAACAAAATATTAAAACTCGGGTTCCTCACTTGACCGTTTGAGGGCGCTCGACGCACAAGAATTAAAACTAAAAGGATGTAAAGAAAACCTTAAAAACTTACCGCATTGGCGAAAAATCTTCCACTATTAGTTTTCTTGTTTGTTTTGTTATATTTTATATACCTATTTTGTGTTTTCTATACATTTTGCGTTAAATTCTATATTTTCTATTTGACGCAAACAGCGCCTCATATTCTATGCTTGAAAACGTGTTGAAAAAAGTGTTTAAATAAAAAAGTATGTCTCCAAAATCTCAGCGATTAATATCATTTACATGAACTTGTAAAGCTACCTATTGCTTTCAATATTTGTTACATAATGTTTTTGTGTTGTGTTCGTGTATTTGTTAATAAATATTTCTTTATTTAGAAACTAATTTGTTTTTTATTTAACCCTTTCCGAATGTATACAGGGTGTCTCAAAAGTCGCCGTACCTTAAAGGTAAAAGATCCACAGACCCCCAGGAATCCTAGAAAATTGTAAAAAAAATCTATCGTTATTATTTTAAAAGATATGAGATCGTAAATATTAAGTTTTTAAACTTAAAAATAATAATAACCTAGATTATAATGTTTCTAGTCTATATAAATTGGTTAGAAATCAATGTTTCATTTTATAAAGAAATGCATTTTGGGATTTTAATTTTAACGCATGCGTTTGGCAATAGGATGTGCACATCAATTAATTACTTAATTGATTGTTATCTCTTAAAATCGCACCATAAACAATGATTGACAGTTATGGTTAAAATTTAAAATTATATTCTGTCATAGCATTTCTGTTAAATATTGATATGTATTTATTTAGTGAGTTGTACTCTCTGAGTATTGTGATCTGTGTTGTGTTTGAAGAAGACTTAAAAATGTTCATCATTATTGTTAATATTTGTTTAGTTTTTCTTCATAGATTTAATCTACGATTAGGTATATTAGTTCCTGACAAAAACCTGTAATTGCTTCTGTCAAGTATGACGTAAAATAAATAACTTCTAAGCAAAAATAACGAATCTGATCAATTTAATTAGCGTACTGACTAATTTTAATAAAATAGTGCAAAAGTGTAGAGTCCATAAATTTTAAATACCGTTTTTATAACTAGGTGCTTTACCTAAATTAAAACACTTAAAAATATTACCTAATATTTCAAAATTTACCCACCTTGTCCGTTTTATACATAAGATGCATTACTAAATTTAAAAAAAATCCCCAAAATATTACCTAATATTTTGAAAAACAACATTCCAAAGCGATTAAGATGGCCATGTGGGGCTTGTAAACGAACAAAGACCCCTTATTCTTAGTCTTATGGTCCAACGCAGTGGTTGTGTGTTTCATTAAATTTTCATTAATTCGGTTTATGTAAGTTATAATGTTAATTAGTTGAGTGACAAAAATAGACAAATTTTCATAATCCAAAAGAAATTTTGCACACTGTATTATATTTTCATTTATACTGGAGGGTTGAATTTCACTGGGACAATCTCAACTTTCCAAAATTGTTGTATTCTATAGAATACATATACATACTTACTTAAACCTTATAATCGCTATAATAGCGGTTTTGAACAATTTATAGCAAAAGTAAACGATATTTTGTTTAGTAATTTAAAATGGCGCTTAAATTTAGCGGCTTAATATTATATTTTTTTTACAGAACCTAAACAATATCATGGACGAGAACG
Source organism: Brassicogethes aeneus (assembly GCA_921294245.1). Classification (NCBI taxonomy): domain Eukaryota; kingdom Metazoa; phylum Arthropoda; class Insecta; order Coleoptera; family Nitidulidae; genus Brassicogethes; species Brassicogethes aeneus. Next base: position 5,277,844 of record OV121142.1, on the reverse strand, counting down.
AGGTATATTTATTCGACGACTTTGTCACCGAAGATAGTATTTACGTTATAGACACTAAGGTTGTAGAAAAGGAAAACGATTGTCGGGTCGAGTAAGTACATATTTTAGATTTAAAATGCATGCCCAAAATACATCTGTATACCCCAGAGCCAAACTGTATTAAGTTTTTTGTAAACCATGTTACATATTTTTGCCTATATTTTCCCGCTCTTTTTAAAAGTAAAGAGGTTTAAGTCCTGGTTTACCTAGTTTTTTATATACCTATTACTAAAACATAATTAAAAAGAAACAAATAAATTTTTATAAGTAATAAAAAATTAATGGAATTATTTCTGCAAAACGGCGCTTGTGATCAAAACCGCATTAAAAAAAATAAACAATATTTTTAATTATTACCAGTTAAAAAATTCAATGTTTAAATTAAAAAAAATATACTGCTGTCCTTCATTCAACGATGTGGTGCAAACCTTTTTTTATTTATTTAAATAATAATTAATAATAAATAATTATTTGGAACCAATTTAGGACTATCGAAAATAATATCGTATACAATTTTAAAAATTAAAATTTCCCATCTTGTTTCTTTTTTATTATTACGTATTTAAATTTATCGTTAATAACATACCTACCTACATCTGATTTTTTTTCTCAAGGAAGACACGCTTTTAATTCGTTTACCAATCAACATTTTATTAAAGACAAAAAGCCAAATATATTATGCTATTAAAAAGATTGTCATTTCATCAACAATAAAAAAATGGGTTTATGTTTACACCAAACCTTACTTTTCGGACATTTGAAAATGTTTAAAAACACTCTGTATAGCACCAAAATACATCAATTTAAAGTATAAACTTATACTCTAAAAATGGTCCAAATTTATAAATAAGTTTTTTAAAAAGTGTGTTAAATAGTCTTGTTTTGAATCTATGGTATTTTTCTGTAAATGTATTTTTCATACAGTAAAAATTCGTTTAGGAGATATTTTTTTTAAAAGATTAAATTATTTAATCCCGCACAACATTTTTGATTTCATATTGTACTCATATGAACGTCAAGTCATGATTTATAAGTCATGCCATGACTTCATTTGAGCATACATATGAGTCCTCATAGCGATCTCATGTTGTGGTCATGTCATGAGTCAGGATCCAAAAATTGGGTAGCGCGCATGCGCATACGATTCAGGAATGCCCGCGAATTTTTAAATCAATAATCAATTGAATCGCTCGTTCTTAAAACGACCAAGTCAAATTCATTTTTTACCACAAGAGCTTCTACATGTAGAATGCATAACATGTAGAAGTGTTTCATGGTAAAAAGCGAATTTTGTAAAAAAGTGACCTATGTCGTTTTTGAAACGAGAGATTCAATTATTGTTTAAGGTTAAAAAATTTAAAAACAAATTGCATATTTTTATATTTGTTTATTAGTAAATTAAAAAGCAAATTTTGTAAAAAAAATTACTTATGTCGTTTTTAAACGAGATTCAATTATTGTTTAATGTTAAAAAAATTGAAAATTAAAAAAACAAATTGCATGTTTTTATAGTTGCAACATTTTTATTAATTAATAATTAATAAACAACTTTTTTAACCTTAAACAATAATTGACATAAGTCACTTCTTTTTACAAAATTTGCTTTTTACCATTATTAATAAAAATTAACATGATTTTCGAAATAAAAAAAAATATATTTCTAAACAAAATTTTTTGAGGCAACAACATTTTAAATCATAAAATATTTTTTTGTTAACATAATTAAATTAACATATAATTTTTTAAAGGTAATAAATTTAAAATCAAAAAATATCTTTTTATGTTACTTAAATAGTTTCTAAAAATTTCAATTAAATAGTTTCTAAAAATTTCAATCGAATTTATTTATTTATTTCTTGATAAATTATTTTAAATTTCTTGACAGATTTTCATTAATTTTGAGATAAAAAATATATTTATAACTTTTCAAGAATTACAATAAAATGAAATGTACACGAAAAATTGTTTTATATTCCTCAAGGTACATCTACAGATTAAAATTAATAAAAATCTGTAGATCTACCTCGAGGAATATAAAACAATTTTTCATGTACATTTCATTCTATTGTAATTCTTGAAAAGTTATAAATAGGTATATTTTTATCTCAAAATTAATGAAAATCTGTCAAGAAATTTAAAATAATTTATCAAGAAATAAACAAATGTATAAATCCGATTGGAATTTTTAGAAACTATTTAAGTAACATAAAAAGATATTTTTTGATTTTAAATTTTATCACCTTTAAAAAATTATATGTTAATTTATTGTGATTCTCCAAATGTGGAAGAATCTTCACAACTCTCATCTAAGTCGCTATTTTTAAATGACTCGTCGGTGGAACTAGCCTCTTCTTCAAGCATTTCTTGTGCACCTGTTGAATTGGTCCCTGGTGACTCTTGGGTTTTTCTTTGGTTCTTTTGTTGCGCAAGGTAGCGTTGTTTAGTAGTCCTAAATACCTCGTCTACATGTTCCTTAAATTCGGACATGTCTGATGGACCATTAAATCTTGTGCAGTCCATGGCAGCTTCTGTAAAATAGAAAATAGTACAATTTTTATCTTGTCTACACAAAAAAACAAAGTAAAGGAATGCTATAAATTAATTACCAATTCTCGCTTGTAAATTAAGCTGCATCCCGCGGGATTAAATAAAAACGGTGTTTACTAGAGTTACTTCAGTAACTCGTAAACTTCGTTTTTGCTCATATCTGCGCTGGCAATACAAATAAAAAAAATTAAATATTATTTATTTACCAAAGATTAAAGCACATAATTTTGTTCTATTAAACATTTTATTTCCTCTCAGCCCACACCAAGAAAATTTTACTACAAGCGCATCCACCATGATTTCTTTTATGGCAAGGGCGACAAATGATCTTAAGTCTGCCGCCCCCAGTATTGTCAAACGTGATGCCTAAAATTAATAGTCAATATAATTTTCCCCACATTACAAAAATTCTTACCATTTCTAAACAATTCTCAACTTTATCATCCTTTTCCATGTCCTCAAACTCCTCAACAGTTGTTAAAGGAAAGCCATTTATTGCCTTGGTCACTGAGTTGGAGGGTTTTCTCTTTTTCAATAGATTTTCCAGTTCAGTGATTTTTTTTTCCAACTGTAATAATCCCTCTTCAACATTCCTAATCATTATTCAATAAGATTCTTGCCGTTAATTGTCAAAATTTGCATTTAATGCCTATATATATATATATATTAATCACGCACATAAATTATAAACCCAGATAAACATTTCACATCAATTTAATTAAAGTTCTTATGTCACGTTTCAATTTTGCAGACATTACAAAAAAACCTAGGTTATATTTTGAGGTTAAATTATTAATTATTATTTAATATTTTGTAAACAAAAAACCAATATAATACTTAATAAATTCATGAGTAAGTAAAATGTAAATTTGAAAACAAACCGACTGTCAAATAATTTAATAAGCGAGGACATGTCACATGTTTAAATTAAACAAAAAAAACGAAACTTACCTTCTTTTTCCCAACACGATCTGTGCACTTATATTATTATATTTATATTATAATTATAAACTATTTTAAATAATTATTACAACAATAGAAACAATATTACAACCACTTAAACAAATAAAACAACCGGCAAAGACGACACAGCTTGTTCGATGCGCATTCATATGCGCAGCCGGTGGAGATCTTCGAAGCGCGAATATTCAAAAGACATCACGGCGGATCATGCCGTGAACTTATCATGACTCTGAACTCATCATGAGTTCCACACGAGCACAAAACCGTGAAGTCATGACATGAGGTGGTTCATGAACTCATGAATGTTGTACGGGATACTGATTATTTCCCTCAATATAATATGAACCAATCAAAAGCCTTGAATTTTCGAATAAATTTCGTTTAAATACGCGATTAAATCACTAGACCTTTTTAACAGCGATTAAATTTTAGCCTCCATATTGGATTTTTGTTTACGATTTTATGGTGTTATTTACAAGTTTTAACAAACATTTTTTAAAAAACAATAAAAAATAAGTTATCTAGTTTACGAAATATCAATTATTACTTATTACATAAGTACCTTAAATTAATGGAATTTTCTTTAAAAAAATATTTATAAACTTTGACACATACGTCAGATTTTATGAATGGTCAAATAGTTTCCTTTAATTCGAGAAATAATCTAGACGTATATCACTCAACCTATAAATTTAATCTGTCAAACTATGCTCAGTAAGTTTTTTATTTGATTTTTCTTTTTGGAAAATAGTTTTATGCAAAATAATTAAAAATAAAACCCCTCGACCGCTACGCGGTCTCGTGATTTTATTTTGCATTCAACATTTTCCAACAAAAACCAAACAAAAAACTACTGAGCCTAGTTTACCCGATTAAATTCATAGTTCTCGTGATATAATATATGAATAAAAATTATTTTAGCTGTGGAACCTCAGATACACATGTATTCATTGATAGTATTAAATTGAGTAATTCTTCTGAAGGATCCAGAAATTCCGGACAATCCCAAATCAATAAAGAAATTAAAGAAGAAATAGAGCATTGCCTGGATGACTTACCTGTTGAAAGCGAGTAAGTATTATTTTTAGTTCGCGCAATGATTAACTAAAACCTGCATTTTAAAAATAAAAATTATGTTTTTGAATTTTTTAAATTTAATTTAAATCATTTAAAACTTCGAAAACAATACGTAAATTTAAAACAAAAATATTTTTATAATCTATATGCTATTTTTCGGCAGATAAATCCTAACTTTGTGTTCATGCTTTACTCATACTCATACTCAATTACTCATACTTACTATATTACTAAGCCATCAAAAACCTCCATTATTATACGTCGTATATTTTGAGTTTAGTGTTTCATATAATTAATTCTCCTATTATACGTTATACGTAATGGTCGATTTTAAATGTTATCCGATTCCAAAGAGACAAAATATTTAAAACTTTTATTTTTTGTACCACCCTAATACCCATTCATAATTTTAGATCTAAAATCAACGATAGTGCTGAAGAAAGTGACAATTCTGATGTTGGAGATGAAAGTGAAGATTTCTATTGCAATATTAAGGAAGAAGGAAGGGACGGTGACTTTTCTGAAGAAGATGATCAAAATTTGTCACACAATGAAGAAAAAGATGAGGATGAAGCCATGTTTGAGACGAAAATCGAGGTGGAATATCATGGGGTTCAATTTAGGGAAATGAGTGACAAGGAAAAGTTATTTAAATGTGACTTTTGCTTCAAAAAATTTCAAACAAAGGGGAGTTTATTAAGTCATAAAAAGAATTTCCATTTAAAAGACGAATTTATTTGCAATAAATGTGATTTTACAACTTTAAACGAAGGTAGTTTAAAAAAACATTTAAAAATTCACGATAAAAAAAATTGTTTTAAATGCCATTTCTGTCCACACATGGCTGCCAAATTAAAGCCTTTAAATTCGCACATTCTAAGCAAACATAAACTAGAAAATGTAGGAAAAAATAAAATAAAAATATCAAGTAAAATCTATGAGTGCACTAAATGTACATATTCAACTCCATATAAAACAGCTTATGATAATCATATTAAAGTTTGTTTGAAATTGAAAAATGTCGAATGGTATAAGTGTCAAATTTGCCACTTTAGAACTATTCGAAAAGATACTTTAAAAAGGCATATTAAAACTCATACTAAAATAAAAGACTTGAAATGTTCTTTCTGTCATTATCAATGTAACAGAAAATTTAGTTTAGACAACCACATTTTAAGAAAACATTCTCATTTGTTGAACGAAAACAATAAAAATATCATCACTTCCAAAATACATTCTTGCAAATATTGTAATTTTAAATCAATATTAACAAGTAATTTTAAACGGCATTTAAAACATAACCATTAAAAAAAGCATAGATTAAATTTAGGATTTAAAAATGAATTTGTAAGGTAGCTTTACACTTTGCGTATTGCGATTGTAAAAATGGCGCGTTTTAAGCTTGAAAACTTGTTAAAAAAGTGTTTAAAGGAAAAATTATGTCTCCAAAATCTCAGCGATTAAATTCATTTATATGAAAGCACTTGTACATCTACTATGAGGCGCCGTTTTGTATGGCACGCCGTTTTACTTTTTAATGTCATGTTTATTAAAGCTAAATATTAGGTAATTCAAGTTGCGTTTTTAAAAATTGACTGAACATTTTAAAGTAAAAATTTTATGATTTCTTGGTATATTAAGTACACAATTTTAAGCACAGAATAAGAATAAAAGTAATTTTAATTCTGGAACTGAATGGCATACTTATTTTCTGACTAAAAAATTCGATGAATTAAAATTTGGATTGAGATAATTTTAATAAGGCGCTACTTGAGAAACACGCAGTCAAATTGAAATTATGTAAACCAAAATTTTAATTCATCGAATTTCTTAGCAGTTAATTCAAGGTGCGCGACATTTATTTAAGAAAAAGTAATACTGAAATTATCATTATGTCGCAATTAATTTCTATTATTACTCGTCGACATAAAAATCAATTTACCTTTTAGAAATTAAAGTGATAAAGTTTCCTATTCGACACCCAAATATTTTGCACGAAATATTTGTTTTAATATTTAAATGGTTTTAATATTACTTAAAATTTTATTTGACTAATAAGAATTGAATACAATTTTATTTTTATTATTATTTTTAAAAATTTTAATATTTACTTTTAATACGAATTATTTTGTTGTTTAAAACACTTTGAAACAATTTTTATTCGGGAATAAAGTTGTGGTATAGTTGTTATTAATTATTATGTTATTTAAATCTAGCAATACGAATTTTCATTTAACCACCTTTCTGCCATATTTCTTTTAATCAGATTATTTTTTTAGATAATAAATTCAATGCTATTTGTATGTGACAGAATAATAATTCCTTATTTTTATTTTTTGGAATAAATATTATGTACCTCGAATTTTCTGACTGAAAAATTTGATGAATTAAAATGTTGGTTAGCACTAATAAACAGAATTTTAATTTGGCGCTAGTGCATATTGCGGTTGTGTTACGTACTACTGCCACCAAGCGAAGGTACATGAGGTCGTAAATAAATTAGGCAACGGTGCATTCAAATAAAAATAAAGAAAATCCTTTTTACCAAAATATTGGTTTTTATTGACTAAAAGATTAAAAAAAATACAATATTTTCAATCCACCAGTAATTACATTCATGTTAAGTTTGTGGATTATTTTTAATTACGTCTTATATTCTTTTTCTATGCTTATTACTGTACAGGTAGTCGGCTCGGACACGTAACGAGTAGGACAATTCTGGTAATTATATAAATATCTTCTTCTGCGAGAAATCCTATTGCATAGACAACTAAGCAAATAATGAACCACAATTAAATTGTCTATTAGGAGAGTCTGAAATCCAAATCAAAATTATTTCGTATAAAGTGAGGTTAGCCAGCAGGTCAGTCTTGTTAAAATGCACCCCTTACATAATTTAATAATCATTATCATGTCGATATACATTTAATGTATTACATTATTGATAGCACTGAAAATTTTGGACTGCACTGTTGCCTAATTTATTTTCTAGCTTATGTACCTTCGACGTTATGTAGTTTCGTGGCAGTAGTACGTAACACAACCGCACTATGCACTAGCGCCAAATTAAAATTCTGTTTACGAGTGTTAACCAACATTTTAATTCATCGAATTTTTCATCGAGAAAATTCGCCTTGCGCTTACAGATTTAAATCTTGTCTAATTTTTATTCCAAAATAAATATTCTACTTTAACTTAATTTTAAATTAATAAATGAAATATTATTTTACATATACCTAAGCACCTTTTTTAAATAGAAAAAAATATTCATACAATAAAAACTGAGGCTTAAAAATATAGATCACACCAGAATGATGTAAATATATATGGAAACTTATCCAATACACCAAATATAAATTGGTAGAATTTAATTTATAATTAAATTTAATTTAGTAATTTTTATGAACGTTTATATTTTCTAGGCAATTTTTAATTTTGATTATTTTTGTTTTGAGTTAATTTTTTGATGTCATTAAAAAGTAAAACGGAGTGCCATAGTTTTGCGTCAAAATAGAAGTGAAGAAAATAAATATAATATCTCTTACAAAATATAGAATTTAACGGATAAATATTATAAAACATATAAAATATAACAAAACATATAAAATATAACAATTTTTAAACCGTATTTTATACAGTATTAACCTACGTTTTAAAACAAATAAAATCAAACAAAACATATAAAACCATAATAAAACAAAGAAAACCCAACAAAATATAGAAAATCAAACAAAACATATAAAAGCTAACAAAATATTAAAACTCGGGTTCCTCACTTCAACGTTTGAGGGCGCTCGACGCACAAGTTTCAAGAAGACTATTAGAACCCCTTCAGCGAAGTAATGCATCAAATCCCTGAAAAATGTTGTAACTTCATCCATCCTTGGCAGATTCAACTCCATCGTTTCCAATTAAAGCTATAAATTAAAATTAAAAAGTAAAAGGATTTAAAGAAAACCTTAAAAACTTACCGCATTGGTGAAAAATCTCCTAATATTAGTCTTTTTGAAACTTGTGCGTCGAGCGCCCTCAAACGGTCAAGTGAGGAACGCGAGTTTTAATATTTTGTTGGGTTTTATTTTCTATATTTTGTTGGATTTTATTTGTTTTATTATAGGTATATTATACTCTCTAAAAATGAAATAGTCAAAATTCTACTATTTGAATTAGTACCAGCATTTTTTACTAATAAAATAGTCGTTTTCACTTTTAAATAGTTATTTTTTACTATGTAAATAGTTAAAGTTTGACTAATTTAAGATTAGTCACCATATTTGACTATTTCTGACAGTTAAAAGTAATTTCTTTAGTCGTTTACGGCCAACAACAAAGTATTATTTGAATTAAATGCATATACCTCTCCATGGTTAAAATGACCCATAAAACAAATAAAGATGCAAAAAGTTTAGCTCAAAACAGCAACATATTCAACTTTAAAATAATATGAACAATATTTATTGACAAATAAAATTGATTTTTATAAGAGCGGTTGACAGCCGAATGCGTTATGACGTTAGCTTGACAAACTTGTCAAGTGACAGACCTGAGTTCAATCCCAGGCTGGGTCAAAACTTTTTTTAAATTTAAATTTACTAATTTGACTATTTCATTCAGTGGAATTTGACTAATTATAATTATTAGTGACTGCTTTTTCACTATGACAATTAGTCAAATATGACTTATAATTAGTTATTTTTGACTAATTCATTTTAAGAGAGTAGGTTTTGTTTGATTTTTTTTTGTTACAGGTGTATTATATGTTTTGTTGGATTTTATTTGTTTTGTTATATTTTATATCCCTATTCTGAGTTTTTTATACATTTTCCGTTAAATTCTATATTTTGTGAGAGATATTATATTTATTTTCCACACTTCTATTTTGACGCAAACGGCGCCTCATAAGCTACCTATTGTTTCCAATATTTCTTACATAATTTTTTTTTTGTGTTTGTGTATAATAAAAATTTATTAAAAATTTATTTAGAAACTAATTTGTTTTTTTTTATTTAATCCTCTCCAAATGTGCACCACCTTAAAAATAATAAAATCCTACATCATAATTTTCCTAGTCTTATTATATAGATTGATTAGGAATTAATGTTTCATTTTATACAAAAATTTTAACTTATCGCATGCGGTTTGGCATCTGTTGTCTTCACACCATAAACAAAGATTGAAAGTTTAAATTCAAAATTATATTCTGTCATAGCATTTCTCTTAAATATTCATACATATGTATTTATTTAGTGTGCACTACTCTGAGATTATTGTAATCTATGCTTATATTAGTTCCTGACAAAAACTCATTGTATTTGCTTCTGTCAAGTATAACGTAAAATAAATAACTTCTAAGCAAAAATAACGAATCTGATCAATTAAATTAGCGTACTAACTAAATTAAATAAAATAGTGCAAAAGTGCACTGTCCATAAATTTTAAATAGTGATCATTTAATTTGTAGTTACCGTTTTTATTAACTAAGGTGCTTTACCAAAATAAAAACACTTAAAAATATTACCTAATATTTTAAAATTTACCCACGTTGTCCGTTTTATACCTAAGGGGCATTACTAAAATTAAAAAAAATCCCCAAAATATTACCTAATATTTTGAAAAACATTATTCCAAAGCGATTAAGATGGCCATGTGGGCTTGTAAACGAACAAAGACCCCTTATTCTTAGTCTTATGGTCCAACGCAGTGGTTGTGTGTTTCATTAAATTTTCATTAATTCGGTTTATGTAAGTTATAATGTTAATTAGTTGAGTAACAAAAATAGTTTTCATAATCCAAAAATTTTTTTGCACTTATGTATTATATTTTTATTCATACTGCATGGTTGAATTTCACTGGGACAATCTCAACTTTCCTAAATTGTTGTATTCTATACTAAACCTTATAATCGCTATAGCGGTTTTAAACAATTTATAGCAAAAGTAAACGATATTTTGTTTAGTAATGTATATCACCATTGTACATTTTGTAAAATGGCGCTTAAATTAAGCGGCTTAATATTATATTTTTTTACAGAACCTAAACAATACCATGGACGAGAACGAGGTATATTTATTCGACGACTTTGTCACCGAAGATAGTATTTACGTTATAGACACTAAGGTTGTAGAAAAGGAAAACGATTGTCGGGTCGAATAAGTATACATATTTTAGATTTAAAATGCATGCCCAAAATACATATGTACCTATACCCCAGAGCCAAACTGTATTAAGTTTTTTGTAAACCATGTAGCCATTTTTGCCTATATTTTCCCGCTCTTTTAAACGTAAATAGGTTTAAGTCCTGGCTTAAAAAGAAACAAATAAAGTAAAGTAATAAAAAATTAATGGGATTATTTCAGCAAAACGGCGCTTGTGATCAAAACAGCATTAAAAAAATTAAAAATATTTTTAATTATTAAATTCAATGTTTAAATTAAAAAAATATACTGCGGTCTTTCACTCAACGCTGCAGTGCACCCCATGGGGGCCCGGTTAATATAAATAGCTGAAACCTTATTTTTTATTGATTTGGAACCGATTTAGGACTATCGTAAATAATACCGTATACAATTTTAAAAATTAAAATTTCCCATCTAAGATAACTAAATTGTTTATTTTTTATTATTACGTATTAAAATTTATCGTTAATAACATACCTGCATCTGATTTCTTTTTCTCAGGGAAAACACGCTTTTAATTCGTTTATCAATCAAAATTTTATTAAAAACAAAAAGCCAAATATATTACGTTATTAAAAAGATTGTCATTTCATCAACAATAAAAAAAAATGGGATTATGTTTACACCAAACCTTACTTTCCGGAAGATTTAAAAAACACCCTGTATATCACCAAAATACATCAATTTAAAGTATAAACTTATAAGTTTATCTATATATACTTTAAAAATGGTCCAAATTGATAAATAATTTTTTTTTAAGTCGTTTGAAAAGTGGGTTAAATAAGACTATAGTCTTATTTTGAATCTATGGTATTTTTCTGTAAATGTATTTTTCGACTACATAATGGTCATACAGTAAAAATTAATTCGTTTAGGAGGTATTTTTTAAATTATTTAATACTAAATAAAAATTGTTTTAGCTGTGAAACCTCAGATACACATGTATTCATTGATAGTGTTAAATTGAGTAATTCTTCTGAAGTATCCAGAAATTCTGGACAAACCCAAGTCAATAAAGAAATTAAAGAAAAAATAGAGCATTGCCTGGATGATTTACCTGTTGAAAGCGAGTAAGTATTATTTTTAGTTCGCGCAATGTTTAACTAAAACCTGCATTTTAAAAATAAAAATTATGTTTTTGAATTTTTAAAATTTAATTTAAATCATTTAAAACTCCGACAACAATACGTAAATTTAAAACAAAAATATTTTTATAATCTATATGCTATTTTTCGGCAGATAAATCCCAACTTTGCCACAAAGATATTAAAACTTAACATTAGGGTAATACACAATTATATGAAGAAAGTATATTTAATCTGTGGTCTATTATATTAGGGTGTGTCAAAAAAACTCAATTTTTTTTTTTCTTGCTCTCCACCCAAAATATCGTAGAATATGTCCTAACAAATATCCTGTTAAAAGCGGAGCTCATAATTTCAATTTTAAGAGGTCCTTCATCAAATCTGAAGTTTTGCCTCTTAAATAGCACAGAAAACTGACATTTTTACCTTATTTATTCTTGCAACCTAGGAATAATTTTTTAAACTATTGAAGTTAGACGAAAAAGTCAAATGGCAATTTTTTAGCTTGTCTGATGGACCACAAAAAAGTTTTAGGCGAATTTTTTGTATCGTCAATATTCTAAAAGTTACAGGCGTATAAAGTCATCATTTTTGTATTATTAACTTAACTTAAATTTAAAGGTCTGTAAAAAATCAAATAATGAAAATAGAAATTCGGCTTAATAAGATTTTTTTGTCCAAATTTAATGCTTTGTAAGAATTAGTCATCGATTTTATGAAAAAAAAAATTCTTCCTAGGTTGCAAGAATAAATAAGGTAAAAAAGTCAGTTTTCTGTGTTATTTAAGCGGAAAAACTTCAGATTCGATGAAGAACCTCTTAAAATTGAAATTATGAGCTCCGCTTTTAACAGAATATTTGTTCGGACATATTCTACGATATTTTGGGTGGAGAGCAAGAAAAAAAAATATCGAGTTTTTTTGGCACACCCTAATGTATATATATATATATATGTTCATTTGTGTTCATGCTTTACTCATACTCATACTCAATTACTCATACTATATTACTAGGCCATCAAAAACCTCCATTATTATACGTCGTATATTTTGAGTTTAGTGTTATATAATATAATTATTTTCCTATTATACGTTATACGTACCTAATGGTCGATTTTAAATCTTATCCTATTCCAAAGAGACAAAATATTTAAAACTTATTTTTTGTACCACCCTAATACCCATTCATAATTTTAGATCTAAAATCAACGATAGTGCTGAAGAAAGTGACAATTCTGATGTTGGAGATGAAAGTGAAGATTTCTATTGCAATATTAAGGAAGAAGGAAGGGACGGTGACTTTTCTGAAGAAGGTGATAAAAATTCGGCACACAATGAAGAAAAAGATGAGGATGAAGCCATGTTTGAGACGAAAATCGAGGTGGAATATCATGGGGTTCAATGTAGTGATATGAGTGGCAAGGAAAAGTTATTTAAATGTTACTTTTGTCTTAAGAAATTTCAAAGAAAGGAGAGTTTATTAAATCATAAAAAGAATTTCCATTTAAAAGACAAAACGGAACAATTTAAATGCAACCAATGTGATTACGTAACTGTAATAAAAGGTTATTTAAATACGCATTTAAAAATTCACGATAAAAAAAATTATTTTAAATGTCATTTCTGTCCATACATGGCTGCCGAATTAAAGACTCTAAATGCGCATATATTGAGCAAACATAAACTAGAAAATGTGGGAGAAAATAAAATAAAAATATCAAGTAAAATCCATGCGTGCACTAAATGTACATATTCAACTCTAAATAAAACAACTTATGAGAATCATATTAAAGTTTGTTTAAAATTGAAAAATGTCGAATGGTATAAGTGTCAAATATGCCAATTTAGAACTATTCAAAAAGGTAATTTAACAACTCATATTAAAACTCATACTAAAATAAAAGACTTGAAATGTTCTTTCTGTCATTTTCAATGTAACGGAAAACAAAATTTAGACAACCACATTTTAAGAAAACATTCTTATTTGTTGAACGAAAACAATAAAAATATCATCACTTCCAAAATATATTCTTGCAAATATTGTACTTATAAATCAACAATAGTAAATAATTTTAAAGAGCATTTAAAAGTTCATCATTAAAGTAAAGTAGCTTTACACTTCGCGTATTGCGATTGTAAAAATGACGCGTTTTAAGCTTGAAAATTGGTTAAAAAAGTGTATCTCCAAAATCTCAGCGATTAAAATCATTTATATGAAAGAACTTGTACAGCTATCTATTGTTTCCAATATTTGTTAAATATTTTTTTGTATTGTATTCGTGTAATTGTTAATATAAGGTCTTTATTTAGAAACTAATTTGGTTTTTATTTAACCCTCTCCAAATGTATACAGGGCGTCTCATAAGTCGCGCACCACAAAGATCTACAGACCCCCAAGAATCCTAGAAAATTTTAAAAATAATACCCAGAAATCTTAGAAAATTGTAAAAAAAATCTACGTTTATTATTTACAAAGATATTAGATCGTAAACTTTAAGTTTTTAAATTTAAAAACAATAATAACCTAGATTACAATGTTTTTAGTCCATATGTATAGATTGGTTAGAAATTAAAGTTTCATTTTATACAAAAAATGCATTCTAGGATTTTAATTTTAACGCATGCGTTTGGCAATATTGATTCTTATCTCTTAACATCACACCATAAACAATGATTGACAATTATGGTTAAAATTCAAAATTATATTCTGTCATAGCATTTCTGTTAAATATTGATATGTATTTATTTAGTGAGTTGTACTCTCTGAGTATTGTGATCTGTGTGTTGTGTTTGAAGAAGGCTTAAAAAATGTCAATCATTCACAGAAAAAACTCTAGCATAGCATGAAAGGGTGAGCCATTAAACCAATGGGATTTTGTAATCCGTATTCCTGAATAACAGTTCCTATAATACCAATAGGTAGTTAGCACTTGGTTTATAATCGTTTACTGTTTTTAAATGAACAACAAAAGTTATCGCACCTAAATATATTGATATTCATATTGATATTTATTTGTTAGAATGTTATTGCATTAAATACTAATTTGATTTATTTAATAATGTTACTATTGTATGTATACTATGTACTCATACATTTAACGCAATAAATTCTTTGACATTTAGGCAAAATATTTCCCTATTTTGTTTTAATAGTAATTAATTGAGCAAATAACAATTTAGATTGCTTCAATTTTAATGCATTCAATGACAGGGCTGTTCTTGGTACTATGTTAGATTTTTGTATGTGTTATTGTTAAAATTTGTTTAGTTTTTTTTCATAGATTTAATCTATGGTTATATTAGTTCCTGACAAAAAAACTCCCTGTATTTGCTTCTGTCAAGTATGACGTAAAATAAATAACTTCTAAGCAAAAATAACGTCCATAAATTTTAAATACTGATCATTTCATTTGTAGGTACCGTTTTTATAACTAAGGTGCTTTACCAAAATAAAAACAATTAAAAATATTACCTAATATTTTAAAATTTACCCACCTTGTCCGTTTTATACCTAAATTAAACAAAAAATCCCCAAAATATTACCTAATATTTTGAAAAACAACATTCCAAAGCGATTAAGATGGCCATGTGGGGCTTGTAAACGAACAAAGACCCCTTATTCTTAGTCTTATGGTCCAACGCAGTGGTTGTGTGTTTCATTAAATTTTCATTAATTCGGTTTATGTAAGTTATAACTTATAATGTTAATTAGTTGAGTGACAAAAATAGACAAATTTTCATAATCCAAAAGAAATTTTGCACGTATGTATTATATTTTCATTCATACTGGTTGAATTTCACTGGGACAATCTCAACTTTCCTAAATTGTTGTATTCTATACTTAACCTTATAATCGCTATAGTGGTTTAAAACAATTTATAGCAAAAGTAAACGATATTTTGTTTAGTAATTTAAAATGGCGCTTAAATTAAGCGGCTTAATATTATATTTTTTTACAGAACCTAAACAATACCATGGATGAGAACGAGGTATATTTATTCGATGACTTTGTCACCGAAGATAGTATTTACGTAATAGACACTAAGGTTGTAGAAAAGGAAAACGATTGTCGGGTCGAGTAAGTAAAGATTTTAGATTTAAAATGCATGCCCAAAATACATCTGTATACCCCAGAGCCAAACTGTATTAAGTTTTTTGTAAACCATATTTTTGCCTTTATTTTCCCGCTCTTTTTAAAAGTAAATAGGTTTAAGTCCTGGTTTACCTAGTTTTTTATATACCGTAAATACGGGTGGCTTTAGCTCACTTTCAAACTTAATCTTAACATTTTTGTAGTTTTAACAATCATAAACATTAAATATTGTAAACTGGGTGTGGGTTACTTTGTCTCACAGTGTATTTTCCGTATAAAATTAACTCAATATTTTATTTTATTTTTATTAGACATATGTTAGCAGCGACATATAGCAATTGCAAGTGATTACCGATAAAAACAATAAAAAATCGACCTGTAGTTAACCAAGGATCATCATTCCAAAGAATTGCGCATAATATAGAAATTGAAACGAGTGTATTTTTATGAGTTTTGTACTAATGCAGTATATACAACTAATAAATAAATAAATCCCATTTATTTTTTTAACACAGTGATTTTCCTGTAATATAAACTCAATAAAATCGCTCAATTGACAGGTTTAGACCAACAAATTATAAATGTTAATTTTATTGAGCGCGAAAAATTTTTTCATAAAAGGGCTAAAGTCACCCGCGGGGTGCAAAGTCCCCCGTGTTTATGGTACCTATTACTAAAACATAATTAAAAAGAAACAAATAAATTTTTTTAAGTAATAAAAAAGTAATGGAATTATTTCCACAAAACGGTGCTTGTGATCAAAACAGCATTAAAAAAATAAAAAATATTTTTAATTATTACCAGTTAAAAAATTCAATGTTTAAATTAAAAATATATACTGATGTCCTTCACTAAACGCTGCGGTGCACTCCTTGGGAACCAGGGTAATACAAATAGCTGAAACCTTTTTTTATTTATTTATTGGAAACCGATTTAGGACTATCGTAAATTATATCGTTTACAATTTTAAAAATTAAAATTTCCCTTCTAAATTGTTTATTTTTTATTATTACGTATTAAAATGTATCGTTAATAACATACCTATGTACCTAGATATCTGATTTTTTTCTCAGGGAAGACACGCTTTTAATTCGTTTATCAATCAACATTTTATTAAAGACAAAAAGCCAAATATATTATTTTATTAAAAAGATTGTCATTTCATCAACAATAAAAAATGGGATTATGTTTACACCAAACCTTACTTTCCGGAAAATTTGAAAAACACCCTGTATATCACCAAAATACATCAATTTAAAGTATAAACTTATACTCTAAAAATGGTCCAAATTGATAAATAAGTTTTTTAAAAAGTCGTTTGAAAAGTAGGTTAAATAGTCTTATTTTGAATCTATGGTATTTTTCTGTAAATGTATTTTTCGACTACATAATGGTCATACAGTAAAAATTAATTATAATTAATTATAATTAACTATAGTTTAGGTGATATTTTTTTAAAAAGATTAAATTATTTAATACTAAATAAAAATTGTTTTAGCTGTGAAACCTCAGATACACATATATTCATTGATAGTGTTAAATTGAGTAATTCTTCTGAAGAATCCAGAAATTCCGGAC
The DNA here is from genome assembly GCA_921294245.1 of Brassicogethes aeneus. NCBI lineage: Eukaryota > Metazoa > Arthropoda > Insecta > Coleoptera > Nitidulidae > Brassicogethes > Brassicogethes aeneus. Next base: position 5,260,288 of record OV121142.1, on the reverse strand, counting down.
AATCCCAAATCAATAAAGAAATTAAAGAAGAATTAGAGAAGCATTGCCTGGATGATTTACCTGTTGAAAGCGAGTAAGTATTATTTTTAGTTCGCGCAATGATTAACTAAAATCTGCATTATAAAAATTATGTTTTTAAATTTTTTAAATTTAATTTAAATCATTTAAAACTCCGACAACAATACGTAAATTTAAAACAAAAATATTATTATAATCTATACGCTATTTTTCGGCAGATAAATCCTAACTTTGCCACAAAGATATTAAAACTTAACATTAGGGTAATACACAATTATATGGAGAAAGTATATTTAATCTGTGGTCTATGTATATATATACATATGTATATATATGTTCATTTGTGTTCATGCTTTACTCATACTCAATTACTCATACTTACTATATTACTAAGCCATCAAAAACCTCCATTATTATACGTCGTATATTTTGAGTTAAGTGGTATATAATATAATTAATTTTCCTATTATACGTTATACGTAATGGTCGATTTTAAATGTTATCTGATTCCAAAGAGACAAAATATTTAAAACTTTTATTTTTTGTACCACCCTAATACTCATTCATAATTTTAGATCTAAAATCAACGATAGTGCTAAAGAAAGTGACAATTCTGATGTTGGAGATGAAAGTGAAGATTTCTATTGCAATATTAAGGAAGAAGGAAGGGACGGTAACTTTTCTGAAGAAGATGATCAAAACTCGGTACACAATGAAGAAAAAGATGAGGATGAAGCCATGTTTGAGACGAAAATTGATGTGGAATATCATGGGGTTCAATGTAGTGATATGAGTGGCAAGGAAAAGTTATTTAAATGTGACTTTTGTCTAAAAAATTATAAAACAAAGGGGAGTTTATTAAATCATAAAAAGAATTTCCACTTAAAAGACGAATTTAAATGCAATAAATGTGATTTTACTACTTTAAACAAAGGTAGTTTAAGAAACCATTTAAAAATTCACGATAAAAAAAAATATTTTAAATGTAATTTCTGTCCACACATGGCTGCCAAATTACATAATTTAAATGCGCACATTCTAAGCAAACATAAAATAGTAAATAAAGGAGAAAATAAAATAAAAATAACAAGTAAAATCCATGCGTGCACTAAATGTACATATTCAACTCTAAATAAAACAAATTATACGAATCATATTAAAGTTTGTTTGAAACTGAAAAATGTCGAATGGTATAAGTGTCAAATTTGCAACTTTAGAACTATTCAAAAATGTAAATTAAAAAGGCATATTAAAACTCATACTGAAATAAAAGACTTGAAATGTTCTTTTTGTCATTTTCAATGTAACGGAAAACAAAATTTAGACAACCACATTTTAAGAAAACATTCTCATTTGTTGAACAAAAACAATAAAAATATCATCACTTCCAAAATACATTCTTGCAAATATTGTATTTATAAATCAACATTGGCAAATAAATTAAATTTGCATTTAAAACGTAATCATTAAAATTTAATGTATCTCTAAGGTAGCTTTACACTTCGCGTATTGCGATTGTTTTAGCTTAAAAACTTGTTGAAAAATTTGTTTTAACGAAAATCTTAGCGATATATCATTCATATAATATCATTTGCATGAAAGGCTACATACCTATTGCTCACAATATTTGTTAGGTACATAATTCGTTTGTGTTGTGTTCGTGTAATTGTTAATAAAAATCTCTTTATTAAGAAACTAATTTGTTTTTTTATTTGGCTTGACAATATTTATCCTGCTAGAGGAACTGAACATATTTTATTGTTGAATAGATTTAATGTTAGGTCCTTGCAATGTAGAAGATTTTTATTAAGTATTAAATTTCTGTACGGGCTGCTCAGAAATGAAATAGACAGTACCTTTTTGATATTCCTCTTTAACATTCACGTACCACGAATTAATGCTAGATCTATTTTTACTTTCTATAATACATATGCCAGAACCAATGTTCTTTTGAAATCTCCAGTATTTGTCATGAGTGGTAACTTCAATAAAATATGCAATGAATGTGATATTGCAGTTGCCACTATTGAAAACATTACAACGTTGGCCATAAATTATTTTGAAGTTATAGCTAAACTTATTTTGAATTTATAGTTACTTTAGTATTTGTTTATATATTCTGTATTATTATAATAATTGTCCTGTAATTGGAATTACTTTTCTGTTGGGCAATAAAGATATTATTATTATTATTATTAACCCTCTCCAAATGTATACAGGGCGTCTCATAAGTCGCGCACCACCTTAAAGGTGGAAGATCTACAGAATGTCACGACAGGATGTACAACAATTGATTATCACAACAATTAATTCGTTAATTGACTGTTATCTGTTGACATCACACCATAGACAATTATGGTTAAAATTCAAAATTATATTTTGTCATAGCATTTCTGTTAAATATTTATATGTATGTATTTAGTGAGTTGTACTCTGTGAGTATTGTGATCTGTGTGTTGTGTTTGAAGAAGGCTTAAAAATGTCAATCATTATTGTTAATATTTGTTTAGTTTTTCTTCATAGATTTAATCTATGATTCGGTATATTAGTTCCTGACAAAAACCTGTATTTGCTTCTGTCAAGTATGACGTAAAATAAATAACTTCTAAGCAAAAGTAACGAATCTGATCAATTAAATTAGCGTAGTGACTATTTGAAATAAAATAGTGCAAAAGTGTATTGTTTATAAATTTTAAATATATTCACTATATATATCACTATAGTGATCATTTAATTTGTAGGTACCGTTTTTATAACTAAGGTGCTTTACCAAAATAAAAATACTTAAAATATTACCTAATATTTTAAAATTTATCAACTTTGTCCGTTTTATACCTAAGGGGCATAACTAAAATAAAAAAAAATCCCCAAAATATTACCTAATATTTTGAAAAACAACATTCCAAAGCGATTAAGATGGCCATGTGGGGCTTGTAAACGAACAAAGACCCCTTATTCTTAGGCTTATGGTCCAACGCAGTGGTTGTGTGTTTCAATTTGCAATATAAAGTGCAGTTATATTTTCTAAAAGTGTGTTAACAAAAAGGATTCATTCGGTTTAGGTAAGTTAATTAGTTGAGTAATAAAAATAGACAAATTTTCATAATTCAAATTTTGTACTTTCATTCATACTGGATGGTTGAATTTCACTGGGACAACTTTCTTAAATTGTTGAATTCTATACTTGCTTAAGCCTTAAACAATTAACAATTAATTAATATTCGCAAATAAAACATATTGTAACGTTTTTAACTGTTCGTAGTGTGAATTAAAACACGCACTGGTTAATTAACGAACTAAACTATTTATTTAATAACTTAACTACACTTAAAACACTATAAAACTAACTAAACACTTAACTACTAATTATTTATATATCACTATTGTTCAAGAGTCTATTTATTTGCACTTATATTTATTTATTTCGCCGCGAGTACCAAATCTTAACTGACTGCCGTGTGCTGCTCCGATTCTTATATATTCAGCGCCAAGGTCTTCTGGAACATTCCAGCGAGCTCCACACTCTCGATTGTTCGAGCGCTGAGTCACCGGCGATGACTCATCGGCGATGACTAACCGGCGATGAGTCATCACTCCGATATCCAGAGCGGTACTCGCTACATTGCCCCCGTCTTAAAACATTTTCGTCCCGAAAATGGTCCTCAGCTCCATGGCGATATTTGCATAGAGATCCAAACTTGCATTGTGACGTCCTATAGAAGTAGCAGTCTACGGTCTTCCTTCCGGTTGTTCTTTTAGGGTTGTGGCAACAGACAAGAATGTGTATGCCACTAAATCTGAAGATAACTTCCACCATACTTCTAATTATTCTCCAGTCCAAACCGTCAAGTCCACAAGCAATCTTTGGTATCGCCAGGTTCATGATGTCCTTGGACAAAAGGATATCCCTCAATTTATTTAAGGCATTCCATACGTCACGGTAATTTGGCTTCTGATTGGAGAGTTGCTTCGTTACCAGATAGAAGATACTTCGGTTACCTATCTGCTCATTATCCACCATTTCAAGCACCTCTCCAACTTTGGGATTCTGCCTTCGTAGCTCTTCGACCCGTCCAAACTTGTTTTTAAAGACAACCGCTATTCCCCTGGACATCCTTAGGTCTTCTGCAACACAGTGAGCCAAGGAGTAATCGGCCGAAACCGTAAACAGATCTTTTTGTTCTTCTCGAGTGACACCATACCGAGCTTTTTTACCGCTCGAATATAAATACATGAAGTCTTCAAAAGGCAAGTCGTCTTCCGGCGGATTAACTCTCCTTACTCTAGTATCGTCTATTTGATCATTGTTTCCAGCGTAAGGGGCCAATCGGTTGAAATGGATCACTTTCGGCTTTCCTCTTGGTTGTTTCCTGATCCTGTAGATGATGTCATTTATTCGATCCATGACTTCGTATGGTCCCTCCCAAGAAGTCTGCAGCTTCGGTGAATAACCACGACGGCGCTGAGGGTTGTATAACCAAACTAGGTCTCCAGGTTGAAATCCTCCATTTTCCGCCTTGATGTCATATGCCTCTTTCATTCTATCACTGGCACTCTGGATGTTTAAACGAACTCGGCTGTGAATGTCGCTCATTTTTCTACGTAAATTGCTAACGTAATCTTCTCCAGCAATATCATCCCCTGGTAGGCAACCAAACCTCAGGTCACAAGGTAGACGAAGTTCACGTACCATAACAATGCTAGCGGGTGTCTGGCCGGTTGTATCGTGGACAGAAGAACGGTACGCCAACAGGAACAGATGAAGGAAGTGGTCCCAGTCTCTTTGGTGATCAGAGACTACCTTGGACAGGTACCGGTTTATCGTTCGATTCATTCGTTCTACCATTCCATCAGACTGCGGATGTAATGCAGTCGTCCTCGTCTTACGAATGTTAAGAATTTTACAGACATTCTGGAACAGTATAGATTCAAAGTTCCTGCCTTGGTCTGAAAGCATCTCCATTGGCACACCAAAACGACAAATCCACTCCTTAATAAGGGCATCGGCCACTGTGGCAGCTTCCTGGTTTGGCAAGGCGTACGCTTCCGCCCACTTGCTGAAGTAGTCCATTACAACGATTATGTATTTATTTCCAGATTCTGTTTCCGGAAATGGACCCGCCACATCGATTGCAATTCTCTCAAATGGGCTGCCCACATTGTACTGTCGCATTGGGGCTTTTGCGCGCTTCTGGGGTCCATTGCTTGCCGCGCAAACGGCGCACTTCTTGCACCATTCCTTCACATCTCGCTGGCTGTTGACCCAATAAAACCGTTCCCTAAGTCTTCCGAGCGTCCTGGTCACCCCAAGATGTCCTCCAGTAGTTCCATCATGGATTTCCTGCAGCACTTCTGGTATCCTATTTCTGGGGATTATTATCTGCTTTCGGTCTTCCCCCCCTTCTGGCATCTCCAGAACGCGCTTTAGAAGCCCGTCACTTAAGATGATGGAATTCCATTGGGCCCAGTACGATTTCACATTCGGCGAATATTGGGCGACTTCCTGCCACGTTGGTTTACGGTCGTTCTTCTTCCAATCGATGATAAGCTTCAAATCCGGGTCCCTTTCCTGGTCTTGTTGAATCTCAGTGGATTGCCAATGATCATCCACGATTGTAGTCCTACGAATACATACATCTTTTTCTTCAGTCCTATTTATTTTTCTAAATAAAGTCGGCGCCACCTGGCTTCCTCTGCAACGACTTTGTATATGTCCCAGCTTTCCACATCTCCAACACTGGATTTCCTTCTTTTCTGGTAGATTCTCTTTAAGAAGTCGCCTGATTTCTTCGATTATTCTGGGTTCCTCCTCTTTCGCTTCCTCGACTCTCCTAATTCTAGGCTGGCTCCTGCAGTTCTGCTTTGCCGCCTCGAATTCCAAAGCTCGAGCTAATGCATCAACCAGTTGGCTCGGACGTGCCAGTGTTAGAGCCTGCCTTGTTTCATTGTCTCGAAGTCCATCCAAAAAGGCTTGAACCGCTAATCGTTCCATAACGGTCGTTGGAGTAGCTGGATATGCTAGCCGGACCAAGCGTGCAATATCAGCCTCGAATTCTTGCAAAGTCTCATTTGATTTCTGGCAGCGGTTCTTTAGTTGGGAATGGTAGACATGTTCCAGATGTGTCTGACCATATCGCAGTTCCAGGTGTTTCACCAAGGCTTCGTAATCTTCTTGTTCGTTTGGAGAAAGTGTCTGCAAGATGTCCGTTGCATCTCCGCGTAAAGCCAGAGTCAATGCTGTAGCTTTTTCTTCTGGTAGCCAGCCATTTGCTTTTGCTGCTGCCTCAAACTGACGGATGTAGTTGGTCCAAGAAGTTTTTCCATCGAACTGAGGTGGTTTCATTCGAACTCGGCTCCCCTCCGGCATTGTTCCTGGTTCCGCCAGCATCATGGGTAGATTTACAGCTGTCAGTTTACTATTTATTTCTTTAATTTTGACTTCCAATTTCTTTTATGTTTTTAGAATTTTCTAGCATTTTCTGTTGCAAATCGTTCTTTAATTCGTTGACATTTTCCAGAATCTTCTGTTGTAAATCGATTTTCAAATCGCTAGAATTTTCCACCATTTTCTGTTGCAAATCATCCTTTAAATCGCTAGAATTTTCTAAAATTTGTTGCAAATCAACTTTTAAATCACTAGAATTTTCCAGCATTTTCTGTTGTAACTCGTTAGAATTTTCTAGCATTTTCTGTTGTAATTCGTTAGAATTTTCTAGCATTCTCTATTTTAAATCATTTAAATTTTGCAACATTAAATGCATATCACACGGGCCTTCAAATAAATACTCATCTGGATTTTCACCTTCCTGTTCCAACGCTTCTCGAAGCCGCTGCTGCAACACATTCTTCTTTCCAGTTGGATCACATTCCCTTTCTTCTAGCTCCCGCTTAAGGTCCGCCACTTTTAAGTAGGTACATTAACGAAACCATTTTCGCGAAATTTCACACTAATCCCACATCTGACACCAATTGTAACGTTTTTAACTGTTCGTAGTGTGAATTAAAACACGCACTGGTTAATTAACGAACTAAACTATTTATTTAATAACTTAACTACACTTAAAACACTATAAAACTAACTAAACACTTAACTACTAATTATTTATATATCACTATTGTTCAAGAGTCTATTTATTTGCACTTATATTTATTTATTTCGCCGCGAGTACCAAATCTTAACTGACTGCCGTGTGCTGCTCCGATTCTTATATATTCAGCGCCAAGGTCTTCTGGAACATTCCAGCGAGCTCCACACTCTCGATTGTTCGAGCGCTGAGTCACCGGCGATGACTCATCGGCGATGACTAACCGGCGATGAGTCATCACTCCGATATCCAGAGCGGTACTCGCTACAATATATGAGATATAACTACAGGGTGGGCAAAAGTTAACGATATTATGTTTAGTAATGTATATGACCATTGTACATTTTGTAAAATGGCGCTTAATATTATACTTTTTTTTACATGCAGAACCTAAATAATCCCATGGACGAGAACGAGGTATATTTATTCGATGACTTTGTCACCGAAGATAGTATTTACATTATGAGTAAGTTTTTTTTATATTTATAATGCATACACAAAATATATGTAAATATTTTACTTAATTTTGGTCCAAAATTCATAAATGAGCTTTTAAGTTAAGGGTGAAATAGTCCTATTTTAAATGTATGCTAATTTTCAAGTAATGGTAATTCTGACAATATAAAATTCAAAATAATTAAATTTTTTTAAAAATTAATTCGTTTACGTGATATTTAATTAAAAAAATGAAACGGTGTTTTCTAGCATATAATACTTAATAAAAAATTGTTTTAGCTGTGAAACCTTAGATACACATGCATCCATTGATAGTGTTAAATTGAGTAATTCTTCTAAAGGCTCCAGAAATTCCGGACAATCCCAAGTCAATAAAGAAATTAAAGAAGAATTAGAGAAGCCTTGCCTGAATGATTTACATGTTGAAAGCGAGTAAGTATTATTTTTTAGTTCGCGCGATGATTAACTAAAACCTACATTTTAATTTTTTTAATTTAATATAAAGCGACAAAAATAATAATAAAATCTATATATCCTATGCTATTTTTTGGCAGATAAATTCTTACTTTGCCACAAAGATATTAAAACTTAACATTAGGGTGTTCCACAATTATATGGAGAAAGTATATTTAATATGTGGTCTATGGTTGTGTTCATGCTTAACTTAACATACTTCCTATAACAATATTCAGCTCTGAAAAGTTGAAAAACAAAAAGATTGGTTGGTTTCTTTCAGAGGGAAATTGGCCATCTGATCCGGTTGTCTCAGAATGTCGTATAAAGTGTTTTAAGAGGAGAGTTATTAATGATACTGCCGAACAGGCAACCAGTGTTATTCGAAAATACAACCAATTATTGAACAAGAACGAAGAACAGATTCAGTATATTCTTTACCTAGCTAAAAATCACCTAAGCCATAAAAAGCCTCCCTTATTATAAGTCGTATATTTTGATTTTACTGTTTCATATTATTAATTTTTCTATTATACGTTATACGTTGTGGGCGACCTTTAAATGTTATTTGATTTCAAAGAGACAAAATATTCAAAACTTTTAATACCCATTCGTAATTTTAGATCTAAAATCAACGATAGTGCTGAAAAAAGTGACAATTCTGATGTTGGAGATGAAAGTGAAGTTTTTTATTGCAATATTAAGGAAGAAGGAAGGGACGGTGACTTTTCGGAAGAAGATGATAAAAATTCGGCACACAATGAAGATAAAGATGAGGATGAAGCCATGCTTGAGACGAAAATCGAGGTGGAATATCATGGGGTTCAATGTAGTGATATGAGTGGCAAGGAAAAGTTATTTAAATGTCACTTTTGTCTTAAGAGATTTCAAACAAAGGGGATTTTATTAGATCATAAAAAAAAAATTTCATTTAAAAAACAAATTTAAATGCAATGAATGTGATTTTACTACTTTACACAAAGGTAGTTTAAGAAACCATTTAAAAATTCACGATAAAAAAAATTATTTTAAATGTCATTTCTGTCCACACATGGCTGCCGCATTAAGGAATTTACATTCGCACATTCTAAGCCAACATAAACCAGAAAATGTAGGAGAAAATAAAATAAAAATATCAAGTAAAATCCATGAATGCACTAAATGTAAATATTTAACTGTAAATAAATCAGCTTATGATAATCATATTAAAGTTTGTTCGAAATTGAAAAATGTCGAATGGTATAAGTGTCAAATATGCCAATTTAGAACTATTCAAAAAGGTAATTTAACAACGCATATTAAAACACATACTAAAATAAAAGACTTGAAATGTTCTTTCTGTCATTTTCAATGTAACTGAAAACAAAATTTAGACAACCACATTTTAAGAAAACATTCTCATTTGTTGAACGAAAACAATAAAAATATCATCACTTCCAAAATACATTCTTGCAAACATTGTACTTATAAAACAACAATGGCAAATATTTTAACAAGTCATATTAAAACCCATACTAAAATAAAAGACTTGAAATGTTCTTTCTGTCATTTTCAATGTAACGGAAAACAAAATTTAGACAACCACATTTTAAGAAAACATTCTCATTTATTGAACGAAAACAATAAAAATATCATCACTTCCAAAATACTTGTTAGCAAATATTGTACTTATAAATCAACAATAACAGATTCATTTAATAAGCATTTAAAAGTTCATAATTAAAATTTAGTGTATTTGTAAAGTAGCTTTAAACTTCGCGTATTGCGATTGCGATTGTAAAAATCTCAGCGATTGAAATCATTTATATGAAAAAACTTGTACAGCTACCTATTGTTTCCAATATTTGTTACATATTTTTTTTGTATTGTAATTGTTAAAATAAGGTGTCTATTTAGAAACTAATTTGTTTTTTATTTAACCCTTTCCAAATGTATACAGTGCGTCTCATAAGTCGCGCACCACCTTAAAGGTGGAAGATCTACAGACCGCCAGAAATCCAAGACAATTGTAAAAATAATCCCCAGAAATCCTAGAAAATTGTAAAAAAAATCTACGTTTATTATTTAAAAAGATATGAGATCGTAAACATTAAGTTTTTAAATTTAAAAACAATAATAACCCAGATTTCAATGTTTCTAGTCTATATAAATTGACGCGTTTCTCGGAAAAACATCATTAGTCCAAAATTAACATATTTGGAAAAATGAAAAAACTCTCTGACATTCACATTTTTGACCAAAGTACTTTATTGTCCTATTTACTACATGTAAAAAAATTTAAATTACTTTGTCCAGAATTCCTAATGTTTTTTTGTTCAAACGAATATGAAAAAAACACAAAAAATACGTGAACATGTGAGGTTTTTAGAAGAAAAAAACGAACAATTGTCCTTACTACAAACACTACAAACTAAATATTAACTCTGAGTAACAAAATAAATGAAAAAACTAAAAACTGTATTACTGCCACACTCAGTCTTCGCATCCACTGCTGTTATCGACCGTGTTATCAGGAATGTCAGGTGCTATGGTCTTCTGGTCTTTTATCAAGTTATCATAAAATTTTCTATTGCTGTAATCATGTAAAAGAGGTATAAGCTTTTCTGGAGTGTTCAAAAACATCACATGTTATGCACATGTGACTTTCTTAGACGAAACGGAGTGGACTTGTGATGTTTTTAGAAGAACAAGCTAAATTTCATATTTAATTATTATGGTATTTTTACAAGTGCACTTATTTGTATACGTATATATGGAGGTTAGGAAACAGTTGGTGCTAATATCTAAATTTCGACGATATTGGACTAATGATGTTTTTCCGAGAAACGCCTCAATTGGTTAGGAATTAAAGTTTTTTTATTTATACAAAAAATGCATTCTAGGATTTTAACTTTAACGCATGCGTTTGGCAACAGGATATGCACAACAATTAATTAGTTAATTCCCGATAGGTTCGTTGCAAACAAATGAAGGAGTCAAGTTTTTCAGGTTAAAAAATAACGAGCGCGAAGCGCGAGTGATTTTTCCTGAAAAACTTGACGACTTTATTTGTTTGCAGGGAACCTTGAGGGAAATGCCAGATAATTTTGAAGCTCGTGTGGTATTCGGGGGATTATTTTTTTTGACAGTTCTCTGTATCTGTATGCTGCCCTCACCACCTCTCCAAGCCAATTCCACTGATATTATCATGAATAATTTTTTCTGGAGGCCATCAGGAGTTTCCTCGTCCCAAACAGTGGTCATTGCATCCCAATCTTTTTCCTCCAACGCTGCTGCACTTGCCCTCCGTTTTTCCGGAATAGATTGTAAAGCCTTACGCTTGGCATCACGAGCTCCTCGAGCGGTCTTGAATGCAGCATCCGAAAATGGGTTGATTTTGATGTCGAAATCGTTCAAATACTTTTCTTGAAGTAATTTGGCAGTCTGATTCCACATTGTTTTTATTGTACCTTCCTTATAGTCTTCTCCATCCATTTTTTCATATTGTAAGCGTAATCTTTCATAATGTTTGCCAATTGCGCTTCACTCGTTTCAGCACTCAATGTGTATTCCCTCTCAGTACAAAAAGTAGTAAATTGGTTCCAAACTGTTTTTTTTTGACTTCTCCGTATTAATGGGAACATTTCCTTTGACTTTTTTATCGATGGTGGACAGAGAACAAACTCCAAATCGACTCATTTTCATGCAAAATCTCCAATTTTCACAATTGAATTCAACCTGTCAGTTTGACGTGTGGTTAATTTGACTTTTTTATATATAGCAACTACCAGAGAAAATTTTCAAAAAATTATCGCTGTAATTCGCTGTAGGTTCCCTCAACAACAATGCCTCAACAATGTCCCAACAATACAGAGAACTGTCAAAAAAAATAATCACATTTAAAAAAAAAAATTAAAAAAGCGTGAAAAGACAAGCTTATCGTGCGACGTAGACTATAGTCTACGTCGCGACAATGATAAGCGCATTACTACTGCAGTCAATATTTAAATGGGACAAAAATTCATTTAAAAAAATTGCTTTTGGTTTTTGCTCTCAAAAGGAACATGATTCTCATGAACAAAAATACAAACTACGTTTTCAACAATCTGTTACTATACAAATTACCCGCCAGTTTCACCATTATAAAGATATATCACTTCAGTGTAAGCTTTTGTCGAAAGATAAAAAAATTAAAACTTAAAATTTTTAAGAAAAAATATAAAAAAGTAACATGCTGAGGGGAAATGTATGTTTCATTTAATTATTTGTTAATGTTTATAGTCTTTATAATAAATACAAACAAATATTATATTTATTTGTTATAAATTACATTAAAAAAAATTTTTTTTTAAATAACATTGTTTCTTATTGTAAAAGACAGTTTATTTTCTATAAATACTAATTGGAGCGGTGGTCGAGTCTACGGCGCGCGGCATGCCGCGGCAGCGCGCTGAACCGACAGCGATCGCGCTCGGGGATAAATTAATTCATATTGTTTAAACTAATAGCGGGCAGTGAAATTTTCTTGCAGAATATTTAACTTAAGTGTACAATGCATGTAACTGAAAAAAAAACCAAATTTATAATTTGAGGAAAAAGTCATTAAAATTTTCATTTGTTTTTTTTTTAAAAGTAAAAATAAAAATAAATAATTTTAAATTTTGAATTATTTTTCAATCCTAAAAATTTCATTAAAATGTCTCCAACGGTTTTTCTGTCATCTATTTTTTAATTAAAATCCAAATCCAAAAACTTAATTTGTTATTATTGTTTATATATAAAAAAAGAAATAAAGATAATTAAAAAAACCATAAAAACAGTAGATATAATATCTATTTGTTATAATTATTACATTAAAAAATTAAATTTGTTAAATAACATGGTTTTCTATTGTCAACGACAGTTTATTATTTATTAATACTGATTGGAGCGGATGCCGAGTCTACGGTGCGCGGTAGCGCGCTTTACCGAAATGGCTCGCGCTCGGGGATAAATAAATTCATATTGTTTAAACTAATAGCGGGCAGTGAAATTTTATTGCAGAATATTTAACTAAAGTGTACAATGCATGTAACTGAAATAAAACAAATTTATAATTTGAGGGAGAAGTCATTAAAAATTTTATTTGTTTATTTAAAAGTTAATTAAAAATATGATAATAAATAAATAATTTAAAATTTGTAATTTTTTTTGAAAATGTTAATATTAAACAATAAATCCTGAAAATTTTATTAAAATATCTTTAACGGTTTTTCTGTTATCTATTTTTTAATTAAAAGTCTCCAAAATTTTCATTGTAAAAAAAATTGGTGTTAAAATGAAAATTTCAAAAAACTGTTTTAGGGTTTTATTATTGATGGTGACTACTTTATATTAAAATATATTTATTTGAATTTCTTGATCAAGAGGTAAATGGGGGGTCCACATAATATGGTTAAACTAAATATAAAAATGGTTAAGGTAAATATATTTTATGTTTTATATATGGACTACTACATACATTGCTATAACAAACATATATATATATATATATATATATATATATATATATATATATATATATATATTAGGGTGTCCCTTATTTTTATTTTTTTTTACGCATACCCTCTAATTATATTTATTACTTGTTTATATACTCCCAGTAAAAATTTCAGCTCATTCTATAAACCGGAACCCGTGCCGACTTGCATCTAAACCCTCCGTTAGCCAACGTTAGGCGCGCGCGGTATTTTGTAACACGAAACACTTTAAAAAGAAGATATACTTCATGACTGTATTTTTCTAATGATTTTATTAAATATTATTACTAATTTAGTTGATTTTATCCCTTAAATATATTAATATACTAATTAGTATTGCTAAAATATACTGTTATATGAAATTTCAGCTTTTTATAAGCATTTCTTTTCTTGATGTCCTCCCAAAAATATTTCAAACAGTTCAATAAGTTTTCGGTAGTCATCTCTCACAATAGACTCTTTTAGTTATTTAGAGTAAAACCCATTAGGTTTATCAATTTCAGAGTTTACGGCCTATTCACCAGACCCTTCCGGGTAACTAGTCACTCCCTGTGAAAATATACATTTTTATCAAAGTATACACATAAATAAAATTATATTTTAACATTTGTCAATAATTTATAATATAACAAACACAAAAGACCTCGCGACCAAACGTGTTACAAAATACCGCGCGCCTAACGTTGGCTAACGGAGGGTTCAGATGCAAGTCGGCACGGGTTCCCGTTTATAGAATGAGCTGAAATTTTTACTGGGAGTATATAAACACATAATAAATATAATTAGAGGGTATGCGTAAAAAAAATAAAAATAAGGGACACCCTAATATATATATTTCTTTCAGTGTATTTAAAAATTCATAACTTCTGTTCATCTCTTTATTAAATATTTCAATTTAACCACCTTAAATGATTTTTTCCGTACTTTTCAATGGGCTATACCGTTTTTGCAAAAAAATAAAAATTACAATTTTTTTTGAAATTTTGCATTTTTTGAAACAATGTGTATTTTTTTTTAAATAGCATAAAATCCAAGTTTATTATGTTACCTTTGAATAAAAAAAAAATTTAGAGTAGGCCCGACATGTAGAAGGGAAGTTTTTCATATTTGAATGCGTGCGGGTCTAGCCATCGAATAGCTACTACACTGCCGTATGCGTTTATACCTAGTAGATGCGAGTAAACGAATACAAAATGATAATTTAAAATGTAAAATTATGTTTGAGTAGTCAATGATGTATTTTAAATATTTACACTGCCGCACGATATAGTTTTTTTATTGTATATTAGTCCTTCGGAGGGGACTTTAAGCCCGCGGTCCGTTCCTACCCCTAACCCGCACAAGCCATTCAGTTGGCTTATGGGACTTCTTAAGAAGTAAGGGTGGAACTAAAAGAGCACTTTTGTATATAAACTGTATTTTTTTGCACAAATTGTTTAAGCATGGGTCTACATAGATTTAGCAGTGGCGGCTCGTGGCAGTAAAATTTGTGAGTTCTGCCAGTGGGGTTTAAAAAAATGTGGCGCAGTTGGCATTTAACCCTGCAGTGTTCGCGCATGTTATTCGTACATAAGTAGTCGCGCCGGTGTACTGGACCGGGATCTTTTTTTTCGTATTAAAATGATACCTACAGATAATTAATTAAATCATAATTAAATCATACACCACATTCATTCTTACAAAAGAATACAACAACAAACACAAAATACAAAAATACACAGAATTAACAGTCTTCTAGTTAAAATAACAAACGTGAACGCGAAGCGAAAAACAAACGACCGGGAAGTAGGAACTGTATGTTGGTGCAGCTCCGATTTGGCTAAAATTTCGCTATCTTAACCCAGGGCCAAGAGCGGCGCGGAGCAAAATTACGGTATTGAAATGGGATCCAGAACTCGAAAGTGGCCCAGCTTTGTTGTATTGTAAGCGTTAAGCGTTAGAGACCTTTACCGGTCGTTTGGATGACTGTAGTGGCCAAGTACGGCGACACGGCAAATGTTTATAATAAAAACTTTTTATGCAGCCTTGCGTTTAAAATATTTACACACTGTCGCACTTAAATATTAAATAATTACAAAAATAGTCAAGTAATAAGAAAATTTTGGGAGTTCTGCAGCTCTGCAGCCCTTATACACTAGCCGCCCCTGGTACTTAGACAATTAAATGTCGTCTAAGATTGGGTTTATTGCATGATACAAACACCGGGTACAATGGTGCAATTGTTGGAAAGTCGAGAATTAGTGGCCCTATTTTGAAAACTAGTAATTAGCTGGCCATACACAGACGTTATTGCGCGCGGTTTATCGTGTTATCTGCAAAAACATATGGAAAATCATGTACGTGAGTGAGTATCGCCGCGCGCAATGATAGAACGGGGAGGGATTTCAGACGTGCTTTCCTCTGGAGTGTGGAGTGTCCACACGCCACATTCCGCGTCATGGTTTACCTTTGCTTGGCAAAATTTCACGTTGAAAATTTGTACATGATCACATGCAGTTTCAAACAACTCGATAAATGACACTTTTTGCCCACTCACATACGATTTTTCCTTTGAAACTGATATACCACGGGCAATCACTTGCTAAATCATTTGAATACTTTATCAAGTGTATGGAACATGACGCTTTTTTTGCCATGCCGGTCTTTCGTGCATACTAACCGCTACATCCCAACACGCCACGATAAACCGCGCGAAATAACGTCTGTGTATGGCCAGCTAATCTATAAGACTAGAAACATTATAATCTAGGATATTATTATTAAGTTTAAAAACTTATCGTTTACGATCTAATTTCTTTTTAAATAATAAAGGTAGATTTTTTTACAATTTTTAGGATTCCTGGGGGTCTGTAGATCTTCCACCTTTAAGGTGGTGCGCGACTTATGAGACGCCCTGTGTCATTTGAAGAGGGTTAAATAAAAATCAAATTATGTAGTTTCTAAATAAAGAAATTTTTATTAACAATTATACACGAAGACAACACATCCGAATTATGTAACAAATATTACGAACAATAGGTATGTAGATTTACAAGTTCTTGAGATTTTTGTTAAAATTTTTCATCAAGTTTTCAAGCTAAAACAATCGCAATACGTAAAGTGTAAAGCTACCTTACAAATACATTAAATTTTAATGATGATTTTTTAAATGTTTATTTAATTCACTTGTGAATATTGTTTTAAAAGTACAATATTTGCAAAAATGTATTTTGGAAGTGATGATATTATGATTGTTTTCGTTCAATAAATCCGAATGTTTTCTTAAAATATGGTTGTCTAAATTAGCTTTTCCGTTACATTGATAATGACAGAAAGAACATTTCAAATCTTTTATTTCAGTATGAGTTTTAATATGACTTGTTAAAGTATTTGCCATTGTTGTTTTATAAGTACAATATTTGCAAGAATGTATTTTGGAAGTGATGATATTTTTATTGTTTTCCTTCAATAAATCCGAATGTTTTCTTAAGATGTGGTTGTCCAAACAAGCTTTCCCGTTACATTGATAATGACAGAAAGAACATTTCAAATCTTTTATTTTAGTATGTGTTTTAATATGCGTTGTTAAATGATCTTTTCGAATAGTTCTATAGTTGCAAATTTGACACTTATACCATTCGACATTTTTCAATTTCAAACAAACTTTAATATGCCTCTCATAAGTTGTTTTATTTAAAGTTGAATATGTACATTTAGTGCACTCATGGATTTTACTTGTTATTCTTATTTTATTTTCTCCTTCATTTTCTATTTTATGTTTGCTTAGAATGTGCGAATTTAAGGTCTGTAGTTCGGCAACCATGTATGGACAGAAATGGCATTTTAATTTATTTTTTTTAACGTGAGTTTTTAAATGTTTTTTTAAACTACCTTTGTTTAAAGTTGTAAAATCACATTTATTGCATTTAAATTCGTCTTTTAAATGTAAATTCTTTATATGATTTAATAAAGTCCACTTTGTTTGATATTTTTTAAGACAAAAGTCACATTTAAATAACTTTTCCTTGCCACTTATATCACCACATTGAACCCCATGATATTCCACCTCGATTTTCATCTCAAACATGACTTTATCCTCATCTTTATCTTCATTGTGTTCATCATCTTCTTCAGAAAAGTCACCGTCCCTTCCTTCTTCCTTAATATTGCAATTTCTATTGCATGCAATAGAAATCTTCACTTTCATCTCCAACATCAGAATTGTCACTTTCTTCAGCACTATCGTTGATTTTAGATCTAAAATTATGAATGGGTATTAAAAGTTTTAAATATTTTGTCTCTTTGAAATCAAATAACAGTTAAAGGTCGCCCACAACTTATAACGTATAATAGGAAAATTAATAATATGAAACACTAAAATCAAAATATACGACTTATAATAAGGGAGGATTTTTATGGCTTAGGTGATTTTTAGCTAGGTAAAGAATATACTGAATCTGTTCTTCGTTCTTGTTCAATATTTGGTTGTATTTTCGAATAGCATAGGATATATAGATTTTATTATTATTTGTGTCGCTTTAAATTAAATTTAAAAAATTAAAATGTAGGTTTTAGTTAATCATCGCGCGAACTAAAAATAATACTTACTCGCTTTCAACATGTAAATCATCCAGGCAATGCTTCTCTATTTCTTCTTTAATTTCTTTATTGACTTGGGATTGTCCGGAATTTTTGGAGTCTTCAGAAGAATTACTCAATTTAACACTATCAATGGATGCATGTGTATCTAAGGTTTCACAGCTAAAACAATTTTTTATTAAGTATTAAATGGTAGAAAACACCGTTTAATTTTTTTATTAAATATCACGTAAACGAATTCATTTTAAAAATATTTTAAATATTTTGAATCTTACATTGTCAGAATTACCATTACTTGAAAATTATCATACATTTAAAATAGGATTATTTAACCCTAAAATTAACAGCTCATTTACGAATTTTTGACCAAAATTGAGTAAAATATTTACATATATTTTGTGTATGCATTATAAATATAAAAAAACTTACTCAGCCCGACAATCGTTTTCCTTTTCTACAAACTTAGTGTCTATAATGTAAATACTATCTTCGGTGACAAAGTCATCGAATAAATATACGATCTTCTCGTCCATGCTATTATTTAGGTTCTGTAAAAAAAAGTATAATATTAAGCGCCATTTTACAAAATGTACAATGGTCATATACATTACTAAACATAATATCGTTAACTTTTGCCCACCCTGTAGTTATATCTCATATATGTTTTATTTGCGAATATTAATTAATTGTTAATTGTTTAAGGTTTAAGAAAGTATAGAATACAACAATTTAAGAAAGTTGGAATTGTCCCAGTGAAATTCGACCATCCAGAATAAAAGAAAGTACAAAATTTCTTTTGAATTATGAAAATTTGTCTATTTTTGTTACTCAACTAATTAACATTATAACTTACCTAAACCGAATGAATCCTTTTTATAAGATATAACTGCACTTTATATTGCAATTAAATAAGTAAACAAAATTTATTGAAACACACAACCACTGCTTTAGACCATAAGCCTAAGAATAAGGGGTCTTTGTTTGTTTACAAGCTCCACATGGCCATCTTAATTACTTTGGAATGTTGTTTTTCAAAATATTAGGTAATATTTTAGGGATTTTTTATTTTAGTTAAGCCCCTTAGTTATAAACGGACAAAGTGGATAAATATTAAAATATCAGGTAATATTTCAAAGATTTTTATTTTGGTAAAGCCCCTTAGTTATAAAACGGTACCTACAATTTAAATGATCATTATTTAAATGAATTCGATTTTATCCTTCAACGGCTGTACATCGCTCCATGATAAAGTGTGAAAATAGTTGACTTTGACCCAGGAAGGATAAAATGGGGTTCCCGGTATAGAAATATACCGGTATTTCTCGACAATATCGCAAGCTTTGACCTTTCAGCGAGGTATTTTGTGATTTGTGCAATCGATTTGGTGGATGTTTCAAGATTTGAAATTCCACATGTCCGTGAGTGGATGGCTTCAAGAAGATCAAGGACGTAAAAACTTGTAACTGTGCAGCCTAATTGGCTCAAGTCCAATTCTCTCGAAAGAGAGAATAAAAAGTATAGAAGAAGATGAAGACTATTTAAATTGTATGGACATAACACTTATTTATTTTATTTCAAATAGTCAAATTTAAATGGTCTGTAAAAATAAAATCTTTATTAAATTGAAAAGAATTGATAATTTTTGCTAGTTTAAATTAATAAACAAGATGTAAAATAATATTGGGTAAAGCATGACACTTTAATATATTAACGTGTCGTGCTTTACTTTTAAATTTACGTAATATACTATAGAACATTACCTATGTATCAAGTTTGATAAACGCCATTTTAGTCACGTATTTTAATTAGGCACGAGCGAGCTTGCGAGCGAGTGTTTAAATAACTAAGTGTCTAGAAAAGTTTATAAACGAGTTGCAAACTATAATTTTTCTACGACAAATACTTAATATTATAAATATTAAAATTGATTTAAATTAAATATTTGTGAAAAGCGACATCAATACAAAAAAAAGTAACCATCCCAATAAAAATTGTTGACGTAATTTTCATCATTTTCAACAATGCATTTGTTAATTTTAATTAAACTTAAAAATTATTGATACTTTAAAATGTTAAAACAACTTCAAAATATGATTGTTAGGAAAATATGTCAACCTTTGATTTTTTTTTACTATAATTGCAAAATATTATCACAAAGTATTTAAAATTCTTACATGGGAAATGTTAAAGGTAAAAAAAAGTGACAGTTTTATTTATTGCAATTCGCGCTATAATTTCTAACTTGTACCGGCGTTAAAATGTCAAATTTTGCTGTGTAAATCAAAATTTATTCTTTGAAAATAGACTAACAAGTTGTTAGGGACAACCTTTAGAGATAACCTTAATTAAAAGTAAAAGTGAAGAAAATCTTTTATGGACACTGCATGCAAAATTTTTAACGCTTTATCAGTTAAATCTAGTTAACTGTACTCAGGGCCGAGCCGTGCCGGGGGTGCAAGGGGTGCATGGCACCCGGGCGGCACTAACACAGGGCGGCAAAATATCGCATATCACAAAAATTGTATCATATTATCAAGAATAAAAAAGCCACCTTGCAATAGGCAAAAAACTTTATAAAAATCACTTGCGTTTTATTGATGTCGGCGTTTCAAGGAATCATCGTTTTTATTCTACACATAAAAACAATGCCAAAATTGTGCTGTCAGGCGGCAATGATAAAAAAGACATAACCGAACGCGCGATAGCCACAAAAAATGATGATGACAATTTTCTTAAAGCCCGGTTTATAGATTGCCGCCCGCCCGCTTCGCTTTCCGTCCGTCCGCTTCGAGTTCGTCAAGTTTCATGTTTTACGGAAGCGGGCTTACGGGAAACCAATCAAATCGCGCGCTGTGTACCACGTGATATTGTTTACAAGCTTTCAGCAATTTTTTTTTTTATTAACGTGAGGCAAATAGGATGCAAACATAGTAGTTTCTTTTGTCTTTTAATGCGTTTAAGTTAAAAACTAGTTAATGATTTAAAAGGCATCTTTCCGAATTTATTTGTAGCTTTAAGAATATTTTTGACGATGCCAGTTACTGTTGCCCATGGAGAGCGGTCATTTTCGAAATTAAAACTAATTAAGACCTATTTAAGATCCAATATGAGTCAATTCAGGCTTTTAAATTTAGCAATTATAAGTATTGAAGAAGATATTTCTAACAACTTGGATGTAGGTGACTTGATTAGGGAATTTGCTATTAAAAAAGCGAGAAAAGTAGATTTTAGTTTTTTAGTTTAGTTTAATTGTTTTTTTTTCCTAAATGTATTTTTATTTTATTCTTTTATGTATTTGTTAATAAATACTTTGTTATTTTACTATAGAATTTGTTATATCTTTATTGAGAATGATAAATTATGAACTCCTTCCCTACCGACAACCTAATTTTTTACATTAATGGGGGCGGCAAACTTAATTCTTGCACCCGGGCGGCAGATACCCTAGGCTCGGCCCTGACTGTACTACTACGGCGTAATCAAAAAGGTCAGTACAAACGTTTATATAATCTTTTCAAATATTAGCGTCAAGTGGTTAATAATAATTTTCACTTTTAATATTATTTCATAAAGAATTGACATATGACAACTAATTTAAAGCTTCAGCCAATGTCATGGGAACATGTACGATAATGAGCGTTTTAAAGTTGGAAGTAGAAAAAGTTTGTTATTCAATTATAGAAAATTAACGTACGACATTCATTTACAGTATTTATAATTTTATATATATAAAAATTAAAAGAACTGAGCACCATTAAGCCAATGTAGATATACAGTATAATGTGATACAGGGCGTCTCATAATTAGCGTGCAATATTTTAACAGCAGATTTTACGTACAAAAATAAGAAAAAAAGTTCCTATAAACATAGGTCGAAAAATGCTTTCTAAGGGATCAACATACCCAAAAGAGGATTCCCTAAAGATGGTTCAAAAAAGAATAGTGAAATTTCTTAATTATGGGACACCCTGTACACAGTGGAAATTCGATTTAAAAAATAAGTTAGATACAATAAATATACATTTTAGTAATGATTTACTTGAAAATTGTAAACATTTCAACCCAGTAAAATTTATAAAACAAATAATCGATTATGAATTATTAAAAGCGTTGATTGAGAAAGTCTCCACTCAACGGTAAAAGACCAAAAACCGGTATTTTATATTATAATATTATGTTGCCATGAATTCGTAGATATATTTTGTCGTTGATTATTTTAAAAGGCAGTAGTCGTAAAATTATTATTAGTTAATTTTACACCAATAACTATACGTACCGAATTGGATCCTTTGGCAAAACATAAAAATGCAACTTCGAATTAGTTGAATTACATTTACAATTAAAAACACAAGAATTCGCCCACTCACTTAAATAAAATACACACAATAACGTACGATCTCATATCTTTTAAAATAATTAAGGTAGTTTTTTTTACAATTTTCTAGAATTCCTGGGGGTCTGAAGATCTTCCACCTTTAAGGTGGTGCGCGACTTATGAGACGCCCTGTGTCATTTGAAAAGGGTTAAATAAAAAACAAATTATGTAGTTTCTAAATAAAGAAATTTTTATTAACAATTATACACGAAGACAACACATCCAAATTATGTAACAAATATTACGAACAATAGGTAGGTATGTAGATTTACAAGTTCTATCTTGAGATTTTTGTTAAAATTTTTCATCAAGTTTTCAAGTTAAAACAATCGCAATACGTGAAGTGCAAAGCTACCTTACAAATACATTAAATTTTAATGATGATTTTTTAAATGTTTATTTAATTCACTTGTGAATATTGTTTTAAAAGTACAATATTTGCAAAAATGTATTTTGGAAGTGATGATATTATGATTGTTTTCGTTCAATAAATTCGAATGTTTTCTTAAAATATGGTTGTCTAAATTACCTTTCCTGTTACATTGATAATGACAGAAAGAACATTTCAAGTCTTTTATTTTAGTATGAGTTTTAATATGCCTTTTTAAACTACATTTTTGAATAGTTCTAAAGTTGCAAATTTGACACTTCAGTTTCAAACAAACTTTAATATGATTCGTATAATTTGTTTTATTTACAGTTGAATATGTACATTTAGTGCATTCATGGATTTTACTTGTTATTTTTATTTTTTTTTCTCCTAAATTTTCTGGTTTATGTTTGCTTAGAATGTGCGAATTTAAATTTCTTAATTTGGCAGCCATGTATGGACAAAAATGGCATTTTTTTTTAACGTGAACTTTTAAATGCCTATTAAAATAACCTTTTCTTACAGTTACGTAATCACATTTGTTACATTTAAATTGTTCTGTTTCGTCTTTTAAATGGAAATTCTTTTTATGATTTAATAAACTTCCCTTCGTTTCATATTTTGTAAGACCAAAGTCACATTTAAATAACTTTTCCTTGCCACTCATATCACTACATTGAACACCATGATATTCCACCTCGATTTTCGTCTCAAACATGGCTTCATCCTCATCTTTATCTTCATTGTGTGCCGAATATTCATCATCTTCTTCAGAAAAGTCACCGTCCCTTCCTTCTTCCTTAATATTGCAATAGAAATCTTCACTTTCATCTCCAACATCAGAATTGTCACTATCTTCAGCACTATCGTTGATTTGAGATCTAAAATTACGAATGGGTATTAAAAGTTTTAAATATTTTTTCTCTTTGAAATCAAATAACATTTAAAGGTCGCCCATAACTTATAACGTTTAATAGAAAAAATAATTAAAACCGCTTGACCGACTCTTTGACTTAAAACCGCAGTTGTGAATTTTGGCCAAAATTGAGTAAAAATGTAGGGGGACCAAACCCCCAAACATTATTGTTCGATAAACAAATATTTACATATATTTTGTGTATGCATTATAAATATTAAATACTTACTCAGCCCGACAATCGTTTTCCTTTTCTACATCCTTAGTGTCTATAACGTAAATACTATCTTCCGTGACAAAGTCATCGAATAAATATACCTCGTTCTCGTCCATGGTATTGTTTAGGTTCTGTAAAAAAATATAATATTAAGCCGCTTAATTTAAGCGCCATTTTACAAAATGTACAATAGGTTGTCCGTTATTTACCAACCTGTTTTTTTTTCGCAGCGCCCCCTAAATTTTTAGTTTATGACCTCAAATTATCACATTTTTTCTCTCGAACAAGTTAATATACAGTAATAAGAGACACATATTTTTATAGGAAATTGAACGCTGTACAAAAAAAAATTCCTACGAGTTTTTTTATAAATTCGCTGGTTTAAAAGTTATTTAAGGTTAAAGTTAAAGTTATAGTAATTTTTTTGATTTTTTTACTTTGACTGCAAAATTATCATTATTTTTATGAACATGAATTGTTTATTTTTAAAAATATGTGATTTTATTGTATTATTAAAAAAGTAAAATTTATTGAAAAGAGATAAGTAAGAATTATTAACAAGGGATTTCAAAAAATATTACATTAAACGAATCTGGTACTAGTTTTACTCAATTTTAGTACGATTACTTTTTTTACATAATCTTTTTATTTCTGAGAAATTCTACAAAATTTTATACGATTTTATCCAATATTATACAATGAAAAACTTTTCCTTCAGTACAGCTAATGACGTAGACATTCTTTTAACAATTATTTTTACGACAAAATTAAATTCGTAGTTACGCATATATGCATACGTATGCATACGTTGTCTTGAGAATGAGATGCAGACCTTTTCGCTACACCAATTATCCTATTCAAATAAGTTAAATGTATTTATCTACTTTTACATTGACGAGCTGTGACTTTATGGCGTCAGCAATAGCAGCTTTTGGGCATTTTAGTCACGGGCTGAAATTAGCTTTATTATAAATAAGAGAAAAGTGAGGTTAATTCCGTTGACATTTGAAAGATGTCAAATGTTTAACAAATATAATGAGCTTTAAATTTTTCTTTGTGTTCGTCGTGGATAAACTATAGTATGCAACTTCTCTAGACACTCGTTTTTAATAAACACTCGCTTGCAAGCTTCGCTCGTTCCTAATAAAACTCGTAACTAAAATGTAGTTTATAAAATACTATTACATAAAAGATGCCACAGACGATGGGTGATTGGCCTACTTCAAACTGCGTGCGCGACACGGCTGCGCTATGTCAACTTTGCGACACGAAATCTGGGAAGTGCGATTTCTGCCTTTCTCTATTCTGTGGTAAGTACGTACTAAATCATACTTAAGTCATTCTTCACTCAACGCTTAAGTGCACGTGCGTAACTACAAATTTAATTTTTCGTAAAAAGAATGTTTAAGTTATTGACTACAGCTGATAAAAAAAATTATTCATTGTATAATATTTTATAAAATCGTATAAACCTTTGTAAAATTTCACAAAAATAAAAAAATTATGTAAAAAAGTAATCGTACTAAAATTGAGTAAAACTACTAGTTTTAAACTATATATAGTGCCAATTTCTTTTAATGTCTTCAATAATTTTTACTTTTTCAATAATACAATAAAATCACATATTTTCAAAAATTAACAATTTATTTTTATAAAAATAATAATTAGTTCAACTTTAACCTTAAATAACTTATAAACCAGTAAATTTATCTTATTGCTGTATATTAATTTGCTCGGGAGAAAAAAAATTAAATGTAAAACGTGCCGAAACCCCATGTTATTTAAATGGGAAATGTATCGCCTTTGTGGCAAGGTTTAATATAAATATTAAGATCTTATATGAGTCTGATAATTTTTTTTGGTCATAAACTAAAAATTTAGGGGCGCTGCAAAAAAAACAATTTAACGGACACCCTAATGTAGAATGTCGTTTACTTTTGCTATAAATTGTTTAAAACCGCTATAGCGACCCACCCTGTAGATATATATCATATATCGTATTTTTTTATTTTGCGAATATTAATTAATTGTTAATTAATTGTTTTTTTGTTCTAAGGGTTTAAGTATAGAATACAACAATTTAAGAAATTTGGGATTGTCCCAGTGAAATTCAACCATCCAGTATGAATGAAAATATAATACATAAGTAAAAGATTTCTTTTGAATTATGAAAATTTGTCTATTTTGTTACTCAACTAATTAAAATTATAACTTACCTAAACAGAATAAATCCTTTTTAACACACTTTTGCAAAGATATAACTCCACTTAATATTGCAATTAAATAAGTAAACAAAATTTATTGAAACACACAACCACTGCGTTGGACCATAAGCCTAAGAATGTTTGTTTACAAGCCCTGCATTGCCATCTTAATCGCTTTGGAATGTTGATTTTCAAAATATTAGGTAATATTTCAGGGATTTTTACTATTCTAGTAAGCCCCCTTAGTTATAAAACGGAGTGGGTAAATTTTAAAATATTAGGTAATATTTTAAGTATTATTATTTTGGTAAAGCACCTTAGTTATAAAAACGGTACCTACATTAAATGATCATCATTTATGGACACTTTTGCACTATTTTATTTTAAATAATCACTACGCTAATTTAATTGATCAGATTCGTTACTTTTGTTTATTTTACATCAGACTTGACAGAAGCAAATACAAGTAGTTTTTGTCAGGAACTAATATAACCATAGATTAAATCTATGAAGAAAAAATAAGCCTTCTTCAAACACAACACACAGATAACAATACTCAGAGAGTAGTACTCACTAAATAAATACATACATATCAATATTTAACAGAAATGCTATGACAGAATATAATTTTGAATTTTAACCATAACTGTCAATCACTGTCTATGGTGTGATGTCAACAGATAATAATCAATTAACTAATTAATTGTTGTGCATATCCTGTTGCCAAACGCATGCGTTAAAGTTAAAATCCTAGAATGCATTTTTTGTATAAAATGAAACTTTAATTCCTAACCAATTGAGGCGTTTCTCGGAAAAACATCATTAGTCCAATATCGTCGAAATTTAGATATTAGCACCAACTGTTTCCTAACCTCCATGGAGGTTATGCATATATACGTATACAAATAAGTGTTTCTTGTAAAAATATCATAGGTTCCATAATAATTAAATATGAAATTTAGCTTGTTCTTCTAAAAACATCACAAGTCCACTCCGTTTCGTCTAAGAAAGTCACATGTGCATAACATGTGATGTTTTTGGACACTCCAGAAAAGCTTATACCTCTTTTACATGATTACAGCAATAGAAAATTTTATGATAACTTGATAAAAGACCAGAAGACCATAGCACCTGACAGTCCTGATAACAGCAGTGGATGCGAAGACTGAGTGTGGCAGTAATACAGTTTTTAGTTTTTTCATTTATTTTGTTACTCAGAGTTAATATTTAGTTCGTTTTTTTCTTCTAAAAACCTCACATGTTCACGTATTTTTTGTGTTTTTTTCATATTCGTTTGAACAAAAAAACATGAGGAATTCTGGACAAAGTATTTTAAATTTTTTTACATGTACACTCTTAGAAAAGACCTGGTATTTGTAACTAACTTATTATCGTTGGGGTAAAACTGTTGCAGAAAATAAATTTTTTTGTTTTTTGTAATCAGTACCTTTATATGTGTAACTGCTTGCATCATTACCTGAAAAGATTTAGTTTTGTTGTTGAGTATTATTTACTGCAAAAAGGCGATTAAGTTATTTTAACTGAAACTTTGTGTTGGCTAGAAGTATTGACAACATTATCTCAAAAAAATCATTTCGGCGGTAAAATGTTTTTGTTGGACCAAATATTTAAGTAACATTCTCAACTGACTGAAATTAGTCCGTGGAACTAACGGTTCGGTTGTATAAACTATGCGTCACTTTTCACACAGCTAAGACACGAGCTGATACACAAATACTATTTGTGTATCAGCTCGTGTGTAGTGTATATTTTAGGTAAGAAACTCGTTTATTACAATTAGTCATTTGCCCCTGTAAATTCAGTGGCGACATACTTTTTAACTATTCATATACATATATAAGAATATATTCTTATGTGTTGGTTACTTATAGATAACTCGAACAAATAATATGGATGAGCGGACTGAAGTAGCAGATTTATTAGGAACATGGGGTTTACCTGAATTGGTTCCAGTTTTTAAAGGTTATGTATTATTATTGCACTCCTTTAATTACACTATTGTAGTTTTGGGGTCCGAAAAAAAATCCAAAAATGTGAAAATGCCATTCCGACTGAAAATGGCCTCCTGAATCCAATGGTGCCCACCAAAAGTCTCCATCACGTCGGAATTTCGAGAATTTTTTTGTTTTGTTTTGTTAAAGCTTAAGTCGCATTTTTGGTATAGGGCCTATACTATAGGCACTCACACTCAAAATTTATCGAATGCTTACCCCTGTTATCATGCAAGTATGTTACGTTGTACCTAAGAATCATTGTTAAGTTGTTAAACAAAGGCTTGCACTTCACGTAAACATCACGGTTTACTGAAGAAGTATAGTCAAATTTCATCTTAATGTACCTATAGATATATCTGTGTATATTTACCAAAGAATCGTTTTTGTTTTATTGTTAAAATATTTATAAATGTTTTCTTGGAGTAATTATTAATTTTTGTTATAATGTTTAAACCAAAATTTGGTGTTTCAATTATATTGTTATTTTTTAATTTATAATAAATATTTATAAAACGAACGGGCGTGAATTTCCTTTCTCTATTTTTTATAATATTTACACAAAAAGTGTTATATTTACTAAGCATACCTGCAGGTATGTACTGTGGAATAATACCAATTTGTTGTTGCTACTAATGCAAGCATTTAATATTAAATATGACTTAGTTACAGTACAAAACAAATTTATATTATATCAACTATTAAATTCTTTAAATGTACCTTTTTTCATGTAATTTCAATTAAAAAATAAATTCCTGCATGATACAATGTTTGTTGCGATAAATAGCAAGTTCAGTTGTTACAACTTAGACGCTGCTAAAATGACAGACTAATGTGATTGTATTAAATATCAATTATTTGTATAAAAAAAAACTAATTTCGATGCACTTAAACTTGTTGGTTGGAGCTACCAATATTGGCTGTTCCGACAACAAACTGTAAAAACAAATTTGTATTAGTTCCCACAACATATTTTTTTGTTGTGCCTATTTTCACTAATAAAATTGGTTCTGGGAACTAAATTTTCATTGCAAATACCAGGTCTTTTCTAAGAGTGTAGTAAATAGGACAATAAAGTACACTCTTAGAAAAGACCTGGTATTTGTAACTAACTTATTATCGTTGGGGTAAAACTGTTGCAGAAAATAAATTTTTTTGTTTTTTGTAATCAGTACCTTTATATGTGTAACTGCTTGCATCATTACCTGAAAAGATTTAGTTTTGTTGTTGAGTATTATTTACTGCAAAAAGGCGATTAAGTTATTTTAACTGAAACTTTGTGTTGGCTAGAAGTTTTGACAACATTATCTTAAAAAAATCATTTCGGCGGTAAAATGTTTTTGTTGGACCAAATATTTAAGTAACATTCTCAACTGACTGAAATTAGTCCGTGGAACTAACGGTTCGGTTGTATAAACTATGCGTCACTTTTCACACAGCTAAGACACCAGCGGTGTGAAACAAAGTGTCAGTTGGGGATGTTGTCTCTGTAGGTTATGGCGGGTTTACGAGTCACTCGCGTGCGTTTGGAGGTCGCGTTTACGCGAGCTAGCCAACGCGCGCGACGGTTTTAACTCATGGTGGGCAATGGGATCGTTTATAAGTGACCTCGCGTGCGTTAAAAGGACGCGTGCGCCAAATCTCAGCCAGTTTGACGCGTCTTGGTTTTTATCCGGGGAAAAAACTTTACGCCGTAAAAAGATCGCGCGCGTTGAAGCCGATATCACGTGACATGGCCAGCCAATGGCATCAGCCGTAAAATTAGCAGACGAGCTAAATTCATTAATATTGCGGTTCGGCGAATTAAAAATGGGTCCATTTTCCCAAAGTATGAGACATCAGACGAAATCAAAACACACGCACTGAGGAACCAGCTGACGTTTGAAGGTGAGCAAACGCGCGCCTTTGAAACTCGTAAATGGGGTCGCGTCAGGAAGAACGCGTTGACGCGAAGGTCCAGGAAACGCACGCAAACCTCAAACGCACGCGAGTGACTCGTAAACCCGCCATTAATGCAACTGCAAACTTTGTGCATTTCGCGCGCGATTTGTCCAGCTCGGCGCGTGCTTTACTTTTAACCTGTAAACAAACGATGTTGCACGGCGTCCAGACTTCGGTGGTGTTTGTTCTTCTGTATTTGTGTATCAGCTCGTGTGTAGAGTATATTTTAGGTAAGAAACTAGTTTATTACAATTAGTCATTTGCCCCTGTAAATTCAGTGGCGACATACTTTTAACTATTCATATATATAAGAATTCCACTACACCAAGTTGCCCGACACTGATGAGACCCAATAAAGGTCGAAACAGCTGTCTGTCGGTATTTGAAGTTGGTGGAAAGCATTCAAAACAAAAAATCTTTGGCGAGGTGTAGGTTCAATTTTTTCTTATTCTTATGAATATTACCAGTGATGGGTCAAGAAAGTTTCTTAAAGAAACTAAGAAAATTGAATGTTTATATAAGAATATATTCTTATGTGTTGGTTACTTATAGATATCTCGAACAAATAATATGGATGAGCGGACTGAAGTAGCAGATTTATTAGGAACATGGTGTTTACCTGAATTGGTTCCAGTTTTTAAAGGTTTAAAAATCCAAAAATGTGAAAATGCCATTCCGACTGAAAATGGCCTCCTGAATCCAATG
This sequence comes from Brassicogethes aeneus, assembly GCA_921294245.1. NCBI lineage: Eukaryota > Metazoa > Arthropoda > Insecta > Coleoptera > Nitidulidae > Brassicogethes > Brassicogethes aeneus. Next base: position 5,229,460 of record OV121142.1, on the reverse strand, counting down.
GTGCCCACCAAAAGTCTCCATCACGTCGGAATTTCGAGAATTTTTTTGTTTTGTTTTGTTACAGCTCAAGTCGCATTTTTGGTATAGGGCCTATACTATAGGCACTCACACTCAAAATTTATCGAATGCTTACCCCTGTTATCATGCAAGTATGTTACGTTGTACCTAAGAATCATTGTTAAGTTGTTAAACAAAGGCTTGCACTTCACGTAAACATCACGGTTTACTGAAGAAGTATAGTCAACTTTCATCTTAATGTACCTATCTGTGTATATTTACCAAAGAATCGTTTTTGTTTTATAGTTAAAATATTTATAAATGTTTTCTTAGAGTAATTATTAATTTTTGTTATAAGGTTTAAACCAAAATTTGGAGTTTTCAGTTATATTGTTATTTTTTAATTTATAATAAATATTTATAAAACGAACGGGCATGAATTTCCTTTCTCTATTTTTTATAATATTTACACAAAAAGTGTTATATTTACTAAGCAGGTATGTACTGTGGAATAATATCAATTTGTTGTTGCTACTAATGCAAGCATTTAATATTAAATATAACTTAGTTACAGTACAAAACAAATTTATATTTATCAACTATTAAATTCTTTAAATGTACCTTTTTTCATGTAATTTCAATTAAAAAATAAATTCCTGCATGATACAATGTTTGTTGCGATAAATAGCAAGTGCAGTTGTTACAACTTAGACGCTGCTAAAATGACAGACCAATGTGATTGCATTAAATATCAATTATTTGTATGAAAAAAAACTAATTTCGATGCACTTAAACTTGTTGGTTGGAGCTACCAATATTGGCTGTTCCGACAACAAACTGTAAAAACAAATTTGTATTAGTTCCCACAACATATTTTTTTGTTGTGCCTATTTTCACTAATAAAATTGGTTCTGGGAACTAAATTTTCATTGCAAATACCAGGTCTTTTTTAAGAGTGTACTTTGGTCAAAAATGTGAATGTCAGAGAGTTTTTTCATTTTTCCAAATATGTTAATTTTGGACTAATGATGTTTTTCCGAGAAACGCGTCAATTTATATAGACTAGAAACATTGAAATCTGGGTTATTATTGTTTTTAAATTTAAAAACTTAATGTTTACGATCTCATATCTTTTTAAATAATAAACGTAGATTTTTTTTACAATTTTCTAGGATTTCTGGGGATTATTTTTACAATTGTCTTGGATTTCTGGCGGTCTGTAGATCTTCCACCTTTAAGGTGGTGCGCGACTTATGAGACGCACTGTATACATTTGGAAAGGGTTAAATAAAAAACAAATTAGTTTCTAAATAGACACCTTATATTAACAATTACAATACAAAAAAAATATGTAACAAATATTGGAAACAATAGGTAGCTGTACAAGTTTTTTCATATAAATGATTTCAATCGCTGAGATTTTTACAATCGCAATCGCAATACGCGAAGTTTAAAGCTACTTTACAAATACACTAAATTTTAATTACGAACTTTTAAATGCTTATTAAATGAATCTGTTATTGTTGATTTATAAGTACAATATTTGCTAACAAGTATTTTGGAAGTGATGATATTTTTATTGTTTTCGTTTAATAAATCCGAATGTTTTCTTAAGATTTTGTTGTCCAAACAAGCTTTCCCGTTACATTGATAATGACAGAAAGAACATTTCAAATCTTTTATTTCAGTATGGGTTTTAATATGACGTGTTAAAATATTTGCCATTGTTGTTTTATAAGTACAATATTTGCAAGAATGTATTTTGGAAGTGATGATATTTTTATTGTTTTCGTTCAATAAATGAGAATGTTTTCTTAAAATGTGGTTGTCTAAATTTTGTTTTCCGTTACATTGAAAATGACAGAAAGAACATTTCAAGTCTTTTATTTTAGTATGTGTTTTAATATGCGTTGTTAAATTACCTTTTTGAATAGTTCTAAATTGGCATATTTGACACTTATACCATTCGACATTTTTCAATTTCGAACAAACTTTAATATGATTATCATAAGCTGATTTATTTACAGTTAAATATTTACATTTAGTGCATTCATGGATTTTACTTGATATTTTTATTTTATTTTCCCCTACATTTTCTGGTTTATGTTGGCTTAGAATGTGCGAATGTAAATTCCTTAATGCGGCAGCCATGTGTGGACAGAAATGACATTTAAAATAATTTTTTTTATCGTGAATTTTTAAATGGTTTCTTAAACTACCTTTGTGTAAAGTAGTAAAATCACATTCATTGCATTTAAATTTGTTTTTTAAATGAAAATTCTTTTTATGATCTAATAAAATCCCCTTTGTTTGAAATCTCTTAAGACAAAAGTCACATTTAAATAACTTTTCCTTGCCACTCATATCACTACATTGAACCCCATGATATTCCACCTCGATTTTCGTCTCAAGCATGGCTTCATCCTCATCTTTATCTTCATTGTGTGCCGAATTTTTATCATCTTCTTCCGAAAAGTCACCGTCCCTTCCTTCTTCCTTAATATTGCAATAGAAATCTTCACTTTCATCTCCAACATCAGAATTGTCACTTTCTTCAGCACTATCGTTGATTTTAGATCTAAAATTACGAATGGGTATTAAAAGTTTTGAATATTTTGTCTCTTTGAAATCAAATAACATTTAAAGGTCGCCCACAACGTATAACGTATAATAGAAAAATTAATAATATGAAACAGTAAAATCAAAATATACGACTTATAATAAGGGAGGCTTTTTATGGCTTAGGTGATTTTTAGCTAGGTAAAGAATATACTGAATCTGTTCTTCGTTCTTGTTCAATAATTGGTTGTATTTTCGAATAACACTGGTTGCCTGTTCGGCAGTATCATTAATAACTCTCCTCTTAAAACACTTTATACGACATTCTGAGACAACCGGATCAGATGGCCAATTTCCCAATCTGTTAAGTGCTCTGAAAGAAACCAACCAATCTTTTTGTTTTTCAACTTTTCAGAGCTGAATATTGTTATATATAGGAAGTATGTTAAGTTAAGCATGAACACAACCATATATGGTCTATAGACCACATATTAAATATACTTTCTCCATATAATTGTGGAACACCCTAATGTTAAGTTTTAATATCTTTGTGGCAAAGTAAGAATTTATCTGCCAAAAAATAGCATAGGATATATAGATTTTATTATTATTTTTGTCGCTTTATATTAAATTAAAAAAATTAAAATGTAGGTTTTAGTTAATCATCGCGCGAACTAAAAAATAATACTTACTCGCTTTCAACATGTAAATCATCCAGGCAATGCTTCTCTAATTCTTCTTTAATTTCTTTATTGACTTTGGATTGTCCGGATTTTCTGGAGCCTTCAGAAGAATTACTCAATTTAACACTATCAATGGATGCATGTGTATCTAAGGTTTCACAGCTAAAACAATTTTTTATTAAGTATTATATGCTAGAAAACACCGTTTCATTTTCTTATTAAATATCACGGAAACGAATTCATTTTTAAAATATTTTAATTATTTTGAATTTTACATCGCGATGTATCGTCAGAATTACCATTACTTGAAAATTAACATACATTTAAATTAGGATTATTTAACCCTTAACTTAAAAGCTCATTTACGAATTTTTGACCAAAAGTAAAATATTTACATATATTTTGTGTATGCATTATATATTTATAAAAAAACTTACTCAGCCCGACAATCGTTTTCCTTTTCTACAAACTTAGAGTCTAAAATGTAAATACTATCTTCGGTGACAAAGTCATCGAATAAATATACCTCGTTCTCGTCCATGGGATTATTTAGGTTCTGTAAAAAAAGTATAATTTTAAGCGCCATTTTAAAAAATGTTCAATGGTCTTATACATTACTAATATCGTTAACATAATATCGTTAACTTTTGCTATAAATTGTGTAAAACCGCTAATCTTTATAACCCACCCTGTAGTTATATCTTATATATCGCATTGTTTTATTTGCGAATATTAATTAATAGTTAATTGTTTAAGGTTTAATTAAGTAAGTATAGAATACAACAATTTAAGAAAGTTGGAATTGTCCCAGTGGAATTCAACCGCCCAGTATAAATGAAAATATAATACTACAACATTTCTTTTGAATTATGAAAATTTGTCTATTCTCAACTAATTTACATTATAACTTACCTAAACCGAATGAATCCTTTTTGTTAACACACTTTTACAAGATATAACTGCACTTTATATTGCAATTAAATAAGTAAACAAAATTTATTGAAACACACAACCACTGCGTTGGACCATAAGCCTAAGAATAAGGGGTCTTTGCTTGTTAACAAGCCCTACATGGTCATTTTAATCGCTTTGGAATGTTGTTTTTCAAAATATTAGGTAATATTTTAGGTATTTTTTTTATTTTATATTAGGTAATATTTTAAGGATTTTTATTTTGTGAAAACCCCTTAGTTATAAAACGGTACCTACAAATTAAATAATCAATATTTAAATTTTATGGACAGTACACTTTTTCACTATAGTCAAATAGTCAAATGGCCAGTAAAAATAAAAATGGTATTATATCACTAGTTTAAATTAATATTTAAATTAATATGTAATATACTATAGAACATTACCTATGTATCAAGTTTGATAAACGCCATTTTAGGCACGAGCGAGCTTACAAGCGAGTGATTCATTAAATAAGTGTCTATTAAAGTTTATAAACGAGTTGCATACTATAATTTTTCTACGACAAATACTTAATATTATCTAAATAATGATTTAAATTACATATTTGTAGGTATATGTCAAATTCAGTTCAGTTAAATCTAGTTTAAGACAGAAAAGTAATATTTCTTAATTATGGGACACCCTGTACATGGTGGAAATCCGAATACAAAAATAAATTATATACAATAAGTATACATTTTTAGTAATGATTTACGCAAAAATTGTAAACATTTCAATCCAGTAAAATTCGTAAAAAAAAGTGATATTGAGAAAGTCTCCACTTAACGGTAAAAGACCAAAAACATGTATTACATTATATATATTATAATATTATGTTGCCATGAATTCGTGGATACATTTTGTCGTTGACTATTTTAAAATGCAGTTGTTGTTTTTTAGAGGACTCCAAATGTTTGATTTTAAGGTTATGTTTGTACAACTATTTTTTTGTGTTGGATTTCTTAAAACTGTACAAACTTAAATATAATTTATATTTGGTAAAACTATTATTAGTTAATTTTACACAAATAAATATACGTACCGAATTTTATCCTCGGCAAAACATAAAAATGCCACTTCGAATTAGTTTTTGAATTACATTTACAATTAAAAACACAATCATTCGCCATAATCACTTAAATGTGTAAAATACACACACTAACTTAACTACATGTAAAGGTAAGCATATAAAGAATAATAAATCAAAATTGAGTACTACACTGTTCAAAATTTCATGGCCATTTTAACACCAAATTAACACCATATTTGGTCTATATCGATACAAACCAAAATGGTGTTAAATAGGGTTCGTTGGTCCGGTGTTAATTTAAATACTAAAATGGTGTAAATTCAAATACTAAAACGGTGTAAATTTAACTTTCACACAGTATTAAAATAAATTTTACCTGGTGTAAATTGAACTCCTTTTCAGTGTTAAATATTATGTGTTTGTGGTCAAATTAAATCATACTACACAGAAAAAAGGAAAAAAAAGGAAACAGGAAGTTCCTTGACGCATTACTAGTACATTACCAGTGGTATTATTCCAGAAAATGGAACCTTGAACTCGCTAGAGATAATGTTTTTAGTTCGTTCCACTAACTTAAAATACTTCAAGTATTGACAGCTGTTTCCACCTATTTAGTATCGAACAACTTGTAGTGTCACACCAAAGCAAAGGACAACATGAGCTTATATATTCTTCATGTAAGTCGAGGCAAGATTTAAGAACATCACGTGATCTACAAAAAAATAAATACTTATGGGTCAACTAAATTAATATAGTTAAATGAACTATTTCGTTTTTTCTGTGTAGGTGCACTTCTCAAATATTTTTAGATAAACACCGTTTTGGTGTTCATTTTCAACCATAATTCATGGTGTTATATTAACACCACTTGGTATTGGATTTTGACACCATTTTAGGATTACTTTTTACACCACAGATATTTTAAACAGTGTAAACCATGGTTTTTACTTGCAACGCGAAACAGAAATAACGTGCGCGGTTAAGCTGTGCAATTGAAACTTTGCGAACAAAATTTGTCGAGTAATACTAATAAAGTGGTAATTTATTCGAATCATCATGTTGTAGGTATATACGCGCGCGTTGCGTATATTATAATAAAGTGGTAATTTATTCGAATCATCATGTTGTAGGTATACAATATTAAAAAGTGTCAAATTCTTTATTTCGAGAGGAAATCCTGATTTTAGTTTTTACCGGTTTTCCAATAAACAGTGTTAATTTGATTGAAGAAATAAAGTGCACACAGTCTCTGTAAATATAAATTGTACCTATTATAATAGGTACAATTTATATTTACAGAGACTGTGTGCAATTTATTTCTTCAATCAAATTAACACTATAGATATATCTATAGATACAATAAATATACATTTTAGTAGTGATTAACGTGAAAAGTGTAAACATTTCAATTCAGTAAAAATCGTCAAACAAATAAGTCGTCTAAATTTAAACAGCATGTATTATATATAATATTATATTGCCATGAATTCGTAGGTATATTTTGTTGTTTAAAATGCAGTTGTTGGCGTTTTTTAGAGAACTTAAATATAAAAATGGTTGATTTTAAGGTTAAGTTTGTGCAAAAATTATTTTTTACTAATTTCTTAAAAATGTCCAAACTTAAATATAAATTATATTAGGTAAAGTTATCATTATGTAGTTAATTCTGCACCAACAAATGTAATTACGGAATTGGATCCTTTGGCAAAACATGAAAATGCAACGATTTAGTTCTTGAATTTTATTTACAATTAAAAACACAATAATTCACCATGATCCCTTAGATAAAATACACATACTAACGTAACTAAGCATTTAAGCGTTGAGTTTATCAATCAATGATATAAAGAATAATCAATCGAAATCGAATACTAAACCAGTTTTTTAGTTTTTTCCTTGCAACGTAAAGCACAAATAACGTGCGCGATTTAGCTGGGCAATTGAACAAAATTTGTCGAGTAAGACTTCTGCCTTCCTCTCTTTTGTGAAAAAACTACCTATTTATTTAAAAATGATGTTCAGTTCGTATGCTTTAAATGTATTTTTGACAATTCTGCAATGCTTTTGAAGTCCACCAGATGGCGCGCGCGTTGCTAAAACCCGATACTTCTTTAGAGAAAAACTAAACATATATTAACAATAATGATTGACATTTTTTAAGCCTGCTTCAAACACAACACACAGATCACAATAATCAGAGAGTACTACCCAGTAAACACACATACGTTAATTAAACGTTTTTTTAAACCGTAACACCATTTTGTTTTTACGTATATTTATAACGTACAATCAACTTTAAAATGTCGCAGATTATAACGTTTAACAATACTAATAAATAAACGTTTAATTTTGGCGTTAAGAAAACGATCATTACACGTTTCGAAATGTTACATTTAAAACGTTTAATATACGTCTATTAATAACGTAAATTAATTATTGTTTTTGCCCCATTTATAACGTTTATCTATACGTTATATTTAAATTCATATTAATGTCCTTTCTAACGTTAGTTCTATAATAAATAAAACTCCACAAATACTTGTTTTTACAACGTATTTATTAAACGTTCGTTTAACGTTAACTGCAACATGAATACAGGGTGTTTAAAGGTTGTAGACAATGATTTTTTTGAGGTATCTCCAGTCGTCTTCAGGTGAATCATTTTTATCGTTCGCTGGAAAATTTAGCTGCTTCTAAAACACAAAAAAGAAGTTTGTTAAACGATGAAAAATAGACTAATTTTTCGAAAAACCCTATAAGATTTAAAAAAAAATGGCTTAAAAAGCTTGTTTTCAGCTGGCTTTCTTGTTCAACAGATTAAATTTAAAAATTTGTATTGTAGAATATCGCTGGGTTGAAATTTGATTAAAAAAATCCGGTATTTTTAGCGCACCCGGTATAATAAGAGTGTTCTCGAAATACTAATTTACAATACGTACACCATCTTAAGGTCTTGTTGAATAGATCTATAACCATAGCAAGTGAATCTTATCGAGCCGACTTAAGTGTGATTTTACTAGAGAATTCTCATATTATTCTAGGACGCTGCACAAATTATAATAAGAACAAAATCACACTCCCCCGAAAATTAGGAAATAAAACAATGAATCTGCGTGATATTAACAGTGCGTATGTTTGAAAACAATTACATTAAAGTACTTACCAAAAGCAGGACGAATCTTACGAGCAGAAAACACGTAAAAAATGCAACTTTTGATAGCAAAATCAAATTGAAAACTGACATAGCGAGCAGCTATGGCATGGCAGCCCGCCATTGGCAGGCCCAAACACATGATGTGTATTCGGCCAATCAGATTGCGTTCTTCAGTTATGCGTTTTATATGGGTATGTATAAACGTATTAAGTACGTTTATTTAAACGTTTTAAGTACGTTTGTTTAAACGTATTAAGTACGTTTAAGTACCTTTGTTTAAACGTATTAAATACGTTTGTTTAAACGTATCAAGTACGTTTGTTTAAACGTATCAAGTACGTTTGTTTAAACGTATTAAGTACGTTTGTTTAAACGTATGAAGTACGTTATTTTTATCTATTACAGTAACTGTCTAGTTTAAAGAATGTTAATAAAATAATGCACTTTTTAAAGCAACATTTGTGGATGAGTATAGTGTTCTGCCTAAAGCTTACTGTATGACCATTGACTATAGAATTACTTATGCTTTTCTTTAGAATGTAATTAGAAAATTTCTAAATTTCATTTAATGTTGTTTATATATATATGTATACCTATGTATATTGTTTATGTATGTATACAGGTTATTAAATATTAAACGTTATAAATTATTTTTAAACAAGTTATCCTATTTTAGAGAAAAGCGATGTGGATAAAAGTATATTTGTATTTGACAAAAACCGTTTTATTGACGTAATAAAAATATACTTTTGAAAAAGTGAGAAAGTTAAATTATTCATTTAACATTAATTCATAATTCATTTTTTTAACGAACAAAATTCTTAGATTTTATACCTTCAGATTTTAAATAAGAAGTCATATTGTCTACATGTGTAAACTAAGCAAAAATTTCACAAAATAAATATATAAAAAGTAATTTTAAAAGAGTTCGATGGAGCGTGTTTAATATAAAATAGTATAAATGTTAAAAGAAAGAGCTGCCTGCACAGTTCATAAAATAATTACTTCAAACGTTATTTTCTCATTAAAACTCTTAATTGTGGGTTGAAACGTAATTTAAACATTTAAATGAATGGTTGACTGAACACCTTAATACCACGTTATTGTAACGTAAAAGTTAGTCACTATTAAAAGCATATTTAAATTAACGTTGTTTTAACGTTTAAATTAAACATTTAAATATATGGTTGACTGAACACCTTAATACCACGTTATTGTAACGTAAAAGTTAGTCACTATTAAAAGCATATTTAAATTAACGTTGTTTTAACGTTTAAATTAAACATTTAAATATATGGTTGACTGAACACCTCAATACAACGTTATTGTAACGTAAAAGTTAGCCACTATTAAAAAGCATATTTAAATTAACGTTGTTTTAACGTTTAAATTAGACATTTAAATATATGATTGACTGAACACCTTAATACAACGTTATTGTAACGTAAAAGTTAGGCACTATTAAAAAGCATATTTAAATTAACGTTGTTTTAACGTTTAAATTAATTCGTGTAAATTTATACCAATATCAAACCGTTGCTTTTTCTACGTAAAACGTTTTATTGACCTTTCACACGTTTTAAATACGTTTAAAAAACGTGTATGTGTTTACTGCAGTAGCCATGGGTACTCACTAAATAAATACATATCAATATTTAACAGTAATGCTATGAATGAATATAATTTTGAAAAATTTTGAATTTTAACCATAACTGTAATCTATGGTGTGATGTCAACAGGTAATAGTCAATTATATAACCAATTCATTGTTGTAATCACAGACAAAAATAGACTTGCCTTAGGGAGAAAATGATACGGCCGGGCGGGTGCCTGAACGGGTGCCTGTTTTTCAGTTCGCATCATTCATATTTGAGCAGTTGACCTGTGAGGATATATTATTTATGTAAAATTCTTTGAACATTATGGGTAAATGTGTTGTCAAAGTGTGTCCTAGTCGTAGTGAAACTAGTTCCAGCCAATTTCAACCAATTTCCTTTTTCCAGTAAGTAGTAATTACGAGATAAATTTTAAGCGATTTTATTAATTTTGCATGTCAATACCTTGCGTGCGCACACAGATGTTGTATTGTTCTCTCCTGTGCACAGAGCCGTACTTCGTTCATTCTGGAGCGTAAAACTAAATGAATTTCTTTGATAATCCACTAGGAATATTTTAAATTAGATACCGCTCGTACGAAATTATTTAATACGGGCCTGGCAGAATACATATCTTCTCTTATATAATATATAATATAATGTATACATTCCCTTGCCCCCCTTCACCGATTTATGGCACGCTGGTTTCATGTTAGCGATACTGAACAGGGCAAGTCTATTTTGTCTGTGGTTGTAATAATCAATTGTTGCACATCCTGTCGTAAAAATCCTAAAATGCATTTTTTTTTATAAAATAAAACATTAATTCTTAACCTAATCTATATAATAAGCACATTATGTAGTATCATGATAATAAGACAAGAAACATTATAATTATAATTTAGTTTATTTTTATTTTTAAGTTTAAAAACTTATTATTTACGATCTCATATCTTTTTAAATAATTTTTTTACAAATTTCTAGGATTCCTGGGGTCTGTAGATTTTTCACCTTTAAGGTGGTGCGCGACTTCTGAGACGCCCTGTATACATTTGAAAAGGGTTAAATAAAAAACAAATAGTTTCTAAATAAAGAAATTTTTATTAACATTTACACGGACACAACACAACCGAATTATGTAACAAATATTACGAACAATAGATTTACAAGTTCTTTCTTGAAAATCATATTAGTCGCTAAGATTTTTGTTAAAACAAATTTTTCAACAAGTTTTCAAGCTAAAACAATCGCAATACGCGAAGTGTAAAGCTACTTTACAAATACACTAAATTTTAATGATGATGTTTTAAATGCTCTTTAAAATCATTTGCAAATGTTGATTTATAAGTACAATATTTGCAAGAATGTATTTTGGAAGTGATGATATTTTTATTGTTTTCGTTCAACAAATGAGAATGTTTTCTTAAAATGTGGTTGTCTAAATTTTGTTTTCCGTTACATTGAAAATGACAGAAAGAACATTTCAAGTCTTTTATTTTAGTATGAGTTTTAATATGCCTTTTTAATTTACATTTTTGAATAGTTCTAAAGTTGCAAATTTGACACTTATACCATTCGACATTTTTCAATTTTAAACAAACTTTAATATGATTTTCATAAGTTGTTTTATATGGAGTTGAATATGTACATTTAGTGCACTCATGGATTTTACTTGTTATTTTTATTTTATTTTCTCCTTCATTTTCTATTTTATGTTTGCTTAAAATGTGCGCTTTTAAATTCTTTAATTCGGCAGCCATGTGTGGACAGAAATGACATTTTAAATAATTTTTTTTATCGTGAATTTTTAAATGCTTATTAAAATCACCTTTTCTTTTAGTTACGTAATCACATTTCTTGCATTTAAATTCGTCTTTTAAGTGGAAATTCTTTTTATGATTTAATAAACTCCCCTTTGTTTGAAATCTCTTAAGACAAAAGTCACATTTAAATAACTTTTCCTTGCCACTCATATCACTACATTGAACCCCATGATATTCCACCTCGATTTTCGTCTCAAACATGGCTTCATCCTCATCTTTATCTTCATTGTGTGCCGAATTTTTATCATCTTCTTCAGAAAAGTCACAGTCCCTTCCTTCTTCCTTAATATTGCAATAGAAATCTTCACTTTCATCTCCAACATCAGAATTGTCACTTTCTTCAGCACTATCGTTGATTTTAGATCTAAAATTATGAATGGGTATAAGGGTGGTACAAAAAATAAAAGTTTAAAATATTTTGTCTCTTTGGAATTGGATAACATTTAAAATCGCCCATTACGTTTAACGTATAATAGGAAAATTAATTATATGAAACACTAAACTCAAAATATACGACGTATAATAATGGAGGTTTTTGATGGCTTAGTAATATAGTAAGTATGAGTATGAGTAAAGCATAAACACAAACGAACATATATATATATATAGACCACAGATTAAATATACTTTCTCCATATAATTGTGGAACACCCTAATGTTAAGTTTTAATATCTTTGTGGCAAAGTTAGGAATTATCTGCCGAAAAATAGCATATAGATTATAAAAATATTTTTGTTTTAATTTTACGTATTGTTGTCGGAGTTTTAAATGATTTAAATTAAATTTAAAAATTCAAAAACATAATTTTTATTTTTAAAATGCAGGTTTTAGTTAATCATTGCGCGAACTAAAAATAATACTTACTCGCTTTCAACAGGTAAATCATTCATGCAATGCTCTATTTCTTCTTTAATTTCTTTATTGATTTGGGATTGTCCAGAATTTCTGGATCCTTCAGAAGAATTACTCAATTTAACACTATCAATGAATACATGTGTATCTGAGGTTTCACAGCTAAAACAATTTTTTTTAAATATCAGCTAAACGAATTAATTTTTGCTGTAGGACCATTATGTAGTCGAAAAATACATTTACAGAAAAATACCATAGATTCAAAATAAGACTATTTAACCCACTTTTCAACCGACTTTTTAAAAAACCTATTTATCAATTTGGAACATTTTTAGAGTATAAGTTTATACTTTAAATTGATGTATTTTGGTAATATACAGGGTGTTTTTCAAATTTTCCGGAAAATAAGGTTTGGTGTAAACATAATCCCATTTTTTTTAATGTTGATGAAATGCTTTTTGTCTTTAATAAAATGTTGATTGATAAACGAATTAAAAGTGTGTCTTCCATGAAAAAAAAATCAGATGTAGGTATGTTATTAACGATAAATTTTAATACGTAATAATAAAAAATAAACAATTTAGTTATCTTAGATGGGAAATTTTAATTTTTAAAATTGTATACGATATTATTTTCTATAGTCCTAAATTGGTTCCAAATAAAAAAAGGTTTTAGATATTTATATTAATATTTCCTGGTGCACCGCAGCGTTGAGTGAAGGACAGCAGTATATTTTTTTAATTTAAACATTGAATTTCTTAACTGGTAATAATTAAAAATATATTTTTAATGCTGTTTTAATCATTAGCGCCGTTTATTACTTATAAAAATTTATTTGTTTCTTTTTAACTATGTTTTAATACCTAATAGGTATATAAAAAAACTAGGTAAGCCAGGACTTAAACCTATTTACGTTTAAAAAGAGCGGGAAAATATAGGCAAAAATATGTAACATGGTTTAAAAAAACTTAATACAGTTTGGCTCTGGGGTATACAGATGTATTTTGGGCATGCATTTTAAATCTAAAATATGTACTTACTCGACCCGACAATCGTTTTGCTTTTCTACAACCTTAGTGTCTATAACGTAAATACTATCTTCGGTGACAAAGTCATCGAATAAATATACCTCCTTTTCGTCCATGGTATTGTTTAGGTTCTGTAAAAAAATATAATATTAAGCCGCTTAATTTAAGCGCCATTTTACAAAATGTACAATGGTCATATATATATATGTATACATTAATAAACAAAATATCGTTTACTTTTGCTATAAATTGTTTAAAACCGCTATAGCGATTATAAGGTTTAGTATCCCAGTAAACACATACACGTTTTTTAAACGTATTTAAAACGTGTGAAAGGTCAATAAAACGTTTTACGTAGAAAAAGCAACGGTTTGATATTGGTATAAATTTACACGAATTAATTTAAACGTTAAAACAACGTTAATTTAAATAGGCTTTTTAATAGTGCCACACTTTTACGTTACAATAACGTTGTGTTAAGGTGTTTAATCAACCATATATTTAAATGTCTAATTTAAACGTTAAAACAACGTTTATTTAAATATGCTTTTTAATAGTGGCTAACTTTTACGTTACAATAACGTTGTATTGAGGTGTTCAGTCAACCATATATTTAAATGTTTAATTTAAACGTTAAAACAACGTTAATTTAAATATGCTTTTAAAAGTGACTAACTTTTACGTTACAATAACGTTGTATTAAGGTGTTCAGTCAACCATATATTTAAAGTTTAATTTAAACGTTAAAAGAACGTTAATTTAAATGTGCTTTTTAATAGTGACTAAATTTTACGTTACAATAACGTATTAAGGTGTTCAGTCAACCATACATTTAAATGTTTAAATTACGTTTCAACCCACAATTTTTTTTCACAAATATTAAGAGTTTTAATGAGAAAATAACGTTTGAAGTAATTATTTTATGAACTGTGCAGGCAGCTCTTTCTTTTAACATTTATACTATGTTATATTCAACACGCTCCATCGAACACTTTTAAAATTACTTTTTATATATTTATTTTGTGAAATGTTTGCTTAGTTTACACATATAGACAATATGACTTATTTAAAATCTGAAGGTATAAAATCTAAGAATTTTGTTAAAGAAATGAATTATGAATGAATGTTAAATGAATAATTTAATTTTCTCACTTTTTCAAAATTATATTTTTATAACGTTAATAAAACGGTTTTTGTCAAATACAAATATACTTTTATCCACATCGCTTTTCTCTAAAATGTGATAACTTGTTTAAAAATAATTTAACGTTTAATATTTAATAAACTGATGCAACATGTATACATGTATGCATACATAAACAATATACTTAGGTATACATATATATAAACAACATTAAATGAAATTTAGAAATTTTCTAATTACATTCTAAAGAAAAACATAAGTAATTCTATAGTCAATGGACATACAGTAAGCTTTAGGCAGAACACTATACTCATCCACAAATGTTGCTTTAAAATGTGCATTATTTTATTAACATTCTTTAAACTAGACAGTTACTGTAATAGATAAAAATAACGTACTTAATACGTTTAAACAAACGTATTTAATACGTTTAAACAAAGGTACTTAAACGTACTTAATACGTTTAAACAAACGTACTTAATACGTTTAAATAAACGTACTTAATACGTTTATACATACCCATATAAAACGCATAACTGAAGAACGCAATCTGATTGGCCGAATACACATCATGTGATTGGGCCTGCCAATGGCAGGCTGCCATGCCATAGCTGCTCGCCATGTCAGTTTTCAATTTGATTTTGCTATCAAAAGGTGCATTTTTTACGTGTTTTTTGCTCGTAAGATTCGTCCTGCTTTTGGTAAGTACTTTAATGTAATTGTTTTAAAACATACACAATGTTCTTATTATAATTTGTTAACATTAAACTGATTTAGATTAAACACAATACTCATAAATGTACTGTACAGATGTTAAAATTGTGGAGAGTCCATTATGTCCAAATTTAGGGGCTGTCGTGTATTTTTACCGTAAATTGGAATTAGGCGTGATTTTACTAGAGAATTCTCTAGTAAAATCACACTTGTCGGCTCGATAAGATACATTTGCTATGGTTATAGATCTATTCAACAAGACCTTAAGATGGTGTACATATTGTAAATTAGTATTTCGAGAACACTCTTATTATACCGGGTGCGCTAAAAATACCGGATATTTTTTTTATCAAATTTCAGCCCAGCGATATTCTACAATACAAATTTTTGAATTTAATCTGTTTGACAACAAAGCCAGCTGGAAACACTTTTTAAGCCATTTTTTTTTAATCTTATAGGGTTTTTCGAAAAATTAGTCTATTTTTCATCGTTTAACAAATTTATTTTTTGTGTTTTAGAAGCAGCTAAATTTTCCAGCAAACGATAAAAATGATTCACCTGAAGACGGCTGAAGAAAAAAATCATTGTCTACAACCTTTAAACACCCTGTATTCATGTTGCAGTTAACGTTAAACGAACGTTTAATAAATACGTTGTAAAAACAAGTATTTGTGGAGTTTTATTTATTATAGAACTAACGTTAGAAAGGACATTAATATGAATTTAAATATAACGTATAGATAAACGTTATAAATGAGGCAAAAACAATCATTAATTTACGTTATTAATAGACGTATATTAAACGTGTTAAATGTAACATTTCGAAACGTGTAATGATCGTTTTCTTAACGCCAAAATTAAACGTTTATTTATTAGTATTGTTAAACGTTATAATCTGCGACATTTTAAAGTTGATTGTACGTTATAAATATACGTAAAAACAAAATGGTGTTACGGTTTAAAAAAACGTTTAATTAACGTATGTGTGTTTACTGGGATAGAATACAACAATTTAGGAAAGTTGAGATTGTCCCAGTGAAATTTAACCAGTATGAATGAAAATATTAAACATAAGTGCAAAATTTCTTTTGTATTATGAAAATATGTCTATTTTTGTCACTCAACTAATTAACATTATAACTTACATAAACCGAAGTAATGAAAATTTAATGAAACACACAACCACTGCGTTGGACCATAAGACTAAGAATAAGGGGTCTTTGTTCGTTTACAAGCCCCACAATGTGGGGCCCACATGGCGATCTTAATCGCTTTGGAATGTTGTTTTCAAAATATTAGGTAATATTTTGGGGAATTTTTTTAAATTTAGTAATGCCTCTTAGGTATAAAACGGACAAACTGTTCAAATTTTAAAATATTAGGTAATATTTTTAAGTGTTTTTATTTTGGTAAAGCACCTTAATTATAAAAACGGTACCTATAAATTAAATGATTACTATTTAAAATTTATGGACAGTACACTTATGCACTATTTTATTTAAATTAGTTAGTACGCTAATTAAATTGATCAGATTCGTTATTTTTGCTTAGAAGATATTTATTTTACGTCATACTTGACAGAAGCAAATACAATGAGTTTTTGTCAGGAACTAATATAAGCATAGATTACAATAATCTGAGAGTAGTGCTCACTAAATAAATACATATCAATATTTAAGAGAAATGCTTTGACAGAATATAATTTTGAATTTAAACTTTCAATCTTTGTTTATGGTGTGAAGTCAACAGATGCCAAACCGCATGTGATAAGTTAAAATTTTTGTATAAAATGAAACATTAATTCCTAATCAATCTAGGTATATAATAAGACTAGAAACATTATAATCTAGGTTTTTATTATTTTTAAGGTGGTGCACATTTGGAGAGGATTAAATAAAAAAAACAAATTAGTTTCTAAATAAATTTTTATTAACAATTACACAAACACAAAAAAAAAATTATGTAAGAAATATTGGAAACAATAGGTAGCTTATGAGGCGCCGTTTGCGTCAAAATAGAAGTGTAGAAAATAAATATAATATCTCTCACAAAATATAGAATTTAACGAAAAATTTATAAAAAACACAAAATAGGTATATAAAATATAACAAAACAAATAAAATCCAACAAAATATAGAAAATCAAACAAAACATTGAAAAACCAACAAAATATTAAAACTCGGGTTCCTCACTTGACCGTTTGAGGGCGCTCGACGCACAAGAATTAAAAACTAAAAGGATGTAAAGAAAACCTTAAAAACTTACCGAATTGGCGAAAAATCTTCCACTATTAGTTTTCTTGTTTGTTTGGTTATATTTTATATACCTACCTATTTTGTGTTTTCCATACATTTTCCGTTAAATTCTATATTTTTTATTTGACGCACACAGCGCCTCATATTCTATGCTTGAAAACGTGTTGAAAAAAGTGTTTAAATAAAAAAAGTATGTCTCCAAAATCTCAGCGATTAATATCATTTACGGGGCAAAATTTGCCAAGTGTACCAGGTGAAAAAAATTTTGTCACCGATTTTGTTTAAACTTTACTTATTTGTTGTTCTTATAACGAAGAATCATAGCATACAATTTTTTTGCTCTAGGATTGTTCATTCAAGAGTTATGGATTATTGAAATTTATCGATTTTTTACTTTTTGGTGAAATCGCTTTTTATTTAAAAATTTATAACTTCTGTTCATCTCTTTATTAAATATTTCAATTTAACCACCTTAAATGATTTTTTCAGTACTTTTAAATGGGCTATACCGTTTTTGCAAAAAAATAAAAATTGCAATTTTTTTTTGAAATTTTGCAAAATTTTGCATTTTTTGAAACAATGTGTATTTTTTAATTTTTTTTAAAATAGCATAAAATCCAAGTTTATTATGTTACCTTTGAATAAAAAAAAAATTTAGAGTGGGCCCGACATGTAGAAGGGAAGTTTTTCATATTTGAATGCCGCACGGTCTAGCCATCGAATAGCTACTACACTGCCGCACGATATAGTTTTTTTTATTGTATATTAGTCCTTCGGAGGGGACTTTAAGCCCGCGGTCCGTTCCTACCCCTAACCCGCACAAGCCATTCAGTTGGCTTATGGGACTTCTTAAGAAGTAAGGGTGGAACTAAAAGAGCACTTTTGTATATAAACTGTATTTTTTTGCACAAATTGTTAAAGCATGGGTCTACATAGATTTCGCAAGGAGGGTCGATGATATTAAATAAAAAATGTATTGTTATAACCGTAAAGGCGCCATTCAGCTTAAAGGCAAGCCGTTACGGTTATAACAATACATTTTTTATTTAATATCATCGATCCTCCTTGGGAAATCTATGTTGACCCATGCTTAAACAATTTGTGCAAAAAAATACAGTTAAAAAACTATATCGTGCGGCAGTGTAAATATTTAAAATACATCATTGAGTACTCAAACATAATTTTACATTTTAAATTATCATTTTGTATTCGTTTACTCGCATCTACTAGGTATAAACGCATACGGCAGTGTAGTAGCTATTCGATGGCTAGACCTATTTAAAAAAAAATAAAAAATACACAATGTTTCAAAAAATGCAAAATTTTGCAAAATTTCAAAAAAAAATTGCAATTTTTATTTTTTTGCAAAAACGGTATAGCCCATTGAAAAGTACGGAAAAAATCATTTAAGGTGGTTAAATTGAAATATTTAATAAAGAGATGAACAGAAGTTATGAATTTTTAAATAAAAAGCGATTTCTCCAAAAAGTAAAAAATCTATAAATTTCAATAATCCATAACTCTTGAATGAACAATCCTAGAGCAAACAAAATGTATGTTATGATTCTTCATTATAAGAACAACAAATAAGTAAAGTTTAAACAAAATCGGTGACAAAAATTTTTTCACCTGGTACACTTGGTAAATTTTGCCCCATATATGCATGTCTGTATTGTATATGTGGGTTTTTAAGGTTTTACCTTATTAACTTAAATCAATGATACTTTTCAAATACAAATGTTTTTATTTATATTATTAATGTACAGTAACAATAATTAACTCTTGTATTAATTGCCTTTATTAATAAACTTGTTTTAATTTATGTAATGGGCACGATATATGGGGCAGTTAATTTTTAACATTTCTTAATTTATTTTTAAGCTTTACAAAATAAAAGATTAAATTTTAAATATTTGTTTTAAAATTGTATTAGGTGTTATGTTTAAGTTTCACTTTAGAATTCGATACATTCTTTATTTTGTTTATTATACAATAATAATTTATGAGTCCCATCTGGCCGGCCACTTGAGGGTCCGAGACAGAAAGACCCAATAAGCAAGTATTGGTTCATGTTCCTAGTCTTAAAAAATAAACATAAAAAGAGCGTGTTAAAAACTTAGAGAGGACAGTATATTTTAGGCAGTTACGTTTTACTATTGGAAGGGACGAGTTGAATTCTTTAATTTTATAAGGGAGTGAATTTAGCTAATAATACATTGATTTATATAAATTCAGTTTTTGTGAAAGTGTAGTTTATTTAAATAGGTATGTCTTTTCTATATTTAGTTATTATAATTTAAAGTCAGAAATATCATAATAAGTGGTTAATTAATTAATATTTAATTTAAACTATATTTTATTTTCTTCTTTGTTGTGGTTGGACAAATCTTAATTACTTATTTATTATAATCATTATGTTATGTTTACTATTTTTAATATTCACATTTTACTTTAACATATTTTATTATAATGCAATGTATCATGTTATTACATATTTCTATTTAACTTTTACTTACTTTGTTTTGTACAGTTTACATTACTTTGTTTATTCGATAAATTGATATTCTTTATATAATATGTTTAGACTTTGTTTTAATTTCTGCACATCAAAAGGTATATATATTTATTTATTTATTGGTATTTGTTTTTGTTGGTGGTTTTGGGGAGACCGGTGGATCGGATTTCTATAGAAAAGCGCACTGATTGTTCTTACCCTTAATTTATTAACAATAAACTGTTATTTATGTGTATGTTTTATTTCAGGTATTGATGTGAGAGTTTTATTGCATTGTCTTATTTTTATTATTATTGATAATCAATTTATTTTACCATCTTTAATTTGACTTGATATACTTTTATTAATTTATTATATCTGCTTTTATTTATAACTGTACACCAATTTTATTTCATTACGGTTGTCCACCGCTATACAACTTTTTATTTATACATTTTATTTACCACTACTATTTATTATGTTCTCTGCACATGTGACTTAAGTTACATGCTATTTTATTTTACACATTGTTTTTATTTGTTGCTGTATCAATGTATACATTGATAATAGCTTCAATTTGTATTTTCTATTTAAACACCGTCCGAGCCTATTATTTATGTAGGTATTGATGATGTTATAACATATAACATATATACTTGATTACTTTGATTTTGTTATATTATTTATATTGTTTAGATGTGCAACACATATGCATGTCTGGATTGTATATGTGGGTTTTTAAGGTTTTACCTTATTAACTTAAATCTATGATACTTTTCAAATACAAATGTTTTTATTTATATTATTAATGTACAGTAACAATAATTAACTCTAGTATTAATTGCCTTTATTAATAAACTTATTTTAATTTAATACTTTTTCTTGACTTTTTAAATATCTTTTCAATTGCTCAAGTACTTACGTATCCAGAACCGTATTCACAACAAAAAGGGGTCCTAGCTTAATTTCTTTAAACTAGACGATCACGTGTTTTGGCCAAAGGTAGTTTTTCTGTGGTTTTAATATTCTTTTTAATTACTAATGTGTGCCCCCTATGACCCGTTCGTTACACTACCTTAAAGGTAAAAGATCCACAGACCCCCAGGAATCCTAGAAAATTGTAAAAAAAATCGTTATTATTTTAAAAGACATGAGATCGTAAATATTAAGTTTTTAAACTTAAAAATAATAATAACCTAGATTATAATGTTTCTAGTCTATATAGATTGGTTAGGAATCAATGTTTCATTTTATAAAAAAATGCATTTTGGGATTTTAATTTTAACGCATGCGTTTGGCAATAGGATGTGCACATCAATTAATTACTTAATTGATTGTTATCTCTTAACATCACACCATAAACAATGATTGACAGTTATGGTTAAAATTTAAAATTATATTCTGTCATAGCATTTCTGTTAAATATTGATATGTATTTATTTAGTGAGTTGTACTCTCTGAGTATTGTGATCTGTGTTGTGTTTGAAGAAGACTTAAAAATGTTCATCATTATTGTTAATATTTGTTTAGTTTTTCTTCATAGATTTAATCTATGATTAGGTATATTAGTTCCTGACAAAAACTCATTGTATTTGCTTCTGTCAAGTATGACGTAAAAAAACTTTTAAGCAAAAATAACGAATCTGATCAATTTAATTAGCGTACTGACTAATTTAAATAAAATAGTGCAAAAGTGTAGAGTCCATACATTTTAAATAGTGATCATTTAATTTGTAGGTACCGTTTTTATAACTAGGTGCTTTACCAAAATAAAAACACTTAAAAATATTACCTAATATTTTAAAATTTACCCACCTTGTCCGTTTTATACCTAAGGGGCATTACTAAATTACTAAATTACACAAAAATCCCCAAAATATTACCTAATATTTTGAAAAACAACATTCCAAAGCGATTAAGATGACCATGTGGGGCTTGTAAACGAACAAAGGCCCCTTATTCTTAGTCTTATGGTCCAACGCAGTGGTTGTGTGTTTAATTAAATTTTCATTAATTCGGTTTATGTAAGTTATAATGTTAATTAGTTGAGTGACAAAAAGACAAATTTTCATAATTCAAAAGAAATTTTGCACTTATGTTTTATATTTTCATTCATACTGGTTGAATTTCACTGGGACAATCTCAACTTTCCTAAATTGTTGTATTCTATACTAAACCTTATAATCGCTATAGCGGTTTTAAACAATTTATAGCAAAAGTAAACGATATTTTGTTTAGTAATGTATATGACCATTGTACATTTTGTAAAATGGCGCTTAAATTAAGCGGTTTAATATTATATTTTTTTTACAGAACCTAAACAATACCATGGACGAGAACGAGGTATATTTATTCGACGACTTTGTCACCGAAGATAGTATTTACGTTATAGACACTAAGGTTGTAGAAAAGGAAAACGATTGCAGGTATGTGCATCTGATTTTTTTCTCAGGGAAGACACGCTTTTAATTCGTTTACCAATCAACATTTTATTAAAGACAAAAAGCCAAATATTTTATGTTATTAAAAAGATTGTCATTTCATCAACAATAAAAAAATGGGATTATGTTTACACCAAACCTTACTTTCCGGAAAATTTGAAAACACTCTATATCACCAAAATACATCAATTTAAAGTATAAACTTATACTCTCAAAATGGTCCAAATTGATAAATAAGTTTTTTTAAAAGTCGTTTGAAAAGTGGGATAAATAGTCTTATTTTGAATCTATAGATTATAGATTATTATATATGGTATTTTTCTGTAAATGTATTTTTGGGCTACATAATGGTCATACAGTAAAAATTAATTCGTTTAGGTGATATTTTTTTAAACAGATTAAATTATTTAATACTAAATAAAATTTGTTTTAGCCGTGAAACCTCAGATACACATGTATTCATTGATAGTGTTAAATTGAGTAATTCTTCTGAAGGATCCAGAAATTCCGGACAATCCCAAATCAATAAAGAAATTAAAGAAGAAATAGAGCATTGCCTGGATGATTTACCTGTTGAAAGCGAGTAAGTATTATTTTTAGTTCGCGCAATGATTAACTAAAACCTGCATTTTAAAAATAAAAATTATGTTTATGAATTTTTTAAATTTAATTTAAAGCATTTAAAAATCCGACAACAATACGTAAATTTAATACAAAAATATTGTTATAATCTATATTCTATTTTTCGGCAGATAAATCCTAACTTTGCCACAAAGATATTAAAACTTAACATTAAGGTAATACACAATTATATGGAGAAAGTATATTTAATCTGTTGTCTATGTATATATTAGGGTGATTCATTTCCGCAAAGTTTTTGTTTTTTTTCGGTGCTCAAGCAAAATATTAATCTGCATATAGAAAAAAACATTCTCACCAAGTTTGAGCTCTTAATATTAATTTTAAGTACCTACTAACTATTTAAATTTAAAGTTTTACCGTTTAAAATGCATGTAAAAAATATATATATTTTTTCAAATTTCTAATGCTTACCCACCTTTGCAAATCGGTTTAATACACCTTATGGGGAATTTCACGCTCTTTAAAATTGCTTTTGAGTTTTTTTTTGTAACTCGCATTGGTTCACCAGTAGGAGTCGTCAAAGGACAGTTTTTGAAAAAAATCGTTTTTTTTTATTTTTTCGAGCAAATCGCCAAAAGTAGTGAGAAAAAAGGGCTGATTGATAAAAAAAAGTTATCCAACCAACATTTAATAAATTTACTGCCATTTTTATAAATGAAAACGTAAGAAATTGATAAATACCAACCCATAATGTTATTTAGATTAATTTTTTCTATTTATTATCATTATATTTCCCTACACTAAGAACTTTTTTAAAATTATTATGATTTCTCACTCATAATGAATATGAAAAACACATAAATTCATAAAAAAACAACAAAACTTTAATCGGAATATACAGAAGGTTATGTTATTATGTAACATATTTCGAATTTCGCTTCAAAAAATTAAATAATCTTCATTTATATTTTTTTGCTATATGACAGAAATGTTGAAAAATTGCAAAATCTACGTTACAATTTTCATATTGTTTTTTTATGAATTTATCTGTTGTTTTCATATTCATTATAAGTGAGAAATCAATAATTTTAAAAAACTTCTTACGTTTTCAGTTATAAAAATGGCTGTAAATTCATTAAATATTGGTTGGATAACTTTTTTTATGAGTCAGCCATTTTTTCTCCCTACTTTTGGCGGTTTGTTAGAAAAAATTAAAAAAAAAACAATATTTTTCAAAAACTGTACTTTGACGACTCCTACGGATGAACCAATGCGAGTTACACAAAAAAACTTTAAAGCAATTTTGAAGAGCGTGAAATTCCCCACAAGGTCCATCAAACCGATTTGTAAAATTGTAAAAGGTGGGTAAGCATTAGAAATTTAAAAAAAATATATATTTTTTACATGCATTTTAAACGGTAAAACTTTAAATTTAAATAGTAAGTACTTAAAATTAATATTAAGTGCTCAAACTGGTTGAGAATTTTTTTTTCTATATGCAGATTAATATTTTGCTTGAGCACCGAAAAAACCAAAAACTTTGCGGAAATGAATCACCCTTGTATATATAAATATATATATGTTCATTTGTGTTCATCCTTTACTCATACTCATACTCAATTACTCATACTTACTATATTACTAAGCCATCAAAAACCTCCATTATTATACGTCGTATATTTTGAGTTTAGTTTTTCATATAATTAATTTTCCTATTATACGTTATACGTAATGGTCGATTTTAAATGTTATCCGATTCCAAAGAGACAAAATATTTAATACTTTTATTTTTTGTACCACCCTTATACCCATTCATAATTTTAGATCTAAAATCAACGTTAGTGCTGAAGAAAGTGACAATTCTGATGTTGGAGATGAAAGTGAAGATTTCTATTGCAATATTAAGGAAGAAGGAAGGGACGGTGACTTTTCTGAAGAAGATGATAAAAATTCGGCACACAATGAAGATAAAGATGAGGATGAAGCCATGCTTGAGACGAAAATCGAGGTGGAATATCATGGGGTTCAATGTAGTGATATGAGTGGCAAGGAAAAGTTATTTAAATGTGACTTTTGTCTTAAGAAATTTCAAAGAAAGGGGAGTTTATTAAATCATAAAAAGAATGTCCACTTAAAAGACGAATTTAAATGCAATAAATGTGATTTTACAACTTTAAACGAAGGTAGTTTAAAAAAACATTTAAAAATTCACTATAAAAAAAATTGTTTTAAATGCCATTTCTGTCCATACATGACTGCCAAATTAAGGGATTTAAATTCGCACATTCTAAGCAAACATAAACTAGAAAATTTAGGAGAAAATAAAATAAAAATATCAAGTAAAATCCATGAGTGCACTAAATGTACATATTCAACTGTGAATAAATCATATTATACGAATCATATTAAAGTTTGTTTAAAATTGAAAAATGTCGAATGGTATAAGTGTCAAATATGCCATTTTAGAACCATTCAAAAAAGTAATTTAACAAGTCATATTAAAACTCATACTAAAATAAAAGACTTGAAATGTTCTTTCTGTCATTTTCAATGCAACGGAAAACAAAATTTAGACAACCACATTTTAAGAAAACATTCTCATTTGTTGAACGAAAACAATAAAAATATCATCACTTCCAAAATATATTCTTGCAAATATTGTACTTATAAATCAACAAGGGCAAATATTTTAACAAGGCATATTAAAACTCATACTAAAAAAAAAGACATGAAATGTTCTTTCTGTCATTTTCAATGTAACGGAAAACAAAATTTAGACAACCACATTTTAAGAATACATTTTCATTTGTTGAACGAAAACAATAAAAATATCATCACTTCCAAAATATATTCTTGCAAATATTGTACTTATAAATCAATATGGGCAAGTAATTTTAAAGAGCATTTAAAAAATAACCATTAACAAAAGCATACATTATATTTAGGATTTAAAAATGTATTTGTAAGGTAGCTTTACACTTCGCGTATTGCAAAATAGGGATATAAAATATAACAAAACAAATAAAATCCAACAAAATATATAATACACCTGTAACAAAAAAAATGAAACAAAACCAATAATATACTTATAATAAAACAAATAAAATCCAACAAAATATAGAAAATCAAACAAAATATTAAAACTCAGGTTCCTCACTTGACTGAGGGCGCTCGACGCACAAGAATTAAAAACTAAAAGGATGTAAAGAAAACCTTAAAAACTTGCCGCATTGGCGAAAAATCGTCCACTATTAGTTTTCTTGTTTGTTTTGTTATATTAAATTCTATATAAATGAAAAAAGTGTGTCTATAAAATATCAGCGATTTACATGAAAGAACTTGTAAAGCTACCTATTGCTTTCAATATTTGTTACATAATGTTTTTGTGTTGTGTTCGTGTATTTGTTAATAAATATTTCTTTAATTAGAAACTAATTTGTTTTTTATTTAACCCTCTCCGAATGTATACAGGGCGTCTCAGAAGTCGCGCATCACCTTAAAGGTGGAAGATCTACAGACCCCCAGGAATCCTAGAAAATTGTAAAAAAAATCTACCGTTATTATTTAAAAAGATATGAGATCGTAAATATTAAGTTTTTAAACTTAAAAATAATAATAACCTAAATAATAATGTTTCTAGTCTATATAGATTAGTTAGGAATCAATGTTTCATTTTATAAAAAAATGCATTTTAGGATTTTAAATTTAACGCATGCGTTTGGCAACAGGATGTGCACATCAATTAATTACTTAATTGATTGTTATCTCTTAAACATCACACCATAAACAATGATTGACAGTTATGGTTAAAATTTAAAATTATATTCTGTCATAGCATTTCTGTTAATTATTGATATGTATCTATTTATTTAGTAAGTAGTACTCTCTGAGTATTGTGATCTGTGTGTTGTGTTTGAAGAAGGCTTAAAAAATGTCAATCATTATTGTTAAAATTTGTTTAGTTTTTCTTCATAGATTTAATCTATGATATTAGTTCCTGACAAAAACCTGTATTTGCTTATGTCAAGTCTGACGTAAAATAAATAACCTCTAAGCAAAAGTAACGAATCTAATCAATTAAATTAGCGTAGTGACTATTTGAAATAAAATAGTGCAAAAGAGTACTGTTTATAAATTTTAAATAGTGATCATTTAATTTCTAGGTACCGTTTTTATAACTAAGGTGCTTTACCAAAATAAAAACACTTAAAAATATTACCTAATATTTTAAAATTTACCCAATTTGTCCGTTTTATACCTAAGGGGCATTACTAAATTTAAAAAAAATTTCCCCAAAATATTACCTAATATTTTGAAAAACAACATTCCAAAGCGATTAAGATGGCCATGTGGGGCTTGTAAACGAACAAAGACCCCTTATTCTTAGTCTTATGGCCCAACGCAGTGGTTGTGTGTTTCATTAAATTTTCATTAATTTGGTTTATGTAAGTTATAATGCTAATTAGTTAAGTGACAAAAATAGACAAATTTTCATAATCCAAAAGAAGTTTTGCACTTATGTATTATATTTTCATTCATACTGGTTGAATTTCACTGCGACAATCTCAACTTTCCTATTTATAAATTGTTGTATTCTATACAAAACCTTATAATCGCTATAGCGGTTTTAAACAATTTATAGCAAAAGTAAACGATATTTTGTTTAGTAATGTATATGACCATTGTACATTTTGTAAAATGGCGCTTAAATTAAGCGGTTTAATATTATATTTTTTTTTTACAGAACCTAAACAATACCATGGACGAGAACGAGGTATATTTATTCGACGACTTTGTCACCGAAGATAGTATTTACGTTATAGACACTAAGGTTGTAGAAAAGGAAAACGATTGCAGGTATGTGCATCTGATTTTTTTCTCAGGGAAGACACGCTTTTAATTCGTTTACCAATCAACATTTTATTAAAGACAAAAAGACAAATATTTTATGTTATTAAAAAGATTGTCATTTCATCAACAATAAAAAAAATGGGATTATGTTTACACCAAACCTTACTTTCCGGAAAATTTTAAAACACTCTATATCACCAAAATACATCAATTTAAAGTATAAACTTATACTCTCAAAATGGTCCAAATTGATAAATAAGTTTTTTAAAAAATCGTTTGAAAAGTGGGATAAATAGTCTTATTTTGAATCTATGGTATTTTTCTGTAAATGTATTTTTGGGCTACATAATGGTCATACAGTAAAAATTAATTCGTTTAGGTGATATTTTTTTAATCAGATTAAATTATTTAATACTAAATAAAAATTGTTTTAGCCGTGAAACCTCAGATACACATGTATTCATTGATAGTGTTAAATTGAGTAATTCTTCTGAAGGATCCAGAAATTCCGGACAATCCCAAGTCAATAAAGAAATTAAAGAAGAAATAGAGCATTGCCTGGATGATTTACCTGTTGAAAGCGAGTAAGTATTATTTTTAGTTCGCGCAATGATTAACTAAAACCTGCATTTTAAAAATAAAAATTATGTTTATGAATTTTTTAAATTTAATTTAAAGCATTTAAAAATCCGACAACAATACGTAAATTTAATACAAAAATATTTTTATAATCTATATGCTATTTTTCGGCAGATAAATCCTAACTTTGCCACAAAGATATTAAAACTTAACATTAAGGTAATACACAATTATATGGAGAAAGTATATTTAATCTGTTGTCTATGTATATATTAGGGTGATTCATTTCCGCAAAGTTTTTGTTTTTTATCGGTGCTCAAGCAAAATATTAATCTGCATATAGAAAAAAACATTCTCACCAAGTTTTACGTACTTACTATTTAAATTTAAAGTTTTACCGTTTAAAATGCATGTAAAAAATATATATATTTTTTCAAATTTCTAATGCTTACCCACCTTTGACAATATTGCAAATCGGTTTAATACACCTTATGGGGAATTTCACGCTCTTTAAAATTGCTTTTGAGTTTTTTTTTTGTAACTCGCATTGGTTCACCAGTAGGAGTCGTCAAAGGACAGTTTTTGAAAGAAATCGTTTTTTTTTATTTTTTCGAGCAAATCGCCAAAAGTAGTGAGAAAAAAGGGCTGATTCATAAAAAAAAAGTTATCCAACCAACATTTAATAAATTTACTGCCATTTTTATAAATGAAACGTAAGAAATTGATAAATACCAACCCATAATGTTATTTAGATTGATTTTTTCAATTTATTATCATTATATTTCCCTACACTAAGAACTTTTTTTAAATTATTATGATTTCTCACTCATAATGAATATGAAAAACACATAAATTCATAAAAAAAACAACAAAACTTTAATCGGAATATACAGAAGGTTATGTTATTATGTAACATATTTCAAATTTCGCTTCAAAAAATTAAATAATCTTCATTTATATTTTTTTGCTAGGTATATGACAGAAATGTTGAAAAATTGCAAAATCCACGTTACAATTTTCTTATTGTTTTTTTATGAATTTATCTGTTGTTTTCATATTCATTATACTTAAGTGAGAAATCAATAATTTTAAAAAACTTCTTAGTGTAGGGAAATATAATGATAATAAATAGAAAAAATCAATCCAAATAACATTATGAGTTGGTAATTATCAATTTCTTACGTTTTCAGTTATAAAAATGGCTGTAAATTCATTAAATATTGGTTGGATAACTTTTTTTATGAGTCAGCCATTTTTTCTCCCTACTTTTGGCGTTTTGTTAGAAAAAATTAAAAAAAAAAACAATATTTTTCAAAAACTGTACTTTGACGACTCCTACGGATGAACCAATGCGAGTTACACAAAAAAACTTTAAAGCAATTTTGAAGAGCGTGAAATTCCCCACAAGGTCCATCAAACCGATTTGTAAAATTGTAAAAGGTGGGTAAGCATTAGAAATTTAAAAAAAAAATATATTTTTTACATGCATTTTAAACGTTAAAACTTTAAATTTAAATAGTAAGTACTTAAAATTGATATTAAGAGCTCAAACTTGTTGAGAATTTTTTTTCTATATGCAGATTAATATTTTGCTTGAGCACCGAAAAAAACAAAAACTTTGCGGAAATGAATCACCCTAGTATATATATATATATATGTTCATTTGTGTTCATGCTTTACTCATACTCATACTCAATTACTCATACTTACTATATTACTAAGCCATCAAAAACCTCCATTATTATACGTCGTATATTTTGAGTTTAGTTTTTCATATAATTAATTTTCCTATTATAGAGGAAGTGAGGGTATTTTGGAATAGTAGTTTAAAAAAAAATGGCAAAAAATTTAAATTTAAATTATTTCGATTAAAATAAATAACATGTCCAAGATCTACATTTGTACTATGCCATACGAAAATTTTAAACTAAACTGCGCACCACTCAATGTGTCGCGACCAAAAAGTTCGTTCTTTTTCAAAACGACATAACTTTTTCGTTTCTTGGACGATTTTATTTTGGTCTGTGATGTCTCTTAGCCCCATCCTGTAGCAATTCATAATATATATGAGAAGCTTAAGGTTCTTCAAGTAAATTTCCTACAGGGTGATATGTTAAACTGTGAAAAATTTCAATAACTTCATCCAAGCCCCGTTTGTAACAAAATAATTTTTTTCTCGTTTTTACTTTGAAATAATGAAGTATTATGTCTTGCCTTGAAAAAATTTTCAAACTTTTGGAATTGGAATCTTAGCAACGAAAATATGATTTTTTTTTACAAAAGGGTACATTTAAGGTTTTTTTGTAGGCTATTTAACAGCCGAGAATTGTTTTTGAATTTTGATTCTTAGTGATTTTGGTTTTATCTGAAACTTAAATTTGACAACTGAATCACAATCAGGAGGTCAAAATTATAAAGAAAACATGTCACGAACGTAAGTATCGGTTCAGGATTAGTTTTCGCAAATTTTCACCAAAATGTCATTTTGAAAAAGTGGTCTTTGCTTAGGCCCCTCTGAAAATAATGGAAGTTTGTTGCTTGTCGCTTTTTCAGAATTATTTAAGGAACAATCTTTCACCACCTAATCTCCTTGTTCTTAAAAAGACTGAGTGTATTGCCTACCAAAAAGCCTTAAATGTACTCTTTTGAAAAAAAAATCAAATTTTCTTTGCTAAGATTCCAATACAAAAAATTTGGAAACCTTTTCAAGGTAAGACATAATACTTCAATATATCAAAGTAAAAACGAGAAAAAAAATATTTTTTTACAAACGGGGCTTGGATGAAGTTATTGAAATTTTTGAGCGTTTTACATATCACCTTGTACGAAATTTACTTGAAGAACCGTGAGCTTCATATCTATAGCATGAATTGCCAGAGGATAGGGCTAGCAGACATCACAGACCAAAATAAAATCGTTCAAGAAACAAAAAAGTTATATCGTTTTGAAAAAGGACGAACTTTTTGGTCGCGACACATTGAGTGGTGCGCAGTTTATTTAAAATACTATAAAAGGATTTTTTCACTAATGAAAAAAAAAGTGTAAAAAATCTCTGTTTACGTAACATGAAGTTAATTTGGAATACCACCAATTTGGAATATTTCAAAGTAGCAGCAAATTTTTTATATTAAAAAGGTTAATAAAACATTTTAAAAAGGTAACCAAATATTAATTAAAAGAGAAAATTGGATTGATTATCAAATATTACAAAAAATGAATATAATTTGGAATATTTCAAATTTGCATTATTTATAGTATTCCAAATTAGCAATATAAAGACCTACGCCATAATATGTAAAAAAAAGTAAATGCTTTAACATATCGAAAAAGTACAATTAACAACTAAAAATATAACCCTTTACTTACCTGAGGATACAATTTAAGTTAATTTAAAGATAAAAATCGAAGCTATAATTGCCGATTTAATTACCACTAAAAAAGTTTTAGTTACCCCACAATTAATTTTTCACATGTGTTGGCCCTCTACCATAAATCAAAATATCTACAAAATCACATGTCCACAAAATACAGGCTATTCTAGTAGTTTATTTCATATTTAACGAGATGGCGCTAAGCATAGCTTCAATATTTAAGTATTCCAAATTACCAACAGTATTCCGAATTACCCCCACTTCCTCTACGTTATACGTAATGGTCGATTTTAAATGTTATCCGATTCCAAAGAGACAAAATATTTAATACTTTTCATTCATAATTTTAGATCTAAAATCAACGTTAGTGCTGAAGAAAGTGACAATTCTGATGTTGGAGATGAAAGTGAAGATTTCTATTGCAATATTAAGGAAGAAGGAAGGGACGGTGACTTTTTTGAAGAAGATGATCAAAATTTGTCAGACAATGAAGATAAAGATGAGGATGAAGCCATGTTTGAGACGAAAATCGAGGTGGAATATCATGGGGTTCAATGTAGTGATATGAGTGGCAAGGAAAAGTTATTTAAATGTGACTTTTGTCTTAAGAAATTTCAAAGAAAGGGGAGTTTATTAAATCATAAAAAAAATGTCCACTTAAAAGACGAATTTAAATGCAATAAATGTGATTTTACAACTTTAAACGAAGGGAGTTTAAAAAAACATTTAAAAATTCACGATAAAAAAAAAAGTTTTAAATGCAATTTCTGTCCACACGTCACTGCCAAATTAGAGACTTTAAATGGGCACATTCTAAGCAAACATAAAATAGAAAATGTAGGAGAAAATAAAATAAAAATAACAAGTAAAATCCATGCTTGCACTAAATGTACATATTCAACTATAAATAAAACAACTTATGAGAATCATATAAAAGTTTGTTTGAAATTGAAAAATGTCGAATGGTATAAGTGTCAAATTTGCAACTTTAGAACTATTCGAAAATGTAAATTAAAAAGGCATATTAAAACTCATACTAAAATAAAAGACTTGAAATGTTCTTTCTGTCATTTTCAATGTAACGGAAAACAAAATTTAGACAACCACATTTTAAGAAAACATTCTCATTTATTGAACGAAAACAATAAAAATATCATCACTTCCAAAATACATTCTTGCAAATATTGTACTTATAAAACAACAATAACAAATGATTTAACAAGTCATATTAAAACTCATACTAAAATAAAAGATTTGAAATGTTCTTTCTGTCATTATCAATGTAACGGGAAATCTTGTTTGGACAACCACATCTTAAGAAAACATTCGGATTTATTGAACGAAAACAATAAAAATATCATCACTTCCAAAATACATTTTTGTAAATATTGTACTTTTAAAACAATAGGGACAAGTCATTTAAATATGCATTTAAAACATCATCATTCAAATTTAATGTATTTGTAAGGTAGCTTTACACTTCGCGTATTGCGAATGCGATTGTAAAAATGGCGCGTTTTAAGCTTGAAAATTGGTTAAAAAAGTGTATCTCCAAAATCTCAGCGATTAAAATCATTTATATGAAAGAACTTGTACAGCTACCTATTGTTTCCAATATTTGTAACATATTTATTTGTATTGTATTCGTGTAATTGTTAATATAAGGTCTCTATTTGGAAACTAATTTGTTTTTTATTTAACCCTCTCCAAATGTATACAGGGCGTCTCATAAGTCGCGCACCACTTTAAAGGTGGAAGATCTACAGACCCCCAGGAATCCTAGAAAATTGTAAAAATAATCCCCAGAAATCCTAGAAAATTGTAAAAAAAATCTACCCTTATTATTTAAAAAGATATGAGAACGTAAACATTAAGTTTTTAAATTTTAAAACAATAATAACCTAGATTACAATGTTTTTAGTCTTTATAGATTGGTTAGAAATTAAAGTTTCATTTTATACAAAAAATGCATTCTAGGATTTTAACTTTAACGCATGCGTTTGGCAACAGGATGTGCGCATTAATTAATTACTTAATTGATTGTTATCTCTTAACATCACACCATAAACAATGATTGACAGTTATGGTTAAATTTCAAAATTATATTCTGTCATAGCATTTCTGTTAAATATTGATATGTATTTATTTAGTGAGTTGTACTCTCTAAGTATTGTGATCTGTGTGTTGTGTTTGAAGAAGGCTTAAAAAATGTCAATCATTCACAGAAAAAACTCTAGCATAGCATAAAAGGGTGAGCCATTAAACCAATGGGATCTTGTAATCCGTATTCCTGAATTACAGTTCCTATAATACCAATAGGTAGTTAGCACTTGGTTTATAATAGTTTACTGTTGAGTCAAGCCACGTCAAGTGGGACCAGAAAATTTCACGAAATCACCGATTTTGAAAATAATCACATTATTGTGTAGTAGGCATGACTTATATGTCACAATAAAAAAAATGATTTTAAATTCGTTTTTTTGGTAATGTTATTAAGGTTGACAATTTTGTCAAACTTTAGAGCACGGTAAAATTGAAAAAAATAGAATCTCTGGGACCACTGCGTATAATTGAATTAAATTTTACACACTATTGTATAAATGTTTAGACTATAGAATGATCATTTAATAAAGGTAAATTTGTTTAAATAAAAGCATAAATTTATTATAAACAATTGAAATTTTGTATGTGTTCTTCACGCTGAAAAAAAATTAATCTTGTGTCATAATATGCGGCAAACGTTCCTGTTTAATAAAATGTACTCAAAAATTTGCCTTCATATGTCATTCCGGAGATATTAATTTTTTTGTCCCGCTGTGCGCTTGATCAGTACGCGGCCGGCTTCGCTGCTAGCTCGTCAGCACACGGTTTGCCTGAACGAGGTTTAGTAAGTCACATAAAAGTGCCGCTAAAACGGATTGCAATTTCTTGTTGGTGACTTAAAAATGATATTTACCAAAATCCTAGCTGCTCCTCTTTTCGAAATTTTTTTTGAAAAATCTTTTTATGCATTATGCTTTTTACTATTTAAAAAGTGATTTTTGTCTAACCCTGTATAAATCTAATGATGTGCTCAGTATAAAAATAGTTTCTCTCGTTTACAATATCAGTGTACAAATGGGTACTCTGGCTAGACTTAAACAAATAATTAAAAAAAAAAATAATTTTATACAAAATTCAAAAAAAGCAGTTAGAATTTTGGTAAATATCTTTTTTCTTCGCTTTCTTAGCTTCATTATGTTTTGTCTAACTTATACACCAATTTTTCGTTCAAAATTGAAAACTACTAAAAAGCCTAAATTAAACAACATTTTAAATATTCTCCAAGCGTTATTTTATTAAATATCTATTTTTCTTGTAAAAGAT
This sequence comes from Brassicogethes aeneus, assembly GCA_921294245.1. Taxonomy (NCBI): domain Eukaryota; kingdom Metazoa; phylum Arthropoda; class Insecta; order Coleoptera; family Nitidulidae; genus Brassicogethes; species Brassicogethes aeneus. The sequence continues at coordinate 5,193,988 of OV121142.1, read as the reverse complement.
TAATAATAATGCCATTTTGTAACCAGATAGATCTAAAAAAATTGGGGATAAATATTTTTCGCTTGTTATTCTAAAACCATGAATTTACGCTTTTGCTTTATTAAAAATAAGTGATTTTTGGCTAACCCTGTATATATTAAATGATGTGAACAGTATTAAAAAGTAAGTCTCCTAAATATTATACTCCAATTTTATAAAAATGCCATGTACTCTCCTGTCAAAGGTAGACTTTGAGATAAAAAAAATCATGAATTTTCGAAAAATTTCGAAAAGAGGAGCAGCTAGGACTTTTGTAAATATCATTTTTAAGTCACCAAAGGGTCCCGAACAAGAAACTACAATCAGTTTTTGGAGGCATTTTTATGTGACTTAAACTTCGTTCAGGCACACCGTTAAAACGGACGAGCTAGCAACGAAGCGCGCCGCGTACTGATCAAGCGCACAGCGGGACAAAAAAATAAATATCTCCGGAATGACAAATGAAAGACAAATTTTTGAGTATATCTTATTAAACGGAAACGTTTGCCGCATATTATGACACAAGATTAATTTTTTTTCAGCGTGAAGAACACATGCAAAATTTCAATTGTTTATAATAAATGTATGCAAAATTCTTTTATTTAAACAAATTTACCTTTATTAAATGATCATTCTATAGTCTAAACATTGCTACAATAGTGTGTAAAATTTAATTCAATTATACAGAGTGGTCCCAGAGATTCTATTTTTTCAAATTTACCGTGCTTTAAAGTTTTACAAAATTATTAATTTTAATAAAATTAATAAAAAACCGAATTTCAAAACAATTTTTTTACTGTGACATATGCGTAATGCCTACTAAACAATAATGTGATTATTTTTTAAATCGGTGATTTCGTGAAATTTTCTGGTCCCACTTGACGTGGCTTGACTCTGTTTTTAAATGAACAACAAAAGTTATCGCTCCTAAATCTATTGATATTCATATTGATATTTATATTGATATTTATTTGTTAGAATGTTATTGCATTAAATACTAATTTGATTTATTTAATAACGTTACTATTGTATGTATACATTTAACGCAACAAATTCTTTGACATTTAGGCAAAATATTTCCCTATTTTGTTTTAATAGTAATTAATTGAGCAAATAACAATTTAGATTGCTTCAATTTTAATGCATTCAATGACAGCGCTGTTCTTGGTACTATGTTAGATTTTTTTATGTGTTATTGTTAAAAGTTTGTTTAGTTTTTCTTCATAGATTTAATCTATGGTTATATTAGTTCCTGACAAAAATACTCCCTGTATTTGCTTCTGTCAAGTGTGACGTAAAATAATTAACTTCTAAAAATAACGTCCATAAATTTTAAATAGTGATCATTTAATTTGTAGGTACCGTTTTTATAACTAAGGTGCTTTACCAAAATAAAAACACTTAAAAATATTACCTAATATTTTAAAATCTACCCACCTTGTCCGTTTTATACCTAAGGGGCATTACTAAATTAAACAAAAAATCTCCAAAATATTACCCAATATTTTGAAAAACAACATTCCAAAGCGATTAAGATGGCCATGTGGGGCTTGTAAACGAACAAAGACCCCTTATTCTTAGTCTTATGGTCCAACGCAGTGGTTGTGTGTTTCATTAAATTTTCATTAATTCGGTTTATGTAAGTTATAATGTTAATTAGTTGAGTGATAAAAATAGACAAATTTTCATAATCCAAAAGAAATTTTGCACTTAGGTATTATATTTTCATTCATACTGCATGGTTCAATTTCACTGGGACAATCTCAACTTTTCTAAATTGTTGTATTCTATACTAAACCTTATAATCGCTATAGCGGTTTTAAACAATTCATAGCAAAAGTAAACGATATTTTGTTTAGTAATGTATATGACCATTGTACATTTTGTAAAATGGCGCTTAAATTAAGCGGCTTATTATTATATTTTTTTTACAGAACCTAAACAATACCATGGACGAGAAGGAGGTATATTTATTCGACGACTTTGTCACCGAAGATAGTATTTACGTTATAGACACTAAGGTTGTAGAAAAGGAAAACGATTGCAGGTATGTGCATCTGATTTTTTTCTCAGGGAAGACACGCTTTTAATTCGTTTACCAATCAACATTTTATTAAAGACAAAAAGCCAAATATATTATGTTATTAAAAAGATTGTCATTTCATCAATAATAAAAAAAAATGGGATTATGTTTACACCAAACCTTACTTTCTGGAAAATTTGAAAAACACCATATCACCAAAATACATCAATTTAAAGTATAAACTTATACTATAAAAATGGTCCAAATTTTTTAAAGTCGTTTGAAAAGTGGGTTAAATAGTCTTTATTTGAATCTATGGTATTTTTCTGTAAATGTATTTTTCGACTAAATAATGGTCATATAGTAAAAATTAATTCGTTTAGGAGATATTTTTTTAAAAAGATTAAATTATTTAATACTAAATAAAAATTGTTTTAGCTGTGAAACCTTAGATACATATGTATACATTGATAGTGTTAAATTGAGTAATTCTTCTGAAGGATCCAGAAATTCCGGACAATCCCAAATCAATAAAGAAATTAAAGAAGAAATAGAGCATTGCCTGGATGATTTACCTGTTGAAAGCGAGTAAGTATTATTTTTAGTTCGCGCAATGATTAACTAAAACCTGCATTTTAAAAATAAAAATTATGTTTTTGAATTTTTTAAATTTAATTTAAATCATTTAAAACTTCGAAAACAATAGGTAAATTTAAAACAAAAATATTTGCTATTTTTCGGCAGATAAATCCTAACATTGCCACAAATATATTATAACTTAACATTATAATGTTAAGTTTTAATATCTTTGTGGCAAAGTTAGGATTTATCTGCCGAAAAATAGCATATAGATTATAAAAATATTTTTGTTTTTAATTTACCTATATATAGGGTAATACACAATTTTATGGAGAAAGTATATTTAATCTGTGGTCTATAGACATATATATATATATGTTCATTTGTGTTCATGCTTTACTCATACTCAATTACACATACTTACTATATTACTAAGCCATCAAAAATCTCCATTATTATACGTCGTATATTTTGAGTTTAGTGTTTCATTTAATTAATTTTCCCATTATACGTTATACGTAATGGGCGATTTTAAATGTTATCCGATTCCAAAGAGACAAAATATTTAAAACCTTGACTTTTTGTACCACCCTAATACCCATTCATAATTTTAGATCTAAAATCAACGATAGTGCTAAAGAAAGTGACAATTCTGATGTTGGAGATGAAAGTGAAGATTTCTATTGCAATATTAAGGAAGAAGGAAGGGACGGTGACTTTTCTGAAGAAGATAAAAAATTGTCAGACAATGAAGATAAAGATGAGGATGAAGCCATGTTTGAGACAAAAATCGAGGTGGAATATCATGGGGTTCAATGTATTGATATAGGTGGCAAGGAAAAGTTATTTAAATGTGACTTTTGTCTTAAGAAATTTCAAAGAAAGGGGAGTTTATTAAATCATAAAAAGAATGTCCACTTAAAAGACGAATTTAAATGCAATAAATGTGATTTTACAACTTTAAACGAAGGTAGTTTAAAAAAACATTTAAAAATTCACTATAAAAAAAAATATATTAAATGTCATTTCTGTCCACACATGGCTGCCCAATTACAGACTTTAAATGCGCACATTCTAAGCAAACATAAAATAGAAAATGAAGAAGAAAATAAAATGAAAATATCAAGTAAAATCCATGAATGCACTAAATGTTCCTATATAACTGTTAAAAAAACACAATATGATAATCATATTAAAGTTTGTTTAAAATTGAAAAATGTCGAATGGTATAAGTGTCAAATTTGCCCTTTTAGAGCTATTCAAAAAAGTACTTTAACAAGGCATATTAAAACTCATACTCAAAAAAAAGACTTGAAATGTTCTTTCTGTCATTTTCAATGTAACGGAAAACGAAATTTAGACAACCACATTTTAAGAAAACATTTTCATTTGTTGAACGAAAACAATAAAAATATCATCACTTCCAAAATATATTCTTGCAAATATTGTACTTATAAAACAACAATGCCAAATATTTTAACAAGGCATATTAAAACTCATACTAAAATAAAACACTTGAAATGTTCTTTCTGTCATTATCAATGTAACGGAAAAAAAAATTTAGACAACCACATTTTAAGAAAACATTCTCATTTGTTGAACGAAAACAATAAAAATATCATCACTTCCAAAATATATTCTTGCAAATATTGTACTTATAAAACAACAATGACAAATAGTTTTAAAAATCATTTAAGAATTAACCATTAACAAAAGCATACATTATATTTAGGATTTAAAAATGTATTTGTAAGGTGGCTTTACACTTTGCGTATTGCGATTGCGATTGTAAAAGTGGCGCGTTGTAATATGAGGCGCCGTTTTCGTCAAAATAGAAGTGCAGAAAATAAATATAATATATCTCACAAAATATAGAATTTAACGGAAAATGCATAAAGAACACAAAATAGGTATATAAAATATAACAAAACAAATAAAATCCAACAAAACATATAATATACCTACCTATAGGTTATATATAATAAAACAAATAAAATCCAACAAAATATAGAAAATCAAACAAAACATTGAAAAACCAACAAAATATTAAAACTCGGGTTCTTCACTTGACCGTTTGAGGGCGCTCGACGCACAAGAATTAAAAACTAAAAGGATGTAAAGAAAACCTTAAAAACTTACCGCATTGGCGAAAAATCTTCCACTATTAGTTTTCTTGTTTGTTTTGTTATATTTTATATACCTATTTTGTGTTTTCTATACATTTTCAGTTAAATTCTATATTTTCTATTTGACGCACACAGCGCCTCATATTCTATGCTTAAAAACGTGTTGAAAAAGTGTTTAAATGAAAAAAGTGTGTCTATAAAATATCAGCGATTAATATCAGTTACATGAAAGAACTTGTAAAGCTACCTATAATGTTTTTGTGTTGTGTGCGTGTATTTGTTAATAAATATTTCTTTATTTAGAAACTAATTTGTTTTTTATTTAACCCTCTCCGAATGTATACAGGGCGTCTCAGAAGTCGCGCATCACCTTAAAGGTGGAAGACCTACACTGAAAGAAATATATGTTTGTTTTAGCAATGTATGTGGTTCCTATATGGACTACCACATACATTGCTAAAACAAACATATATTATATTTAGTTTTAACATAATATAAAAAATATATAAATAAATATAAAAATGGTTAAGGTAAATATATTTTATGTTTCATATATGGACTACCACATACATTGCTAAAACAAACATATATTTCTTTCAGTGTACAGACCCCCAGGAATCCTAGAAAATTGTAAAAAAATCTACCGTTATTATTTAAAAAGATATGAGATCGTAAACATTATGTTTTTAAATTTAAAAACAATAATAATTTAGACTACAATGTTTAGTCTATATAGATTAGTTAGGAATTATTGTTTCATTTTATACAAAAAATGCATTCTAGGATTTTAACTTTAACGCATGCGTTTGGCAACAGGATGTGCACAACAATTAATTAGTTAATTGATTGTTATCTGTTGACCATACACCATAGACAATGATTGACAGTTATGATTAAAATTGAAAATTATATTCTGTCATAGCATTTCTGTTAAATATTGTTATCATATCATATCAATGATATGTATTTATTTAGTGAGTTGTACTCTCTGAGTATTGTGATCTGTGTGTTATGTTTGAAGAAGGCTTAAAAAATGTCAATCATTATTGTTAATATTTGTTTAGTTTTTCTTCATAGATTTAATCTATGGTTATATTAGTTCCTGACAAAAACTCATTGTATTTGCTTCTGTCAAGTATGACGTAAAATAAATAACTTCTAAGCAAAAATAACGAATCTGATCAATTAAATTAGCGTACTGACTAATTTAAATAAAATAGTGCAAAAGTGTACTGTCCATAAATTTTAAATAGTGATCATTAAATTTGTAGTAACCGTTTTTATTAACTAAGGTGCTTTAGCAAAATAAAAACACTTAAAAATATTACCTAATATTTTAAAATTTACCCACCTTGTCCGTTTTATACCTAAGGGGCATTACTAAATTTAAAAAAGATCCCTAAAATATTACCTAATATTTTGAAAAACCAAAGCGATTAAGATGGCCATGTGGGACTTGTAAACAAGCAAAGACCCCTTATTCTTAGGCTTATGGTCCAACGCAGTGGTTGTGTGTTTCAATAAATTTTGTTTACTTATTTAATTGCGATATAAAGTGCAGTTAGTTATATCTTGTAAAAGTGTGTTAACAAAAAGGATTTATTCGGTTTAGGTAAGTTATAATGTTAATTAGTTGAGCAACAAAAATAGACAAATTTTCATAATCCAAAAGAAATTTTGTACTTATGTATTATATTTTCATTCATACTGGATGGTTGAATTTCACTGGGACAATCCCAAATTTCTTAAATTGTTGTATTCTATAGTTAAACCTTAAACAGTTAATTAAAATTCGGAAAATAAAAAAATGCGATATAATAATATTCATATTAAACCTTGCCACAAAGACGATACATTTCCCATTTAAATAACATGGGGTTTCGGCACATTTTTTTAATTTTTTTTCTCCCGAGCAAATTAATATTCAGCAATTATTGCTTATTATAAGAGTCACATCTTTTTATAGGAATGATGATTTTTCGATAAATTTACTGGTTTAAAAGTTATTTAAGGTTAAAGTTGAACTTATTATTATATTTATAAAAATGAATTGTTAATTTTTGAAAATATGTGATTTTATTGTATTATTAAAAAAGTAAAAATTATTGAAGATATAAGTGAAAAAGCGACAAGAGATTCCGATAAATTAAAAAATGTTTATTACATTAAAAGAAATTGGCACTATATATAGTTTAAAACTAGTAGTTTTACTCAATTTTAGTACGATTACTTTTTTTACATAATTTTTTTATTTCTGTTATTTTACAAAATAACGTAGCGTAACTACAAATTTAATTTTTCGTAAAAATAATTGTTAAAAGAATGTCTACGTTATTAGGTACAGCTGATAAGAAAAATTATTCATTGTATAATATTTGATAAAATCGTATAAAATTTTGTAGAATTTCACAGAAATAAAAAGATTATGTAAAAAAAGTAATCGTACTAAAATTGAGTAAAACCAGTACCACATTCGTTTAATGTAATATTTTATTAAATTTTTTGAAATCCCTTGTTAATAATTTTTACTTATCTCTTTTCAATAAATTTTACTTTTTCAATAATACAATAAAATCATATATTTTTAAAAATAAACAATTCATTTTCATAAAAATAATGATAATTTTGCAGTCAAAGTAAAAAAATCGAAAAAATTATTATAAGTTTAACTTTAATCTTAAATAACTTTTAAACCAGTGAATTTATAAAAAAAATCGTAAGAAATCTTTTTTGTTTCCTATAAAAATTTGTGTCTCTATTAACGAGAACGAGAAAAAAAATTAAATGCAAAATGTGCCAAAACCCCGTATTTAAATTGGGAAATGTATCGTGTTTGTGGCAAGGTTTAATATGAATATTAAGAGCTTATATGAGTCTGATAATTTGAGGTAATAAACTAAAAATTTAGGGGGTGCTGCGAAAAAAAAACAGGTTGGTAAATAACGGACAACCTATTGTACATTTTGTAAAATGGCGCATAAATTAAGCGACTTAATATTATACTTCTTTTTACAGAACCTAAATAATCCCATGGACGAGAACGAGGTATATTTATTCGATGACTTTGTCACGGAAGATAGTATTTACGTTATAGACACTAAGGATGTAGAAAAGGAAAACGATTGTCGGGCTGAGTAAGTATTTTATATTTATAATGCATACACAAAATATATGTAAATATTTGTTTATCGAACAAAAATGTTTGGGGGTTTGGTCCCCCTACATTTTTACTCAATTTTGGCCAAATTTCATAATCGAGGTTTTAAGTCAAAGAGTCGGTCAAGTGGTTTTAATAATTTTTTCTATTAAACGTTATAAGTTATGGGCGACCTTTAAATGTTATTTGATTTCAAAGAGACAACATATTTAAAACTTTTATTTTTTGTACCCCCCTAATACCCATTCATAATTTTAGATCTAAAATCAACGATAGTGCTGAAGAAAGTGACAATTCTGATGTTGGAGATGAAAGTGAAGATTTCTATTGCAATATTAAGGAAGAAGGAAGGGACGGTGACTTTTCTGAAGAAGATGATCAAAATTCGGCACACAATGAAGATGAAGATGAGGATAAAGCCATGTTTGAGACGAAAATCGAGGTGGAATATCATGGGGTTCAATGTAGTGATATGAGCGGCAAGGAAAAGTTATTTAAATGTGACTTTTGTCTTAAGAGATTTCAAACAAAGTGGATTTTATTAGATCATAAAAAGAATTTTCATTTAAAAGAAAAATTTAAATGCAATAAATGTGATTTTACTACTTTAAACAAAGGTAGTTTAAGAAACCATTTAAAAATTCACGATAAAAAAAATTATTTTAAATGTCATTTCTGTCCACACATGACTGCCAAATTACAGTCTTTAAATGCGCACATTCTAAGCAAACATAAAATAGAAAATGTAGGAGAAAATAAAATAAAAATGTCAAGTAAAATCCATGAGTGCGCTAAATGTACATATTCAACTGTAAATAAAACAAATTATACGAATCATATTAAAGTTTGTTTGAAATTGAAAAATGTCGAATGGTATAAGTGTCAAATTTGCAACTTTAGAACTACTCGAAAAGGTACATTAACAAGGCATATTAAAACTCATACTAAAATAAAACACTTGAAATGTTCTTTCTGTCATTATCAATGTAACAGAAAAGCTTCTTTGGACAACCATATTTTAAGAAAACATTCTCATTTATTGAACAAAAGCAATAAAAATATCATTACTTCCAAAATATATTCTTGCCAAATTTGTACTTATAAATCAACAATGAAAAATAATTTTAAAAATCATTTAAAAAATAACCATTAACAAAAGCATACATTATATTTAGGACTTAAAAATGTATTTGTAAGGTAGCTTTACACTTCGCGTATTGCGATTGTAAAAGTGGCGCGTTGTAATATGAGGCGCCGTATGCGTCAAAATAGAAGTGTAGAAAATAAATATAATATCTATCTCTCACAACATATAGAATTTAACGGAAAATGTATAAAAAACACAAAATAGGTATATAAAATATAACAAAACATAAAATACACCTGTAACAAAAAAAAATCAAACAAAACCTATATATTAGGGTGTTTCAAAAAAATCGACTTTTTCTTTTTCTTCAAATGGTCAGCAAATTCTTTCAGAGGATGTCAAAACAAAGACCTCGTTAAAATTTGAGCTTTTAATTTGAAGATTTAGAGGTCGCGGATCGCAATTTTCTATTTCCCATTTAAATAACATAGGAAATTTTTTTTTTAAACTTTGGAATTTTATACGTCTATATCGAATCAACTTATGGCAAGGAACATCTTGGATTTTTATAGTAAATTTAAAGCTCTATAAAAAATGTCTCTTATAATTTTTCTATAAATTGATTTCTTCCAGAGTTATTCGAGGCCAAAGTTTGATTTCCATCGAATTTTCTCGTTTTTTCAACTTTTAGCATCATGTAGAAAAAAAATCACATATTTATATCTGAAACATAGGAAGTGTTGTAAAAAAAACAAAAAAAACAAAAAAAGTCACTTTTTTCCAAAGCCTACAAAGTTTTAATGAAAATATGAGATTTGTATAATATGCAAAGTAATTTATTTATAAATGCATTTTTCTCGAAAATGGTGCATCTGAGCAATTCAAATCAAGAGTACCTATTTTTCGTAAAAAACTATAAATTCTCATAATTTCATAAAAAAAATTAAATTATTAACCCAGAAAAAAGTTGGGGCTATTTTTGTAACTTTGCCCCCTCCAAATGTTACGCCTATGATTAAATTTTAACAGTTTTGATGATAGATCTAGATTCAGCATGTCAAAATTACCAAAGTACCTACCGTAAATTCATTTGTTCATGTTCAACCCTCTAGGAATAGTTTTAAAAAAATTATCCTCTTAGGCTCCTATTCAGGGGCCCGTAGCACCTTTAGGGAGCATTTTTTGATACATGTTTATTAAACAAAAAAAGTGTTATTTTTATACGAATAATGGACTGTTTAAGTTTGCCCCCCCCCGACACCCGTATAATGATAATTGAACCATAAATGTTAAAAAAACGCGAAAATTCGATGGAAATAAAACTTTGGCCTCGAATAACTCTGGAAGGAATCAATTTATAGAAAAATGATAAGAGACCTTTTTTGTAGAGCGTTAAATTTACTATAAAAATCTAAGATGATCCTTGACATAAGTTGATTTGATTTAGACGTATAAAATTTCAAAGTAAAAAAAAAAAAATTCCCATGTTATTTAAATGGGAAATAGAAAATTGCGATCCGCGACCTCTAAATCTTCAAATTAAAAGCTCAAATTTTGACGAGGTCTTTGTGTTGACATCCTCTGAAAGAATTTGCCGACCATTTAAAGAAAAAGAAAAAGTCGATTTTTTTGAAACACCCTACTATATATACCATATAATAGAACAAATAAAATCCAACAAAATATAGAAAATCAAACAAAAAATTGAAAAACCAACAAAATATTAAAACTCGGGTTCCTCACTTGACCGTTTGAGGGCGCTCGACGCACAAGAATTAAAAACTAAAAGGATGTAAAGAAAACCTTAAAAACTTACCGCATTGGCGAAAAATCTTACACTATTAGTTTTCTTGTTTGTTAACAAACAAGAAAATTTTGTTATATTTTATATACCTACCTATAGGTATAAATATATTTTGTGTTTTCCATGCATTTTCCGTTAAATTCTATATTTTCTATTTGACGCACACAGCGCCTCATATTCTATGCTTGAAAACGTGTTGAAGAAAGTGTTTAAATAAAAAAGTGTGTCTCCAAAATCATTTACATGAACTTGCAAAGCTACCTATTGGTTTCAATATTTGTTACATAATGTTTTTGTAAATATTTCTTTATTTAGAAACTAATTTGTTTTTTATTTAACCCTTTCCGAATGTATACAGGGTGTCTCAGAAGTCGCGCACTACCTTAAAGGTAAAAGATCCACAGACCCCCAGGAATACTAGAAAATTGTAAAAAAATCTATCGTTATTATTTTAAAAGACATGAGATCGTATATATTAAGTTTTTAAACATAAAAATAATAATAACCTAGATTATAATGTTTCTAGTCTATATATGTAGATTGGTTAGGAATCAATGTTTCATTTTATAAAAAAATGCATTTTGGGATTTTAATTTTAACGCATGCGTTTGGCAATAGGATGTGCACATCAATTAATTACTTAATTGATTGTTATCTCTTAACATCACACCATAAACAATGATTGACAGTTATGGTTAAAATTTAAAATTATATTCTGTCATAGCATTTCTGTTAAATATTGATATGTATTTATTTAGTGAGTTGTACACTCTGAGTATTGTGATCTGTGTTGTGTTTGAAGAAGACTTAAAAATGTTCATCATTATTGTTAATATTTGTTTAGTTTTTCTTCATAGATTTAATCTATGATTAGGTATATTAGTTCCTGACAAAAACTCATTGTATTTGCTTCTGTCAAGTATGACGTAAAATAAATAACTTTTAAGTAAAAATAACGAATCTGATCAATTTAATTAGCGTACTGACTAATTTAAATAAAATAGTGCAAAAGTGTAGAGTCCATACATTTTAAATAGTGATCATTTAATTTGTAGGTACCGTTTTTATAACTAGGTGCTTTACCAAAATAAAAACACTATACCTAAGGGGCATTACTAAATTACTAAATTACACAAAAATCCCCAAAATATTACCTAATATTTTGAAAAACAACATTCCAAAGCGATTAAGATGACCATGTGGGGCTTGTAAACGAACAAAGGCCCCTTATTCTTAGTCTTATGGTCCAACGCAGTGGTTGTGTGATTAATTAAATTTTCATTAATTCGGTTTATGTAAGTTATAATGTTAATTAGTTGAGTGACAAAAATAGACAAATTTTCATAATTCAAAAGAAATTTTGCACTTATGTTTTATATTTTCATTCATACTGGTTGAATTTCACTGGGACAATCTCAACTTTCCTAAATTGTTGTATTCTATACTAAACCTTATAATCGCTATAGCGGTTTTAAACAATTTATAGCAAAAGTAAACGATATTTTGTTTAGTAATGTATATGACCATTGTACATTTTGTAAAATGGCCCTTAAATTAAGCGGTTTAATATTATATTTTTTTTTACAGAACCTAAACGATACCATGGACGAGAACGAGGTATATTTATTCGACGACTTTGTCACCGAAGATAGTATTTACGTTATAGACACTAAGGTTGTAGAAAAGGAAAACGATTGCAGGTATGTGCATCTGATTTTTTTCTCAGGGAAGACACGCTTTTAATTCGTTTACCAATCAACATTTTATTAAAGACAAAAAGACAAATATTTTATGTTATTAAAAAGATTGTCATTTCATCAACAATAAAAAAAAATGGGATTATGTTTACACCAAACCTTACTTTCCGGAAAATTTTAAAACACTCTATATCACCAAAATACATCAATTTAAAGTATAAACTTATACTCTCAAAATGGTCCAAATTGATAAATAAGTTTTTTAAAAAATCGTTTGAAAAGTGGGATAAATAGTCTTATTTTGAATCTATGGTATTTTTCTGTAAATGTACTTTTGGGCTACATAATGGTCATACAGTAAAAATTAATTCGTTTAGGTGATATTTTTTTAATCAGATTAAATTATTTAATACTAAATAAAAATTGTTTTAGCCGTGAAACCTCAGATACACATGTATTCATTGATAGTGTTAAATTGAGTAATTCTTCTGAAGGATCCAGAAATTCCGGACAATCCCAAGTCAATAAAGAAATTAAAGAAGGAAGGGACGGTGACTTTTCTGAAGAAGATGATAAAAATTCGGCACACAATGAAGATAAAGATGAGGATGAAGCCATGTTTGAGACGAAAATCGAGGTGGAATATCATGGGGTTCAATGTAGTGATATAGGTGGCAAGGACAAGTTATTTAAATGTGACTTTTGTCTTAAGAAATTTCAAACAAAGGGGAGTTTATTAAATCATAAAAAGAATGTCCACTTAAAAGACGAATTTAAATGCAATAAATGTGATTATATAGCTATAAACAAAAGTAATTTAAAAAAACATTTAAAAATTCACGATAAAAAAAATTGTTTTAAATGCCATTTCTGTCCACACATCACTGCCAAATTAGAGACTTTAAATGGGCACATTCTAAGCAAACATAAAATAGAAAATGTAGGGGAAAATAAAATAAAAATAACAAGTAAAATCCATGAATGCACTAAATGTTCCTATGTAACTGTTAAAAAATCACAATATGATAATCATATTAAAGTTTGTTTGAAATTAAAAAATGTCGAATGGTATAAGTGTCAAATTTGCTCCTTTAGAGCTATTCAAAAAAGTAATTTAACAAATCATATTAAAGTCATACTAAAATAAAAGACTTAAAATGTTCATTCTGTCATTATCAATGTAACAGGAAAGGTAATTTAGACAACCATATTTTAAGAAAACATTCGGATTTATTGAACAAAAACAATAAAAAAACATTTAAAAATTCACTATAAAAAAAATATATTAAATGTCATTTCTGTCCACACATGGCTGCCCAATTACAGACTTTAAATGCGCACATTCTAAGCAAACATAAAATAGAAAATGAAGAAGAAAATAAAATGAAAATATCAAGTAAAATCCATGAATGCACTAAATGTTCCTATATAACTGTTAAAAAATCACAATATGATAATCATATTAAAGTTTGTTTAAAATTGAAAAATGTCGAATGGTATAAGTGTAAAAATTTGCCCTTTTAGAGCTATTCAAAAAGGTACTTTAACAAGGCATATTAAAACTCATACTAAAATAAAAGACTTGAAATGTTCTTTCTGTAATTTTCAATGGAAAACAAAATTTAGACAACCACATTTTAAAAAAAACATTTTCATTTGTTGAACGAAAACAATAAAAATATCATCACTTCCAAAATACATTCTTGCAAACATTGTAATTTTAAATCAACAATTACAGATTCATTTAATAGGCATTTAAAAGTTCATCATTAAAATTTAGTGTATTTGTAAAGTAACTTTACTCTTCGCGTATTGCGATTGTTTTGACTTAAAAACTTGTTGAAAAATTTTAACAAATATCTTAGCGAATAATATCATTTTCAAGAAAGAACTTGTAAATCTACATACCTATTGTTCGTAATATTTGTTACATAACTCGGATGTGTTGTCTTCGTGTATAATTGTTAATAAAAATTTCTTTATTTAGAAACTAATTTGTTTTTTATTTAACCCTCTTCAAATGTATCAGAAGTCGCGCACCACCTTAAAGGTGGAAGATCTACAGACCCCCAGGAATTCTACAAAATTGTAAAAAATCTCCCTTTATTATTTAAAAAGAAATGAAATCTTACGTTAGTGTGTGTATTTTATTTAAGTGATCATGGCGAATTATTGTGTTTTTAGTTGTTAATGTAATTCAACTAATTCAAAGTTGCATTTTTATGTTTTGACTACTGCATTTTAAAATATATCCACGAATTCATGGCAACATAATATTATAATATATAATACCCGTTTTTGGTCTTTTACCGTTGAGTGAAGACTTTCTTAATCAACGCATTTAATAATTCATAATCGATTATTTGTTTTATGAATTTTATAAAATATACTGTATACTGGATTGAAATGTTTACAATTGAAATGTTTACAATTTTCAAGTAAATCATTACTAAAATATATATTTATTGTATCTAACTTATTTTTTTAGTCGGATTTCCACTGTGTACAGGGTGTCCCATGATTAAGAAATTTCACTTTTCTTTTTTGAACCTTCTTTTGGGTCTGTGGATTCCTTAGAAAGCATTTTTCGACCTATGTTTATAGGAACTTTTTTTCTTATATTTGTACGTGAAATCTGCTGTTAATATATTGCACGCTAATTATGAGACGCCCTGTATCACATTATACCATATATTGTAAGGTACACTATGTATTTTCGTAACCCGATTCTTTAAGTAAATATAATGAAATACTTGTTTTGGCATATTCGTGATCGTCTAGATTATTTACTTACTTTATAAAAATTAGGACTCTACGTTGTGTATTTAAGTACATTTATAATAACGTTATTTTGAAATTGGTCAGGTTTAATGAAACACAAGTATTTAATTTTTAAACCCCGGATTTAATTTAAGCAAAGACAAAGGGCCCGTTGAGTCAAAGCACAGGGAAAAGGGACCATAAAAACCCTGGCGACTTACATAGTTCAAATAAAAATAAAATACAAAACAAAACATAGTTATATATATCATATAACTTATATGGGTCATAATCACAAGAATACAGTATAAATAATAAGGGAATAAAATAACATAAAAAGCAGATAAATATATTTTATTTGATTTGGGTATTTTATCAATATTCCAAACATTTTATACCTCAGGTAAAGTCATTCTTAGAGATTGTCATTTTATGACGAAGATTTGTACTATTTGATTACCTTACCACGCATCTTCGAACTATTGTACGATGATACGATTTTATAAAATAATAATAATAATAATAAACGAACAGCAACTACAACTTTCATATAAAGAGAATTCGAATGCTACATAGGATAGGAACGCGGGGAATTATTGATATAATGCAGATATTACCCGTAGCTAATAACCACACTATGGAAAAATGTTAAGCAAACCATCTGTGGAAGAGATATAACGACACTGCTCTCACTTAGTGCCTTTATACCACTTACGCATTTTAAATCCTCTCACAAAATCAATGTCCAGCACAAGACAATAGTATTGTAAAACAGTGGCGGCTGGTGGATTTTAAGTATACCAATATCTCAGTTATTAGACATGGGACCCACACCAAATTTATAATAGTTTATATTGACATTAAATAAACAAGTTCGGCGCAAACAGAATTTAAATTGAAGTTTGCGAAAAAAAGTTAGTTTTTCCTGTCGCCTACCCTGCCTCCAGGCCCCCCTATTTGAGATAATTCAAATTAAAGTGGTGCAATTTATTATCCACTATAATTTATCGACAAATTTAAAATTTTATTCAAAAAATCCAAATATTACAGATTTTATTCGATTTTAAATTTTTATTATTTATTTTATTAAAATAAAAAAATATTTAAAATGGTATAAAACTGTAATATTTGGATTTTTTAAATAAAATTTTAAATTTTTCGATAAATTATAGTAGATAATAAATTGCACCACTTTAATTTGAATTATCTCAAATAGGGGGGCCTGGAGGCAGGGTAGGCGACAGGAAAAACTAACTTTTTTTCGCAAACTTCAATTTAAATTCTGTTTGCGCCGAACTTGTTTATTTAATGTCAATATAAACTATTATAAATTTGGTGTAGGTCCCATGTCTAATAACTGAGATATTGGTATACTTAAAATCCACCAGCCGCCACTGTTGTAAAAGCATACAAACACGGCCTGCATACAGAAATTAAAGGTAAGTAACATAACGACACCACCTTTCACCTAATGCCTTTATATTAACCATGCTTAGATGTTCAAGTAAAAACGCTTATCCAACAAAACACAAATAAAATCAACAATATGCAATAAAATAAAAGGGTGTAAAATATAAACAAATACAATAAATGGTAAATATAGGAGAGCGTCATTACAAAAACACATAAACATAGCCTAAAACTCAAACCACATGAAAGTGTCGCGCTGTATAAAATAAATATTATAAGAACAAAATATAGCACCCAAACAGTCTTTATCAAGTATTCAAATTAAAGCGCTTAGATAAGCAGGTTTAACCTTAAGTCTCTATCAAAATGCTAATCGGTACTATTACCTTACCATGATATTACCTAATGGTAATATCAAATTATGTGATAATAATAGCAAAAATAATAATAATAGCATTTTATAAACCTTAGCCAAGTAATACCAATATGATAATAATAATATAATTGTTACAAGCTTTAGCCTGAGTACAAATGCAAAGAGTTAAAATAAATAAATACCGAGATGATACACTGAGTTTCATAAACAGAAAATACATTTCAGTTAAATAGAAAGTTATACAAAGTTATACAAAAGGAAACAATAAAACAACGTTATTTATACAAAGGTCAGTGTAACTCAAAATAAAGACAACACAACATATTAAAATTTAAGATAAATGTAATTCAGTGTATATGATGAACGCGACAACATAAAGATTGAAAACTCAGTGTATGCGCGATCCCAAGATATTAAACCAAAATAATGAAATGTGATACAATAAAAATCATTACCAAAAATCACTTGCCATTTACACATATTAAAATGATTAGGACCCAATAAACTAGCAATGATAAACGTCATAGACCAAAATGCGAATTAAATATTATTGTTCAAAATTATAAGCAAAAATGTATTAAGAAAACCCAAAACGAGGAGTTGTTTATCATTACTAGCAAATATTACAATTTATAAAAGTGTACATGTATATATACCTAATTACAGCAGAAAATCGGTAACAATCACAATAGTTATATTAAAATATATATCACAAACTTTTTAGGATGCGAAAGGTATGAAAGTCTACACTCTTTTCCCGCTTTCTTCCCTATTTTTATATTTTAAACATCTCGGCCACTTAAGCGAGAATGTGTAACATAAACAACTCACCCTAATATTTCTAGGTACAGATACAAAGAAGTGAAATTTTAAAACTCAATCGGTTTTTAAAACATAAAATAACTTAAAACTATAATAATATTTTTAGTGGATTATTTTAAATTTTTCTTGGTTAAAATAGCGCCAAATTTGAATTTAAAAGTTTATGTACCACAGGACCCTTACAATATCTACATTGGCTTAATGGTGCTCAGTTCTTTTAAATTTTATCATCTTAAAAATGCATCAAATTATAAATACTGTAAAGGAATGTCGTACGTTAATTTTCTTTAAACTTTATTGTTGTCAACATTCGATAAAGAAATAACTTGTTATGGCCTAGGCCGATAAAAATTTTTATGAGGCAAGTAATTAGTTCGATTTTTTCTCGCTAGGGGTATTGTTTTGACAAATTAATCCTTTTCTAGGAAATTAACGTACTAAACTGGTTTAATTTATTTATAATAAGCACTAATTTGTTTGTTTTACTGTTAATGTTTATTATTTTTAATTAAATTATTGTAAAATTAAATATCAATAATAAAACAAAAAGTGAGGTTAGGACATTGCAATTTGACGTTTCTGTGGATTTCACAGTTGTTTTCTTTTTCTACGATTTAAATTATCTTTAAGTTTTAATTTGCTTTAAGATTTCAGTGAAATTAAATGTTAAACACAGCGTAAATATTCCAAACTACCTATTTTTTAAATAAAAATGCAAACAAATTGAAATTAGATACCTATTTATTAAACAATTAATTGAATTCAATGTAATAGCAAGAGGGTAAGTAAACCATTTTCTTACAAAAATCCATTTCTACTTAAATCATGTAGCTAGGTATTGTCAACCTATTACTGCTTCTAAAAGGAATAATAATTATTGTACATTTAATGTAATCTTTAGCTAATAAATAAATGACATTCTAAAAAAGTGAGGTTAGGCCGCTTTCATGTTGAATTAAATTGACCTATATAAAGTGCTTTGAAGATAAAATGTTGTATGTCATTCGGCCAAGAAGTGTCTTTTTGTGCTTCGCTCAATTGTAGGCCTCCGCTACGCGTCGGCCTTCAAACTTTGAGCTTAGCACAAAAAGCCTTACTTCTTAACCTAATGACATAAATAACTATTTTCTACTTCCAACCTTAAAACGCTCATTATCGTACATGTTTCCATGACATGGACTGAAGTTAGCTTTAAGTTAGTTGACAGTTGTCAAATGTAAAATAATAATAATCGGTAAAATAAAGTGCCCTTCTTTATGAAATAATATTAAAAGTAAAAATTATTATTAACCACTTGACGCCAATATTTGAAAAGATTATATGAACGTTTGTACTGACCTTTTGATTAGGCCGTAGTAGTACAGTTAACTAGATTTAACTGATAAAAAGTTAAAAATTTTGCGTGCAGTGCCCATAACAGATTTTCTTCACTTTTACTTTTAATTAAGGTTATTACTAAAGGTTGTCCCTATTTTCAAAGAATAAATTTTGATTTACACAGCAAAATTTGACATTTTAGCCGGTAGATTCCCAAGTTAGAAATTCTAGCGCTAATTGCAATAAATAAAACCGTCACTTTTTTACCTTTAACACTTCCCATGAAAGAATTTTAAATACTTTGTGATAATATTTTGCAATTATAGTAATAAAAAAATCAAGTTGACATATTTTCCTAACAATCATATTTTGAAGTTGTTTTAACATTTTAAAGTATCAATAATTGTTAAGTTTAATTAAAATTAATAACGGGCATTGTTGAAAATGATGAAAATTGCGTCAAAAATGTTTATTGGGATGTTTACTTTATTTTCGTATAGATATCGCTTTAAACAATTATTTAATTTAAATAATTTTTTGTATAAAATTAAGTATTTGTCGTAGAAAAATTATAGTATGCAACTCGTTTATAAACTTTTCTAGACACTTATTTAATTAAACACTCGCTTGTAAGCTCGATCGTGCCTAATTAAAATTCGTGACTAAAATGGCGTTTATCAAACATAATGTTCTATACTATATTACGTGTCATGCTTTACCCAATATTATTTTACAGCGAATTATTAATTTTTTTAAATATAATACCATTTTTATTTTACTGGCCATTTAAATTTGACTATTTGACTATAGTGAAAAAGTGTACTGTCCATAAAATTTAAATATTGATCATTTAATTTGTAGGTACCGTTTTATAACTAAGGGGCTTTACCAAAATAAAAATCCTTAAAATATTACCTGATATTTTAAAATTTACCACTCCGTTGTATAACTAGCACCTTATTCTTAGGCTTATGGTCCAACGCAGTGGTTGTGTGTTTCATTACATTTTGTTTACTTATTTAATTGCAATATAAGGTGCACTTATATATTGTAAAAGTGTGTTAACAAAAAGGATTCATTCGGTTTTGGTAAGTTATAATGTTAATTAGTTGAGTAACAAAAATAGACAAATTTTCACTAGTAATACCACTAGAGGTCAAATTATTTCCGGAAATTTTTTCGAGCTCATGAATATTTTGAAAATTATCCCGAGTCGAAGACGAGGGATAATTTTCTAAAAATATTCATGAGGGAGAAAAAATTTCCGGATTTAATTTGACCTCGTGTGGTATTCGGTAAGAAAATCTACACCAAATTGTGTTTAAATAATTAAAATTTATTTTTTGATTTAACTTGACCTCGACTTGATTATTTAGTTACCATGGCAACTAAGTCAACCCCAACCTAAAAGACTTTTAGTAAAAGTTATTTCAGTTTTGAAGCTGTCAAGCGGCACGACGTAAAAAAATGTGAAATTGTCTGCTGTAATGATCAATCATCGTGCAATGACTTATTTACCCGCATTATTAGAGGATTGTGGCTCCTACTTGAAGAAAGAAAATTTGTTTTGAATTGTTCACGAATATTTGCATCTTAACTATTCAAAACTCAAAGTGCTAAATGGAAAAAAAGGTGAATAGAATAGTGTCTAAATATTATATATATTTCATTAGACATAGACATTTAATTTATTTCAAGTCCTGCATTTTCGCCATTAAGAAGAAAGGAGGTGTCCAACGAATATAGAAAACATCTAAACTTTGTAATGGAAATGTATCAAAATTATCATGTAAACAAATAAAAACCAGATTGTCAAAAAAATATTCTGTCATTATAAACGTCAAAAAAATGTCCAGTATAATTCGCTGTTGGGTACCCACGAGGAAAAAATTTCCACTAAAATTCAACCGTTGCCATGGTGATCTATCAAAAATACACGTTTTGATTGGTTAAAAATTACAGGTGTGGAATTTTCATAATAATTTTGTATACAAAATACAAGTATACTTATGTATTATATTTTCATTCATACTGGATGGTTGAATTTCACTGGGACAACTCCAACTTTCTTTAATTGTTGTATTCTATACTTACTTAAACCTTAAACAATTAACAATTAATTAATATTCGCCAATAAAACAACGCGATATATGAGATATAACTACAGGGTGGGTTATAAAAATTAGCGGTTTTACAAAATTTATAGCAAAAGTTAACGATATTATGTATATGACCATTGTACATTTTGTGAAATGGCGCCTAATATTATACTTTTTTTACAGAACCTAAATAATCCCATGGACGAAAAAGAGGTATATTTATTCGATGACTTTGTCACCGAAGATAGTATTTACATTATAGACACTAAGGTTGTAGAAAAAGAAAACGACTGTCGGGCTGAGTAAGTTTTTTTATATTTATAATATATTTTGTGTATATATATGTAAATATTTTACTTAATTTTGGTCCAAAATTCATAAATGAGCTTTTAAGTTAAGGGTTAAATAGTCCTATTTGCTAATTTTCAAGTAATGGTAATTCTGACAATGTAAAATTCAAAATATTTAAAATATTTTAAAAATGAATTTGTTTACGTGATATTTAATAAAAAAATGAAAAGGTGTTTTCTAGCATTTAATACCTACTTAATAAAAAATTGTTTTAGCTGTGAAACCTTAGATACACATGCATCCATTGATAGTGTTAAATTGAGTAATTCTTCTGAAGGCTCCAGAAATTCCGGACAATCCCAAGTCAATAAAGAAATTAAAGAAGAAAAAGAGAAGCATTGCCTGGATGATTTACATGTTGAAAGCGAGTAAGTATTATATTTTAGTTCGCGCGATGATGAACTAAAACCTACATTTTTTAAATTTAATTTAAAGCGACAAAAATAATAATAAAATCTATATATCCTATGCTATTTTTCGGCAGATAAATCCTTACTTTGCCACAAAGATATTAAAACTTAACATTAGGGTGTTCCACAATTGTATGGAAAAAGTATATTTAATATGTGGTCTATGGTTATGTTCATTTGTGTTCATGCTAAACTTATATTTATACTCATTTACTCATACTTCCTATAACAATATTCAGCTCTGAAGATTGGTTGGTTTCTTTCAGAGCACTTAACAGATTGGGAAATTGGCCATCTGATCCGGTTGTCTCAGAATGTCGTATAAAGTGTTTTAAGAGGAGAGGTATTAATGATACTGCCGAACTGGCAACCTGTCTTATTCGAAAATACAACCAATTATTGAACAAGAACGAAGAACAGATTTAGTATATTCTTTACCTAGCTAAAAATCACCTAAGCCATAAAAAGCTTCCCTTATTATAAGTCGTATATTTTGATTTTAGTGTTTCGTATTATTAATTTTTCTATTATACGTTATACGTTGTGGGCGACCTTTAAATGTTATTTGATTTCAAAGAGACAAAATATTAATACCCATTCGTAATTTTAGATCTAAAATCAACGATAGTGCTGAAGAAAGTGACAATTCTGATGTTGGAGATGAAAGTAAAGATTTCTATTGCAATATTAAGGAAGAAGGAAGGGACGGTGACTTTTCTGAAGAAGATGATAAAAATTCGGCACACAATGAAGAAAAAGATGAGGATGAAGCCATGTTTGAGACGAAAATCGAGGTGGAATATCATGGGGTTCAATGTAGTGATATAGGTGGCAAGGAAAAGTTATTTAAATGTGACTTTTGTCTTAAAAAATATCAAACAAAGTGGACTTTATTAAATCATATAAAGAATTTCCATTTAAAAGACGAATTTAAATGCAATAAATGTGATTTTACAACTTTAAACGAAGGTAGTTTAAAAAAGCATTTAAAAGTTCACGATAAAAAAAATTATTTTAAATGCCATTTCTGTCCACACATGACTGCCAAATTACAGACTTTAAATGCGCACATTCTAAGCAAACATAAACTAGAAAATGTAGGAGAAAATAAAATAAAAATAACAAGTAAAATCTATAAGTGCACTAAATGTACATATTCAACTCTAAATAAAACAACTTATGAGAATCATATTAAAGTTTGTTTAAAATTGAAAAATGTCGAATGGTATAAGTGTCAAATTTGCCACTTTAGAGCTATTCGAAAAAGTAATTTAACAAGTCATATTAAAACTCATACTAAAATAAAAGACTTGAAATGTTCTTTCTGTGATTTTCAATGTAACGGAAAACAAAATTTAGACAACCACATTTTAAGAAAACATTCTCATTTGTTGAACGAAAACAATAAAAATATCATCTCTTCCAAAATACATTCTTGCAAATATTGTACTTATAAAACAACAATGGCAATTATTTTAACAAGTCATATTAAAACTCATACTAAAATAAAAGATTTGAAATGTTCTTTCTGTCATTATCAATGTAACGGAAAAGCTAATTTAGACAACCATATTTTAAGAAAACATTCGGATCTATTGAACGAAAACAATAAAAATATCATCACTTCCAAAATACATTCTTGCAAATATTGTACTTTTAAAACAATAATGACAAATCATTTAAATATGCATTTAAAACATCATCATTCAACTTTAATGTATTTGTAAGGTAGCTTTACACTTCGCGTATTGTAAATGTTTTAGCTTGAAAACTTTTTGAAAAACTTGTTTTAAGGAAAATCTCAGCGATTTGCATGAAAGAACTTGTGAAGCTATATACCTATTGTTCGCAATATTTGTTACATAATTCGGTAATCGTGTAATTGTTAATAAAAATTTCTTTATTAAGAAACTAATTGTTTTTTATTTAACCCTCTCCAAATGTATACAGGGCGTCTCAGAAGTCGCGCACCACCTTAAAGGTGGAAGATCTACAGACCCCCAGGAATCCTAAAAATTGTAAAAAAATCTACCTTTATTATTTAAAAAGAAATTAGATCGTAAACGATAAGTTTTTAAACTTAATAATAATATCCTAGATTATAATGTTTCTAGTCTTATAGATTAGGTATAAAATTAATGTTTCATTTTATAAAAAAATGCATTTTAGGATTTTTACATGCCCCTCCTCGCCCGTCCGAAAATAAACAAAATTTATTTAATTAATGGTTTAATTGATATTTAAGTTGAAGGGGAATTAAAATGAATTAATTTTATGTGTTATTTTTTTTTATTAAAGCTGTTTTATTGGATTTTTATTGGTTTTAGGCCAAAATTAAATTAGGTGAGGAAGGGTTAAGTGGAAGAGCAGCAAATACATGCTTTGTATAAGCTGAACTTCGCCCACTGATTGTATCTCTTATAATCAATAAAGACATTTATTATTATTATTATGATTAGAATTAATTACCACTTTTTTATAATACAGGGTGTCCGGGAAAAGGAAGTCAATCCGTTAACCATATATTCTTTGAGTTAAAACAATAAGACTTTCATAATACCATTTTTCAATTTAGAGCTTCATGTTCGATATACAGGGCGACAAAGTTTGAAATTTAAAACTGAGTTTTTTTAATAATTCGAGTAATTAATAAGATATTAAGTTCAAATTCGGTACACTACTTCAACATAAATAGTTACATTTTTTGAGACCAACAAAACAAAAAACAATTGTCAAATAATCAAAATAGGAGGGGTCCAGTACTCACTGACTCCCCCTATTTTTAGTACGTGCGCCAATGACTTCCAAACGGTATTTTTTCAGGTAACCATTTATTGTTAAAAAAAATTTGTCTCTTATAATATTTTGATAAAATGATTTGTTTTAGAGATAATTTGTAAAGTATGGGTCAGTCCATATCAAATCAACCAAAGGTTCTTCCCCCACCATCTCCGATTTTAATATTTTTTGGTAAATTTATTTACCTCACTAAAAAACTCAAAAATCCCATATATGAATTTTTTTCGATGGGTGGTTTTTGTTTTATTGATTTTTGAAAATCAAAAAATTCCGATAAATTTGGGTACTTACAAAAATAGCGATATCTCGTAAACTATTAAAAGTAGAAAGGTGAGTGATGGCTTATTTTAATGGCCTATTAGAGACCTTTTTTATGATATATCACATGACCTAAATTTTTTCAAAAAAAAATTAAATTTCAAAAATTTGATATGGATTGACCCATACTTTACAAATTATCTCTAAAACAAATCATTTTATCAAAATTTTATAAGAGACAAATTTTTTTTAACAATAAATGGTTACCTGAAAAAATACCGTTTGGAAGTCATTGGCGCACGTACTAAAAATAGGGGGAGTCAGTGAGTACTGGACCCCCCCTATTTTGATTATTTGACAATTGTTTTTTGTTTTGTTGGTCTCAAAAATGTAACTATTTATGTTGAAGTAGTGTACCGAATTTGAACTTAATATCTTATTAATTACTTGAATTATTAAAAAAAATCAGTTTTAAATTTCAAACTTTGTCGCCCTGTATATCGAACATGAAGCTCTAAATTGAAAAATGGTATTATGAACGTCTTATTGTTTTAACTCAAAGAATATATGGTTAACGGATTGACCTCCTTTTCCCGGACACCCTGTATATGCTAGGCGCGCGCCATCTGCACTGTTTAAAATATCTGTGGTGTAAAAAGTAATCTAAAAATGGTGTCAAAATCCAACACCAAGTGGTGTTAATATAACACCATGAATTATGGTTGAAAATGTGTACCGATCGCGGCAAAGGAGGTGTGGATCACGTGATGTTCTTAAATCTCGCCTCTGTTGACTTACATGAAGAATATATAAACTCAGGTAATCCTTTGCTTTGGTGTGACACTACAAGTTCGATACTAAAGAGACCTTAAATAGGTGGAAACAGCTGTCAATACTTGAAGTATTTTAAGTTAGTGCAACGCACTAAAAACATTATCTCTAGCGAGTTGAAGGTTCCATTTTCTGGAATAATACCACTGGTAATATACTAGTAATGCGTCAAGGAACTTCCTGTTTACTTTTTTTTTCCTTTTTTCTGTGTAGTATGATTTAATTTGTCCACAAACACATAATATTTAACACTGAAAAGTAGTTCAATTTACACCAAGTAAAATTTATTTTAATACTGTGTGAAAGTTAAATTTACACTATTTTAGTATTTAAATTTACTCCGGACCAACGAACCTTATTTAACACCATTTTGGTTTGTATCGATATAGAGCATGTTTGGTGTTAATTTGGTGTTAAAATGGTCATGAAATTTTGAACAGTGTGGTGGCGCTCGATAGCATTATTGAAATACTGGGTTTGCCAACAATACATTTGAAGCAAGGACGTTTGTAGAAAAACATAATAAATATTCAAAACATCAGTATTATAATATTATTTATTATAAATATTATTTTGCTTGTTTATATACAGGGTGTACTGATAGACATTTAACATTTAATTTTGGTTATAATTTTTATTTGTAATTTTCTTATACAGAGTGTTTGTAGAATTTAACACTTGCAGTTCAGCTACAAAAATATTATATTTTGTTTTGTTAGATACAGGGTTTACTCGTAGTGTTTACGCAATAAATTGTTACGTGTTTAAATCTGGTTAGTGCTTATTTTATTCGTTTCCTTTGTGGTGTTTCCTGATTAGTATTTTTGTTAACATCAAACATTCAGTACTTTAGTAGTACGTTGCCGACCCAATTTGTTGTATGAGGTTTCTTAGTTTGTTAGTACCATTACCTTATTGGATCTTAAAAACTAAGTGGCCCTAGGTATTTTTGATTTTATTTATCCCACCCCTTCTTCACTGTACCTACAGGGGCTAGGGTCCAATAAGTCGCTGAGGGTTTATTATACCTTTAGGGCATCGTACTACGAGTGGCAAATTTTGCGTCACAATTAATTTAAACTAGCGAATTATTAATTTTTTTTAGTATAATACCATTTTTATTTTACTGGCCATTTAAATTTGACTATTCATCATATTGAAAAAGTGTACTGTCCATAAAATTTAAATATTGATCATTTAATTTGTAGGTATACCGTTTCATAACTAGGGGGCTTTACCAAAATAAAAATCATTAAAATATTACCTAATATTTTAAAATTTACCCACTCCGTTGTATAACTAAGGGGCTTTACTAAAATAAAAAAATACCTAAAATATTACCTAATATTTTGAAAACATTCCAAAGTGATTAAGATGGCCATGTGGAGCTTGTAATATTTTAAAATTTACCCACTCTATTGTATAATAAGGGGTTTTACTAAAAAAAAATACCTAAAATATTACCTAATATTTTGAAAAACAATATTCCAAAGCGATTAAAATTACTATGTAGGGCTTGTTAACAAGCAAAGACCCCTTATTTTTAGGCTTATGGTCCAACGCAGTGGTTGTGTGTTTCATTAAATTTTGTTTACTTATTTAATTGCAATATAAAGTGCAGTTATATCTTATAGAAGTGTGTTAACAAAAAGGATTCATTCGGTTTAGGTAAGTTATAATGTTAATTAGTTGAGTAACAAAAATATACAAATTTTCATAATTCAAAAGAAATTTTGTACTTATGTATTATATTTTCATTCATACTGGGCGGTTGAATTCCACTGGGACAATTCCAACTTTCTTAAATTGTTGTATTCTATACTTACTTAATTAAATCTTAAACGATTAACTATTAATTAATATTCGCAAATAAAGCGGTTTTACACAATTTATAGCAATAGTTAACGATATTGTGTTTAGTAATGTGTAAGACCATTGAACATTTTTAAAATGGCGCTTAAAATTATACTTTTTTTACAGAACCTAAATAATCCCATGGACGAGAACGAGGTATATTTATTCGATGACTTTGTCACCGAAGATAGTATTTACATTTTAGACTCTAAGTTTGTAGAAAAGGAAAACGATTGTCGGGCTGAGTAAGTTTTTTTATATTTATAATGCATACACAAAATATACATATGTAAATATTTTACTTAATTTTGGTCCAAAATTTATAAATGAGCTTTTAACTTAAGGGTTAAATGGTCCTATTTTAAATGTATGCTAATTTTCAAGTAATGGTAATTCTGACAATGTAAGATTCAAAATATTTAAAATATTTTTAAAATAAATTCGTTTACGTAATATTTAATAAAAAAATTAAACGGTGTTTTCTACCATTTAATACTTAATAAAAAATTGTTTTAGCTGTGAAACCTTAGATACACATGCATCCATTGATAGTGTTAAATTGAGTAATTCTTCTGAAGACTCCAAAAATTCCGGACACTCCCAAGTCAATAAAGAAATTAAAGAAGAAATAGAGATGCATTGCCTGGATGATTTAAATGTTGAAAGCGAGTAAGTATTATTTTTAGTTCGCGCGATGATTAACTAAAACCTACATTTTAATTTCTTAAATTTAATTTAAAGCGACACAAATAATAATAAAATCTATAAGTATATCCTATGCTATTTTTCGGTAGATAAATCTTTACTTTGCCACAAAGATATTAAAACTTAACATTAGGGTGTTCCACAATTATATGGAGAAAGTATATTTAATATGTGGTCTATGGTTATGTTCATTTGTGTTCATGCTTAGTCATACTCATTTACTCATACTTCCTATAACAATATTCAGCTCTGAAGATTGGTTGGTTTCTTTCAGAGCACTTAACAGATTGGGAAATTGGACATCTGATCCGGTTGTCTCAGAATGTCGTATAAAGTGTTTTAAGAGGAGAGTTACTAATGATACTGCCGAACAGGCAACCAGTCTTATTCGAAAATACAACCAATTATTGAACAAGAACGAAGAACAGATTCAGTATATTCTTTACCTAGCTAAAAATCACCTAAGCCATAAAAAGCCTCCCTTATTATACGTCGTATATTTTGATTTTAGTGTTTCATATTATTTATTTTCCTATTATACGTTATATGTTGTGGGCGACCTTTAAATGTTATTTGATTTCAAAAAGACAAAATATTCAAAACTTTTAATACCCATTCGTAATTTTAGATCTAAAATCAACGATAGTGCTGAAGAAAGTGACAATTCTGATGCTGGAGATGAAAGTGAAGATTTCTATTGCAATATTAAGGAAGAAGGAAGGGACGGTGACTTTTCTGAAGAAGATGATAAAAATTCGGCACACAATGAAGATAAAGATGAGGATGAAGCCATGTTTGAGACGAAAATCGAGGTGGAATATCATGGGGTTCAATGTAGTGATATAGGTGGCAAGGAAAATTTATTTAAATGTGATTTTTGTCTTAAAAAATATCAAACAAAGTGGACTTTATTAAATCATATAAAGAATTTCCATTTAAAAGACGAATTTAAATGCAATAAATGTGATTTTACAACTTTAAACAAAGGTAGTTTAAAAAAACATTTAAAAACTCACGTTAAAAAAAATAAATTAAAATGCCATTTCTGTCCATACATGGTTGCCGAACTACAGACCTTAAATTCGCACATTCTAAGCAAACATAAAGAAGAAAATGAAGGAGAAAATAAAATAAAAATAACAAGTAAAATCCATGAGTGCACTAAATGTACATATTCAACTGTGAATAAATCAAATTATACGAATCATATTAAAGTTTGTTTGAAATTGAAAAATGTCGAATGGTATAAGTGTCAAATATGCCAATTTAGAACTATTCAAAAAAGTAATTTAACAACGCATATTAAAACACATAATAAAATAAAAGATTTGAAATGTTCTTTCTGTCATTATCAATGTAACGGGAAAGCTAATTTAGAGAACCATATTTTAAGAAAACATTCGGATTTATTGAACGAAAACAATAAAAATATCATCACTTCCAAAATACATTATTGCAAATATTGTACTTTTAAAACAATAATGACAAATATTTTAACAAGTCATATTAAAACACATACTAAAATAAAAGATTTGAAATGTTCTTTCTGTCATTATCAATGTAACGGGAAAGCTAATTTAGAGAACCATATTTTAAGAAAACATTCGGATTTATTGAACGAAAACAATAAAAATATCATCACTTCCAAAATACATTCTTGCAAATATTGTACTTATAAAACAACATTGGCAAATACTTTAACAAGTCATATTAAAACTCATACTGAAATAAAAGATTTGAAATGTTCTTTCTGTGATTATCAATGTAACGGAAAAGCTAATTTAGACAACCATATTTTAAGAAAACATTCGGATCTATTGAACGAAAACAATAAAAATACCATCACTTCCAAAATACATTCTTGCAAATATTGTACTTTTAAAACAACAATGACAAATCAATTAAATATGCATTTAAAACATCATCATTCAAATTTAATGTATTTGTAAGGTAGCTTTACACTTCGCGTATTGCAAATGTTTTAACTTGAAAACTTGTTGAAAAATTTTTTTTAACGAAAATCTCAGCGATTTGCATGAAAGAACTTGTGAAGCTACATACCTATTGTTCGCAATATTTGTTACATAATTCGGTAATCGTGTAATTGTTAATTAAAATTTCTTTATTTAGAAACTAATTGTTTTTTTTTAACCCTCTCCAAATGTATACAGAAGTCGCGCACCACCTTAAAGGTGGAAGATCTACAGACCCCCAGGAATCCTAAAAATTGTAAAAAAAGTACCTTTATTATTTAAAAAGAAATTAGATCGTAAACAATAAGTTTTTAAACTTAAAAATAATATCCTAGATTATAATGTTTCTATAGACTATAGTCTTATAGATTATATAGATTAGGTATAGAATTAATGTTTCATTTTATGAAAAAATGCATTTTAGGATTTTTACATGCCCCTCCTCGCCCGTCCAAAAATAAACAAAATTTATTTAATTTAATTATTATTTTAAAAAAGATGTTCTAATAACGTCAATAATTAAAAAATTATCCTGAAGGTACTCCCAAAAAGATTTTTAAATTAATTTTAACCTGAGCCCCGACCACTTTTTAAAAAAATAATAGAACAAATCACAAAAAAGTGAGAAAAAGTCATAATTTGTTATAATTTTTTTTCAAACAAGATTTTTTCTTATCTTTTTACTCTTCTAAATGTACTTCCAAAGTTAAAGATTTTTAAATTAATTTTTAACCTAAGCCCCGACGACCATAACAAAAATTTGAAAAAATACTAAAAAAGTGGGAAAAACTCATAATTTTTTTCAAACGAGGTTTTTTCTTACTTTTTACTCATTAACATTATTTGAAATAAAAAAAAATCCTTTATTACAAAAAAAAAATAAAATAAAATTTAAGAAATTAAACGTAAAATATATCTACTATATAATATACTGTCTGTTGGGTTCTTACTGAATTAAAATAAAAGGAATAATTATTATAATCATAATATTATATGATTATAATCAGAGTCAAAAATTCAAAAAATTGTGTGTGTGTATTTGTTGGGGCAAAGTGACAAATAAAAAAAGATTTCAAATCCAATCAAAAATATTTTTGTACGGTTCAAATTTTAATTCACCATAATTTTTTTTTAACATTAATTCCTTGCAAAGAAATACCCATATAAGGGTGAAACTGAAAGCAACTTTAAAAGAAACAAAAATGAGATAGAGTTAAGTGATTAAGGTAAATTTAAAAATAATAAATAATTTTGTTTAAAATTATATTAAACTAAAAAATATTTGCTCGTAAATGTGTGTTTAAACGATCACTCATGAAAAAATTTAAGGTGGGAATAGACAAAATATTTGATAGATTGATAAGATAAATGTAATCACTCAACTAAATCCAACCCAATAAATAAAACACTTTTAAATTTCTATCAATTATATGTATGTACGTATTACTTAATGATTATAATCATCATAATAATTATTAGTTAGACATTGCAAAAAGTTACCTTTGTACCTACGTTGTGATTTTTGTTTAAATAAAAGATAATGGTAAGTTAATTTTTTATACATTTTAAATTGAAGATGGTTTTAAATAATTAATTAAATCATTTTTAATTGATTTCATTATGTACTATGCTCCACACCTCAAAGTCCCACCACGTGACCACGTACGGAACGCAGTCCTTTGAAAATTTGGCATTTAAGGCTTTTCAGGTTATGTATCTGTCAAAGTATAGTCAATGAAAGAAATAATATTTATAGTGTTACCGATTATGTTTAAACGTTAAAAGTTAATAAATCTTTATACAGTATATAGTATCACAATAACAATGGTTGGTTTAAGAATTTAGGAATATAAATACTGCATTTAATGAAATTCCAAAGTGTAAGGTGCAATATACATAAGTGATATTTTTGTGCATTGGGTCTATATTTCTCCATAAAATAGTTTTAACTAACCCGCATTTATTAAAAAAATATATAACTTCTCTATTATGAAATAAGAATATCTGCATCAAAGGTAGGTTAATGTATTAGAACAAAAAATTTCATCTAATTTTGTATTTTAAGGTTAAAAAAATCTATTTTGACCAAAATAAATAAGTGGATTATTTGGAAGAGTGTGTTAATATGGTCATAAATAAATATAGGTATACTAAATAATTGTTGAATATGGTTCAAATTAAATTGAAGCTTTTATACTTCTAATGACAAAACTTGTGCATACCTCTCGGCATACCTACTTTAAGTTAGATTATAAGAAAACAAACAATTTTTAGAGAAACTTGCAATGTGAAAATATTTAATACTCCCATGACGTGATTTTTTATTAAAATTTTTAATGATTTTTTGATGTAGATCAAGTTCAGTCGAAGCTCTTTAACTATTTGTATTGACAAAACTTTATGTAGACCTACACTACCTGTACACTTTAAGCTGGATAAGAAAAACTACCACATTTTTAATACCATATTATACAGTCTTTTAAATAATCCAAAATACTTATTTATTTTGGTCAAAATCTTAAAATTACAAAATTAGATGATATTTTTGTTATAATATATTAACCTACCTTTAAACCAGATATTCTTATTCCATAATAGAGAAGCTAGATTTTTTTTAATAAATGCTGTTTAGTTCAAATTATTTTATGGAGAAAACCAGATATTTTTAGCAAATTCACAAAAATATTACTTATTTCATAGAATTTCATTAAATGCAGTATTTAAATTCTTAAACCATGCATTGTTATTGTAATGTTATAAAGATTTATACATTTTTAACGCCTAAACATAATAATATTTCTTTCGTTGACTATACTTTGACAGATACATAACCTATAAAGCCTTAAATGCCAAATTTTCAAAAGACTGCGTTCCGTACGTGGTCACGTGGTGGGACTTTGAGGTGTGGAGTATAGTACATTCGGTGCCATTATTTTTTCCTAATGTATTTTGAACTTTAAACTACAAATTACAATAGAATATTTTTTATGGCAAGGTTTTCGAGATATGTTTTTTATGTCAATAATATTTTTTCGACAGTCAAAACTTTTATCAAAAATGAATTTCTATGAAAAACCAAAAATAAAAAAAATGTTTTCCTCTTGTAAACAAAATCTGAGAAAATTGTCCCCTTAATCCGAAAATACCGTCAAAAATTATAAAAGTGGAGCAGTATTTGAGATATTGTCTATTCCATAAAACATAAAACAATGTTCTACATTTTCGGATTCAGGGGACAATTTTACATAAGAATTGGATGTTAAATTTTGGGATACCATGGTTAACCATGGTACAAGTGAAAAAACCAATAACTATTAAATTAGTCATTTTTGACTAATTCATTTTTAGAGAGCTCGTACCAAGTAATAGAAATATTTATAACTTATTTCTGTTGCAGCAAGATGAGAATGCGAATGCTAATCCTCCACACAAGGTAAGATGATAATTATCTATTTAATAAATCTTGTAACTATTTGTATTTTACTATTACTATAAGATATTTGAAATAATGCTTTATTATTTTGTATCAGGGGCTAGCCTTGCAAAACACTCACAAATACCTAGGTAGGCTTTTAAATGATAATGTTAAATACAACACTGAAAAAAAATATTTCTTATATTTAGAACACCTATCATCTTGAAAATATTTTTTATCTCCACGCGGTCTATAATTTAAACTTTATTGTTGTCAACATTCGATAAAGAAATTCCTTGTTATGGCATAGGCCGATAAAAATTTTTATGAGGCAAGTAATTAGTTCGATTTTTTCTCGCTAGGGGTATTGTTTTGACAAATTAATCCTTTTCTAAGAAATTAACGTACTAAACTGGTTTAATTTATTTATAAAACGCACTAATTTGTTTGTTTTACTGTTAATGTTTAATATTTTTCATTAAATTATTGTAAAATTAAATATGAATAATAAAACAAAAAGTGAGGTTAGGCAACCAAGAAAACGCACGATTCTTTTTCTACGATTTAAATTATCTTTAATTTGCTTTAAGTTTTCAGTGAAATTAAATGTTAAACACAGCTTAAACATTCCAAACCACCTATTTTTTAAATAAAAATCCAAACAAATTGAAATTAGATACCTACCTATTTATTAAACAATTAATTGAATTCAATGTAATAGCAGAAATCCATTTCTACTTAAATCATGTTGCTAGGTATTGTCAAACTATTCTTCTAAAAGCAATAATAATTATTGTACATTTAAAGTAATCTTTAGCTAATAAATAAATGAGATTCTAAAAAAGTGAGGTTAGGCCGCTTTGATGTTGAATTAAATTGACCTATATAAAGTGCTTTAAAGATAAAATGTTGTATGCCATTCGGCCAAGAAGGGCCTTTTTGAGCTTCGCTCAATTGTAGACCTCGCGTCGGCCTTCAAACCTTGAGCTTAGCACAAAAAGCCTTACTTCTTAACCTAATGACATAAATAACTATTATTTCAATATCTTACTTCGTTTTTTTTTTTGAAGAAAATGCATTTTCTTGTATTAAATATTTTTTTTATTTAAAAATATTGCTGCCTTATTTCAAAAATTATATATTCTTGCTTTTAAAGAATCAAAGTTTTATTTAAAGAAATTTAACAACGTGAATTAAGAAAATACCTACATTACTATTTTAAAGAATATATTCTCAAAGATTGTTTTGAATCAAATAAATTTATTTGATACAAGAATATTTTTTTTTAGTGAACTAATTCTTCAGTTCTGCTACTTGGGATCTAGCTTTTCTCTGTTTAAAAATGACTGAAATATTTGATATATATAAACAGCACAAATAAATTAATTATATATAATTCATTTATTTGTGCTGTTTAAGGGGTTTTAAACAATTGTTTCGCCAGCTAAATTTGTGATAGCAACGTCCTCGGTACGCTATTGGTCAATCAGGACTAAATGTTTTATCACATGCTCTTCGCGTGTAGTGGTGATTTGGTAAAATAAATGTACAGGGTGGTCCACGTAAGGTGACCCATATACTTATCTCAGAAACTACTGGAGTCACAAAAAATTTGTAAGAAACAAATATTCACGAAGTAAAAAATATTTTTAAAATATTATATTTTCATTTATACAGGGTGTTCGGTTTTCCTTGGGACGATACCAACTTTCTTATTTTCAATGGAACACCCTATATTTTTTTGCATTTTTGGATTCTACACACTCTTTTAGGTATACTTTGTAAATATATTAATTAAGAAAATGTTAATACTTTTTGAGTAAAATGAGGATTTATTAGAATTTCTCTAAATGTAGACAATCGCTAAAAGTTAAAAATATTTTTTGGAAAATATTATACAGGGTGTTTTCTTTGAATAATGAAAATTTAACTAAGGTAATTGGAAAAAAGCTACTAATTGTGAAAAATGCGAATATTTTTTTTTCTGTTAGGATTAGGTATAGGACATATATATATAAAATGAAAGGTAATTACTTATTCTATCCAATTATGCAAAAATATATAGGGTGTTCCATTGAAGAAAAACAAGATTTTAAACTTTTAAAATCGCTATTTTCAACGGGACATAGAAAACACCCTGTATGATATTTTCCAAAAAATATAATAATTAACTTATAGCTTACTTATTATTAAAGAGATGGATACTACATAATATAAAAAATAATAACTTTTAGTTGGTTATTTTTAACTTTTAGCGAGTGTCTACATTTAGAGAAATTTTAATAAATCTTAATTTTACTCAAAAAGTATTAACATTTTCTTACCTAAAAGAGCGTGAAGAATCCAAAAATGCAAAAAAGTTCCATTGAAAATAAGAAAGTTGGTATCGTCCCAAGGAAAACCGAACACCCTGTATAAATGAAAATATAATATTTTAAAAATATTTTTTACTTCGTAGTAGACTCCAGTAGTTTCTGAGATAAGTATATGGGTCACCTTACGTGGACCACCCTGTACACTATATTCACAGCATCCTCTAATAAATATACTTACTTTGTTTAAGGGCCCAGTTTCGGGATTCATCTATGAGCAGCGTTTATTTTCCCTGCTAGCGATACGCTGCGCATTGGATACGAAAATAAAGGACTTTAAAATTGGATCGAACCTAGACAATTTTGGAAAATTGGATGATGTTATAATGGACGTGGAACATAACGATGGAGGACGAGAAATGTTTGTTTGCCAGCTTAAACATCATACCGGTGGAAGTAAAAAAATCAAATTAAATTTAAACAAATATATCGTGAATTATAATTGCATTAAAAAAAACTATGAAAATGTTAAAATAAACGTCATTATACATACAAACGCAAAAAAGAGTGATATACCGCAGGATCAAGCGTTAAATGATATCGATAATTTTGATTCCAAACTGAACATATTTAATACCAACAAAAACGGTCATGTTCATAAATACACTAGAAAAGGTTTAAATATAAATGATAAATCAATTACCGAAATGATAGACGATTTTATAAACAATTGCTTCATATTTTCAAGTCAAAGCAGTATCAACGAACTATTAAAAATAATAAATGGAGAGTTAAAGGAAAAAGTTAAGGAAGAACAATTACAACTAATATTAACTTATTTCGATAGAGTATACCTGGATAGAAACGAATTCGTAACAAAAGAAGAAATTATATGGATGTTAAAAGTTAAAATGTTGTACCCATTCGTAGACAAGGTACTTGAAAAAGTTCACTATAATATTGAGATTAAAAACGCTGATATAATAATAGAAACACTAAATTTATTTCATCTTTCCACATTGTCCGATGAATCGATTACTATAATTTTAGGAATTATAATTAAAATTATTGAAACTCGTTTCGACATAAATAATTTCAGCAAAGAACTTTGGCATACAAAATTACCGGAAAATGTAACATTCGAAGAACCATATCATCAAACTTTAAAATATATTAAGAATAACGAATTATTATACAAGGACTTAATATTTCTCTTATGGATGAAAAAAGAAGCGCCTCTTCCATTAATTTACACCCAGGAAAATAAGCAACAATTAAAATTTGTGTTGAAACATTTTCTTTCCAACTCATCAGTGGTATTGCAAAATAAAACAGATTTTGACATCCCCCTGGAAAATTTAAATACCTTTAACTTTAACAACATAAGGAATATGGACCTCAAAGAAAAGAACTTGGATCTAATAAAAATTAAACTTCATCCCGAGGATTCAATTTCGTTAAAAGAATTAAACTTTACAGATGGCATTACTTCAGACGTATACGTAAAGCTTTGTTCGGCTAAAGAAACTTGTTTTAAATCCAGCGACACCAAACCGTTTTATATTCCGAGAAAATTGGAACCTTTGATATTTAATGAAAAAGTATTTGAAAACGAAAATTTTCTATGTGTGGTCCATGCAAGTAGAAATGAACTCCTACCACGTAGTTTATTTAAAAAACTTAGACTCGAACACCAGGATAACTTCTTAGAACTTTCAGATTTTTTGAAAGTATATTCTACAGACAGCAAGTTTAAGTATACGACAGTGTATTCCAAGGAATCAATATGGAAAACAAAAACTTATTTAAAGGAAAAATTTCAAGGGTCGTATTGTTGCCTGCTCAAATTTCATGAAAATTTCTTATGTTATGCTTATACTGGTGATATTGACACTTTGAGTCAATTCAAGGTAAATGGAAGTATCAATGAAAATGAATTATTAGAGTTAAATCTTCCTATAAATATAATTCATGGAAATGCTGGTATGGGCAAATCTTCCATGCTCCATAACATGGAATATACTCTTCCAAAAGAGTATTATGTGGTTAATTTGAAAAACAATTATATCTT
Organism: Brassicogethes aeneus; assembly: GCA_921294245.1. Lineage (NCBI taxonomy): Eukaryota > Metazoa > Arthropoda > Insecta > Coleoptera > Nitidulidae > Brassicogethes > Brassicogethes aeneus. Next base: position 5,155,734 of record OV121142.1, on the reverse strand, counting down.
CGATGATAAAATTTTAAACGATAAAAAAATGTTAATTGAATATTTATTAATAAACCAAGTTGGAAAGGTAATGTTTAATCGTTGTAAACACTTTTTAATCGAACTATTTGAAAACAGAATAATAAACAAAAAGCTCTTTATAATTATAGATGCTTTCGATGAAACGGATCTAAAAACTAAAGTTATTGATACAATTTCTAATTTATTACAAGTTCCCATTCTCATTTAAACAAGAACAACAATGAAAAATATTTTGGAAAATGAACTTTACGTCCCATCATTTAATATAATTCAATTTTCAAGAGAAGATCAAATACAGTTTCTTCAACAGTCGAATTCATTATCTGTCGATTATATCGATGGTGTCATTGACGAATTGAAGGTGGAAAAAAGTTTTCTTGGAATTCCTCTATTATTAAAACTATTGGTGGAAATTTTGCCCGACTTAAATGAAATTAAAAATATGAATTTAGTTGTTTTATATGATAAATATTTAAAAATATATATGAAACATTATAGAAACAGAGATAAACATACCATAAAGGCTTTGGCGTTTCGAATATTTTTTAAGCAGCATTTTAATAATTTTTTTAATGAAAAACAATTTGAAGGGGATTACGAAGATTTTCAAAGAACAGTTAACGAAACAAAAGATAATATTATAGGCGGTTTTAATATTAAAGAAGAACCAATATTTATACACCGAACGTTTGCAGAGTTTTTATGTGCTCAGTTTTTAAGTGAAATATGCTTAGAAAAGAATTTTTTTATAAATATTTTTGAAGAAATATTGAAAGATATAAATTTAGATCAAATTAAATATTTTTTTGATTTAATCCTATGTCATGACTTGCCTTTACATTTTGCAGCATTAAGAAACGATGTCAAACATATATCAATCATGGATGATGATGACAATATAATGAAAACAGATAGGTTGGGTAGGACTGTCCTACATATTGTGGCCACTTATGGAAGTTATGATAATTTTATAAGTTATCCCTATAATTATATAATTAATATATTTTTTACAAAAAAAACTAATCCATTTTTAAATGCGGATTTTATAATGGACACACTTTTAAAAAGAAGTTGTACGAAGTATATTATATATAATAAGGATAAATTGAACAATGATGTTATAAATTACATTTGGCTAACCAAAAGTCTTAATATTTTGAACACAATATGCATTTATGATATTGATATTAATTTACCAAAATCTTATGAAGATGAATTTCTCTGCAATATTATGGCCTCTAATCATTACGTATTACTTAATGTTTTAATAAATCAGCCAAATATAAAAAAAAAAATAGTTAAAAATACTTTACAGTTTTTAGGCCAACCAATAAATTCCTTACATTTATCAGTATATAACAAAAGTGTAGACATTATAAAAATTTTAATTCGTAATGGAGTAAACATCAATAAAAATGGAAGATTTAATTTATCAGCTTTATCATTAGCAGCTTTAAATGGAGATTTGGAAATTGTTACGATTTTAATAAAAAACGGTGCAAATATAAATGCACAAGATATAAATGGAAAATCGCCTTTAATGGTTGCTGTCAACCGAAATTACGAAAAAATTGCAGAGTTCCTTATTAACCAGGGCGCAGATGTAAATCTACGTGATAAACAAGATAATCATACGGCCTTGCATCATGCGGCTTTTACTGGAAATGTTAAAATAGCCAATGTTTTAGTGAAAAACGGTGTAAATGTAAATGCTCAAGATATAAATGGATTATCGCCTTTAATGTTTGCTGTCGGCAAAAATCACGAAGAAACTGCAGAATTCCTTATTAACCAGGGAGCGGATGTAAATCTATGTGCACAAGATAAAAGTACGGTCCTGCATTTTGCTAGAAAAGTTAAAATAGCCAATGTTCTAGTGAAAAACGGTGTAAAAGTAAATGCACAAGATATAAAGGGATTATCGCCTTTAATGTTTGCTGTCGGCAAAAATCACGAAGAAACTGCAGAATTCCTTATTAACCAGGGCGCGGATGTAAATCTATGTGCACAAGATAAAACTACGGCCCTGCATTTTGCTGAAAATGTTAAAATAGCCAAAGTTTTAGTAAGCAATGGTGTAAATGTAAATGCACAAGATATAAATGGATTATCGCCTTTAATGTTTGCCGTCAGTCAAAATCACACAGAAACTGCAGAATTCCTTATTAACCAGGGCGCGGATGTAAATCTACGTGCACAAGATAAAACTACGACCCTGCATTTTGCTGAAAATGTTAAAATAGCCAAAGTTTTAGTAAGCAACGGTGTAAATGTAAATGCACAAGATATAAATGGATTATCGCCTTTAATGATTGCTGTCGGACAAAATTACGAAGAAACTGCAGAATTCCTTATTAACCAGGGTGCGGATGTAAATCTACGTGCCCAAGATAAAAGTACGGCCCTGCATTGTGCTGGAATTGTTAAAATAGCCAATGTTCTAGTGGAAAACGGTGCAGATATAAATGCACAAAATAAAAATGGATATTCGCCTTTAATGTTTGCTATCATTACTAATCACACAGAAACTGCAGAATTCCTTATTAACCAGGGTGCAGATGTAAATCTATGTGATAGCCAATATAACGAAACGGCGCTGCACAAAGCGGCTCGTACTGGAAATGTTCAAATAGGCAATGTTTTAGTAAGCAACGGTGCAGATATTAATGCACAAAATATATATGGATGGTCGGCTTTACTGTTAGCAGTTTTCAAAAACCATGCGGAGATGGTTAAATTTTTATTAACTAAGGGAGCAAATACAAGTCTTCAAGAAAAAAAAATCGGAAATAATGCTTTACATTTGGCGGTATTAAATGGAAACGAACAAATAAAAAATATGTTGATTCAAAGTGGAGCCGATTTAACAGCAAGAAATAATTTTGGATTAACTCCTGACAGCATACACTGAAAAAAATAAGCTGTTGAAACAACAAAAAAAATATTAATTCAACTCTTTATGCACTTTAAATACAAGCAATGGTTTTTGCACGTGTAACGGGTGGTTTTTTGGGTTAATTAACGCGGGGAGCGGGGCTGATATAGACTACTATCAGTCCGTTACAAGGATGTTACCACTAATCTGACCTTTAATCCAGCGACGGTTGCCGATGATTTGGTAATCCCAATAAGCACGAATTACCACACTAAGTCACTCGCGACGGATCTCCCGGAACACTTCGCGAATCCCGATATACTTACGCTTGCCAAGCACTGGGTAATTAGAATTAACAGGTACCCAAAGAAACACAGCCGATTCTAACCACAAACAATATATTTACAATTAAGAAGAAGAATAAAAATTAACAAAGGAAATAAGAAAAATTAATAATTTAACGGTAAAGAAAATTAACAAAGAATTTACGGAGAAATTAAGATTAAAAAACTAACTTTTGAATTAAACTGATAAGCGAAAACTAAATTAACTTTAGAAAAAGGTAACCTAAATGAATCTTATAAAACTAATACTTTAAACTACAAATTTTAAACTAAACCGGTCACTTAAGGTGAACGTAACTGCGAGCACCTGTATAAGCAACTTTACAATAAACTTAACAATATACCTGACTTTATTAATTACACTGACTGGCTAGAACTTCGACCTTCGAACTCGGAAACGACGCGCGCGAAATCTTGCAAGATAAAATCTGTCAAACCCTGTGGTACAGAGTATTTAAAGACTTTCTTAAGTCGAGGGCGTGACTTGCCTCAGGGTTGAAGTTTCTGGCCAATCAGAGGCGTGCAGTGAGAAATTTCTACCCCTACTTAACGCTGACTTTAGGGTGAATTCGGGGTTGCCTAACTACAAAGTTACTTATTTTCTATAAAAATTTAAATCTGTTAACAAAGTCCAAAACATTAAAATATCCTATGTCTGCAATTACTAACTACCCTTTTACTTCAACCTAAGTTATACAATTAGACAATTTTCTCGGGTTACATTAAATTCTTAAAACCTATCGGTAAAACTACTATACGGCTGGTTATATCCTTATCTTAGTCCTAATTCTTTAATCTAAATGATTATTAACTAAATAAATTTGTTATTATTCTTTTAACTACTTTCTCTATTATTTAATTTTCCAACGATCGATTTAAACAAAGGGAAGCGTTTTCAATTGAGCGTTAAGGCTTTTTCCAAGAAAAACATCATCTGGCTACTTTTTAGTGCGCGTTTCGGGGACAAAGAAACTTTCTATCTATTTATTTATTACTTCCAAAACATGCTCCTAGGCCCCCCCAAGTGACATCTGGCTCTCTTAAAAATCCTTCTAAGTATTAAATTTCTTAATTCTTCAAAACAACCATTTCTTTGAAATTTAGTGAAACTTCAGATTTTTACCCTATTACATCACTCCCCCCTTTTTAAACGAATCAATAAAAAAAAATTGCAAAATAACAAATTGATTCGTTAAAAAACCAAGCAACTTAAACTAAAACTAACAAACTAAATATAAGGTGTACAATCCTCTTAAATCTATACTAATTAGTCTTTCCCTAGTCCATGATTTCACTCAGGCTTGGTCTGTTCTTTAACTCTCACTATGTTTGTGTCACTGTATCACGCACCAAACACTTCACTTGTTCGTCTCTGCACTTTCTAGGTTGGTTTAGTTTTTCTCCAACGTTGCTCCTTGTACTTGTAGGTGTTGGCGCTGATGATTGGATTGCTACCGGGGTTGTTGCTGCTATTTCCTGCATCTGCTATGCTGCTGGTGTATTCTTCAAGGTTCTTTAGTCATTGTAACGTTTGACATATAGAATGATTTTGTGGCTAATCATCTTAAATCGTTCTAACTGCTGGGTTCGTCATAACTTTTCTTTCTTCTAGGCTATTGGCTTCTTTTTCTTTCTTTTTGAACTTCTTTGCGTCCCTTTGCAATATTGTTGTTCCTGAGGTGCGGTCGTCTTCTTCGTTTACATCTTGGCATGGTACGTCTGGGATGCTGTGATAGGCTGGAACAGGCCGCTTTGGTCCAATTGGATTCTTTGGACGGTCTGATTGGACTTTTGATTGTGTGCGATTCTCCTTGGATGCATATTTGTTGGCTCGTTGTTATTTCCGCCTTCTTCTTTTGATTACCCCCGTGGTGGACATTTCTAAAACATTTCGAAAACTAAATGAGGATCTAAAATATTTTGGTTTAACGATATTTATTTTCTTCTCTTATACATCCATGGCTGTGTTTCGGCCTTCCCTCTGCTACGCAGAACCATGGGATGTAACTCGGTCGGCTTTTCTTTCCTGGTTGGTGTAGAGGACCTCACTTTGGCTGTTGAATTTGTTGCTGTCTCCGTATTTGTTGGGTTTACTTGCTGATCGAAAGCTACAGGGGGATCTTTACTGAAAACTAGATTTGGATTATTATCAATGTTCCTGAAAGAAAAATTATTATCCCTTGCTGAAGAATTAATTTCTTGATGTTGTGAACTGGACGATTGTGTTATTGTATTATTAACTTTCCTTGGTATATGCTCGGGGTCTTCCTCGGTATACAATCCGATCGTTGGATACTTGTTTAAATCGTTCGTTTGTCTTACCTTAATGGGTATAAGTCCCATTTGATTTACCTGATTTTCCGTTGCTAGGCATAATTTTAATCTATTAACATGTACTTTGTCTATTTTATTCCCGTGTATTTCTTTTACCTCGGCGGTAACGTTATTTAAATTTATAATTCTATAAGGTCCTTTCCATCTCTTTGTTAATTTCCTGCTTATTCCTGGCTTATCTGACGGATCGAACACATATACTCTATCTCCTATTTTAAACTTGTGTAATTCCGCTTTTCTATTAAATGTGTCGTGCACCCTTTCTGTATTTCTCTCTATCATATCTATTGCATTTTTGTGCGCTATTTTCATCCTATTTAAAAATTCCGAGACATAATTTACGTCGTTATCGTACTTTACCTGTAGTGGCTTGAACATCTCGTCATATGGATAATCCATATCTCTACCGAACAATAAAAAGAAAGGATTTTCACCTGTGGCGCTATGTGTTGAGGAACAATACGATGCTAAAGCGAACGGTAGCCAAATATCCCAGTCTCTATGATTCGGTTGAACGTAATGTGACAATAAATCTTTTAATGTCCTATGAAACCTTTCTAATGCTCCGTTGCATTGCGGTCTATACGCAGTCGTTTTCAAATGTTTAATTTTCAAAAGGTTGCACATTTTTTCGAAGAGTTTTGAGGTAAAATTAGTTCCTAAATCGGTTAATCTGACACCAGTTGTAACGGGTGGTTTTTTGGGTTAATTAACGCGGGGAGCGGGGCTGATATAGACTACTATCAGTCCGTTACAAGGATGTTACCACTAATCTGACCTTTAATCCAGCGACGGTTGCCGATGATTTGGTAATCCCAATAAGCACGAATTACCACACTAAGTCACTCGCGACGGATCTCCCGGAACACTTCGCGAATCCCGATATACTTACGCTTGCCAAGCACTGGGTAATTAGAATTAACAGGTACCCAAAGAAACACAGCCGATTCTAACCACAAACAATATATTTACAATTAAGAAGAAGAATAAAAATTAACAAAGGAAATAAGAAAAATTAATAATTTAACGGTAAAGAAAATTAACAAAGAATTTACGGAGAAATTAAGATTAAAAAACTAACTTTTGAATTAAACTGATAAGCGAAAACTAAATTAACTTTAGAAAAAGGTAACCTAAATGAATCTTATAAAACTAATACTTTAAACTACAAATTTTAAACTAAACCGGTCACTTAAGGTGAACGTAACTGCGAGCACCTGTATAAGCAACTTTACAATAAACTTAACAATATACCTGACTTTATTAATTACACTGACTGGCTAGAACTTCGACCTTCGAACTCGGAAACGACGCGCGCGAAATCTTGCAAGATAAAATCTGTCAAACCCTGTGGTACAGAGTATTTAAAGACTTTCTTAAGTCGAGGGCGTGACTTGCCTCAGGGTTGAAGTTTCTGGCCAATCAGAGGCGTGCAGTGAGAAATTTCTACCCCTACTTAACGCTGACTTTAGGGTGAATTCGGGGTTGCCTAACTACAAAGTTACTTATTTTCTATAAAAATTTAAATCTGTTAACAAAGTCCAAAACATTAAAATATCCTATGTCTGCAATTACTAACTACCCTTTTACTTCAACCTAAGTTATACAATTAGACAATTTTCTCGGGTTACATTAAATTCTTAAAACCTATCGGTAAAACTACTATACGGCTGGTTATATCCTTATCTTAGTCCTAATTCTTTAATCTAAATGATTATTAACTAAATAAATTTGTTATTATTCTTTTAACTACTTTCTCTATTATTTAATTTTCCAACGATCGATTTAAACAAAGGGAAGCGTTTTCAATTGAGCGTTAAGGCTTTTTCCAAGAAAAACATCATCTGGCTACTTTTTAGTGCGCGTTTCGGGGACAAAGAAACTTTCTATCTATTTATTTATTACTTCCAAAACATGCTCCTAGGCCCCCCCAAGTGACATCTGGCTCTCTTAAAAATCCTTCTAAGTATTAAATTTCTTAATTCTTCAAAACAACCATTTCTTTGAAATTTAGTGAAACTTCAGATTTTTACCCTATTACACACGTTTACTTAACCATCTAAAAATGTCAAATTGTATTGTTTAATTGAACAACAAATAACAGTCAAATGAACAAAATAAGAATATTTGTTCTAATCTGCTAATTTGGTTAATTTAACATTCTTAGGGTGTTAAGGTAAATTTCTTGAAATGTCCAGGTAACCTTTTTAGCATATTCACTTAACACCAATAAAATGTTAAATTAACATTCTGAAAATGTAAAATTCTTTAAAGGTTGGTATCCAAAACAAAATTATGGAAATAATATATTATTATATATAAATAGAAAGAATTGAACCTTCACCTCGCCCAGAGTTTTTGTTTTGAGCGTGTTCCACCCATGATACATCTTTGTATCAGGTGTTCCACCTACTTCAAATACCGACAGACTGTTTCGCCCTGTATTGAGGGTCTTAACAGTGTCGGACAATATGGTGTAGTGAAAGTTCTACTGTGGAACACACCTTAAACAAACAGATATCTGGTCTTATATACACCTAATCGTAAGCCAACTAAGGCGAGATGTAAGAAAACGTCATTGTCTAATGACGTGGCGTGAGTGTTCGAAGCGCCATTCTCGGCAATTTTATGAATGCAAATTTTACATTTTAAATTTTAAAGTAACATTTTAAATTTGTTAAATGAACAAATTTAAAGTTTTGGATTAAAGAGCAACTAAACGTTAATTTAATAGTTTTTTTAGGTAATCCTAAAAATTTCAGTAGTTGATTTAACAAATTCCAGCTATTAAATCAAAGTACGATAAACATTTTAATTCAAAATATTAGTTTATGTTAAATTAATATTTAAACTGTCAAATGAACAAATAAACTTTGACAAACTCTGACTTTTGCTTTAACACCAAAATATAGATTAATCCAATAGGTTTTTTGTTGAAACAACATTTTTAAAAATGACATTTAGGCAAATGTTAACTCAACTACATTATTTTTTTCGGTGTATAATTGTTTGTTTTAATGTTTTTCGTATATTAAAAAATTATTATTTAATCCATTGCGTTTTATATGTTACCCTATTAAACAAATTTTACCCTATTAAACAAATACGGGGTGTGTTCAGAAAATATCGGGAATTTTCGTTTAATGAAACAAATATTTATTTATTCGTCTACATTAATGTTGTAGCCTTCAAAATAGTCCCCATTGGATATTATGCACATGTGCCAGCTCTTCTTCCAATACTCGAAACACTTCTAAAACTCGATCTTTGGGATAACCTTTAGTTCTCTCAGCGATGCGCTTTTAATGACATCTATGCTTGCAAAACGACGGCCCTTTAAGGTTCTCTTTATTTTTGGGAATACGAAAAAGTCAGACAGAGGCATATCTGGCGAATATGGAGGCTGGGGCATCATTACAGTATTGTTTTTGGCCAAAAATTTTGTTCAAAATTTAACAATTTTGGAACAAATTTTGCTGCCACGCGTTTCATACCCAAAACATTCGAAAAAATTTCATGGGATGAGCCAATCGATATACCAACATCATCAGCGAGTTCTCTGATGGTTTATAACCATTTCTTCCACTTTTTCCATGTTTTTATCGGTTGTTAATGTGCTTGTGCGTTCGGGGCGTTCGTCATCTTCAACGTCTTCACGGCCATCTTGGAAACTCTTATACCACTTGTAAACTCTTGTTTTACTTATAGCAGACTCACTATAGGCCTTTGTTAACATTTCACAGAATTTATTTCATTTTTTAAGCAAAATTGGATACAAACACACCTCGTATTTAATCAATATTGTAAGTTAAACTTTTAATCAAAATATTTTTTTTCTTCGTTGACTATTTATGTAGTAACATTTACATAATAAGGAATTCTGCAATGCCTTTGTAATTTTGGTCAATTGACAGCAAGCATTAAAGGCAATCCTTCATTTATATTTTGTGCATTTATATCTGCACCATTGCTCAATAAAACATTGGCTATTTTAACATTTCCAGTATAAGCTGCATCATGCAGGGCCGTACTGTTATCTTGTCTACGTAGATTTCCATCTGGGCCCTGGTTAATAATTTCTTCGTAATTTTTGTGAACAGCAAACATTAAAGGCAATTCTCCATTTATATCTTGTGCATTTATATATACACCGTGGCTTACTAAAAATTTGGTCTAAAAACTGTAAAGTATTTTTAACTATTTTTTTATATTGATTTATTAAAACAACAAGTACCTAATTCATAATAATTAGAAGCCATAATATTTCAGAAAAATTTATCTTAAGATTTTGGTAATTCAATATTAATATCAATAACATAAATGCATATTGTATTCAAAATAATAAGACCTCTGGTTAGCAAAATATAATTTATGAAATTATTGTTCAATTTATCTTTATCAAAAATTATATTCTTTGTAGAACTTTTTTTTAAGAGTGTGTTTATTATAAATCCGCTTTTAAAAATTGATTAGTTTTCTTTGTAAAAGTCATATTAATTATAGAACTATCGGGATTCTTATAAAATTATCATAACTCCCATAAGTGGCCACAATATGTAGGACAGTATTACCCAACCTATCTGTTTTTATTATATTGTCATCATCATCCATGATTGATATATGTTTGACATCGTTTCTTAAGGCTGCAAAATGCAAGGGTAGGTCTTGACATAGAATTAAATCAAATAAATATTTAATTTGATCTAAATTTATATCCATTAATATTTCTTCAAAAATATTTATAAAAAAATGTTTTCTAAGCATCATTCACTTAAATACTGAGCACATAAAAACTCAAACATTCGGTGTATAAATGGTTCTTCTTTAATATCAAATCGTCTATAACATTACCTTTTGTTTAGTTAACTGTTCTTTGAAAGTCTTCGTAATCCCCTTTAAATTGTTCTCCATTAAAGAATTTATTAAAATGCTGCATAAAAAATTTTCGAAGCGCCAAAGACTTTATGCTGTGTTTATCTCTGTTCCTATACTGTTTTATATATTTTTTTAAATATTTATAATTTAAAACAGTTAAATTAATATTTTTAATTTTATTTAAGTAGGGCAAATTTTCACTAATAGTTTTAATAATAAAGGAATTACAAGAAAACTTTTTCCACTTTTAATTCGTCAATGACTCCATTGATATAATCGGCAGATAATGAATTTGATTGTTGAAGAAACTGTATTTGATCTTCTCTAGAAAATTGAATTATATTAAATGATGAGACGTAAAGTTCATTTTCCAAAATATTTTTCATTGTGGTTCTTGTTGAAATGACCATGGGAACTTGTAATAAATTAGAAATTTCATCAATAGTTTTTAGATCCGTTTCATCGAAAGCATCTATAATTATATAAAGTTTTTTGTTTATTATTATGTTTTCAAATAGTTTGATTAAAAAGTGTTTACAACGATTAAACATTTCCTTACTAACTTGCTTTATTAATACATATTCAATCAAGATTCTTTGATCGTTTAAAATTTTATCATCGCAGATATTATTATCAAATTAATTACATAATACTCTTTTGGAAGAGTATATTTCATGTTATGGAGCATGAAATATTTGCCAATACCAGCGTTATTGACATGGAACCTTAGATTATAATTTTTTGTTTTATTGTTATTCATAAATATTAAAAACATATTTAATCCATTGCGTTTTATATTTTACCCTAATAAACAAATATTTAATTAATATTGTTTTTAAAGGTAAGTAAAACTTTTAATCAATTTATTTAAAATTTTTCAATTTTCGACTATACTTTTAATTTCTTTAATTGATTTAAAAGATTCTGTTAGTTAACCGTTTCGTCTTTAACATTTGCAACCTAATTTGTAATACGATTTTTATAATTACCAAATTTTATAAACGGTTTTTCTATGCATAACATGGCCAACGCAGAAAGTCTTTCTTGTCCCACAGTATTACGTAAAAATTTCTTTTCCTATTTGAATACCATAATAAGCACAATAATATACATTTGCGTTTCGTACTGTCTCCATGGCAACAGTACAATACAAAAATATAATTTATAATTAAGAATTAATTTAAAATTCTCATATCTTTTTTAAAAACTGACTAACCGAGACGATTTTATTTTAATTCTCCTGTTAAATGAAATAGTTTAGTAAATAAAAAATAAATTCTTAGTATTTTCTTTACCCCTACCACAGTGGCGGATTTACCAGCAGGTTAAGTAGGCTTGAGCCTAGCACGAACAAAGATTTCTGTAAGACGGTTTTCTGATGTCTTGCAAAGTCTACAAGTAGGGTTGGGACAGTTGAAATTTTCAAATGAAAATTTCAACTTTGAAAGTTTCAAACTTGAAATATTTCATTTAGTTGGAAAAGTGAAATTTTTAAAAATTTCAAATGAAATTTTCAATTTGAAAATTTCAACATTGCCTGTGAAAGTTTCAGAAATTTCATTGAAAGTTTCGCAATTTACTGAAAATTTCACATGCGGCCTCCCCTGGGACCTTTAATAATAATTTACAACAGATTCCGAATCGACCAATAAGAACGAGTTATCAAGCGTCTGGGCGTTTTTGTTTAGTTCGGCTTGGATTTGAATACACTATAAGTAATTATTGTTACTTATATGCATAAATTAATTTAAATAATTTAATTCAGTTACAAATTTAATTTGTAAATTAAATCAAACTTTAAATATTTTTTAAAAGTCATGATTAATTTAAACTTTTACTTTTGCTATAATTGCATCGGAAAACGAAAAAAAATGCCTTTGGCTCATAAAATTTTGATGAAGTTTCTTTAATTTTCGTAAAATTTCAGTTAAATATTTAAAAATAATAAATATAAAACAATGAAAGTGGCACAATCTCATTAGCTTACCAAAAAGTGTCTAGTTTTAGAAATTTTAAAAATATTTTAAAAGGAAATCTCAAGAAATTTGTGGTAAACACAGTTATTTACTATTTATATTATTGGTGCAGGGGCCCACAGAGGGGTAGGAGGTTCAATATTAATATATTACACTTAAAGTGATTGAAATTTATTGAACGTTTCAAAAAATTTCATAAATTTCAATAAATTTTATAAATTTCATGAAATTTCAGAAATTTAGGAAATTTTAATAAATTTCATAAATGTCATGAAAATTTCGAGTGAAATTTCAAGTACAAGCAATAGGTCCTGTCAACAATACACAAACTTCAGAAAATGCCGAGGGGGAAACCACCTCCAAAAAATATGTACACGTATTGCGGAAATCCCATGATTTCGGAATGATTGCGGTGATTTCGGAGAAATCTTTATAAATTGTTGCGATTTCGGAGGATTGCGACCGAAATCCCATGATTTCGGAATGATTGCGGAGAATTCTTTATAAATTGTTGCGATTTCGGAGGATTGCGACCGAAATCCCATGATTTCGGAATGATTGCGGTGATTTCGGAGAATTCTTTATAAATTGTTGGGATTTTGGAGGATTGCGACATGAAATTAGTGATTGCAGGGCTGCAATGGGATTGTGAGACGATTTCCGTTGGGTAGGGTTGAATTGTAGACATGATTGCTAGCTTGATTCGGTAGTTAATTTGTGCAAAAATAGTCTATATGACGTCCATGTCGCAAGATGTTATAATGTGACATGGACAATCCCCTCTAATTGTACAAAATCTACCTACCTTATTTTTTAAGCATAAAGGTATTGAGTTTCTTAAACTCACTAAAGCAAAAAAAGGAAGGAAAAAGTCAGTTAGCAAGTCTAGAAAAACCATTATACTGTTTAAATATTTTTATTATTTTAATTTTAACCTTTTAAGTAGTTTTATAAAAGTAAACATTAGGGTGGAACAAAAAATGAATATTTTTAAAATTGAATACGGGCTACATTAGACTGGGCCAAAAAGATCAACTATTTTTTTTTTGAAAAGTACCTATATCGAAAATATGGTTTGGGGTGACAAAAAAAATATTGTGAAAATTTGAGTCCATAATATTAATATTAAGAGGTCTATCATCGCAGTTTTAATTTTTTTTTTCCTCAGCAAGTTTTTGTCCCAGAACTCCCAACCCAAACCTTTGAGTTTAACAAAATTTACTCGAAAATATTTTTTGAAGAAAATTGAATGATCTACAAAAAATGTAAAAACGAAATTTTCTGTCAGATGAACCGTTTCCTTAAAATCATGCCTTAAAAATTGTTATAGTTTTACATTTTGATCTTTTAACTTTGGAATTTTGTATTTCACTACTCGATTCGTAAACTTCCTGAGGAAATTCCATTTTCTAATAAAAAAATAAATAAATCGACGTAAATAGAAATCATAACTTGGTGTCAAATGTAGATGGGTACTTTTTTTGCAGCTCATTTTTTTATGTCGTCATTTAGTAATTAATTCTAATTATCGAAATGCCCTGTTTATTTGTTTTTGGCGTTTAAAAAAAATATTCACGGCTATTAATTAGAAGAAGCATGTTGATTTTTTTCAAAAACCTTTCTTTAAACGAAAGAAAATCAGTGTCAGAACCTCTCAAAAATATATGAGGATTTTACAAGCCATGAAACTTTTTTTTAATTCTCTGCGCACATTCCATTCCACTGGTAATTTTTAGTATTACTCTGTAGAATACGAATTAAGAAGGCTATGGCAAATTTGACACCGGGATCTTTTGTTTCGTGAAAAAAATAGGACATTGAAGTAAAAACCGCAAAACTCTTATCTCTGATAATAACTTCCCTACCCTCCAAAAAGTGTCAAAAATGGGACCAACTGAAAAATAGTCGAATTTTTTTTCTTTGGACTAATTCAATTTTATTTTAGTTAAACAGTCGCCAGAATAAAAACCGACATAAAAACACCGCTAAAGTAAAAAAAAACAAAAAACGGGTCTGGTGCGCCGATAATTAGACTTAATTTTTGTTGACGTTGCGTAGTGATGTCGCGAAACGAGAAAAGAAGAGAAGTGTTTCTTTTGTCTCGTCTCGTACAGGGAGAGAAAATGGGTCCACGTCTCGACGAGAATACTCTTCTCTCGAAGTAGCTATAAAATTAAAACACAAAAAAATATTTTGGATAAAATTGGTACAAAACTTTTTTCTGTTGAAATTTAAACACGAAATAAAAAAAATTGTGTAAAAGTAAAACTTTTTACGCCGGAAGTGCACCTTACTACTGCGCATAGATAGGTAATCTAGTAACTACTGCGCATAGGTACAGTCATCTGGTAACCACTGCACATAGGTACGGTCATCTAGTATTTATTGCGCACAGATATCTGCCATTTTGAATCCGCAATTTTGTTAAAAAAAAATTATATAAAACTCATAATCAGCTACCCCAAAAATATCTTTATACAAAATTTCATCCAAATCGTTAAAGCTGAACGACAAATGTCCGCCATATTAGATCAGCCATTTTGTTTTTAAAAAAATGGATACCAAATTCCTAATGAGTGACCTCAAAAACCACATACACACAAAACCAACCATTGGCTCTTATAAGAGTTATAACTGTTTTAGTGTGTGTTTAGTGATTGTTTAAGCAGTTACTAAACATCATTATTCTATTAATTTTATTAATGTCAATAATTTATAAAAAAATGCACATACACATACTTGTCAATAATTGAAAAACCAAACCAAAAAACAAAGTGTCAAAATTTGGTCACTTAGACGCTTTATTCACTAGTGTCTTCAATTAATTTATTCATCAATAACATATTTTTCTCAAATCTTATATTTAAAAACATTTGCGATTACTTTAAAATTTAAAACAAGTAGGTATTCTTAATGTGTTATACAGAATTACTATTTCAGGAAATTTATATTAACGGCGGCAAATAAATCAAAGGTGCACAGTACGTACACTGAAAGAAATATATACTAAAGTTAAATAAAAAAATAATTAGGGCAAATATATTTTATGTTTCATATATAGACTACCACATACATTGCTAAAACAAATATATTCGTTTGGTTAGCAGCCTATTGCTGCCCTAGCAATATAAATGGTGTTTCTAGCAATATTTTTTTGCTGTAATTCACTTATAGTTTACATTTTATAGTAAGGGTAAGTTTATTTTTATTTAGATCTAACATATCTTCTTTACAATAAATGTATTACAAAATTTACCATACATTCATAATAAACAGTAGTATAAATGTGTAAAGCACTAGTATAAAATTTTTAGTATAAATTTGTATTTACTTTTAGCAACAAATTTCTTTCAGTGTACATGCGTGGTGATATGGAATTCTACCGTACCTTCATTTGCAAGTTATACATAGGGAAAATACATTGTAGGTGGAACAGACAAGTCGAAGTCGGCGCGGTCAGCGCGAAACGAAAATGTTCCCAGAAATTATTTTGACGAGTGGATTAGTAGACTAACATGCGACGTAACAGGTGACCTTGTTTACTGGCGATTAAAATTTTATTACGTCCAAATAATTTCTGAGAACTTTTTCGCTTTGCGCTGACTTCAACTTGTCTGGTCCACCTACAATGTATTTTCCCTATGTATAGCTTGCGGTATATCTATATTAAATAAATATCTGTTTGATTTTAAGTACCGGAAAAATCGAGAGAGATTCTCGGCGAGAGGGGGCATTCTTTTGTCTCGTTTCGATGGAATCCCTAACGGGGCGAAATACGCGTAATAGATTAGTATCTAACTTTGATATGTACTAACCAGTCTTACCACATGTGCTGAATGATTCAGTCTAAATCGCAAAATTCACAAACACTATAAACAATTGTTTTTTAAAATGCATAGGTACCAACGTATACTTTCCGCCAATCTTATGCAAATGGCTGCAGAGCGCAGGCGTTGCCGATTTATACCCCCATCATCGTCGAATTCGATCAATTGCGGGATTGCAAGTATAGGATTTCCACGATTGCGGGATTGCAGATAGGGATTTCGGCGATTGCGGGATTGCGGGTAGGGATTTCGGCGATTGCGAAGTGACTGCGGGATTGCGGGTAGGGATTTCGGCGATTGCGAGTGATTTCGGGCCAAATGTACACGTATTGCGGAAGGTGGTTTCCCCCTCGGAAAATGCTTTCCTTCACATTGGATTATCTTTTAAAAGTATTTTTTAGGTTAAGAATTTATTATATAATATAGTATAGTATAGCTAAATAATTTAACAAAACTTGAAAAAATTCACCTATGTATATGGATCAAGAACATTATATATCAATAAGAAATACTATGTAAATATAAAAGAAAAATTGTGATACTACAGTGATAATTTGAATTGTAACTCTTAATTATTAATTATAAATATTTAATATTACCTACATGAGGTACCTGATATGAAATCTTGTATTCTTTTAAGGTGTAATAAATAAATAAAAAAAAAGTATAGTACTGGCACTATATTGAAAGCCATTAATAGTATTTATAAATTTTATGCTTAGTATCTGGTATTTACGTTAACTTTTTTGTCACTTTAAATACCAATAACTTTCTTACTTAAAATTTAATAAAAAAAAAATTATAGGTACTGTCTGAAAACAAACAGGCTATAAATGAAAAGTGTAGTTATTTTTTTTAGGACCCCCACCCTTTACCACGACCTCTACTTCTATCACAACAGCGGCGTCTTGCTAATAAAAAATCCATAACAAAAATGTTTTCGCCTTTATATAAAAAAAATACTATTTTTTTAGTTAACTTAAAAATATATATTTTTTTATGAAATTTGATAACCCCCCAGGAGCAAATAGGAGTTGAAAAGGAAGGGGTGATTATGAAAGAAATGAAAAAAATCTAATTCTAAAATTAGATTAGACATAAAAGCAATATTTAATTTAAACAAATTGACAGAAGCCATTAATAAGACCACGTTACATCCACTAAAAGCCACTGTAATTTCTATACTAAATTTTTACATGCATGCTTGTAAAAATATGTTTTATGCACGGTATGGTAGTAACAGTTATCACAAGAGTAAGTTTTTATGGTTATTTCCACTTTTTGTTCCAACTCGTTTTGTTCTTTATGTCTTAAAAATGTGTGTTTTTGTAATCCTTGACTATAACTTGAGGTATATTCACAGTACACACAGGAGTATGTTTTTACTTTCTTTTCCAGCATATTTTGTTCTTTGTGTTGAGTATAAATGTGCCTTTGTAAAATTCGGTGCTCAACTGTTGTGAAGTCACAGTACCCGCAAGAGAAAGTGTTTATAGGAACTTTCTTTTCCAACTCATTTTGTTCTTTATGTTTATTATAGATATGATATTGCATCTTTCGGCTTTCCACTGCTGTGTAGTCACAGTACACACAAGAGTACGTTTTTATTGTTATTGGTATTTTATTTTCCAACTCATTTTGTTCTTTATGTTTTCTATATACGTGGTTTTGTAATGACCGGTTCTCAACTGTTGTATAGTCACAGTACACACAAGAGAAAGTTTTTATCTTAATTTCTACTTTTTTCTTTAACTTATTTAGCTCTTTATGTTTTCTATACATGTGGCATTGTAGTTTATGACTTTCCACTGCTCTGAAGTCACAGTACACACAAGGGTATGTTTTTATGTTTAATTCAATTTTCTTTTCTAACTCATTTTGTTCTTTATGTTTGTTATATACGTGGAATTGTAGCTTTTTATTCTTTACTGTTGTAAAGTCACAGTACACACAAGAGAAAGTTTTATTTTTTTTAGATGGCTTACATTCATGGTCGTTGATCATGTGTTGGCTTACTTCGCATTCTGATCCCGAGAAAAAACATTCGCTGTATCCACATATGCTTGATGTTTTACTGAAATAAAATGAATTTGTTAGATTATTTTTTTTAAAATAAGGCAAGATAGACAAACAATGCAAGGGACAAAATATTGTATTTTTTATAGAATAACACAATTAATTCAAAGCAGTGGCGTGCTTAAATTTTAATTAAAAATATCTAGTTATGAGGCCCCACAGGCGATTTTCAAATAATCAAACTAAATTTGTTTTTTATTATTATTTATTATATTATTGTTACATATTAATACATTTCAAAGCTAAAATAGGCATATTTGAATTTATTTTTTTAAATGTATACTTTACTTATGAGGTTATTTTTATTTGGTTTTGGAATATTTTAAATTCATTTAATTGCCTAATCTCCTAAAAACAATTTTAATTAATAAGAGAGTAATAAAAATATTTAAACCAACAAAAGACACATTATTGTTTCTGTAGGAACCTTTGCTTGTATTGCGCATGACAATAGGCTTTAAATATGACGTCAGCATTTATCCAAAAAGAACGCCACTGCGCATGCTCCTCAAAGTGCCATCATATCTACTTTTCCAGCATATTTTGTTCTTTGTGTTGAGTATAAATGTGCCTTTGTAAAATTCGGTGCTCAACTGTTGTGAAGTCACAGTACACGCAAGAGAAAGTGTTTATAGGAACTTTCTTTTCCAACTCATTTTGTTCTTTATGTTTATTATAGATATGATATTGCATCTTTCGGCTTTCCACTGCTGTGTAGTCACAGTACACACAAGAGTAAGTTTTTATTGTTATTGGTATTTTATTTTCCAACTCATTTTGTTCTTTATGTTTTCTATATACGTGATTTTGTAATGACCGGTTCTCAACTGTTGTATAGTCACAGTACACACAAGAGAAAGGTTTTATCTTAATTTCTACTTTTTTCTTTAACTTATTTAGCTCTTTATGTTTTCTATACATGTGGCATTGTAGTTTATGACTTTCCACTGCTGTGAAGTCACAGTACACACAAGAGTAAGTTTTTATTTTTACTAATACTTTATTTTCTAACTCATTTTGGTCTTTATGTTTTTTGTGGATGTGGCTTTGCAACAACCGTTTAACTACTGTTGTAAAGTCACAGTACACACAAGAGTGGATTTTTATTTTTATTGCTACTTTATTTTCTAAATCATTTTGTTCCTTATGTTTGCTGTAGATGTGCTTCTGTAACAACCGGTTTTTCACTGTTGTGTAGTCACAGTACACACAGGGAAAAGTTTTAATTTTTTGATGATTTTTTTTTGTTGCTTTTTGTTTATGATCTTTAGCCATGTGTTGTGTTACATCATAGTCTGGTCCTGAGAAAAAACATTCGCTGTATCCACATATGCTTGATGTTTTACTGAAATAAAATGAATTTGTTAGATTATTTTTTTTTAAATAAGGCAAGATAGACAAACAATGCAAGGGACAAAATATTGTATTTTTTATAGAATAACACAATTAATTCAAAGCAGTGGCGTGCTTAAATTTTAATTAAAAATATCTAGTTATGAGGCCCCACAGGCGATTTTCAAATAATCAAACCAAATTTGTTTTTTATTATTTTTTATTATATTATTGTTACATATTAATACATTTCAAAGCTAAAATAGGCATATTTGAATTTATTTTTTTAAATGTATACTTTACTTATGAGGTTATTTTTATTTGGTTTTGGAATATTTTAAATTCATTTAATTGCCTAATCTCCTAAAAACAATTTTAATTAATAAGAGAGTAATAAAAATATTTAAACCAACAAAAGACACATTATTGTTTCTGTAGGAACCTTTGCTTGTATTGCGCATGACAATAGGCTTTAAATATGACGTCAGCATTCATCCAAAAAGAACGCCACTGCGCATGCTCCTCAAAGTGCCATCATATCTACTCCAGTTGTACCAAAATATTTTTTTCTGGCTAAACGTAGCTTGTTTATCTCTTTAGCAGGACATTTTGATTTTGAAGCTTTTTATTTATAAATGGGGAATTAAAATATTAACGGATTTATATATTCCCAATAATAATTATTATCAGGAATTAGACACATAGGCATTAAATATGATCTAAAATGACTCATTTAGTTACAATACTAAAATATAAACATAACAATAAGAAAAAACCCAACAAATGTTTTCTTTGATTATCAATAAATGTTGTGTCACCCATAATATAACAAGTGGTATGATTATCATCGATGATATTTTCGTATTGAAACCGAGCTGCAGATTTCACGAGTCCGCAGGACGAGTGAAATGTGCTGCTTCGGTTTCAATGAGTAAATATCATCGATTATTAATCATACCACGAGTTATATTTAGTGAGAAAATATAATGAATTTTAGGAATTAAAAAATTTGTCAGATTGACATTTAAAATTAAAATGTGCTTTAAAATATAAAAAGACTTTAATAAACCTTATTTATTCAAACTTACCTTAATTTCATTATCGTTTACACCAACCCATCGATCTTTTAGAGTTTATAATTCATTATTTTATTGATATATATCAAATACAGAATTTAAATGATAACAGATGTTAAATCAAAAAAAGTGTCAAAATTCTTAGTAACGTGTAAACAAGATAATAAAAATTATTGCCGCTGTGATAAAATACGTCACTATGGAATACTGGAATTTTATTGGTTCTAATATTAATGAATTGTATTGTCAAAAAAATATTTCAAAAAAGTTATTTTTAAAAAACTTTCTTTACATGACGTGAAGTGACGTCCAAGGGGGATAGTGTAATCATAGCGTTACGTATTAGGTAAACGACCCTTAGTTTATATATTCTATATGTATAAAATTTACAACATATCTGTGGTATCTATGTTAGTCTTGAAGAACGAAAACGCTCATTATATTATCATCAAGAAAGGTGTATGTCACTTTATTTTTTAACTTTTTTTGTTCATTCATGCAGAGTTTTTTTTAACAAATATTGCAAAGTCACAGTACACACTAGAGTAGGTTTGCACTTTATTAAAACTTTTTGTATAAATCATTTTGTTTTTTATGTTTCAAATATATGTGCCTTTGTAAGGGTTCATCTTTATTGTGAAGTCACAGTACATACAAAAGTACGTTTTAACTTTTATTCTACTGTATTTATAAATCATTTTTCAATGTTGTAAAGTCACAGTACACACAAGAGTGGTTTTTTATATTTATTGGTACCTTATTTTCTAAATTGTTTTGTTCTATTTTGTCTGGTCCTAAGAAAAAACATATAGCAATAAAACTATAGGTATACCTACAAGTAAAATACAGTGATTTATTTTACCTTAATTTTATTAACTATTAAATTTACATCTGTTTTTTATTTAATAATTAATATTGAAAACATGATTAGATAGTCACAGTACAAGTAGGTTTTTATTTTGTTGTAACTTTATATTCCAATTTACCTTGTTCAATATGTTTTCTAATAATGTGTTTTTTTTAAATTATAATTTGTACCTGTTGCAAAGTCACAGTATGCACAAGAATATGTTTTTAGTTCTTTATGTTTCCTATATATGTGGTTTTACAACCTTTGTTGAATAGTTACAGTACGAACAAGTTTTTATTTTTATTTAAACTCTTTTTAAAACTCATTTTCTTTTTTATATATTTAATTTTAAAGTTACATACCTCTAAAAACACCCTTTATTATTGATTGCAACTGGATGGAATTTCTATACTACTATTTTTACACGCATGCTTGTAAAAAGATGCTTTGTGCACGGTATGGTAGTAACAGTTATCACAAGAGTAAGTTTTTATGGTTAATTCCACTTTTTGTTCCAACTCATTTTGTTCTTTATGTCTTAAAAATATGTGTTTTTGTAATCCTTGACTATAACTTGTGGTATATTCACAGTACACACAAGAGTATGTTTTTACTTTCTTTTCCAGCATATTTTCTTCTTTATGTTTCGCAAATATGTGTCTTTGAAATGTTTTTTTATCGCATGTTGTGTTATAGTCACAGTACTCACAAGAGTAAGTTTTTACTTTAATTTTAACCTTGTTTTCTACTTCGTTTTGTTCTTTATGTTTGTTATAGATGTGGTTCTGCAACCTTTGTTTTCCCACTGTTTTAAAGTCACAGTACACGCAAGAATGCGTTTTTATTTTTATTGTAACTCTATTTTCCAATTCATTTTGTTCCCTGTGTTTGTTATGAATGTGCATTTGTAAACACTTGGTTTTTACTGTTGTGTAGTCACAGTACATACAAGAAAGAATTTGTAGTTTTATTGCAACTTTCTTTTCCAAATTATTTTGTTCTTTGTGTTGAGTATAAATGTGGCTTTGTAAAACTCGGTGTTCAACTGTTGTGAAGTCACAGTACACGCAAGAGTAAGTGTTTATAGGAACTTTCTTTTCCAACTCATTTTGTTCTTTATGTTTAATATAGATATGACTTTGCATCTTTCGGCTTTCCACTGCTGTGTAGTCACAGTACACACAAGAGTACGTTTTTATTGTTATTGGTACTTTATTTTCCAACTCATTTTGTTCTTTATGTTTTCTATATACGTGGTTTTGTAATGACCGGTTCTCAACTGTTGTGTAGTCACAGTACACACAAGAAAAAGTTTTTATCTTAATTTCTACTTTTTTCTTTAACTTATTTCATTCTTTATGTTTTCTATACATGTGGCATTGTAGTTTATGACTTTCCACTGCTGTGAAGTCACAGTACACACAAGGGTAAGTTTTTATGTTTACTTCAATTTTCTTTTCCAACTTATTTTGTTCTTTATGTTTGTTATATACGTGAAATTGTAGCTTTTTATTATCCACTGTTGTAAAGTCACAGTACACACAAGAGAAATTCTTATTTTTATTAGATGGCTTACATTCATGGTCGTTGATCATGTGTTGGCTTACTTCGTATTCTGATCCCGAGAAAAAACATTCGCTGTATCCACATATGCTTGATGTTTTACTGAAATAAAATGAATTGTTAGATTATTGTTTTTAAATTAAGCAAAGATAGACAAACAATGCAAGGGACAAAATATTGAATTTTTTATAGAATAACAAAATTAATTCAAAGCAGTGGCGTGCTCAAATTTTAATTAAAAATATCTAGTTATGAGGCCACATAGACGACTTTCAAAAAATTAAACCAAATTTGTTTTTTATTATTGTTTATTATATGATTGTTACATATTAATTCATTTCAAAGCTTAAATAGGCATATTTGAATTTATTTTTTTTAATGTATACTTTACTTATGAGGTTATGTTTATTTGGTTTTAGAATATTTTAAATTCATTTGATTGCTTAATCTCCTAAAAATAATTATAATTAATAAGAGAGTAATAAAAATATTTAAACCAACAAAAGACATTATTGTTTCTGTAGGAACCTTTGCTTGTATTGCGCATGACAATAGGCTTTAAATATGACGTCAGCATGCATCCAAAAAGAACGCCACTGCGCATGCTCCTCAAAGTGCCATTATATCTACTCCAGTTGTACCACAATATTTTTTTCTGAAAAAACGTAGCTTGTTTAGCTCTTTAGCAGGACATTTTGATTTTAAAGCTTTTTATTTATAAATGGGGAATTAAAATTTTAACGGATTTATATAATCTTAATAATAATTATTATTGGGAATTAGACATTTAGGCAATAAATATGATCTAAAATGACTCATTTAGTTTCAATACTAAAATATAAACATAGCAATAAGAAAAACCCCAACAAAAGATTTCTTTGATTTTCAATAAAGGTTGTGTCAAAAAAATATTTCAAAAAAGTTATTTTTAAAAAACTTTCTTTATATGACGTGACGTCCAAGGGGGAGAGTATAATCATAGCATTACTTATTATGTAAACGACCCTTAGTTTATATATTCTATATGTATAAAATTTACAACATATCTGTGGTGTCTATGTTAGTCTAGAAGAATGAAAACGCTCATTATATTATCATCAAGAAAGGTGTATGTCACTTTATTTTTTAACTTTTTTTGTTCATTCATGCAGAGTTTTTTAACTAATGTTGAAAGTCAAAGTACACACTAGAGTAGGTTTGCACTTTATTGTCACTTTTGTTTCAAATATATGTGCCTCTGTTAGGGTTCATCTTTGTTGTGAAGTCACAGTACACACAAAAGTACGTTTTAACTTTTATTCTCCTGCCTTTTTTAAATCATTTTCCATGATTGTAAAGTCACAGTAAAGAGTATGTGTTTATTGGTAATGCAACCATATTATAGTAAACATTATTTCATTGAAAAGATAGTCGATTTTTTTAAACACTTAAATATCCACCTATTATTGAAAACCATGACAAATTATTGTAAAGAAAACTATAGGGGTACCTTCAAGTAAAATACAGTAATTTATTTAACCTTAATTTTATTTATTTACATCTGTTTTTTTCTTTAATCATTAATATTCAAAAAGTGATTGAAAAGTCACAGTACAAGTAGGTTTTTATTTTGTTGTCACTTTATTTTCTAATTTACCTTGTTCTTTGATTGAAATTTGATTTACAAACTAACAAACGCAGGAAAACTAGGTACATATATCTACAAGTAAAATACAGTAATTAATTTCACCTTAATTTTATTAACTTAACCTTTTATTAAAGGTATACATATATGTGGTTTAGTTACAAAATATGCGCAACTTACATGAAACCGCGACTACAATTTTTTAACATCCTTAAATGTATTGGGAAATCTAAAATTTACATTTGTTTTTTTTTCATTTTATGATTTATATGCAAAAAGTGTTTGAAAAGTCACAGTACATAAAAAATAAGGTTTTTATTTTTTTGTCACTTTTTTAATTTACCTTCATTAATATGTTTTCTTGAGTTGTGTATTTTTAAAGTATACTTTGTAGGTGTTGCAAAGTCACAGTATGCACAAGAATATGTTTTTCGTTCTTTATGTTTCGTATATATGTGGTTTTGTAACCTTTGCTTTACGACTGTTGAAAAGTTACAGTACGAACAAGAGTGAGTTTCCATTTTTATTTGAACTTTTTTTTCCAACTCATTTTGTTCTTTATGTTTACTATAGATGTGGTTTTGCAACCTTTGTTTTGCAACTGTTGTAAAGTCACAGTACACACACGAGTGAGTTTTTATTTTTATTGTCACTTTATTTTCCAATTCATTTTGTTCTTTGTGTTTGTTATGAATGTGCAATTGTAAATTACGGGGTATCACTGTTGTAAAGTCACAGTACATGCAGGAGTAACTTTTTATTGTAATTTTTCCATCAAACTCATTTTGTTCTTGATGTTTTCGATATATGTGATTTTTTAAACACAGATTTATCGTCGTAGTATAGTCACAGTACACACAAGAGTACGTTTTTATTTTTATTTCTACCCTATTTTCCACCTTGTTTTGTTCTTTATGTTTTAAAAATATATGCCTTTTCAATGATTGATTATAAGTAGTGGTATAGTCACAGTACACACAAGAGTAAATTATTGATTGACGTTTATGTACTTTGAGCAAGTGTTCAGTTACTTCGTTTTCTGGTCCGGAGAAAAAACAATCAGCGTATGTGCATACGGTTGTTGATTGACTGAAACAAAATAAATTGATAGTTATTTAGTTTTTAACAAAAGTACTAAAAAACTTTTGTAGGGATTCCTTCTCACACAAATTCGATTTACAAACTTACAAACGCAGGAAAACTAGGTACATATATCTACAAGTAAAATACAGTAATTTATTAAACCTCAATTTTATTAACTTATCCTTTTATCATAGGTATACAAATATGTAGTTTAGTTACAAAATTTGCGCAACTTACATAAAACTGTGATTACAAGTTTTTAACATGCTTAAATGTATTGGAAAATCTGAAATTTACATGTGTTTTTTTCATTTTATCATTACTAAAAGTGTTTAAAAAGTCACAGTACATAAAGAATAAGGTTTTTATTTTGTTGTCACTTTATTTTCTAATGTACCTTCTTCAATATGTTTTCTAATAATGTGTTTTTTTAAGCTATATTTTCTAGCTGTTGCAAAGTCACAGTATGCACAAGAATATGTTTTTCGTTTATGTTTCCTATATATGTGGTTTTGCAACCTTTGCTTTACGACTGTTGAAAAGTTACAGTACGAACAAAAGTGTGTTTCCATTTTTATTTGAACTTTTTTTTCCAACTCATTTTGTTCTTTATGTTTACTATAGATGTGGTTTTGCAACCTATGTTTTGCCACTGATGTAAAGTCACAGTACACACACGAGTGAGTTTTTATTTTTATTTTCACTTTATTTTCTAATTCATTTTGTTCTTTGTGCTTGTTATGAATGTGTAATTGTAAATTACGGGATTTCACGGTTGTAAAGTCACAGTACATGCAGGAGTAACTTTTTATTGTAATTTTCCTACCAATGTGATGTTTTCTGATGTGTCTTTTTAAACCCAGGTTTTTCGTTGTATTATAGTCACAGTACCCACAAGAGTAAATTGTTGATTCATGTTTATGATCTTTGATCAAGTGTTGAGTTACAATGTATTCTGGTCCAGAGAAAAAACAATTGGTGTAAGTGCATACGGTTGTTGATTCCCTGAAAAAAAAAAATTGTTAGGTATTTAATAATGAAATAAATGCACTATTTATAAATAAGAAAATATATACACAATGAATTTCTGGACATTTATTGATTATTGTTGTTCACAGAATTTATTTACTGTCAGTGTGCTCCAGTGCCCAGTTTAGTAAAACTAAATGTTTTTCTTTTATTTATTTGTATCTTATAATTAATACTACGATATAATATATTAAATTAAGTTAAAATTTCAGCTGTTAATTTTAATTTCAAGAGGTTTCTCGTATAATTTAAAAATGTGCCATTTAAATATATATTTATTTTCATTATTTCTTCCTGAGGTAGCATTATTTTTTTATTTTCTCTGTTCATCTTTTCCATTCCCCCGTTTTATTGTTATAACTTTTAAGTTAAAAAGCCCACAAAAAATTCATTATTATTAATATAAAAAAAAGAACGATTAGTATCCACAAAACTAGAATTTCGCGAATAGTGTTCTTGCTTTTTGAGGTACTTCTTGTTAGTTTGCCCCACTGTGCGAAAACCGTTACTTGACTTCAGTACTGAAGTGTTGCCGTTCACTGTTGTTCGGGTTGTTGTTCTGCCTTCCTGAAAATTCAAGTACTCCTTTCATGTCTGACTTCAAAGAAGCCATACTTGCTGAAATTAGGAACCGATACACAGTTATTTTACCCCACTGTGCCTTTGTCTATGAGATTAAACGTTCTCTTTGTAGAGAAGCTTTGTAGGCGAGTGTTTATTTATTAGTTTGAATGTGCTTTAGTGCTTTTTGCTTTAAATTCCTGCGTACCTACCTTATTTCGCACTATATTATTGCACTTTTGGTTTGGACTGTGAGTCTTTGGTTATTCTTTATTTATGGAGTTTTGCCTTAAGTTTTAAGTCAAATAAATAAAACAATTGGGAGTAATTAAACTTTATTTTATTTCATTTTTACTTAAAATTTGTAGTAGTACAATATTTAGGTTAAAAAATGGAGGAACAAAAATACACAAGCAAAACCTAAAACATTTTAACAATCTATTAATGCTTTTATCAAGAAAACTGGGCTTGGATAGCTATAGGTAACAGTTGTTTATTTGTAATTGCGTTACGTAATACTTGAACGCTCCTTAACAACTAAAGAGCTTACAATAATGATTTCCTAACAACTGAAAATAATCTTTATAATTTGCCGTCGTTGCGCTATTGGTAAACCTTTTAATGGTTTTAACAGATTAAACATTATTAAAATGTTTTACAGTCACAGTACACACATGTGCACAAAAGTGTTTATTTATACTTTTTTTCAAGTTCATCTTGTTTTTTATGTTTGCCAAGAACGTGTTTTTTCAAAGTGCGCTTCTCTACTGTTGTAAAGTCACAGTACACACAGGAGTGAATTTTTTTGTTTATTTCCACCTTTTTTTCCAAATCATTTTGTTCTTTGTGTTTCATATAAATGTGGTTGTGTAAACCATATCTTTTCTCTGTTGTGAAGTCACAGTACACACACGAGTAAGTTTTTATTTTTATTGATACTTTTCTTTCAAGCTCGTTTTGTTCTTTATGTTTGCTGTAGATGTGGCATTTTAGCTTATAACTTTCCATTGTTGTGAAGTCACAGTACACACAAGCTTTTATATCCAATTTAACTTTTTGCTCCAACTCATTTTGTTCTTTATGTTTGACATAAATGTGATGGTGTAAAACACTTTTCTTTTCTGGTGCATAGTCACAGTACACACAAGCGTGAGTTTTTACATTTAATTTTACTTTATTTTCCAACTCATATTGTTTTTTATGTTTGTGGTAAATGTGTCTTCGTATATTACCTTTATTTATTGTTTTAAAGTCACAGTACACACAAGAGTTTATTTTTTGTAAGTCATTTTGTTCTTTATTTTCCCTGTTAATGTGGTCTTGTATATATGTTATCTTAACTTCTTTTTCCTCATTTTGTTTTTTATGTTTCCCAGACATGTGTTTTTGTAGATGGTCTTTTACCAATGTTGTGTAGTCACATTTCACACAAGTGTGAGTTTTTATTTTTAATTTCACTCTTTTTTCCAAATCATTTTGTTCTTTATGTTTCATATAAATGTGATTGTGTAAAACATATCTTTTTTCTGTTGTAAAGTCACAGTACACACAAGATAAAATTTTAATGTTTAATTCTAACTTATTTTCCGCCTCATATTTTTCTTTATGTTTAAAGTAAAGGTGCCTTCGCAAATGACTGTTATTTATTACCGTAAAGTCACAGTACATACAAGAATAAGTTTTTATGTTTATTTCTACTTTTTTCTCCAATTCATTTTTTTCTTTATGTTTTCTATAGATGTGGATTTGCATTTCATGATTATCCAGAGCTGTAAAGTCACAGTACACGCAATGGAAAGTTTTTATGTTTAATTCCATTTTTTTCTCTAAGTCATTTTGTTCTTTATGTTTTCTATAGATGTGGTACTGTATCTTATGACTATTGACTGCTGTAAAGTCACAGTACACACAAGAGAATCTTTTATTTTTATTAGATGGCTTATTTCCATGGTCGTTGATCCTGTGTTGGGTTACTTCGTGTTCTGGTCCTGAGAAAAAACATTCGCTGTATCCACATATGTGCATGGTTGGTGTTTCACTGAAAAAAAAAATTGTTGGTATATTCTAACAAAATAACTATATTAACAAAAACAATGTATGTCTTAAAAAAGAATAGTTCATATAAAATTAAATGTATTTATTTTTTAAAAAACTTTTATTATTTCTTTTTGGAAATTATTTAAAATACACAAAAATTTGTATTTTCAATAAAGATAAATAATTTAAAAATAATATATACTGTATACTTTTTTATTTTGCCGGTTTAATCCGGTTACACACTGTATTTTTTAATTGCAATAAAATCAAACTTGTTATTTTTTTTAAATGTCATTTTTATCCAGGTTATTTTAGTTTGATTTTGACATATTTTGTGTTTATTTAATTAATTCATCATCTTCTAAAAATAGTTTCAGTTAGTAAGATAGTAACACCAACAAAATATATATTGCCATTTTCCTGATAAACCATTTTTACTTTTTACCTTTGACTTTTGACCTTTGACCCTTGACCTTTGACTGACCCTTTATCATGTAAAGTATTAATTCCACGCGAATCAGGTTATATGTTATGTAATGATTCTTTCCTAAAGTGTTATTTATTATATAAACAAATTAAAGCAATAAAGCTATTTATATTTCTATTAGAAAGACTTTGAAAAAGCTGATTCGCCATGGTAATCCAATAATAAATTTGCATTTACAAAATGTCGAGAAATTAAGCATACAAAATTCTAAGCAAATGCTTTAAAAATGCTGATTCGTAAATGTGACTTGCACTATTAAAAACACTACTTATTTTTCTAAAATGCTTTGTTAATCCTTTTTTTCTAGAATATAAATGGAGTTGCACCTAAACTAAAACATACGTGTATATTAAAATAGTAAAATTAGGAATTAAAAATTGCATACAAAAGCATTTGAAAATGCTATTTCTAAAATGCTAATTTTTACTGATAATTTGGAAATAAACGAACCCAATATTAAAATCCCTAAAAATGTTAAATAGCTCGCTATTTTGAAGCATTTAAAAATGCTGATTTTCACTGTTAACGTACTAATAAATTGGCACTTTTAAAATTGTGTAAAATTAAGTATGATACCAAAAAATTATTCACAATGGTAACTAGCACTACCCATTTAAAAAAATCATTTTCGTAAAAATGCTGATTCACAACAGTACAATCCAAATAAACTGGCCCATACACTTAAAAAACTACCTATTGAAAAAAAAACGTTAAAGAAGGCGCACATAAGCATTTTAAAATGCTGATTCAATTTGGTAACACTTAAATGAACTAATACTTACAGTAATTAACATTAGACATAACAAATAACTAAAATGGTGGTTAAGAGGCTGGTTCAAAATTGTAAACCTAGATAAACTTACACCACTAATAAAGTCAAATGACGCTCTATTTTGAAGCATTTAAAAAATGCTGATTTCCACTGGTAACATACTAATAACCTGGCATTTTTTAAATGGTGTAAAATTAAGTATGATACCAAAAAATAATTCAGAATGGTAAGGAGCACTATCCATTAAAAAAAAAAGAATTTAATAATGCTGATTCACAATAGTACAATCCAAATAAACTAGCACATTCTGTTAAAAAAAATACATATTGATAAAAAAATCCGTTAAAGAAGGCTTACAATAAGCATTTTAAAACGCTGATTCACAATGGTAAACACCATAAATAACACTTCACCAATTTAAACACTAATTTTAGTACCTTAAAAAATAAAACATTACAATATTCTGAAACATTTATAAATGCTGATTCAATATGGTAACACTTAAATAAACTAATACTTGTAGTATTTAAAATAAGACATTAAGACATAACAAATAAATAAAATGGTAGTTAAGAGGCTGGTTCAAAATTGTAAACCAAGATAAACTTACACCACTAATAAAAAGTCAAATGACGCGCTATTTTGAAGCATT
This sequence comes from Brassicogethes aeneus, assembly GCA_921294245.1. Lineage (NCBI taxonomy): Eukaryota > Metazoa > Arthropoda > Insecta > Coleoptera > Nitidulidae > Brassicogethes > Brassicogethes aeneus. The sequence goes on along the minus strand of OV121142.1, from coordinate 5,124,340 downwards.
TAAAATGCTGATTTTCACTGGTAATATACTAATAAATTGGCACTTTTAAAATTATGTTAAATTAAGTATGACACCAAACCAAAAAATGATTCAAACTGGTAGGTAACACTACCCATTTAAAAAGCATTTAAAAATGCTGATTCACAATAGTACAATCCAAATAAACCAGCACATTCACTTATAAAAAACTACATATTGAAAAAAAACCGTTAAAGAAGGCGCACATAAGCATTTTAAATCGCTGATTCATAATGGTTAACACCATAAATAACAATTTACCAATTTAAATACTAATGTTAAGACTCTAAAAAAGGCGCATTAAAATATTCTGAAACATATTTAAATGCTGATTCAATATGGTAATACTTAAATAAACTAATACTTGTAGTATTTAAAATTAGACATTAAGACAATGGTAACTAGCACTACCCATTTTAAAAAAGCATTTAAAAATGCTGATTCACAACAGTACAATCCAAATAAACTAGCACATTCTGTTAATAAAAATACATATGATAAAAAATCCTTAAAGAAGGCGTACAATAAGCATTTTAAAACGCTGATTCACAATGGTAAACACCATAAATAACACTTCACCAATTTAAACACTAATGTTAGGACCTTAAAAAATAAAGCATTACAATATTACATTACATTTATAAATGCTGATTCAATATGGTAACACTTAAATGAACTATTACCTACAGTATTTAAAATTAGACATAACTAAGAAGCTGTTTCAAAATTGTAAACCTAAATAAACTTACAACCCTAATAAAGTCAAATGACGCGCTATTTTGAAGCATTTAAAAAATGCTGATTTCCACTGGTAATACACTAATAAATTGGCACTTTTAAAATGGTGTTAAATTAAGTATGATACCAAAAAATAATTCACAATGGTAAGTAGCACTATCCATTAAAAAAAAGAATTTAAAAATGCTGATTCACAATAGTACAATCCAAATAAACTAGCACATTCACTTATAAAAAACTACAAATTGAAAAAAAACCGTTAAAGAAAGCCCACATAAGCATTTTAAATCGCTGATTCACAATGGTAAACACCATAAATAACAAATTATACATTTTAAGACATCAAAAAATTTAACATTTAATGCTGATTCAATATGGCAACACTTAAATAAACTAATACTTGTAGTATTTAAAATTACATAACAAATAACTAAAATGGTAGTTAAGAGGCTGGTTCAAAATTGTAAACCAAGATAAACTTACACCACTAATAAAGTCAAATGACGCGCTATTTTGAAGCATTTAAAATGCTGATTTTCACTGGTAACATACTAATAAATTGGCACTTTTAAAATGATGTTAAATTAAGTATGATACCAAAAAATGATTCACAATGGTAGGTAGCACTACCCATTTAAAAAAGCATTTAAAAATGCTGATTCACAATAGTACAATCTAAATAAACTAGCACATGTTTTGTACATAATATTTTGCTTTTTGATTGGCACCACTGAATAATAATAAAACTACATTATAGTGCAAAAAGTATATTATTTCTAAAACCATAACATAACTTTATTTTGTGTCTAATTTTCTTCTTTATGTTTTTTGTAGATGTGGTTTTGTAGCTTTAGGTTTCCCACTGTAGTAAAGTCACAGAATACACAAGAGAAAGTTTTTATCTTTAAAGCTACTTTGTTTTCTAACTCATTTTGTTCTTTATGTTTGGTAAAGATGTGGTTGTGTAAATTACGGTTTTCTTTTGTTGTGTAGTCACAGTACACACACGAGTAAGTTTTTACTCTTATTTCCACTTTATTTTCCAAATTATTTTGTTCTCTATGTTTGCCATAGATGTGGTGTTGTAAATTTCGATTCTGCTTTGTTGTGAAGTTGCAGTATACGCAGGAGAAGGTTTTTACTTTTAATGCCACTTTTTTTTCTAACTCATTTTGTTCCTTATGGTGGCTATAGACGTGATTTCGTAAATTTCGGGTCGTCATTGTTCTAAAGTCACAGTACACACAAGGGTGTCTTTTGGTTTTTGTTTGATTTTCATTATTTTGTTTATATGTATTGTCTTTTATCTTGGTCTCTTTACATTTTTTGTATCTGCGTTTCGATGATTTTTTGCTGTAACAAAGAAAAATTCTATTTTAAAATTTTATATCGATTGGTTATTAAGGGTTAAATTGGTTATTAAGGACAAAATTAAATCTTAGCAATAAAAATGAAACTAAAGTGATTTATTGTATTTTTTATTGTTACAAAATACATTTTTCGTGTTCTGTTAAATAAAAACTTCTTAAAAACAGTAGACTTTTTTGATTTATATTAAAAATAATAATACACTTTTATAAATATACGGTTATATTTTTGCCTTCAAATACTGTTAATACTAGCCGCACAATATACCATTGGAGGTTCATAAAATATTACCCTTGTGTGTACTGTGACTATAATAATAATATTTCCTCATCTAGGTATATAACTCGGACTAAAACTGTCTTTCTATTTGTGACACTAACAAATTTGAGCTAAAGTCACTACATCTCATTATGTTAAGTTACAAACTTAAAACTGTAGTTTTTATGACACCACTTTGTTGGAATAGGATATGTTTTGAGAAAGTTATGTGCAAACGAATTAATTGTTAACCATAACAAGTTGAATAGGAAAATGTGCTTAAAAAATAAGGCTGAAATTAATGTATTACTTAAAGGTGTGTATAAAATTTTAATTCTAGTGATAATGTACATACAAAATATTCAAATTAGTTACATTGATAGTTTAAATAATCTTCATATATAGATTATACAGTAAGATATTACTTGTACTTACTAACATACGTTACAGGTTTGATAAATTATTAATAACCCAATTACAAATTCCTAAATCTAAGAAAATCGGTAAGTGACTTCACAACTTACACTAAAAAACAGTTTGTTTGAGACGGGTTCAACACCACATGGCTACCTGACACTGATGAGGTCCACAGTGGTCAAAACCATATTTAACTACAATTGTTAAAGGACCTAAAATTATCTTCTCTAATATTATTTCGTTTTAAAGTTCACATTATTAAAATTCTGTGACTATTTTGTTTTCTTACATTTATGCTTGTCAAAAGCTCCTTTTTGCAAGGTATGGTAGTAACAGTTATCACAAGAGTAGGTTTTAATGGTTATTTTAACTTTTTGTTCCAACTCATTTTGTTCTTTATGGCACAAAAATATGTGTTTTTGCAATCCTTGATTACAATATATTGCATATCTACAGTACATACAAGGGTGAGTTTTGTTTTGTTTTTTCAGCATAATATTTCGTTTTTTACGTTTTGAAATCTTGTGCCTTTGTAATGTTTTCTTATCGCATGTTGTTGTTTTTTATACCTTATTTTCTAATTCACTTTGTTCTCTATGTTTGTCATAGGTGTGGTTTTGTAACAACTGATTTTCCATTGTAATGAAGTCACAGTACAGACATTTTATGTCTACTGAGCCCTTTTTTTCTTTATGTTTCTTATCAATGTGAAGTTGTAAATATTGGCTTTTAAGAGTTGTGTAGTCACAGTACACGCAAAAGTAAGGTTTTATTTTTATTTCTACTTTATTTTCTAACTCATTAAGTTGTTTATGTCTGGCATAAACGTGGCTTTGTAGAGTAGTATTTTTATTGGTTGTAAAGTTACAGTACACACAAGAGTAAGTTTGTACTTCCAACCCATTTTGTTCTTTATGTTTGCTGTAAATGTGACTTTGTAGAGTTCGGTTTGCCACTGCTGTAAAGTCACAGTACATACAGGAGAAAGTTTTTATTGTTATGGCTACTTTCTTTTTCAACTCATTTTCTTCCTTATGTTTGTTATAAATATGCATTTGTAAACCTTGGCTTACCAATGTTGTGTAGTTACAGTACACGCAATAGTAAGTTTTTATTTGTATTGGTACTTTGTTTTCCAATTCATTTTGTTCCTTGTGTTTGTTGTGAATGTGCATTTGCAAATTACGGGATTTCACTGTTGTGACGTCACAGTACGGACAAGAAAAAGTTTTTCTTTTTGGGTGATTAATTGTTTTTTCTTCATGATCTTTTATCATGTGTTGGATTATATCGTAATCCGATCCTAAGAAAGAACATTGGCTGTACCCACACATGTTTAATTTTTTACTAAAACAAAACAAAAATTGTATTAAAAAGGGTTAAATCAGTACTAAAATCTTTACTATGAAAACTGTGATTAAAATTAAAATAAAACTAAATATATTTATCATTTAATGTATTGTTAACAAGTTGTCATAATACAATAACATTACTCTTTTCAACATTTCAATTAAAGTAATTCTGGCAAGATTTAAACGCTGATAAAAACATAACTTGGAAAAATAGACGCCTGTTTATCAAATTTTTACTGAAGTCACAGTACCTACCAAAGTAAATTTATTTTATTTGACACTTTCATTTTGTTTTTTATGTTTTCTATAGATGTGCCTTTGCAATGTTTGGTTTATAGTTGTGGAGTATTCACAATACATACAAGGGAGCGTTTTTATTGTAACCTTATTTTCCAGATCATTTTGTTCTCTGTGTTTCCTGTAAACGTGGTTTCGCAACAACCAGTTTTCTACTGTTGTAAAGTCACAGTACACGCAAGAGTATATTTTTACTTTTATTGCTACTTTATTTTCTAAATTATTTTGTTCTTTATGTTTTCGATAGATGTGTTTTTGTAACAACCGGTTTTCCATTGTTGTGTAGTCACAGTACACACAGGGGAAAGGTTTTATATTCTGATGATTTTGATGATTAGTTGGTTTTTGTTTATGATCTTTTACCATGTGTTGTGTTACTTCGTAGTCTGGTCCTGAGAAAAAACATTCGCTGTATCCACATATGGTTGATTTGTTACTAAAACATAACAGAAATTATTTTAAAAATAGACAAACTAGAACCAATTTATTTACTATACAATTTGTAATAAAAATAAAACCTAATATTGTATGTATTGTTAATAATACATAATACATAAGATGATTTGACTAATCAAAACTTTTTAAAGAAACTATATTTTAATTTTTGAATATTTCTGGGACATAATTGAATATTTCAAAAAAAAATTAAACAGTTTTTTGGTTAATTTCATGTTAAATTGACAAGTAATTGCGTTGCAAAACATAATGTATGGTATATTATTATACGAGAGATAATGCAGGCTATTATTCACAAGGACGAGTAAATAATGCGCATTATTTCGAGTGTAATACTATTTTCTACTCCAATTAAGTAATTGGAGTAGAAAAATTATTATTATTATTATTAACTAATAAAAATTATGGAAATAAAATTTAAGAAAAAAACAATTAAACTGTATTCTAAGTTTTTTATTCAAAATAAATATACAAATAACCAATATATTTTTAAATTAAGTAAAGAGTTTCTAAAAAATATTGGTAATTAATTATTATCTGGTGGGTATAAAAATACTTTAATGTTGTATGTCTAAATCATTATGTACTTTTTGTTTGCTATAGATGTGGCTTTGTAGGTTTTTCCACTGTTGTGTAGTCACAAGCTTGAATTTTTGCATTATTTTCCAAGTCATATTGTTCTTTATATTTATTATAAAGGTGCCTTTGTAAATTACTGCTATTTATTACTGTAAAGTCACAGTACATACAAGAGTAAGTTTTTATGTTTATTTCTACTTTCTGTTCCAACTCATTTTGTTTTTTATGCTTAGTATAGATGTGGTTTTGCAAGGTTTTGTTTGCAACTGTTGTGTAGTCACAGTACACACAAGGGTAAGTTTTTATGTTTAATTCAATTTTGTTTTTTATGATTTAAATGAATTAAATTTTACTTTTTTCCCAACTCATATTGTTCTTTATGTTTACGGTAAAGGTGGATTTTTAAGTGACTGCGAGTTAGAACTGTAAAGTCACAGTACATACAAGAGTAAGTTTGTATGTTTATTTTTACTTTTTTCTCCAACTCATTTTGTTCTTTATGCTTAGTATAGATGTGGTTGTGCAAGGTTGTGTTTGCACCTGTTGAGTAGTCACAGTACACACAAACGTACCTTTTTAAATTTATTGTCAGTTTGTCATTTTGTTCTTTATGTTTAATATGGATGTGTCTGTTTAACGAATATTTTTGGAGGGTTGTATAGTCACAGTACATACAAGATTTAATTTTTATGTTTAAGTCTTTTTTATTTTTATTGGTACTTTGTTTGTCTAAATTATATTGTTCTTTATGTTTGTTATAGATGTGGTATTGTAGCTTATGCGTGTCTACTGTTGTGAAGTCACAGTATAAACAAGCACGAGTATTTACATTTAATTTTACTTTATTTTCCAACTCATATTGCTCTTTATGTTTAGAGTAAAGGTGCCTTCGTAAATCGCAGGTTTTTATTACTGTTAAATCGCAGTACATACAAGTTTTTCTGTTTAACTGTACTTTTTTTTCCAACTCATTTTGTTTCTTATGCATTCTGAAGATGTGGATTTGCAACTTATGGTTTACAACTGTTGTGTAGTCACAGTACACGCAAGTTTTCATGTTTAATTTTATTTTTTTCTCCAACTTATTTTGTTCTCTATGTTTGTTGTATACATGTAATTGTAGGCTGGCATTCTTCACTGTTGTAAAGTCACAGTACACACAAGATTTTTTATTTTTATTTGTTGTCTTATGTCCATGGTCTGTAATTTTGTGTTGGGTTACTTCGTATTCTGGTCCTGAGAATAAACATTCACTGTATCCACATATGATTGATGTTTTACTGAAACAAAATTAATTGTTAGTATATTTTAGAAAAATAACTAAATTAACAAAAAACTAGAATGTCTTTTGTATACACTGTCTCATGTTTTATTCGGGAAAATGTATTAGATGATGGAATTTATTAAGAAACATAAACATGTCGTACTCAAGTTTCTTTTTTATCAAAATTTTTCTTCGTATTTTTGCCGGTTTTATCCACTATTTTATAAGACATTCAGCAGAATTTTTTTAATAATAATAAAACCAAATTTGTTTATTTATTTTTATTATTTATTACAGTATTTCTACAATGTATATGTATTATAAAAATATATTTTAAATTTTCTTATTTTAATGTCAGTAATGTATAAACTATGGGTTATTTTAGTTTGTTTTTAAAATAGTACACCTAATGATGTGTATTGAATTAAAGTGTTTAGAAAGTGAACTAAAAAAAACGTAGATTTGATCGAATATGATTTTTTGGTTTTCATTTGATTTATTTTTAAGGATCTTATTACGTGTACACTCTCTAACATTCACTCAGGTTTTTTTAAAATGTTGTATCCATCTCCTAAAAATAGTTTCAATTAGTAAAGATGTTATAAAAAAATCTTAAAACTAACAAAATATATATTTTTGTCCATTTTTACAACTGCAATTTCATTTTTACTAAACACTGTATTTTTAAGAAAATTATTGAACAAGAAAATATTTTTTTTAATTACAATATTTACATAGAAGGGATTTTTCATTGTTATGAAGTCACAGTACAGATATTTTATGTCCACTTTATTTGCTGAATTTTTTTTTAAATATTTGTTATCAGCATCCCTTTGTAAATATTGGCTTTTTAATGTTGTGTAGTCACACGTGTAGTACACGCAAAAGTAAGGTTTTATTTCTACTTTATTTTCTAACTCATTAAGTTTGAAATAGACATGGCTTTGTAAACTAGTATTTTCATTGGTTCTAAAGTAACAGTACACCCAAGAGTAAGTTTTAACTTCCAACCCATTTTGTTTTTTATGTTTTTATGCTGTAAATGTGACTTTATTTTTGGATGATTAGTAGTTTAATGTTCATGATCTTTTATAATGTGTTGGATTATATCGTAATCCAAACATTAATTTTTTACTGAAACAAAACATAAATTATATTTAAAAGGGATAAATAAATACCAACATCTTTATTATACAACTTGTAATAAAAATAAAACCTAATATATTTATCATTTCATTTATTGTTAATAATTTTACAAAATAAATTATCATTTATATGGAACATTTTTAAACATTTTAACAATGTCTTTTTTATACAGTCGAATGACGAAAAAGTGAATTAAATTAATTCTGAAATATTTTATTTACAAACTAAATACAGTAAGAAATTGCTAGAACTTTGTTACCTTTAACAGCTGGTAAAGAGGTAAATAGGATTATTATTAATTATATATTAGAATATTTAACAAAATATATGTTGGATACATAAAATAAGAATATATATACCAGAGACTGACTTTTTATGGCAAAATTTCTGGGTTTTATAGCTGAACATGTCTTTAAAAATGGCTAAAAACATACTTTTGGCGGTGCATCATATAGGTTATATAAACTCTGACTTTTGACATTTTGGTATTCTAAGGTCCCAAATCTAGGGACCCTATGGTATTATTCATGTAAACGCCATCTATCGCCCTGTAGTTGCACTACCACTTTTACTTTATGCAATGCAATTTTAGCATCACATTGACAACTCTGCCCAATCAACTGATTGATGACGTGTACGTTGCAAAAAATATATAAGAAAGTAAAAATATTAATAACTAATAAAAATAATGGGAATAAAATTAAAAAAAACAATTCAACTTTATTCTATTTTATTTTAATTTAAAATTTACAAATAAAACATTTATGTAATAAAATGTGACCAAATAATAACAAATAACTAATGTATTTTTAAATTAAGTAGGATAGGATTATTAATTGATTATTATCTGGAACTTTTTATGTTATTGTGGATGTGTGTTTAAAAATACTGAAGCTTTGGTTTGTATGGTCTTTTTATTTTAATTGTTACTTTTTTTCTGGATCATTTCGTTTTTTTTGTTTATAAGCTTGAATTTTTGAATTATTTTCCAAGTCATATTGTTCTTTATGTTTACTATTAAGGTGCCTTTGTAAATTACTGCTATTTAGTGCTGTAAAGTCACAGTACATACAGGAGTAAATTTTTAAGTTTATTTCCACTTTCTGTTCCAACTCATTTTGTTTTTTATGCTGAGTATAGATGTGGTTTTGCAAGCTTCTGTTTGCAACTGTTGTGTAGTCACAGTACACACAAGGGTAAGTTTTTAAGTTTAATTGCATTTTTTTTTCCAACTCATTTTGTTTTTTATGGTTTAAATAAATGTGCATCTGTAAATACAGGTTTCTCTTAGTTTCAAACTCACAGTACATACAGGAGAAAGCTTTTATGTTTATTTCTGCTTTTTTCTCCGACTCATTTTGTTTTATATGCTTACTATAGGTGTGATCTTGCAAACTTTGGTTTTTAGCTTTTTTGAAGTCACAGCTCGTTCTTACATTAGATTTTATATTTTTCCCCAACTTATATCGTTCTTTATGTTTATTGTAAAGGTGGCTTCGTAAGTGACTGCTGGTTAGTACTGTAACGTCACAGTACATACAAGAGTAAGTTTTTATGTTTATTTTTACTTTTTTCTCCATTTCATTTTGTTTTTTATGCTTTTTATAGATGTGGATTTGCAACTTATCGTTTTCAAGTGTTGTGAAGTCACAATACACACAAGCGTAAGTATTTACATTTAATTTTACTTTATTTTCCAACTCATATTGTTCTTTATGTTTATAGTAAAGGTGCCTTTGTAACTGACTGGTTGTTAGTACTGTAAAGTCACAGTACATACAAGTTTTTATGTTTAATTGTACTTTTTTTTCCAAATCATTCTGTTTTTTATGCATTCTGAAGAGGTGATTTTGCAACTTTTGGTTTACAACTGTTGTGTAGTCACAGTACACGCAAGGGTAATCTGTTATGTTTAATTTTACTTTTTTCTCCAACTTATTTTGTTCTTTATGTTTGTTGTATACATGTAATTGTAGGTTAGGATTCTTCACTGTTGTAAAGTCACAGTACACACAAGAGAATTTTTTATTTTTATTTGTTGTCTTATGTCCATGGTCTGTGATCATGTGTTGGGTTACTTCGTTTTCTGGTCCTGAGAATAAACATTCACTGTTTTCACATTTGATTGATGTTTTACTGAAACAAAATTAATTGTTAGTATATTTTAGCAAAATAGCATATAAGATAATAATTCATAAACATAAACATGTCGTGCTCAAAATTTTTCTTAGTATTTTTATCGGGTATATCCACAAGTCATTTAGCATAATTTTTTTAATAATAATAAAACCAAATTTGTTTATTTATTTTTATTATTTCTTACATAATTGCTACAATGTATATGCGTATTTTATAAGTATAATATATTTTAAATTTTCTTTTTTTAATGTTAGTAATGTAGGTTATTTTAGTTTGGGTTTTGCAGACATTTTAAAATAGTATACGTATAGTAGCGTATATTTGATCGAATAGCATAAAATACGCTACTGATGGTTGGTTAACATTTGATTTATTTCCAACGAACTGATCACTTGTCCACTCTTTTATTGTCTCAGGTTTTTTAAATATTTTTATTAATCTCCTAAAAATAGTTACAATTAGTAAAGATGTTATAAAAATATCTTAAAACTAACAAAATATATATTTTTCTCCATTTTTACGACTGCAATTTAATTTTTACTAAACACTATTTTTAAAGAAAATCATTAAACAAGAAATATGTAAAAAAAAGATTTTTTTTATTATACATGAAATAAAAAACTTTATATCGCATGTTGTGGTTTTTATTGCATTTTCTACCTTATGTTTTTGTTCTCTATGTTTGTCGTAGATATGGTTTTGTAACAACTGATTTTCTATTGTTATAAAGTCACAGTACATACATTTTATGTCTACTTTATTATCTGAACCTTTTCCTTTTTTATATTTGTTATCGATGTGCCTTTGTAAATATTGTCTTTTTAATGTTGTGTAGTCACAGTACACGCAAAAGTAAGGTTTTATTTTTATTTCTACTTTATTTTCTAACTTATTAAGTTGTTATGTTTGGCATAGACGTGGATTCGTAAACTAGAATTTTTAATTGGTTGTAAAGTAACAGTACACACAAGAGTAAGTTGTAAAGTCACAGTACATACAAGGGTAAGTTTTCAATGTTTTTATGTTATTTTCAAATGATTTTCTGTTATGTCTGTTATAAAGGTTTATTTGTAAACCTTGGCTTTTCAGTGTTGTATAGTCACAGTACACGCAATAGTTTTTATTTGTATTGGTATTTTCCAACTCATTTTGTTATTTGTGTTTATCATAAGTGTGCATTTGCACTAAGAAATAACATTGTCTGACCAATGGTTAATTTTTAACTGAAACAAAACATAAATTATATTTAAAATATATGGACCATTTTTCAACAAAATAAGTAATAAAAATAATGGGGATAAAATTAAAAAAAACATTTAAACTTTATTGTATTTTATTTTACCAGTAAGTTTTTTAAATTAAAAATAAATATACAAATAACAAATGTATTTTTCAATTAAGTAAAGAGTGTCTTTAAAAGTTTTAGTGTTGATACTTTTTTTTCAAAATCATTTTTTTCTTTTTGTTTGTTATAGATGTGGCTTTATCTGTTTTCCCACTGTTGTGTAGACACAAGCTTGAATTTTTGCATTATTTCCCAAGTCATATTGGTCTTTGTGTTTATTATAAAGGTGCCTTTGTAAATGACAGTTATTTAGTACTGTAAAGTCACAGTACATACAGGAGTAAGTTTTTAAGTTTATTTCTACTTTCTGTTCCACCTCATTTTGTTTCTTATGCTTAGTATAGACGTGGTTTTGCAAGCCTCTGGTTGAAACTGTTGTGTAGTCACAGTACACACAAGGGTAAGTTTTTATGTTTAATTTAATTTTTTTCTCCAACTCATTTTGTTCTTTATGGTTTAAATAAATGTGCATCTGTAAATAATTTTGTCTCTTCGTTTCAAACTCACAGTATATACAGGAGTAAGTTTTTATGTTTATTTCTGCTTTCTTTTTCGACTCATTTGGTTTTTTATGCTTACTACAGATGTGGTCTTGCAAACTTTGGTTTTCGGCTGTTGTGAAGTCACAGTACATACAAGTTTGAGTTTCAACACTTAATTTTTCTTTATTTCCCATCTTATATTGTTCTCTATGTTTATAGTAAAGGTGGCTTCGTAAGTCACTGCTACTTATTACTGTAATGTCACAGTACATACAAGAGTAAGTTTTTATATTTATTTCTACTTTTTTCTCCAACTCATTTTGTTTTTTATGCTTATTATAGATGTGGTTTTGCAACTTTTTGTTTTCAACTGTTGTGAAGTTACAGTACACACAAAAGAGTGTTTTTATATTTATTGTCATATTGTCATTTTGTTTTTTATGTTTGTTATAGATGTGTTTTTTTAACAAATTTTTTTGGACGGTTGTATAGTCACAGTACATACAAGATTCAATTTTAATGTTTAATTTTACTTTATTTTCTAGCTCATTTTGTTCTTTATGTTTTCTATAGATGTGGCATTGTAGCCTAAAATTATACAATGATGTGAAGTCACAGTACACACAGGAAAAAGTTTTTATTTTTATTTCTTTTTTATTTTTATTGGTACTTTTTTTGTCTAAATCATATTGTTTTTTATGTTTGCTATAGACGTGGTATTGTAGCCTATGTGTTTCTACTGTTGTGTAGTCACAGTACACACAAGCGTGATAATTTAATTTTACTTTATTTTCCAACTCATATTGTTCTTTATGTTTATAGTAAAGGTGTCTTTGTAAATGACTGGTATTTATTACTGTTAAGTCACAGTACATACAAGTTTTTATGTTTATTTTTACTTTTTTTTCTAAATCATTTTGTTCTTTATGCTTTCTGCAGATGTGGTTTTGCAACTTTTGGTTTTCAACAGTTGTGTAGTCACAGTACACGCAAGGATAAGTTCTTATGTTTAATTTTATTTTTTTCTCCAACTTATTTTGTTCCTGATGTTTGTTAAATACGTGTGATTGCAGGTATCGATTCCCCACTGTTGTAAAGTCACAGTATACACAAGAGAATGTTTTATTTTTATTAGTTGTCTTATGTCCATGGTCTTTGATCATGTGTTGGGTTACTTCGTATTCTGGTCCTGAGAATAAACATTCACTGTATCCACATTCGATTGATGTTTTACTGAAACAAAATTAATTGTTAGTATATTTTAGCAAAATAACTAAATTAAGAAAAAAAGTAGAATGTCTTTTGTACAGTGTGTCTCTTATTTTAATCGGGAAAATGTATTAGATGATGGAACTCTTTAAGAAAGTTTATGTTACCGTAATTTTTTTGCAATGAACTAAAATTGTATCATTAGTTAAATATGTTTGTCGATAATAAATTCATAAACATGTTGTATTTATCAAAAATTTTCTTTGTATTTTTGCCGGTTTTATCCACTATATTAATAAAACCAAATTTGTTTATTTATTTTTATTATTAATTATATTATTGTTACAATGTATATGTATATGTACATACAAGATTAACTTTTAAATGTTATTGTAATTTTTTTTTCAACTCATTTTCTTCCCTATGTTTGTTGTAAATTTGTATTTGCAAACCTTGGCTTTTTAAAGTTGTGTAGTCACAGTACACACAATATTAAGTTTTTATTTGTATTGCTACTTTATTTTCTAGCTCATTTTGTTCTTCGTGTTTGTTATAAATGTGCTTTTGCAAATTACGGGTTTTCCCTGTTGTAAAGTCACAGTACGCACAAGAGAAAGTTTTTATTTTTGGATGATTAGTTGTTTTTTCTTCATGATCTTGTATCATGTGTTGGATTATATCTTAATGGTTTCCTATAAAAGAATATTAGCTGATCACATATGGTTAATTTTTTACTGAAACAAAACAAAAATCAGTACCAAAATCTTTACTACAAAATTTGTAAAAAAAATAAAACAAAATATGTTTATCATTTAATTTATTGTTAATAAGTTGACATAATACATTAACATTTCTCTGGCTATATGGATCATTTTTCAACATTTCAACATTGTCTTTTTTATACAGACGAATAACTAAAAAGTTAATTAAATGAATTCTAAAATATTTTATTTATACATACAATTTACATACATTAAGAAATTGATAGCACCGGCAAGGTATACACAAAAAGTTTTCAGACTAAAATTTAAGATTTATTTTTTGTTGCTAGACTATCTTATTCTGATCAAATTTTTACTGAAGTCACAGTACATACAAAAGCAAATTTATTTCATTTTACACTTTCCAAACTTCTTTTTTTTATGTTTTCTATAGATGTGCCTTAGTTTTCTACTGTTGTAAAGTTACAGTACACACAAGAGTAGGATTTGAACTTTTACTGCTACTCTTTTCCAAATCATTTTGTTCATTATGTTTGCTATAGATGTGACTTTGTCCGTTTTTGCACTGTTGTGTAGACACAAGCTTAAATTTGTGCATTATTTTCCAAGTCATATTGTTCATTATGTGTTCTATGGATGTGGCCTTGCAACAACCGGTTTTCTACTGTTGTAAAGTCACAGTACACACAAGAGTGGATCTTTATTTTTATTGCTACTTTCTGTTCCAACTCATTTTGTTTTTTATGCTTTGTATAGATGTGGTTTTGCAAGCTTCTGTTTGCAACTGTTGTGTAGTCACAGTACACACAAGGATAAGTTTTAATGTTTAATTCAATTTTTTTCTCAAACTCATTTTGTTTTTTATGGTTTCCATAAATGTGCATCTGTAAATAAAGGTTTCTCTTTGTTTTAAACTCACAGTACATACATCAAGTGCCCCATCCACGCCAAATCCACAAGATCGACAGAAAAGACTGCTGAACGAGCTAAACCTATCACTGGAGGAGGAATTGGGAGTAGAAACTCAAGAAAATAAAAAGCCAAAGCTAACATCCACCACTAAACAATCTGTTGGAGCAGACAAGAAGTCAGAAACAGTACGCAAAACAACTCGGGCCGCAGCCGCAACAAACAAAAACAGATAGTCTACTGTTTCATTTTTAATTTATTTGTCTATTTTTTATTAAAATTTTAGGTTAGTTTATCACTTAGATTCTTTGTTTGTTTTCATTTCTTATTTTAATTAGGATTAAGAGGAGGTTTTAAACTTAATATTGTCTATTTTAAATTCTAGTTTATCCCCTAGATTGTTTGTTTGTTTTTATTTCTTATTTTAATTAGGATTAAGAGGAGGTTTTAAACTTAATATTGTCTATTTTAAATTCTAAATGGAAGTATTTCCGGATGAAATTGTAGAAAACATCGAGTTACAAACTCTCATTCTTGATAACGCTTATCAATGCAACAAAGTTTTTAAAGTAAATTCGGAAAATCCGAACTTTAAAATAATACATTTAAATATTAGAAGTATTAGAAAAAATTTACCGGAGTTAGAAATCTTTTTAGAGCAGTTTACACATAAATTTGAATGTATAGTTTTAACAGAAACTCGACAAATAAATATAGAATATATAAAGCTTGATGGGTATAAAGTAGTTTATAACGATGGTAATTATAATCAAAACGATGGAGTAATTATGTTTATTAGAGATGATCTAGATTTTTCTTATAAGATTGATAAAGTAGCTGAATGCAAAATTATAAATTCAAAAATTAATTTTTATCATACAACAATAAATTTAATAGGAATATATAGATTACACGGGATTGACCTTACACAATTTTTAATAGATTTAGATTTTTACTTTCAAGCGAACTTGACAAATACAGACGTGTCTATATTTGTGGGTGATCTCAACATAAATATACTAAATCCCTCAGGTTTATCTAGTGAATACCTAAACATCATGGGGGAATACGGTTTTAAGTCAATTATAAATGAAATAACAAGGGAACAAAATAATGAAACTTCATGCATAGATCACATTTTTATTAAAGCAAAAAATAACCTAGATGATTGTATACTGCCGGTAATTGTTAAATCAAAAATAACAGATCACTATCCAATTATGGCCCAAATCGTATTAAGCCACAAAAAATTACACAAAATTGAAAGAAAAAGATATATGAAACAAATAAACTATAGGGACTTAAATAGGGATTTACACAATGTAGACTGGAACACAGTTTTAAACGATGACGTGGAACCTGCAACAGAAACATTTATAAATATATTAAAACAAAATATCAATAAAAACACTATTTATAAAAGGATTAAAAAAGAAAACCAAAAAAGAAAAGGATGGATAACACAAGGTATTATAAACTCTATACATTATAGAGATAAATTATATAAGCAGTATAAAGAAACAGGAGACCTTAATATAAGACAAAAATATACAACCTACAGAAACAAATTAAACAATATGATAGTTAAAGCAAAAAGCAATTTCTACAAACAAAAAATTAATAATAATTCAAACAACAAAGAATTATGGAAAACAATAAACAGCTTAAAAAATAATAATAAAACTGACAACAAAATAAAAGAAATAATAGATGGAGATGTAATAACAACAGATATGACAAGAATAACTAATATATTTAATGAACACTATATAAATATGGGCAGTAGGGTGGGCCGAAAATCCGCTTTTTTAGAATTTCGTTTAGTAATAGCAAAAATTTTGTTCATTATGTTGTAAAAAAATTTTGTGTAAAAGATTAAAATTTTCGATCAACATCCTAGGCTCGCCCAACGCAATTAAAGATCAAAATGTTCAAAAAAAATTTTTCCTAATTTATTTCGATCGGAAATTTTATGCTCTACACAAAATTATTTCAGATGGATAGTTTCAGAAATTTGTTCATTATGTTGTAAAAAAAATTTGTGTAAAAGATTAAAATTTTCGATCCTCATCCTAGGCTCGCCCAGCGCAATTAAAGATCAAAATGTTCAAAAAAAAATTTTCCTAACTTAATTCGATCGGAAATTTTATGCTCTACAAAAAAGGTCCTTACACTAAATTACTTCAGATGGATAGTTTTAGAAATAAACCCTATTTTAGTATCAAAATTTTTTTGAACATTTTGATCTTTAATTGCGTTGGGCGAGCCTAGGATGTTGATCGAAAATTTTAATCTTTTACACAAATTTTTTTTACAACATAATGAACAAAATTTTTGCTATTACTAAACGAAATTCTAAAAAAGCGGATTTTCGGCCCACCCTAATGGGCAGTCTCCTGGCTGAAAAGATTAATCCACCGCTAAACTATAAGGAAAATTGCCTTAATCTTAACAACTCAATGTTTTTGATGCCAACCCATGATGAAGAAGTCAAATTAGTAATTAAAAGATTAAAAAATAAAAAAGCTGTGGGGGTGGATGGAATAAGTAGTTATACATTAAAAAATATTTCTAAGACAATAGCAAAGCCACTATCAACTATTATAAATAAGATTTTTGAATCTGGGATATGTCCACCTACATTCACAACCTCCATAGTGATACCTATTTACAAGAAAGGTGATAAACTGAAGCCAATAAACTATAGACCTATCAGCTTAATAACAAACATAACAAAAATTTTTGAAATGCTGTTAAAAGATCGCTTAGAAGATTATATAAAAAAATATAAAATAATATCAGATAGACAGTTCGGGTTTCAGAAGGGCAAATCTACTCAAGGTGCTATAATATCACTAACTAGTCAAATATATGAGGCAATGGATAAAGGTACTCCTGCAATTGGCATTTTTCTGGACCTTGCCAAAGCGTTTGACACCGTAAGTCATGACAAACTTATCAATGTTCTAGATAGCATAGGGGTTAGAGGCGCTCTTTTGAGACTTCTTACTGGATATCTGAAAAACCGTAAACAAATGGTAAGGATAAATGAAAATTTAAGTGAGATGATGATACCAAAATATGGAGTCCCACAAGGTACTATCTTGGGACCGCTTCTTTTCATACTATATATAAACAACCTCTTTAGAGTAGAAATCAAGGGTACTATCACGAGTTTTGCAGATGACACAACAATATTATATAAAAGTCATAACTGGGAATCCTTAAAAGATATAATACAGAAAGACTTTATCAATATTAAAAAATGGTTTGACTATAATTTACTTTCGCTTAATGTGGAGAAAACAAATTTTATGTGTTTTGGTTTATATTCAAATAGTTTACCACAATTAAATATTCTTACCTTTACCACGTGCAGGGAAAGTTTTAGTATTGAATCCTCCAATTCGGTCAGATTTCTTGGTTTGACATTGGATCCACATCTGAGATGGGATCTACAAGTGCGGGAAATAAACAAAAAACTTAGATGCCTATTACATTATTTTAAATTACTTTATCCTATATTAAATATAACCCAATTTAACATTGTATACGACGCACTTGTGGAGTCGCATCTTAGATATGGTATCCTTGGGTGGGGTGGTTTATACAGTAATCACTTGCAGGATGTGGAGTTGCTACAAAAAAGAATTTTAAAAATAATGCATGGTGTTAAAATTACTTACCCAACGGACGAATTATTTCTCATCTCTGGTAAGATGGATTGTAGACAACTTTATTATCTTAATCTTTTAATATACACCCATGCTCAAAAAAAGTCACTTCAATTAGTAAACAGTAGATGTACGAGACAAAAAAATCATTTACTTGTTCCAAAGATGCGCAAAACCATTGGCCAAAGGTGTTTAACCTACCTTGGTCCGAAATTATATAATACCCTCCCAGAAAATATAAAAAACATACTTATTCCAAATTCATTTAAAAAAATAAGCAAAAGTTATGTACTACAAAAACCCAGACGGTTTGTGTCTAACGAAATTGACTTAAAAAACTGCTCATTATGTGTATAGTGTTTATAAATTGTCGTTTTTAAATCTTCAATATTTTTAATAAATTTTTAATTTTTAATTAGTTTTCATATTTCTATTTTTAAGTACTATAGGCCTCCTTTTATCTTTATTTTTAGATTACTTATAGTTTAAGTTTTAGTCTGGAATTAGTCTACGAATAATTGTATATTGTCTATAGCTATGAATTATTTATTTGTGTTTTAGTATAATCTTACTGTATTGTTAAGGTTTTAAAGCGATACTGTTGTTTATTATACATTGTACTCGTTTTATGATTTATTATACATTTTTTTTTTTTTGTTTATTTATTGTACCTGCACGCACAAATGTTTCTTACATTTATAGTGCAGATTAGCATATTTGTTGCAAACTTGTGAAATGTAAAGTTACTTGTAAATTATTTTATAATGCAATAAATATTATTATTATTATTATTATTATTATTATTATACAGGAGAAGGCTTTTATATTTATTTCTGCTTCCTTCTCCGACTCATTATGTTTTTTATGATTACTATAGGTGTGGTCTTGCAAACTTTGGTTTTTAGCTGTTGTGAAGTCAAAGCTCGTAAAAGCTTGAGTTCTTAAATTAGATTTTATATTTTTTCCCAACTTATATCGTTCTTTATGTTTATTGTAAAGGTGGCTTCGTAAGTTACTGCTACATAGTACTGTAATGTCACAGTACATACAAGAGTAAGTTTTTATATTTATTTTTACTTTTTTCTCCAACTCATTTTGTTTTTTATGCTTATTATTGATGTGGATTTGCAACTTTTCGTTTACAAATGTTGTGAAGTTACAGTACACACAATCGTATCTTTTTATATTTATTGCCATTTTGTTATTTTGTTCTTTATGCTTGATGTAGATGTGTCTGTTTAACAAATATTTTTGGAGGGTTGTATACTCACAGTACATACAAGTTTTAATTTTTAGGTTTAATTTATTTTTATTGATACTTTTTTTGTTTAAATCATATTGTTCTTTATGTTTGTTATAGACGTGGCATTGTAGCCTATGCGTTTCTACTGTTGTGTAGTCACAGTACACACAAGCGTGATAATTTAATTTTACTTTATTTTCCAACTCATATCGTTCTTTATGTTTATAGTAAAGGTGCCTTTGTAACTGAGTGGTATTTATTACTGTAAAGTCACAGTACATACAAGTTTTGATGTTTACTTGTACTTTTTTTTCCAACTCATTTTGTTTTTTATGCTTTCTGAAGATGTGGTTTCGCAACGTTTGGTTTACAATTGTTGTGTAGTCACAGTACACGCAAGTGTAAGTTTTTATGTTTAATTTTATTTTTTTCTCCAACTTATTTTGTTCCTTATGTTTGTTGAATACGTGTAATTGTAGGTTTTGATTCTTTGCTGTTGTAAAGTCACAGTATACACAAGGGAATTTTTTATTTTTATTTGTTGCCTTATGTCCATGGTCTGTGATCATGTGTTGGGTTACTTCGTATTCTGTTTCTGAGAAAAAACATTCGCTGTATTCACATATGACTGATGTTTTACTGAAACAAAATTAATTGTTAGCTAAATAACTAAATTAACAAAAAAACTAGAATGTCTTTTGTACAGTGTGTCTCATGTTTTAATCGGGAAAATGTATTCCCAACATGGATTCATTGATTTGGTTGGTAAAGGGTAGCCAACTAATATTTTTTTTTTAAAAATTCACTATTTAACTTTTTTCCAACCTTTGTATTACAACCTGCATATTGTTTAAACGCTTAAAAACTGTGGTTTCAAGGAACCACTGTGAATTACCAAAAAGAGTTAGAAAGGGAGATTAGATTATGAAAGGTAAGAAATAAACCTAAGGCTAAAATTAATTTATTACTGCTTTATTAATAGCACAGGCACACAAAAAAGGTCAAGTAATTTTAACGAGGCGATTCAATTTTTTTTTCGTGGAACGCATAATAAAAAAATATTCCATTGGCAACGCGATCTAGGGACACACTGTAGAAAAAAATTAAACTGGGGCAAAAATACATAAAAATAAATATGTCTCGTTTTTTTTTGTGGCCAGTGTAATCAAACAGGACTTCCAAATTTTATTAAATTCAAGTTTTTATGTACAGTGTATTAAATTATACAGTAAGACATTATTTATATTCACTACATTCATTTTAATACTTTACTGGCCTAATAAATTATTAATAACTTAATTACTAATTATTTAAGTACCTAGACATAAAAGCAATATTAAATTTTAACTGTTTATGCTTACAACCAATTTGCGTGGTTATTTACGAGTGTTTTAAATAAAAAAGTTTTCTTCTAAACTGAAATAAAATACATACAGGGTATCCCACCCTAAATTATTTTTCTACACGTATGCTTGTAAAAAGATGCTTTATACACGGTATGGTAGTTACAGTTATCACAAGAGTAAGTCTTAATGGTTAATTCCACTTTTTTTTCCAGCTCATTTTGCTCTTTGTGTCTCAAAAAGATGTGTTTTTGTAATCCTTGGTTATAATTCGTGGTATATCCACAGTACACACAAGAGTGAGTTTGAACTTTTTTTTTCAACATATTTTCTTCTTTATGTTTTGCAAATATGTGCCTTTGTAGCGTTTTTGTATCGCTTGTAGTAGTGTAGTCACAGTACATACAAGAGTAGGTTTTTATTTTAATAGCAACTTTATTTTCCAACTCATTTTGTTTTCTATGATTGTTATACACGTGGAATTGTACCTTCTGTTTTTCAACTGCTGTATAGTCACAGTACGCACAAGATAATGTTTTTATTCTCATCTCGACTTTTTTTTCAACTCATTCTGTTCTTTATGTTTGCTATAGATGTGGTTTTGTAACCTTCGCTTATCTATCGTTGAAAAGTCACAGTACACACATGAGAATGTTTTTATTGTTATTAATACCTTATTTTCCAACTCATTTTGTTCTTTATGTTTGGTATACACATGATATTGTAACGTTTGAGTCCCCACTGTTGTAAAGTCACAGTACGCACAAGGGTAAATTGTTATTGCTACTTTATTTTCCAACTCATTTTGTTCTTTATGATTTTTAAAAACATGGTTTTGCAACAATTTATTTGCCCTTGTTTTAAAGTCACAATACACACAAGAGTACATTTTTATCCGTACGTCTACTTTATGTTTGCTAATTATATGGTTTTTAAACCTATGGTTTACCAGTGTTATATAGTCACAGTACAAGCAAGAGTAAGTTTTCATTTCTAATTTTACTTTTTTTTCTCTTTCATTTTGTTCTTTATGTTCCTTGAATACGTGTAATTTTAGGTATTGATTCTTTGCTGTTTTAAAGTCACAGTACACACAAGGAATTTTTTTATTTTTATTTGTTGTCTTATGTCCATGGTCTGTGATCATGTGTTGGGTTACTTCGTATTCGGGTCCTAAGAAAAAACATTCGCTGTATTCACATACGATTGATGTTTCACTGAAACAAAATTAATTGTTAGTATGTTTTAGCTAAATAACTAAATTAACAAAAAAACTAGAATGTCTTTTGTACAGTGTGTACATGTTTTAATCGGGAAAATGTATTAGATCATGAAACTCTTAAAGAAAGTTTATATTACCTCAACTTAATATTTTTTTGCAAGGACGAAAAATGTATTTTTAATTAAATAATATAAGAAAATTATTCATAAAGATAAACATAAACATATCGAAAGAACGGCAGGTGTTATTTTGAAAGGTAAGAAATAAATCTAAGGCTTAAATTAATACTTTACTGGCTTAATAAATCATTAATAACTTAATAACTAATTACTAATTATTTAAGTACCAAGACATAAAACAAGTGTTTTTAATAAAAAAGTCATATTTGAACTTATGTTTTCTTCAGAAGCAAACACCATCTTCTAATTTTTTTACTATACAGGGTGTTACCAACTAACTTGTCATCCTTTAAGGGGTATCTCGAGGTTTACGTGGTTTTTCCGTCGATTTTAAATTTCACCTTTCACTTTTTACGTCGATTGATGCTCATGTAGCTATTTTTTTAAGAGTTCCACAAAATCATAATAAAAACTATCACGCTGTTATTATCCACATAAAGTTGACAGCGGAGTTGTTTTAATGTGCCAACTACGCTCTGGTTCACTAAACTGTCAGTAATCAATGATAACAAAGTACCTATTAACCGATTTTATGTTTTAAGAGGTAAAAACAGTGATAAGTAGGATAGGTCAGTGACATCCAGTGGATTCCTGGTTTTGTCAAACAAATTTCATAATTTTTTTATTAAAAAAACTCTTATGCAAAAATAATAGAGGAAAAACTTTCTTGTTTTGACGTGTCCTATCATCCCCCGAAAGGATGACAATTTTTTAGGTGACACCCTGTATTCTCCCTGTTACGCTTGCAAAAATATTACATTTCAACATCTTTATGTTCTAAAAACAAACTAAAAATAGGCTTAAAGGACTATTTTAAGGCATAGAACTAAACTGAAATAAAATACATATACTGATTTTTGAATAGGCAAAAAAGGTTGCTTTCATTCTCATTTCAACCAAAAGATTTTGCTTAGCGATGAGGCTCATTTTTGGTTAAATGGCATAGTAAAAAAAGACTCGGAGTCGGTAACATTTAACATTATCTTTTCAAATTACTATTATTTAGTTTTAAAATTCTACACTCCTAAAACACCCTTTATTACTATAACAATGATGCGATTTTTAAATTATTTTTTGTACACGTATGCTTGTTAAAAGATGCTTTATACGCGGTATGGTAGTTACAGTTATCACAAGAGTAAGTCTTAATGGTTAATTCTACTTTTTGTTCCAGCTCATTTTGTTCTTTATGTCTCGAAAATATGTGTTTTTGAAATACTTGGTTATAAATTGTGGTAAATCCACAGTACGCACAAGAGTGAGTTTTAACTTTATTTTTCTTTTTCTTATCTTCTTTAGGTTTTTTATGTTTGCCTCTTATGTGGTTTTGTAGCTTCTGCTTATCTACTGATGAAAATTCACAGTACACGCAGGGGTACGTTTTTATTTTAATGGCAACTTTATTTTCCAACTCATTTTGTTTCCTGTGATTGTTATACACGTGGAATTGTACCTTCTGTTGTTCAACGGCTGTATAGTCACAGTACGCACAAGATAATGTTTTTATTGTTATCTCGACTTTTTTTTCCAACTCTTTCTGTTCTTTATGTTTGCTATAGATGTGGTTTTGTAACCTTCGCGTATCTATCGTCGAAAAGTCACAGTACACACATGAGAATGTTTTTATTGTTATTAATACCTTATTTTCCACCTCATTTTGTTCTTTATGTTTGGTATACACATGATATTGTAACGTTTGAGTCCACACTGTTGTAAAGTCACAGTACGCGCAAGGGTAAATTGTTATTGCTACTTTATTTTCCAACTCATTTTGTTCTTTATGATTTCTAAAAACATGGTTTTGCAACAATTTATTTGCCCTTGTTTTAAAGTCACAATACACACAAGAGTACGTTTTTATCCGTACGTCTACTTTATGTTTGCTAATTATATGGTTTTTAAAACTATGGTTTACCACTGTTTTATAGTCACAGTACATGCAAGAGTAAATTTTCATATTTAATTTTACTTCTTTTTCTCTTTCATTTTGTTCTTTATGTTTGTTAAATACGTGTAATTTTAGGCCTTGCTTCTTTCCTGTTGCAAAGTCACAGTACACACAAGGGATTTTTTTATTTTTATTTGTTGTCTTATGTCCATGGTCTGTGATCATGTGTTGGGTTACTTCGTATTCTGGTCCTGAGAAAAAACAATCGCTGTATTCACATATGACTGATGTTTTACTGAAACAAAATAAAAATTATATTAAAAAGGGTTGTATTGGAAACAAAATTAATTGTTATTATAAAATTACAATTTTGCATTAAAATCGTTTAAAATACTGATTTTCATTATAATCTTAATCAGCATTTTTAAATGCTTTTTATTTGCATTTTTCAAAACACGTATTTGCAATGTTTAACACCCTAAATTAACTTTTAGCAATTTAAACCTTAAAACATGACGGATTAAAATGATATGTATTTTGAAGCATTTATAATTATGCTGATTCAATATGGTATACCGGTAACACCCAAATAAGCTAGTACTTACTTTAAAAATCATTTTTAAATGCACTACAAAAAATTCAATAGTCATTTAATTTTTATTTTAAACATTTTTTCGTAAAATGCATACTAACTGAGATATTTCAAAGTTTCAAGTTAAATGACTCGCCCTGTATATTTTCCGATAAAATAAAACTAAATAGATTTATTATTTTATTTATTGTCATTAAGTTTGACATAGTACATTAAGATTACTTGGACATTTTTTTTTAAATTTTACCAATTAAAAAAGTGGTCTGTAATGTTTACGATTCGTGCTAAAACTTGTGTGAATTTTTTATGCAAGTAACTTTTTGCAACTTATTTTGTCTTTTTTATGTTTTCAAATTATGTGCTTTTGTAGTGAATGATTATAAAATGTGGTATAATAACAGTACAGGCAAGAGTATGTTTTTATTTCCACTTTTTTTTCTAACGCATTCTGTTTTTTATGTTTGCTATAAAAGTGACTTTGAAAAGTACGATTTTCCGCCGTTGTAAAGTCACAGTATACACAGAAGTAAGTTTTTATTGTCACCGGTACTTTATTTTCTAACTCATTTTGTTCTTTATGTTTTTTATACACGTGGTTTTGTTACGACCCGTTTTTTACTGCTGTGTAGTCACAGTACACGCAAGAGAACGTTTGTACCGCTACTTTCTTCTCCAATTCATTTTGTTCTTTATGTTTGCTATAGACGTGGTTTTGTAACGACCGGTTTTCTACTGTTTTAAAGTCACAGTACACGCAAGAGTAACTTTTTATTGCAACTTTATTTTCTAAATTATTAACTTCTTTATGTTTTCTATGGATGTGGCTTTGCAACAACCGGTTTTCTACTGTTGTAAAGTCACAGTACACGCAAGAGTGGATTTTTATTTTTATTGCTACTTTATTTTCTAAATCATTTTGTTCCTTATGTTTGCTGTAGATGTGCTTCTGTAACAACCGGTTTTCCACTGTTGTGTAGTCACAGTACGCACAGGGAAAAGTTTTAATTTTTTGATGATTTTTTTTGGTTGCTTTTTGTTTATGATCTTTAGTCATGTGTTGTGTTACATCATAGTCTGGTCCTGAGAAAAAACATTCGCTGTATCCACATATGGTTGATTTTTTACTGAAACAAAATAAAAATGATATTAAAAAGGGTTATATTGGTATAAAAATCTCTACTTTATACTAAATACTAAATGGAGCTGGAGTGGCTAAACATGATGCGTCCTGATGGTTTTGGAAAACTTTCATAATTTCAATAATATGGAAATTGATATACATTATAAAATGTAAACAGTATGAAAACAATATTATAGTTTTTAAAAATTAAGTAGAAAATAATAAATTTTTATTTTTTTCTAAATCATTTTGTTTTTTTAATGTGGTTTTAAATCAACCGGTTTATTCCTGTTATAAAGTCACAGTACACACAAGTGTAAGTTTTTACTGTTCCACTTTATTTTACAAATCATTATGTTCTTTGTTTGCAAAAAATGTGGTTTAGCAAACTGTGATTATGCACTGCTGTGAAGTCACAGTACACAGTGTTTTTATTACAACTTTATTTTGCCGTAAATGTGGTATTACCGTTGTTGTTCTTTATGTTTGCTATATATGTGTTTCTAAAATAAGAGGTTTTGCACTGTTGTGGAGTCACAGTACATACAGGGAAAAGTTTTAATTTTTTGATGATTTTTTTTTGTTGCTTTTTGTTTATGATCTTTAGCCATGTGTTGTGTTACATCATAGTCTGGTACTGAGAAAAAACATTCGCTGTATCTACATATAGTTGATTTTTCACTGAAACAAAACAAAAATAAGTACCAAAAAAAGAGTAAGCAAGTGGAAATTTATACACAATATGAAAAAAATAATAAAAGAAGTTATAAGGCAAAAATTAATATTTTTTATTTTTACAAATTATGGAAATTTAGTGAAAAAAATGGGTGGTCAACATTTGAGAGACATAATTTTTGTATGATGTTTTTTCTACTTATATATATTAATACATTTAATTTTTTTTATGATTTCCATACTGTAAATTGTCAATACCTCTTAACAAAAAAAATAAAAAAATTACATTTATATTTTTTATTTTCATACTGTATATAAATTTGTACTCTTACTTTACAATCAAAATATGACATTTACAAGACCGTACTCTGTATAGCTTAAAGTTCTAACTGTATCTAATTACATAATAAAAGCGTTTGTGATTCTTACAAACTATAAAATTTATATTTTATAGTTATTATAAACAAATACAAATTAAATAACAAAAACATTTATTTTAATACATTTTATTTAAAATACCCATACAAAGTCAAATATGTATGTCAAAATGTAAAATTAATTAAAAATTTACAAGTAAGAGTTTTCTATTACTATTATTTTTTGTAGTGTGTTTATTGTAGTCAGTAGTCACAATAGTTTTTATTTTAATTGGTACTTTTTGTTTTTTTTTTGTTTCCTGTAAATGTCAATTTGCAGTAATAGGTTTTCTACTGCTTTTTCCAACTCATTTTGTCATTTTTTGTTTTGAAAATATGTGCTTTTGTAATGAATGATTATAAAATGTGGTATATTTGCAGTACAAGCAAGAGTTTGTTTTTATTTTAACTTTTTTTCCAACTCATTCTGTTCTTTATGTTTGCTATAGATGTGGCCTTGTAACTTTTGCTTATCTATCGTTGAAAAGTCACAGTACACACATGAGTGTGTTTTTATTGTCATTAATACCTTATTTTCCAATTCATTTTGTTCTTTATGTTTGTTATACACATGATATTGTAACTTTTGAGGCCCCAGTGTTGTAAAGTCACAGTACGCGCACGGGTTAATTGTTATTGCTACTTTATTTTCCAACTCATTTTGTTCTTTATGATTTCTAAAAACATGGTTTTGCAACAAGTTATTTGCCCTTGTTTTAAAGTCACAATACACACAAGGGTACGTTTTTATCCGTACGTCTACTTTATGTTTGCAATATATATGGTTTTTAAACCTATGGTTTTCCACTGTTATATAGTCACAGTACATGCAAGAGTAAGTTTTTATTTTCAATTTTACTTTTTTTTCTCTTTCATTTTGTTCTTTATGTTTGTTGAATACGTGTAATTTTAGGTTTTGATTCTTTGCTGTTGTAAAGTCACAGTACACACAAGGGAATTTTTTATTTTTATTTGTTGTCTTATGTCCATGGTCTGCGATCATGTGTTGGGTTACTTCGTATTCTGGTCCTGAGAAAAAACATTCGCTGTATACACATATGACTGATGTTTTACTGAAACAAAATTAATTGTTAGTATGTTTTAGCTAATTAACTGAATTAACAAAAAAACTAGAATGTCTTTTGTACAGTGTGTCTTATGTTTTAATCGGGAAAATTTAATAGATGGAACTCTTCAAGAAAGTTTTTATTACCGTAACTTTTATTATTTTTTTTCCATATTTTTGCAGGTTTAATCTACTATTAAACAAGAAAATCTGTATATATTTTTTTAATAATAATAAAACCAAATTGGCTTATTTATTTTTATTATTTATTATATTATTGTTACAATGTATACAAATTATTTTTTTATACTTAAAATAAAAATATTACAATTTAAACAAAAAATCTTTTTTTTAAATTACAATTTTAACATAAAAGGAGTTTCTATTAAAAAAAGAAAAATTTGCGTTGAAAAAAAAATATTAAAATTTTGTTGATGCAATGATTACATTTTAACAAAAATTTTCAAAATGCAGTGATCTTTTAAATACACATCGACTTTATGGCGTTTTAGTCACGGGCTGAAATGGCTTTCGGGCTTTTTAGTTACGGGTTGAAGTTAGCTTTAAATTGACAGTTGTCAAATGTCACACTATAGTCAAAATAAAGTGCCCTTCCTGTAAAATAATACTAAAGTGTAAAAAATATATATTATCTCAATATAAAAATACAAAATTATTAAATAGTTTCTTGAAGGCAAGTTTATATGCACGTTTGTACTGACCTTTTGATTTCGTCGGCAGCAAACTAGTATTTGACGATAAAGCATTAATAATAACTTTAATAATACCCATAAAAATATCCTCTTCACTTTCACTGTGAAATACTGCTTCTATATCGGATTGCGACGGTTTTTAGTCCAATTGGTTTCAAGGAAAAAAAATCGATTTTACAGGAAAATTCGACAAACTGACACTGACATTTTGAAAGCCGGTAATACAGATTCCCAACATGGATTAATGGATTTTGTTGGTGGAGGGTAGCCAACTAATATTTTTTACAAAAAAATCCACTATTTAACTTTTTCCCAACCTTTGTATTACATCCTGCATATTGTTTAAAAGCTTAAAAACTGTGGTTTCAAGGCACCACTGTGAATTACCAAAAAGAGTTAGAAAGGGAGATGAGATTATGAAAGGTAAGAAATAAATCTAAGGCTAAAATTAATTTATTTCTGCTTTATTAATAGCACAGGCACACAAAAAAGGTCAAGTAATTTTAAACGAGGCGATTCAATTTTTTTTTCGTGGAAAGCATAATAAAAAAATGTTCCATTGGCAACTCGATCCTGGGACACACTGTAGAAAAAAATTAGACGTTTAGGGGTTAAACTAGGGCAAAAATACATAAAAATAAATATGTCGTTAAAAGAACATGACCTTTTTTTTGTGTGCCCCTGTAGTCAAACAGGACTTTTCAAATTTTATTAAAATTTACATTCAAGTTTTTATGTACATATTTAAATTAAAAACATTCATGATTATAGTGTATTAAACTATACAGTAAGACATTACTTATATTCACTACATTCATTTTAATACTTTACTGGCTTGATAAATTATTAATAACTTACTAATTATTTAAGTACCTAGACATAAAAGCAATATTAAATTTTAACTGTTATGCTTACAACAAATTTGCGTGCATATTTACGGGTGTTTTAAATAAAAAAATCCTATTTTAACTTATTTGTTTTCTTCTAAACTGAAATACAATACATACAGGGTGTCCCACCCTAAATTATTTTTCTACACGTATGCTTGTAAAAAGATGCTTTATACACGGTATGGTAGTTACAGTTATCACAAGAGTAAGTCCTAATGGTTAATTCTACTTTTTGTTCCAGCTCGTTTTGTTCTTTATGTCTCAAAAAGATGTGTTTTTGTAATACTTCGTTATAATTCGTGGTATATCCACAGTACACACAATAGTGAGTTTTAACTTTTTTTTTCAAAATATTTTTTTCTTTATGTTTTGCAAATATGTGCCTTGTAGCGTTTTTGTATCGCTTGTAGTAGTGTAGTCACAGTACATACAAGAGTAGGTTTTTATTTTAATGGCAACTTTATTTTCCAACTCATTTTGTTTTATATGATTGTTATACACGTGGAATTGTACCTTCTGTTTTTCAACGGCTGTATAGTCACAGTACGCACAAGATAATGTTTTTATTGTTATCTTGACTTTTTTTTCCAACTCATTATGTTCTTTATGTTTGCTATAGATGTGGTTTTGTAACCTTCGCTTATCTATCGTTGAAAAGTCACAGTACACACATGAGAATGTTTCTATTGTTATTAATACCTTATTTTCCAACTCATTTTGTTTTTTATGTTTGGTATACACATGATATTGTAACGTTTGAGTCCCCACTGTTGTAAAGTCACAGTACGCGCAAGGGTAAATTGTTATTGCTACTCTATTTTCCAACTCATTTTGTTCTTTATGATTTCTAAAAACATGGTTTTGCAACAATTTATTTGACCTTGTTCTAAAGTCACAATACACACAAGAGTAGGTTTTTATCCGTACGTCTACTTTATGTTTGCTAATTATATGGTTTTTAAACCTATGGTTTACCAGTGTTATATAGTCACAGTACATGCAAGAGTAAGTTTTCATTTCTAATTTTACTTTTTTTTCTCTTTCATTTTGTTCTTTATGTTCCTTGAATACGTGTAATTTAAGGTATTGATTCTTTGCTGTTTTAAAGTCACAGTACACACAAGGGATTTTTATTTGTTGTCTTATGTCCATGGTCTATGATCATGTGTTGGGTTACTTCGTATTCTGGTCCTAAGAAAAAACATTCGCTGTATTCACATAGGATTGATGTGAAACAAAATTAATTGTTAGTATGTTTTATCCAAATAACTAAATTAACAAAAAAACTAGAATGTCTTTTGTACAGTGTGTACATGTTTTAATCGGGAAAATGTATTAAATCATGGAACTCTTAAAGAAAGTTTATATTACCGCAACTTTAATTTTTTTTGCAAAGGACGAAATTTGTATTTTTAATTAAATAATATAATATAATAATTCATAAAGATAAACATAAACATATCGAGAGAAAGGGAGGTGTGATTATGAAAGGTAAGAAATAAATCTAAGGTTAAAATTAATACTTTACTGGCTTAATAAATTATAATAACTTAATTACCAATTACCAATTATTTAAGTACCTACACATAAAACAAGTGTTTTTAATAAAAAAGTCATATTTGAACTTAAATGTTTTCTATAAGGTTCGGAATCATTATTAAAATAAAAACCCTTCAGACGCAAACACCATCTTCTAATTTTATGTTACTATACAGGGTGTTACCAACTAACTTGTCATCCTTTAAGGGGTATCTCGAGGTTCCGTGTTTTTTCCGTCGATTTTAAATTTCAACTTTCACTTTTTACGTCGATTGATGCTCATATAGCTATTTTTTTAAGAGTTCCACAAAATCATAATAAATGTTTAACTATCCACATAAAGTTGACAGCGGAGTTGTTTTAATGTGTCAACTTCGCTCTGGTACACTGTTCAAAATTTCATGACCATATTAACACCAAATTAACACCATGCATGGTCTATATCGATACAAACCAAAATGGTGTTAAATATGCTTCGTTGGTCCAGTGTAAATTCAAATACTAAAATAGTGTTAATTTAACTTTCACATCATATTAAAATAAATTTTACCTGGTGTAAATTGAACTCCTTTTCAGTGTAAAATATTCTGTGTTTTTGGTCAAATTAAATCATATTACACAGAAAAAAAGGAAAAACAAGGAAACAGTAAGTTCCTTGACGCATTACTAGTATATTACCAGTGGTATTATTCCAGAAAATTGAACCTTCAACTCGCTAGAGATAATGTTTTTAGTGCGTTCCACCAACTTAAAATACTTCAAGTAATGACAGCTGTTCCACCTATTAAAGGTATCTTTATAGTATCGAACAACTTGGACTACCTGAGCTTATATACTCTTCATGTAAGTCAACAGAGGCGAGATTTAAGAACATCACGTGATCCACACCGCCTTTGCCGCGATCGGTACACACTATGCAACCAGGAATGCCCGGCAAATTGTTTTAATCGTTTTAACAGAGTGCTTTAGGTTGAAGTAACTCTTATTTTACAAACAACATATTTAGTAAACTGAACGATACAGCGGGTTGGTTTCACTAAAATTTTCTGGGTTAATTTAACCAATTTAAAAAAAATAAAATAACTATCTGGTTTAGTACCGTCAAACTAATCTTTGTTTATATTAACCTTCCCACAGTTGATTTAAATAAATACTTATGGGTCAACTAAATTAATATAGTTAAATTAACTATTCCTTTTTTTCTGCGTAGGTGCACTTCTCAAATATTTTTAGATAAACACCGTTTTGGTGTTTACTGTATATAACATTTTCAATCATAATTCATGGTGTTTATATTAACACCACTTGGTGTTGGATTTAGACACCATTTTAAGATTACATTTTACACCACAGATATTTTAAACAGTGTACACTGAACTGTCAGTAATCAATGACAACAAAGTACCTTAACAGATTTTAAATAAATTTAAAAGTTTTTTTGATATTACATAATACACTGTGCGAATACCTGTTTCTTTTTTGCTTGGATGAATAATATCATTGTTTTAAGACGTAAAAACAGTGATGATAAATAGGATGGGTCAGTTAAATCCAGTGGATTCCTGGTTTTGTCAAACAAATGTCATAATTTTTTTATTAAAAAAAAAACAGTAACTCTAAGCAATAATAATAGAGAAGAAACTTTCTTGTTTTGGCTTGTCCTATCATCCCCCAAAGGGTGACAATTAATTAGGTGACAAATATATTACATTTTTATGTTCTAAAAACAAACTAAAAATAGGCTTCAAGGACTATTTTAAGGCATAGAACTAAACTGAAATAAAATACATATACTGATTTTTGAATAGGAAAAAAAGGTTGTTTTCATTCTCATTTCAACCAAAACATTTTGCTTAGCGATGAGGCTCATTTTTGGTTAAATGGCAGCTTAAAAAAAGACTTGGAGTCGGTAACATTTAACATTATCTTTTCAAATTACTATTATTTAGTTTAAAAATTCTACACTCCTAAAACACCCTTTATTACTACAATGATGCGATTTTTAAATTATTTTTTGTACACGTATGCTTGTTAAAAGATGCTTTATACAAGGTATGGTAGTTACAGTTATCACAAGAGTAAGTCTTAATGGTTATTTCTACTTTTTGTTTCAGCTCATTTTGTTCTTTATGCCTCAAAAAGATGTGTTTTTGTAATGCTTGGTTATAATTCGTGGTATATCCACAGTACACACAACGATGAGTTTTAACTATTTCTTCTTTAGGTTTTTTATGTTTGCCTCTTATGTGGTTTTGTAGCTTCTGCTTACCTACTGATGAAAATTCACAGTACACACAGGGGTAGGTTTTTATTTTAATGGGAACTTTATTTTCCAACTCATTTTGTTTTCTGTGATTGTTATACACGTGGAATTGTAACTTGTGTTGTTCAACGCCTGTATAGTCACAGTACGCACAAGATACTGTTTTTATTGTTATCTCGACTTTTTTTTCCAACTCATTCTGTTCTTTATGTTTGCTATAGATGTGGTTTTGTAACCTTCGCTTAACTATCGTTGAAAAGTCACAGTACGCGCACG
Organism: Brassicogethes aeneus; assembly: GCA_921294245.1. Lineage (NCBI taxonomy): Eukaryota > Metazoa > Arthropoda > Insecta > Coleoptera > Nitidulidae > Brassicogethes > Brassicogethes aeneus. The sequence goes on along the minus strand of OV121142.1, from coordinate 5,090,542 downwards.
GGTAAATTGTTATTGCTACTTTATTTTCCAACTCATTTTGTTCTTTATGATTTCTAAAAACATGGTTTCGCAGCAATTTTGTTTCTCTTGTTTTAAAGTCACAATACACACAAGAGTACGTTTTTATCCGTACGTCTACTTTATGTTTGCTAATTATATGGTTTTTAAACCTATGGTTTACCACTGTTATATAGTCACAGTACATGCAAGAGTAAATTTTCATATTTAATTTTACTTTTTTTCTCTTTCATTTTGTTCTTTATGTTTGTTGAATACGTGTAATTTTAGGCCATCCTTCTTTGCTGTTGCAAAGTCACAGTACACGCAAGGGAATTTTTTATTTTTATTTGTTGTCTTATGTCCATGGTCTGTATGTTCTTTATGTTTTTTATACACGTGGTTTTGTAACGACCCCTTTTTTACTGCTTTGTAGTCACAGTACAAACAAGAAAACGTTTGTATCGCTACTTTCTTCTCCAATTCATTTTGTTCTTTATGTTTGCTATAGACGTGGTATTGTAACGACCGGTTTTCTTTTGTTTTAAAGTCACAGTACACACAAGAGTAAGTTTTTATTTTTACCAATACTTTATTTTCTAACTCATTTTGGTCTTTATGTTTTCTGTGGATGTGGCTTTGCAACAACCGTTTTACTACTGTTGTAAAGTCACAGTACACACAAGAGTGGATTTTTATTTTTATTGCAACTTTATTTTCTAAATCATTTTGTTCCTTATGTTTGCTGTAGATGTGCTTCTGTAACAACCGGTTTTCCACTGTTGTGTAGTCACAGTACACACAGGGAAAAGTTTTAATTTTTTGATGATTTTTTTTGGTTGCTTTTTGTTTATGATCTTTAGCCATGTGTTGTGTTACATCATAGTCTGGTCCTGAGAAAAAACATTCGCTGTATCCACATATGGTTGAATTTTTACTGAAACAAAACAAAAATTATATTAAAAATGGTAAAATTACTACCAAATCTTTGCTATATATTTTGATATTAAAATAAAACTAAAATAATTTATTATTTTATTTATTGTCAATAAGTACATTAACAATTCTTGGACTGATCAAACTAGTATAAAATGTTTATGCAAGTAAAATTTTCCAACTAATTTTTATTATTTTTTATGTTTTGAAAGTATGTGCTTTTGTAATAAATGATTATAAAATGTGGTATATTTGCAGTACAAGCAAGAGAATGTTTTAATTTTCACCTTTTTTTTCAACGCATTCTGTTCTTTATGATCGTTATAAATATACAATTTCGAACTACGAGTTGTTACCGCCTTAAAGTCACAGTACACACAAGAGTAAGTTTTTATTTTCACTGCTACTTTATTTTCTAACTCATTTTGTTCTTTATGTATAAACGTGGTTTTGTAACGACCAGTTTTTTACTGCTGAGTAGTCACAGTACACACAAGAGAAAGTTTGTATTGCTACTTTCTTCTCTAATGCATATTGTTCTTTATGTTTGCTATAGACGTGGTTTTTTAACGACCGGTTTTCTACTGTTTTAAAGTCACAGTACACACAAGAGTACGTTTTTATTTTTACTAATACTTTGTTTTCTAACTCATTTTGGTCTTTATGTTTTCTGTGGATGTGGCTTTGCAACAACCGGTTTTCTACTGTTGTAAAGTCACAGTACACACAAGAGTGGATTTTTATTTTTTTTGCTACTTTATTTTCTAAATTATTTTGTTCCTTATGTTCCATGTGTTGTGTTACATCATAGTCTGGTCCTGAGAAAAAACATTCGCTGTATCCACATATGGTTGATTTTTCACTGAAAAAAAACAAAAATAAGTACCAAAAAAAGAGTAAGCAAGTGAAAATTTATACACAATATGAAAAAAATAATAAAAGAAATTTAAGGCAAAATTTAATATTTTTTATTTTGACAAATGGAAATTTAGTGGAAAAAATGAGTGGTCAACATTTGAGAGACATAATTTTTGTATGATGTTTTTTCTACTGTATCTAATAACATAATAAAAGCGTTTGTGCTTCTTAAAAACTATAATATTTATAGTTTATATAAAGTTAATTTTAAAAAAAAACTTCTTAGTGTAGGGAAATATAATGATAATAAATAGAAAAAATCAATCTAAATAACATTATGAGTTGGTAATTATCAATTTCTTACGTTTTCAGTTATAAAAATGGCTGTAAATTCATTAAATATTGGTTGGATAACTTTTTTTATGATTCAGCCCTTTTTTCTCCCTACTTTTTGCGGTTTGTTAGAAAAAATTTAAAAAAAACGATTTTTTTCAAAAACTGTCCTTTGACGACTCCTATACCAGTATACTGGTGAACCAATGCGAGTTACAAAAAAAACTCAAAAGCAATTTTAAAGAGCGTGAAATTCCCCATAAGGTGTATTAAACCGATTTGCAATATTGTCAAAGGGGGGTAGGTAAGCATTAGAAATATGAAAAAAAAAAATATATTTTTTACATGCATTTTAAACGGTAAAACTTTAAATTTAAAACATAAACTTTGCGGAAATGAATCACCCTAATAATTATTCATAAAGATAAACATAAACATGTCTATCCCAAGTTTCGTATTTATCAAAATTTTTCTTCATATTTTTGACGGTTTTATCCACTATTAAAAAAGAAAATCTGTATATTTTTTTTTAATAATAATAAAACCAAATTGGCTTATTTATTTTTATTATTTATTATAAATATTATTATACTAAAAAGTTATTTAAATGATGCACAAGTCATTAAAAACGCACAGCACAATTTTATTATTAATTTAACATGTTTTAATTGTTTTAAATACACATCGAATTTATAGCGTTTTAGTCACGGGCTGAAGTGGTTTTCGGGCTCTTTAGTTACGGGTCGAAGTTAGCTTTAAGTTAATTGAAAGTTGTCAAATGTCACACAATAGTCAAAATAAAGTGCCCTTCCTGTAAAATAACACTAAAGTGTAAAAATTATATATTATCTCGATATAAAATTCTAAAATTATTAAATAGTTTCTTGAAGGCAAGTTTATATGGAAGTTTGTACTGACCTTTTGATTTCGTCGGCAGCAAACTAGTATTTGACGATAAAGCATTAATAATAACTTTAATAATACCCATAAAAATATCCTCTTCACTTTCACTGTGAAATACTGCTTCTATATCGGATTGCGACGGTTTTTAGTCCAATTGGTTTCAAGGAAAAAAAATCGATTTTATAGGAAAATTCGACAAACTGACACTGACACTTTGAAAGCCGGTAATACAGATTCCCAACATGGATTAATGGATTTGGTTGGTGGAGGGTAGCCAACTAATATTTTTTACAAAAAAATCCACTATTTAACTTTTTCCCAACCTTTGTATTACAACCTGCATATTGTTTAAAAGCTTAAAAACTGTGGTTTCAAGGCACCACTGTGAATTACCAAAAAGAGTTAGAAAGGGAGATGTGATTATAAAAGGTAAGAAATAAATGTAAGGCTAAAATTAATTTATTTCTGCTTTATTAATAGCACAGGCACACAAAAAACGTCAAGTAATTTTAACGAGGCGATTTAATTTTTTTTTCGTGGAATGTATAATAAAAAAATGTTCCATTGCAACGCGATCCTGGGACACACTGTAGAAAAAAATTAGACGTTTAGGGGTTAAACTGGGGCAAAAATACATAAAAATAAATATGTCTCGTTAAAAGAACATGACCTTTTTTTGTGTGCCCCTGTAATCAAACAGGACTTTTCAAATTTTATTAAAATTTAAATTCAAGTTTTTATGTACATATTTAAATTAAAAACATTCATGATTATAGTGTATTAAACTATACAGTAAACATTACTTATATTCACTACATTCATTTTAATACTTTACTGGCTTAATAAATTATTAATAACTTACTAATTATTTAAGTACCTAGACATAAAAGCAATATTAAATTTTAACTGTTACGCTTACAAAAAATTCGCGTGCATATTTACGAGTGTTTTAAATAAAAAAATCCTATTTTAACTTATTTGTTTTCTTCTAAACTGAAATACAATACATACAGGGTGTCCCACCCTAAATTATTTTTCTACACGTATGCTTGTAAAAAGATGCTTTATGCACTGTATGGTAGTAACAGTTATCACAAGAGTAAGTCTTAATGGTTAATTCTACTTTTTTTTCCAGCTCATTTTGCTCTTTGTGTCTCAAAAAGATGTGTTTTTGTAATCCTTGGTTATAATTCGTGGTATATCCACAGTACACACAAGAGTGAGTTTTCACCTTTTTTTCCAAAATATTTTCTTCTTTATGTTTTGCAAATATGTGCCTTTGTAGCGTTTTTTTATCGCATGTAGTAGTGTAGTCACAGTACTCACAAGAGTAGGTTTTTATTTTAATTTTTGCCTTTTTTTCTACTTCGTTTTGTTCCTTATGTTTGTTATAAAGGTGGTTTTGTAACAACCGATTTTCCGTTGATATAAAGTCACAGTACACACAAGAGTAACTTTTCCTTTTTTTTGCTTTATCTAACTCACTTTGTTCTTTATGTTCGTAGATGATGTGATTTTGCAATAACTGATTTTCCATTGTTATAAAGTCACAGTACAAACAAGAAAAAGTTTTTAGTTTTATTGCAACTTTATTTTCCAAATCATTTTGTTCTTTATGTTTGCTGTAGAGGTGGTTTTGTAGCTTCTGGTTATCTACTGATGAATAGTCACAGTACACACAAGGGTAGGTTTTTATTTTTATGGCAACTTTATTTTCCAACTCATTTTGTTTTCTGTGCTTGTTATACACGTGGTATTGTAGCTTCTGTTTTCCAACGGTTGTATAGTCACAGTACGCACAAGGTAATGTTTTTATTGTTATCTCTACTTTATTTTCCAGCTCATTCTGTTCCTTATGTTTGCTATAGATGTGGCTATGTAACCTTTGGTTGTCTATCGTTGAAAAGTCACAGTACACACATGAATATGTTTTTATTGTTATTAATACCTTATTTTCTAACTCATTTTGTTCTTTATGTTTGTTATACACATGATATTGTAACTTTTGAGTCCCCACTGTTGTAAAGTCACAGTACGGGCACGGGTAAATTATTATTGCTACTTTATTTTCCAACTCATTTTGTTCTTTGTGATTTCTATAAACATGGTTTTGCAACCCTTTATTTTCCCTTGTTTTAAAGTCACAATACACACAAGAGTACGTTTTTATTCGTACGTCTACTTTATGTTTGCTATACATATGGTTTTGAAACTTATGGTTTTCCACTGTTATATAGTCACAGTACATGCAAGAGTAAGTTTTTATTTTTAATTTTACTTTTTTTTCACTTTCATTTTGTTCTTTATGTTTTCTGTACACATGAATCTGTAACCTTTGGTTTACAACTGCTGTAAAGTCACAGTACGCACAAGAGTAAGTTTTTACCTTTAATTTTACTTTATTTTCCAACTCATTTTGATCCCTATGTTTCTTATAGATATGATTATGCAAACTACGGTTTTTTCCTGTGGTAAAGTCACAGTACATACAAGAAAATGTTTTTATTTTTGTTAGATTTTCATTAGTTGGGTTATACTTATGAACTTCGATGATATGTCGGGTAACTTCATCTTCAGGTCCTGAGAACAAGCATTCGCTGCATATACATAAAGTTGAAGTTAGACTGAAACAATATTATTTGTTAGTTTATTGTTTCTTTTAGCGACAATACTAAATTGACATAAATAAAAATAATACAACTAAATTGTCTATTTCTTTTATTATTAGAAAGCCCACATAATTTTTATACATATATTAGTACAAATATTATTGTTTATACATATTTTTACAATTTCTCTCGTGTAATAATAACTTTTGCTGACTTAAGTGTTTATATTCGCAAAAACCACACCTATAAATTTTGATGGGTGCCTTTTTTTCCGCTTCGTTTTGCTCGTAATGTTTGGAAAAAATGTGTCTGTTTAAGGCTCGAGTTTCCAATGTTGTGAAGTCACAGTACATACAAGAGAAATGTTTTATCGTTATTGGTACTTTTTTTTCAATCTCATTTTGTTCTTTATGTTTTGTATACACGTGTATTTGAAATTTTCGTTTTTCGATTGTTGTATAGTCACAGTACTCGCAAGATAAAACGTCAATTTGTAGGGGAACTTTGTTTTGACGCTCATTTTGCGTTCTATGCCTTCTATAGACGTGCATTTGTAATTTTGTGTGGTGTACAGTTGAAAATTTACAATACAAACATGAAAATGTTTTTATTAGCTTTGGAACCTTCTTTTCTAAATCATTTTGCTCCTTGTGTTTCATGTGGATGTGTATTTGCAGTTTTTGCTTTTCTAGTGTTGTAAAGTCACAGTACACGCAAGAATAAGTTTTTATATTTATAGCTACTTTTTTTTCTAAATCATTTTGTTCTTTATGCTTATTATATATATGCAATTGAAAACCATAGTTTCTTCCTGTAGTAAATTTACAGTACACACAAGAGTAAGTTTTTAATGTTATTGCTACTTTTTTTTCGAAATCATTTTGTTCTTTATGTTTATTATAGACGTGCATTTGAAAATTATAGTTCCTTCCTGTAGTGTATCCACAATACACACAAGAGTAAGTTTTTGATTTGTTTTTATTTTTATGATTATGGTGTTTTATTAGGTGTTGGGTTACTTCAAAATCATTTCCTGAGAAAAGACATTCGTTGTATCTGCATACTGTTGATGTTCGACTGAAACAAAATAAGGTGTTAAAAAAGTCGTTTTTTTGTAATTGAAATTGTCTACTACAATAAAAAAACAAATATTTTTATTTAATATTTATTGTTACAAAAATATATCCATACATTTTTAAGTTTAAATCATTTTAACAATAAATATAATTTTTAATTTCTTCCAAACTCATACATTTTTTGAAGAGGAGAAGGATTGTAAAACGAATCATCAGATATTTAACAACAACGAATCTATTAAAGTTGCTAAAAATATATGAGCTACATATATAGAACAGGTACTTAATTTATTCTTATCTTATAACGTGACGTTAAAAATTGATAGACTTGGACATTAGTAATAGAACTGTTAAAATCATACACATACCAGGATATTAATATTGTGGACCTTGGACAAAATTTTATAACAAACCCTCTTAAAATGAAAATTTTACTATTTGAATTAGTACCAGAGTTGTTTACGAATAAAATAGTCGTTTTCACTTTTAAATAGTAATTTGTTTACTGCTTAAATGGTTTATCATTAAAATAAAGTTTAAATAGCAAAAAAATGTCAAATGTTGGTGTCTTATGTTTTTTCCATGGTGCTTGGATAATAGTTGATTGTTTTTTCCAGACAGTTCGACCTTTTTCCAAGTCGTTTTGTCGACATGTCTTTTAAGATGTTTGTTTTCTGCTAAAGTAAAATGACAGTATGGACCATCATACAAGAAAACAAGATGTGTTTTTGCGCATCTGTTTTCACCACTCCATCAGATTAGCGAAGAGGTGAGAGCACCTAGTCGCCGCCATATTGACTGTTTACATTTTGATGTGAGTTGTTCACACAGAAATAAATAGCCATACATATTGATGCATGCATAATATATTTTGAATCTTTTTAAAAAAACAAAATGTCTTACTAAGCGGTCGTCTATTTATTTGATTATGCCATGCTGTGCTGTGACAGAAAGGGGGCGTTAGCAATCTAACAGTGTTGCCATAATTTTTTAGGCGTCGCGTCACGTTTTTGTCTTGTTGATAATACGATGGAAATAAGTACTTAATGTTTTGGGGCATGTATCGGTCGGGCCCCCTATAGGGGCTAAACTATCTTAAAACAATTTATAATATAACTATAAATCTTTATTAAACATATTTACAAAAATTCATTTTTAGGATGTTTACCTAATTCTAAATTACAATTATACACATATCCATTGTGCAAAAGTGTTATATAAATTATACTGTAAAGAGTGTTTTTAGAGGTATAAATCTTTAAAATGAAAGAAACACATTAACTATTATTTCTACCTCTTAAAACACCCTTAAGAAGTGCACGCAATCTGAATACAAATATTATTGTTTATACCTCTGTTTACAAGTTGTCTCATGTAACAATAACTTTTGCAGACTTAAATGTTTATAATCGCAAAAGTCACATCTGTAAATTTTTAAGGGTACCTTTTTTTCCTCTTGATTTTGCTCGTAATGTTTGGAAAAAACGTGTCTTTTTAAAGCTCGGGTTTCCAATGTTGTAAAGTCACAGTACAAACAAGAGTGAGGTTTTACTGTTATTGTAACTTTATTTTCCAGCTCATTTTGTTCCTTATGTTTTGTATAAACGTGCATTTGATATTTTTGTTTTTCGATTGTTGTATAGTCACAGTACGCGCAAGATAAAACATCTATTTGTAACCGAACCTTTTTTTGGCGGTCATTTTGCTTTCTATGCCTTCTGTAGACGTGCATTTGTAACTTTCTGGGATGTAAGTTTGTAAATTTGCAGTACAAACAGGCGAATGGTTTTATTAGCTTTGGAAACTTTTTTTCCACATCATTTTGTTGCTTGTGTTTCGCATGGACGTGCACAGGCAGTTTTTGCTTTTCTAGTGTGGCATAGTCACAGTACGCACAATATGATAGTCTTAGTTCAACCTTTTTTTCCAACTCGTTTTGTTCTCTATGCTTTCCAAAGACGTGCCTGCGTAAATCTTGATTGTCACTTACTTTATCGTCACAGTACGCGCATGTAACATTCGGAATGTGCCTTTTCAGATGTCTTTTCAGAGTGGAATCAAAAGCGGTCATAAATGGACAATAATCGCAAGTCAAAATGTCCGGCTCCAATTTTTTACAAACCCTGACGTGAGTTTTAAAATATTTCTTCGTAATCGTTGTATAGTCACAATTATCACAACGTAAAATTCCGACGGTAATTTCGATTTTTTTCTCCACTTTATTCTGTTCGCGATGCTTACCGTACACGTGTCTATTAATGTCGAATTTCCGCTTGGTCTTGTAGCTGCAGTAAGGACACTGAAATTCCCTACCTGAGCGGTTTTTATTTAAAACTTTTTGTTTATTATTGGGCAAAACAGCTTCATTCACTACTTGTTTTATTGCAGTTGAGTTATCTCTGAAACAAACAAGGTTAACGATTAATATTGTGTTAAAAAAGTACACGGAAAAATATTCTATATGAAAGATTAATCATCTGAGTACAAGTATATGTTCATCTCACCTTTCTGCAAGTAAAGATACTTTTTATTTAAGGATTGATTTATTCTTATTTGTAATTTAAATTAATACTTATTTCAAGGATATATTGAATGCAAGAACTAACCTATACTTATTTGGATAAAATTTCAATATTAGGTGCAAGGGTAAACTTATTCTTATTTCAAGAAAAACTATCATATTATTTTAAATGCAAGCACCCTCAAATAAAATATACACCATGCTTAATTTAAGAATAAGTAATTTTTGACACAAATGTTATAATTCTTGGCGATACAATATTTACTTATGGATTAAATATAAGGTATCTTTAAGTAAGTTAAGAAATAATTGTTTTAAATATTGACTATTCGTTTTTTAACTTTTGCTCGACTTTATGCTATCTCTTTTTTTCTAAGACTGATAGAGATCCAATCTTTACCTTTTAAAATAAAAATGGTCATTATATCCTAACCTTTAAAGTCCAGCAAAAGTTAAAAAAAAATAGAAAATATTTGAAACAATTATTGCTTAACTTAACCTGAAACTTTTTTACAATGTTTCAAATACCTATCTACCTATATAATTTATACTGCAATGATTTTTTCAAACCTTCAAACACGTTGATTTTGTTTGCGAGACGGACATTTTTGGCTATATTGGCCTGTTTAACCAAAATTTTTATTCGTACCTATAATCTAAAGGTAAAATATACATAATTGTTTTTTATGTGATTCTTCGGCCAACCTAATATCACTCCAACATTTAAAATTCAATACATAATACTACACACATTGTATATTATGTATCAAGTTTGATAAACGCCATTTTATACACGAAAGTTAATGAGTATAGAAAAGTTTATAAACGAGGTGCATATTATACTTTTTCTACGACAAATACTTATTATTACCTTAAAATGATTTAAATCAAAAATTTGTATAGAGCGCCATCTATGAAACAACAGGGGAAATTTTATAAACACAATTATAAAGGTTATACTTAAATTGAAATGTATCTTGAAAATTGACAGTTTTTCACAGTGAAAGTAAAAGAAATGTTTTATGAGGACTTTACAGTAGAGTCCGTGCCCGAATTTAAGTTATAGTTTTCTGCCGGCGAAATTAAAAGGTCAGTACAATGTTCATATAAACTTTTCAAATATTGGCGTTGAGATTTAATATTTTTGTACTGAGATTATAAAATAATTTTCACATTTAGTATTATTTTACAAGAAAGGCACTTTATTTTAACGATTGTGTGACATTTGACAACTGTCAACTAACTTAAAACTTACTTCAGCCCGTGACTAAAAACCTGTTGCTAACTTCAGCCCGTGACTAAAGCGCCGTAAAGCCACATCTTGTCAATGTGTATTTAAAAGGTCACTTAGTGTCATGGAAACATGTACGATAAAGGTGGGAGTAGAAAAATATAATTATGTAATAATTATTACCTACACATACATTTGGTGGTAAATTCTATCAAATTCCACTAATTTAGCAGCTCTTTCATAATTCCAAACCAAATATTAACTAACACAAGAAACAATCTTCCAAAATTTCGGGCACTTTCTTGAGTGGTGGACATTTAACAGGCAAGAATAAGATCTGCTTGTTTAAAGAAAGATTAATATTTAGTTTAATGTTAGTTTTAGCCTTGACAATATTAGGTCAATCATCTTGTTTCAACTGTACTTGATTTAGAGCTAAGAAATAAATTCTTTTTAATTTAAGGATATGATAATATTTAAAAGAAATTTAATGTATTCGTAGCCTAAGCAAATTATACTTAAATCAAGTGAAATTTTTTAAGGATAAAGGTGTTCTTACATTTAGAAAACATTTTTTCCGTGTATAAAAAGTAAAACAAAATAGGAAAATATTATTGTTTATTAAAATATATATACAGGGCGATTCGACTAACTTATTCATTATAAGTTTATGGAGAACTGAACTATTTTTTTAAATTATTTTCCTTAAATAAATATTTTTAGAGATATTATGAAGTAATGTCAATGTCAACGTCTCTGACACAATTGTCAGAGACGTTGACATTGACATTACTTCAAAAATACTAAATAAAAGACAATCCAGTGCACAGTACTGATATAACAAATAAAAAATAAGCGTTTTTTTACATTTTTTGTATTATCTCTGTATTCATTGTAATATTCATTTTAGGTACCTATAGGGAATGCTGCAGCATTTAAATAGAAAACATTATTTTGTGTCGAATCATGTGAAAATTGTATGGTAGTTTAGTTACCTTAGTTAACAGGTACAACATAATTAACTTTTTAACATTACAATTAGTTGTAGAAAAACTGTTAAAAATAAAAAAAATCAAATTTTATTATTTCTAGAATTTTACAAAATTACAATTATTTCAATTTTTTTTTCTTTTACCTTTACACTTTGCCTCATGAGCAAGGCACCTTTTGTTATTTAAATTCTTAAACTCACAAAAACCACAACTGAAAATCTTGATGGTCAGGTTAACCTTTCTTTCCTTTTCATTTTGTTCAAAATGCTTGTAAAAAACGTGCTCCTGCAACGCGGTAGAGTTCTTTGAAACGTGCTGACAATACTGACAGGGTGAATTTTGGTGAGTTTTATTGTGCAACATGAGTTTTTTATTCGTGTTGGTGCTATACGAGCACTTATTGCAGTTGAAGACGAGTTTTTTTTTGCACGTTACCATGTGCGAGACCAAGCTCAATTTTGCTACCGTGTTGTAGTGGCATTTATCGCAAGAGTAAGTTTTTATGTGTATGGGAACTTTATTCTCCAACTCGTTTTGTTCTTTATGTTTTCTAAACACGTGACGTTGCAGTATTTGCTTGAGGGGCGTTGAATATTCGCAGTACGTGCATTTAAAATTGGTGAAATGTGTTTTGACGTGTCGTTGCATTTTGCGTTCTAACGTCGTCGTGAATGTACAGTGAATGCACGCTAATAGAGGCGCATCCAAATTTTTACAAACCTGCTCGTGAGCTCTTAAAGACTTCGGTATCAGCGACGTGTACGTACAATTATCGCACTTATGAATCGAACACGATATTTTCACTTTTTTTTCAACCTCGTTCCGATCTCGGTGCTGTGTGTAAACATGTCTGTGCAAGTCTTGCACGCGTTTTGTCTTGTGACTGCAGTACGGGCATGCTAGTTTCGCTTCGGTGTCCTTTCGAACTTTTCGAGATTTTTTAGGTGATTCCTTCAGATTCTCGCAGAGAATTTGTTTACGGACTTCCAAGTCGTTGGTGAGGTCGGAGTTATTCCTAAAAAAAGTCGTTGTCAATATCAAGTTTTTTTATATTTAAAGCTAACACTGAACTAAAGGTTAAGGTTTGTATTATAAGGTGGGTGATGAAAGATTTGGAAATTCTAATAGAAAAACAAGGACGGTTGTGTTTTAAATTTAGCGACTGCCCGGTTTTTCATTTATTTATTTTATTATCAGGTATTAAAACAATTATGAATAATTTGTTTAAACATTTATTATAAATTTGAATAGGTTATCAAATATATAAACAATAAAAATATTAATGTAAAATCCCTATAAATCATGCATATGGGTCATTACACTTTTCACAATAGTTACACAATAAATGCACATAAAACATTGCATTAATTAAAAAGAAAGAAATTGGTGTACTTTACATGCACAAAAAATTAAATACTGCAAATACTTACCGAGTAAATGCCGCGACGAAAGATAACCTGCAAAAACACACACTTCTTGTTTGTAACGCGCAAAATAACAATAGCGATACCATTGCCTGCAGCGGCGCTATTATTTTTTTAATAAGAAATGTTAGGGACAACTGACAAATGGCAGATAGCCTTAATAATATAATGACCCATATACCAGGATACCGATACTGTGGGCCTGGAACCAAAATAAAAATAGACACGCAGTAAATTTAAGTTTGCAAAATATACCTTAAAATATAAAGATATAAAACTGAACCTAACTCTGAACAAAATTACTTACAACCTGAATCTAGTTCTATTAAAGCTGTCTCAATTTTTTTTTAATAAGAAATGTAAGGGACAACTGACAAATGGCAGAGAGCCTTAATAGTATAATGACCCATATACCAGGATATCAAACCAAAGTTGATATCACTTCCGGTTTAACCGAAAGTGATAACGCATTGGAAATAGTTTTAAAAAATAGTTTACATTGCCTTATAATTGCTATACAAATTTCTGTTCTCCATAAACTTAAATAAGTAAAGTTTTAAAGCTAATACACTATGGTTTTAAATAATAACAAACACTTAATCTAATAACTTTACACAATTACAATTATTTCAAAATGTTTTCCTTTTACCATTACACTTTGCCTCATGTGCAATGCACCTTTTGTTATTCAAATTCTTAAAATCACAAAAACCACACCTGAAAATCTTGATGGTCAGGTTAACCTTTCTTTCCTTTTCATTTTGTTCAAAATGCTTGTAAAAAACATGCTCCTGCAACGCGGTAGTGTTCTTTGAAACGTGCTGACAATACTGACACGGTGAATTTTGGTGAGTTTTATTGTGCAACTGGAGATTTTTATTCGTGTTGGTGCTATACGAGCACTTATTGCAGTTGAAGACGAGTTTTTTTTTGCACGACACCATGTGCGAGACGAAGCTCGATTTTGCTACCGTGTTGTAGGGGCATTTATCGCAAGAGTAAGTTTTTATGTGTATGCGAACTTTATTCTCCAAGTCGTTTTGTTCTTTGTGTTTTCTGAATACGTGACGTTGCAGTATTTGCTTGAGGGGCGTTGAAAATTCGCAGTACGTGCATTTAAAACTGGTGAAATGTGTTTTAACGTGTCGTTGCATTTTGCGTTCTAACGTCGTCGTGAATGTACAGTGAATGCACGCTAATAGAGGGGCGTCCAAATTTTTACAAACCTGCTCGTGAGCTTTGAAAGACTTCGGTATCACCGTCGTGTAGGTACAATTATCGCACTTATGAATCGAACACGATATTTTCACTTTTTTCTCAACCTTATTCTGATCTCGGTGTTGTGTGTAAACATGTCTGAGCAAGTCTTGCGCGCGTTTTGTCTTGTGACTGCAGTACGGGCATGCTACTTTCGCTTCGGTGAACTTTTCGAGATTTTTTAGGTGATTCCTTCAGATTCTCGCATAGAATTTGTTTACGAACTTCCAAGTCGTTGGTGAGGTCGGAGTTATTCCTAAAAAAAGTCGTTTTCAATATCAAGTTTTTATATATTTAACGCTAATACTGAACTAAAGGTTAAGGTTTGTATAATAAGGTGGGTGATAAAAGATTTGGAAACTCTAATAGAAAAACAAGGACGGTTGTGTTTTAAATTTAGCGACTGCCCGGTTTTTTATTTATTTATTTTATTATCAGGTAATAAAACAATTATGAATAATTTGTTTAAACATTTATTATAAATTTAAATAGGTTATTAAATATATAAACAATAAAAATATTAATGTTAAATCCATATAAATCATGCATATGGGTCATTACACTTTTCACAATAGTGGCACAATAAATGCACATAAAACATTGCATTAATTTAAAAGAAAGAAATTGGTGTACTTTACATGCAAAAAAAATAAATACTGCAAATACTTACCTTCATACAAACCTTTAAAAACACACACTGCTTGTTTGTAACGCGCAAAATAACAATAGCGATACCATTGCCTGCAGCGGCGCTATCTCGTGCCACAGTTATAAACTATATGGGTTACAGAGTTATTTTGAATCCAATGCTAAACTCTAGTGTAGTTTATAACAAAGCTGTTTTTATTTAGGCGGTTTGTGACAAGGTTTGGTCACGCTTGACAAATTATTTACAGACATTTTATCACAATATATATTAGAAAAATTGTCTATTAATTTTTGTTAATTTAAGTTCTTATTTATGAATCTAGTTCTTTATTAGCTGTCTCATTTTTTTTTAATAAGAAATGTTAGGGACAACTGACAAAAGGCAGAGAGCCTTAATAGTATAATGACCCATATACCAGGATATCGATACTGTGGGCCTGGAACCAAAATAAAAATAGACATGCAGTTAATTAAAGTTTGCAAAATATACCTTAAAATATAAAGATACTAAACTGAACCTAACTCTGAACAAAATTATTTACAAACAACTGACAAATGGCAGAGAGCCTTAATAGTATAATGACCCATATACCAGGATATCAAACCAAAGTTAATAACGCATTGGAAATAATTTAAAAAAATAGTTTACATTGCATTATAATTGCTATAAAAATTTCAAATCGATCTTTTTCTTCTTAAACTCGAATAAGTTAAGTTTTAAAGCTAATACACTATGGTTTTAAATAATACCAAACACTTAATCTAATAATGTTACATAATTACAATTATTTCAAAATGTTTTTCTTTTACCATTACACTTTGCCTCATGTGCCATGCACCTTTTCTTATTTAAATTCTTAAAATCACAAAAACCACACCGGAAAATCTTGATGGTCAGGTTAACCTTTCTTTCCTTTTCATTTTGCTCAAAATGCTTGTAAAAAACATGCTCCTGCAATGCGGTAGTGTTCTTTGAAACGTGCTGACAATACTGACACGGTGAATTTTGGTGAGTTTTATTGTGCAACTGGAGATTTTTATTCGTGTTGGTGCTATACGAGCACTTATTGCAGTTGAAGACGTGTTTTTTTTTGCACGACACCATGTGCGAGACGAAGCTCGATTTTGCTACCGTGTTGTAGGGGCATTCATCGCAAGAGTAAGTTTTTATGTGTATGCGAACTTTATTTTCCAAGTCGTTTTGTTCTTTATGTTTTCTGAATACGTGACGTTGCAGTATTTGCTTGAGGGGCGTTGAAAATTCGCAGTACGTGCATTTAAAACTGGTGAAATGTGTTTTAACGTGTCGTTGCATTTTGCGTTCTAACGTCGTCGTGAATGTACAGTGAATGCACGCTAATAGAGGGGCGTCCAAATTTTTGCAAATCTGCTCGTGAGCTTTGAAAGACTTCGGTATCACCGTCGTGTAGGTACAATTATCGCACTTAAAAATCGAACACGATATTTTCACTTTTTTCTCAACCTCGTTCTGATCTCGGTGTTGTCTGTAAACATGTCTGTGCAAGTCTTGCGCGCGGTTTGTCTTGTGACTGCAGTAAGGGCATGTTAATTCAGCTTCGGTGTACTTTCGAACTTTTCGAGGTTTTTTAGGCGATTCCTTCAGATTCTCGTAGAGAATTTGTTTGTGGACTTCCAAGTCGTTGGTGAGGTCGGAGTTCTTCCTAAAAAAAAGTGGTTGTCAATATCAAGTTTTTTTATATTTAAAGCTAATTCTGAACTAAAGGTTAAGGTTTGTATATGAAAGATTTGGAAATTGTGATAGTAAAACAAAGACAGTTGTGTTTTAAATTTGACACCTGCCCGGTTTTTTATAAGCGTCTATTTATTATTATTATCAGGTATTAAAACAATTATTATTAATTTGTTTAAACATTTATTATAAATTTAAATAGGTTAAAAAATATATATAATTATTAATTTTTGTTAAGGCAACTTACAAATGGCAGAGAGCCTTAATAGTATGATGACCCATATACCAGGATATCAATACTGTGGGCCTGGAACCAAAATAAAAATACACATTTAAGTTTGCAAAATTTACCTTAAAATATAAACTCTGAACAAAATTACTTACAAACCTTATTTTTAATACTACTATTAATCATTTTCGGTTTTAATAATCGTATTGGTGTAAAAACATTTTAATTCCTTGTCATTAGAGTGACTTTGAATGTGAGTAATATATTCCAGTTGATCTTCAGTACTAAACAAACACTCAGGACACAGTAGCATTATGTCCATGGAACAACATGTTTCGACATGTTTACGAAATTGTCCCGAGTCCGGTTGCCTGTACTCACATTTGGGACAATGATAAATTTTAATGGTGATATTTACTTTTTTTTCTATTTCGTTTTGATCGTTGTGTAAACGAAACACGTGTCTCTGAAACGCCTGTCTATCTTTGGTTTGGTATTTACAGTAAGGACATTGGATGTCTGGTTGTATTTTGGGACCTAAACAGGTTTGAACGTGTTTTTTATACGTAGCTGTTACCATGGTAGCATATGTACAGTTACTGCAATTTAATATTTTGTAGGTGAACTCGACTTTTTTTTCGATATCGTTAAGTCCCCTATGTTTACTAAACACATGGGCTTGCAATGCCACGTTTGTTTTTACTTTAAAATTGCAATACGGACATTGCGTGCAATTTAATTTGTACTTTTTTGTGGTTCTTTGCACTGCCTTTTTATGTGCGCTATATATGTTTTTAACTTTGATACACCATAACCACACTTCTCACAACGGTATGTATGTTTTTTCATTCGTGTTTGTCTGGGATTTTCTCCTTTTGTTTTTGATTTGATAGGAAATTTTCTACAACAAAAGCCCGTTTTATTATTTGATCAAAATAAAATGAAGTATTTAGTGCACGAATAAAACTCTTAATATTAAAAATATTTTGATTTATTAAAAAAATAATACATTTAACGATTAAATTTTAGCGATTCTCTCAAGCTTCCTTTTACAAGCCTCTTCGTGCTTTTTAAGTAAACAATTATCCAAAGTACTATACGAACAAAACATACATTTCAAAACCACAAAAGTAATTTCAACTTTTTTCTCGGCATTATTCTGCTTTTTGTGCTTTGTATGGACATGCATTTGAAAACTTCGACTTGAACGCGTAGAATAGTGACAGTAAGGACAAGCAAACTTGGAAGTAACTATAGGGCAGTCTTGAGAATCTTTAACGTCATTCTCCATTTTACTCTGCTGTGCTTTTTCGTGCCTCTCCAGCCAACTTTTACTCAGTGTAGTCGAAAAACAAAAGTTACATTTAAAAACTTTTAAAGAACCACTAAATTTACTCCCTGCATCGTTTGAAGACCCCTGGTTCGAATGGGTATGCCATTGGATGTTAGAATGTTTGCAGTAGGGGCAAAACCATTTAAATTTGGAGTGCCTTTTTATGTTTCGTTTGATATATTTCATTTTATTTCCTATTTCATCGGATTGGGGATTTTTTTCACAACACTTCTCGTGTTTATTAAGGTTACTTTTAGCTAAAGTACTATACAGACAAAATTTACAATTTAAAATTTTGGCTGTTATTATAACTTTATTCTCTGAATCATTCTGTCGCTTATGCTTTGAATATACATGCCATTGTAATCGTACGTTTGAATTATTAGTATATTTACAGTATGGGCAAGACTTAATTTTATGTATTTTGATATGAGTATTAAGTGTATCCTGACATTTGCTTGTAAAAGGACAATAAGAACAATGTCTAATGGAATCTTCGATGTCAGAATTAAGTTTCTTATGTATGTTTCCACTTTCATCAAAAAGCCATATCATAAACGGTTCATTATCTTTTTGTCTTGGCATCGCCTTCTCCAATTCTGAGTAAGGTTCGCAACACAGTGTTGGAGACTTTCTGAAACAAAAATGTTACGTTAATTTACATTTAGGCCGGACCAAAAATAGTGTGCCCTGGGGTGGTATAAGTTTGAATGGCTGTACTGCCTTGCACACTATTCATAACGCAACTTTAAATGCTAGGGGATACATTGATGACATTTTACGACTTATTGTGCTACCATTTGCAGATCAAGTAGGTCAAAATTTTATACTACAGCAAGACAATGCTAGGCCACATGTGGCGCGAACAGTTTTAAATTTGTTTGAAGAACAAAATTTAACTGTTATGAAGTGGCCAGCCAATAGTCCCGAATTAAACCCAATTGAACATCCTTGGAGCATTATGAAAAATCGCTTGCATAACCACCAAAGCCCTAATACCCTTCAAGAGCTGGCAATAATGATTCAAGAAGAATGGGAGAGCATTCCTCAAAATTTAATAGACCAGCTATTAGAGTCGATGCCCAGAAGATGTGCTGAGGTTCTAAGAGCTAGAGGAGGACATACCCATTATTAAACATATTTTTTTGCTTAATTTTGTAAAAATAAAAAGTTCAAAATCTGTTTATTTTTTATTCTTCTCTAAAATTAATTGTATTATTTTTTTTATACATCGTGTATACATTTATTTTGAAGGTATATATATATATTCAATATTGTCACCAAATTTCAAGTAAGTATCTAGTTTTATTAAAAAGTTATGCTAATTTAATTAAGTGCTCCCTATTTCGTTGTGAGTAATAGTAGATAAATACAAAATTAATAAAATGTTTATTGTTAAACATGTTACATAATTAAAAACTAATAAGAACATTAAAACTAACAAAATGTTTCACTTTCTTAACCAAAACTACACTTGAAAGTTTTAAGACCATGTGGAATCATTGAATACTACAATAAAGTATTACCTAAGAATGTATTTATTTTTTGTTTGAAAGGTTTGTGGTTTCAAATGACATGTTGTGACAAAATTATGAGCTAAAGACTAGTACTAGTCGATAGTCGGCGGGATAAGTGCGGCTACCTCCTTAAAACACATCTCAACATTTTGCTGAAATAATATGTAATCTGGTTGAACCTCCTTACAAATCTTCTCATGGGAATTCAAGGTACTTTTATTTATTGTATTATATGAACAAAATTTACATTTTACAACTTTTTGTGTGATCAAAAACTTCTTCTCCACCTTATTTTGCTGCTTATGCTTGTTATAAACATGCATTTGAATGCAGCTATTGCTTTTAGTTGAATAGGTGCAATATGGGCAGAATTTTGCTTTGCCATAAATCAAACGGCGACATTTTGCTTTGGAGAGGCAATAGGTGCATATCAAATGTTGTTTATTATGATCTCTTATATGAGTGTGAAGTTCTGATATATTACTTGTGGTATAAAAGCATTCAGGGCATTCAAATTTCGATTTTTTGCATGTTTTAATATGCGATTTGTAATGCCCCAACTCTGGATGAGCGTAACCACAATTATGGCACGTATACATTTTAACGGTGATTTCAACTTTCTTTTCAATTTCATTTTGATCCTTGTGCATTCTACACACGTGTTTTTGAAAGGCCAACTTCTCCTTTGTAGTGTATTCACAGTAAGGACAAGGTAAATCCTCCCAATGTTCTTTCTTATGTTTAACCAACTCTTTGTGACATGTTGTATTGTAACTACATTGCATACAAACATACTTCTTTAACTTTAAATAACGCTTAATCGTCTTGTCTGAAAACTGAATCTTTTTTTCGATATTGTTTTGTACCCTATGTTTGGAAATAACGTGGGTTTCAAAATGTTTGCCTGTCTTAACAACGTCACAGTACGGGCAGTGTAACATTTTTAAATGTATCCTATACCTATCCATATCCACTGACGTAAATTTGCAGAGTTTGCATTTATATATTTCTTTTATAGTCTCAATGTCTGTTTCTGTGGATTTCTGACCTGGTCCTGAATCACGCCCGTCCACCAATGCCAGTGGTTTACTACAACAAATAACATACATTGAAAAACTAGGTTTATGTGGTTTTTATGAAAGAAAGGTTGTAGGACTATCTACTTTTTGTGCCATCTGTAGATGCAGAGCATGTTTTAAGTCAACATCTGCCGATCCATTGAATGATGGAAAAAGCAAGGTAAATAATAAAAATAAGACGTGCAAAATCACATCGTACTCGTGATTCTTTGTACGGTGACAACTAAATACAAAATTAATAAAATGCGTTTATTGTTAACCATATTACACAATTATAACCTAATAAGAACATAACTTATAAAATTAATTCAAAACCATACTTGGGGGCAAAACATCCACTAACCAGCATTATTGAGTTTTAAAAGCATGTGTGCGACACCAATTTGATTGTTAAAACCTGTATTGACAAAATTGTGGGCCTAAGAATGTTTGCTAACTAAAAAGAGTTCAGGAGAAAAAGCTGATTATTAAACGAACAAATTAAGATTTTTGATAAGATCTTGAGGAATTGCCATCAAATCTCAAACCTGATCTCAAAATGGAATCTCCAAATCAAAGGTAACTGAAATTTGTTGTCGGACAACTCAACAATTGAGACCTCGACCGAAACAGTCATATTTTATTTTCTGAAGAAGGCAGGATGTGCTCACATAGCAACGATGGGTTAATAAAAGGCTATAGCCTAACTATAGTTCTTGCGTGTTGGAAAAACTTTTAGGCCGACAAATTTTCATAGGCCAAAAACTTTGTCAAAGAGTTTAATAAAAGTGCTGTAATTTAAAACCACGGTTTTAAGGTATTTAAAAAAATGTCGTTGCAACACATGCTACTAAAACTCCCCCCAAGATGTAGCCACTGAATGTACTAAACTAACAGGTTTGTGCAGCTTTTACACGTACGAACAAGTTCTAGTCGATAGTCGGTGGTATAAGTGCGGCTAATCCCCCGACGCACGTCTCAACATTTTGCTGAAGTAGTTTGTTATCTGGTTGAACCTCTTTGCAAATCTTCTCATGGTACTTCAAGCCACTTCTATTCATTGTATCATAGGAACAAAATTTACATTTAAAAATTGTATGTGTAATCAAAAACTTTTTCTCCACCTCGTTTTGCTGCTTATGCTTGTTATAAACATGCATTTGAATGCAGCCATTTCTTTTAGTAGAATAGGTGCAATATGGGCAGAAATTTGTTTTGCCGTTAATCAAACGGCGACATTTTGCTTTGGAGAGGCAATAGGTGCATATCAAATGTTGTTTATTGTGATCTCTTATATGAGTGTGAAGTTCTGATATATTACTTGTGGTATAAGAGCATTCAGGGCATTCAAATTTCGATTTTTTGCATGTTTTAATATGCGATTTGTAATGCCCGAAATCTGGATGAGCGTAACCACAATTATGGCACGTATAAATTTTAACGGTGATTTCAACTTTCTTTTCAATTTCATTTTGATCCTTGTGCATTCTACACACGTGTTTTTGAAAGGCCAACTTCTCCTTTGTAGTGTATTCACAGTAAGGACAAGGTAAATCCTCCCAATGTTCTTTCTTATGTTTAACCAGCTCTTTGTGACATGTTGTACTGTAACTACATTGCATACAAACATACTTTAACTTTAAATAACGCTTAATCGTCTTGTCTGAAAACTGAACCTTCTTTTCGATATTGTTTTGTACCCTATGTTTGGAAATAACGTGGGTTTCAAAATGTTTATCTCTCTTAACAACGTTACAGTACGGGCAGTGTAACTTCCTTAAATGTATCTTATACCTAACCATATCCACTGTCATATATTTGCAGAGTTTGCATTTATATATTTCTTTTATAGTCTCAATGTCTGTTTCTGTGAATTTCTGACCTGGTCCTGAATCACACCCATCCACCAATGCCAGTGGTTTACTACAACAAATAACATACATTGAAAAACTAGGTTTATGTGGTTTTTATGAAAGAAAGGTTGTAGAACTATTTACTTTTTGTGTCATCTATAGATGCAGAGCATGTTTTAAGTCAACATCTGCCGATCCATTGAATGATGGAAAAAGCAAGGTAAATAATAAAAATAAGACGTGCAAAATCACATCGTACTCGTGATTCTTTGTACGCTGACAACTAAATACAAAATTAATAAAATGCGTTTATTGTTAACCATGTTACACAATTATAACCTAATAAGAACGTAACTTATAAAATTTAATCAAAACCATACTTGGGGGCAAAACATCGACTAACCAGCATTATTGAGTTTTAAAAGCATGTGTGCGACACCAATTTGATTGTTAAAACCTGTATTGACAAAATTATGGGCCTAAGAATGTTTGCTAACTAAAAAGAGTTCAGGAGAAAAAGCTGATTATTTATTAAACGAACAAATTAGGATTTTTGATAAGATCTTGAGGGATTGCTTTCAAAACTCTGACCTGATATCAAAATGGAATCTCCAAATCAAAGGTAACTGAAATTTGTTGTCGGACAACTCAACAAATGAGACCTCGACCGAAAGAGTCATATTTTATTTTCTGACGAAGGCAGGATGTGCTCACATAGCAATGATGGGTTAATAAAAGGCTATAGCCTAACTATAGTTCTTGCTTGTTGGAAAAACTTTTAGTTTGACAAATTTTCATAGGCCAAAAACTTTGTCAAATAGTTTAATAAAAGTGCTGTAATTTAAAACCACGGTTTTAAGTCATTTAAAAAATGTAGTTGCAACACATGCTACTAAAACTCCCCCCAAGATGTAGCCACTGAATGACTAAACTAACAGATTTGAGCTGCTTTTACATGTACGAACAAGTTCTAGTCGATAGTTGGTGGTATAAGTGCGGCTCCTCCCTCGACGCACGTCCCAACATTTTGCTGAAGTAGTTTGTTATCTGGTTGAATCTCTTTGCAAATCTTCTCGTGGTACTTCCAGCCACTTCTACTCATTGTATCATAGGAACAAAATTTACATTTAAAAATTGTATGTGTAATCAAAAACTTTTTCTCCACCTCGTTTTGCTGCTTATGCTTGTTATAAACATGCATTTGAATGCAACCATTTCTTTTAGTAGAATAGGGGCAATATGGGCAGAAATTTGTTTTGTCGTTAATCAAACTGCGACATTTTGCTTTAGAGGGGCAATAGGTGCATATCAAATTTGGTTTATTGTGATCTTTTATATGAGTGTGAAGTTCTGATATATTACTTGTGGTATAAGAGCACTCAGGGCATTTCAATTTTGACTTTTTGCATGTTTTAATATGTGATTCGTAATGCAACAATTGTGGAACAGCGTAACCACAATTAAGGCACGTATACATTTTAACGGTGATTTTAACTTTCTTTTCAATTTCATTTTGATCTTTGTGCATTCTACACACGTGTTTTTGAAAGGCCAACTTTAGCTTAGTAGTGTATTCACAGTAAGGACAATGTAAATCCTTCCGATGTTTTTTCTCATGTTTAACCAAATCTTTGAGACATGTTGTACTGTAACTACATTGCATACAAACATACTTATCATCCTTTAACTTCAAATAACGCTTAATCGTCTTGTCTGAAAACTGAACCTTCTTTTCGATATTGTTTTGTACCCTATGTTTGGAAATAACGTGGGTTTCGAAATTTTTGCCTTCCTTAACAACGTCACAGTACGGGCAGTGTAACATTTTTAAATGTTTCTTGTACCTATCCATATCCACTGTTATAAATTTGCAGAATTCACATTTATATTTTCCTTCTATAGTCTTAATGTCATCTTCTGTGGAATTTTGACCTGGTCCTGAATTACAAAAATCCACCAATGCCAGTGGTTTACTACAACAAATAACATACATTGAAAAACTAGGTTTATGTGGTTTTTATGAAAGAAAGGTTGTAGGACTATCTACTTTTTGTGCCATCTGTGGATGCAGAGCATGTTTTAAGTCAACATCTGCCGATCCATTGAATGATGGAAAAAGCAAGGTAAATAATAAAAATAAAACGTACAAAATCACAGCGTACTCGTGCTTCTTTGTACGGTGACAACTAAATACAAAATTAATAAAATGCGTTTATTGTTAACCATGTTACACAATTATAACCTAATAAGAACATAACTTATAAAATTTAATCAAAACTATACTTGGGGGCAAAACATCCACTAACCAGAATTCTTAAGTTTTAAGAGCATGTGTGCGACACCAATTTGATTGTTAGAACCTGTATTGACAAAATTATGGGCCTAAGAATGTTTGCTAACTAAAAAGAGTTCAGGAGAAAAAGCTGATTATTAAACGAACAAATTAAGATTTTTGATAAGATCTTGAGGGATTGCTTTCAAAACTTTGACCTGATCTCAAAATGGAATCTCCAAATCAAAGGTAACTGAAATTTGTTGTCGGACAACTCAACAATTGAGACCTCGACCGAAAGAGTCATATTTTATTTCCTGACGAAGGCAGGATGTGCTCACATATCAACGATGGGTTAATAAAAGGCTATAGCCTAACTATAGTTCTTGCGTGTTGGAAAAACTTTTAGGTTGACAAATTTTCATAGGCCAAAATCTTTGTCAAATAGTTTAATAAAAGTGCTGTAATTTAAAACCACGGTTTTAAGGCATTTAAAAAATGTAGTTGCAACACATGCTACTAAAACTCCCCCCAAGATGTAGCCACTAAATGACTTAACTAACAGATTTGTGCTGCTTTTACATGCACGAACAAGTTCTAGTCGATAGTCGGTGGTATAAGTGCAGCTTCTCCCTCGATGCACGTCTCAACATTTTGCTGAAGTAGTTTGTTATCTGGTTGAATCTCTTTGCAAATCTTCTCATGGTACTTCCAGCCACTTTTACTCATTGTGTCATAGGAACAAAATTTACATTTAAAATTTGTATGTGTAATCAAAAACTTTTTCTCCACCTCGTTTTGCTGCTTATGCTTGTTATAAACATGTATTTGAATATAGGCATTTCTTTTAGTAGAGTATGTGCAATATGGGCAGAAATTTGTTTTGCCGTTAATCAAACTGCGACATTTTGCTTTAGAGGGGCAATAGGTGCATATCAAATTTGGTTTATTGTGATCTTTTATATGAGTGTGAAGTTCTGATATATTACTTGTGGAATAAGAGCACTCGGGGCATTTCAATTTTGACTTTTTGCATGTTTTAATATGTGATTCGTAATGCAACAATTGTGGAGCAACGAAACCACAATTATGGCACGTATACATTTTAACGGTGATTTTAACTTTCTTTTCAATTTCATTTTGATCCTTGTGCATTCTACACACGTGTTTTTGAAAGGCCAACTTCACCTTTGTAGTGTATTCACAGTAAGGACAAGGTAAATCCTTCCGATGTTCTTTCTCATGTTTAACCAACTCTTTGTGACATGTTGTACTGTAACTACATTGCATACAAACATACTTATCATCCTTTAACTTCAAATAACGTTTAATCGTCTCGTCTGAAATCTGAACCTTCTTTTCGATATTGTTTTGTACCCTATGTTTGGAAATAACGTGGGTTTCGAAATGTTTGCCTTCCTTAACAACGTCACAGTACGGGCAGTGTAACATTTTTAAATGTTCCTTATACCTATCCATATCCACTGTTACAAATTTGCAGAATTCACATTTATATTTTCCTTCTATAGTCTTAATGTCATCTTCTGTGGAATTTTGACCTGGTCCTGAATTACACCCATCCACCAATGCCAGTGGTTTACTACAACAAATAACATACATTGAATAAATAGGTTTATGTGGTTTTTATGAAAGAAAGGTTATAGGACTATCTACTTGTTGTGTCATCTATAGATGCAGAGCATGTTGAAAAAACTAAAAAACTGGTTTAGTACTCGATTTCTTTATATCATTGATTAAGAAACTCAACGCTTAAATGCTTATAAATCTACGTTAGTGTGTGTATTTTATCTAAGGGATCATGGTGAATTATTGTGTTTTTAATTGTAAATAAAGTTCAAGAACTAAATCGTTGCATTTTCATGTTTTGCCAAAGGATCCAATTCGGTAAGTACATTTGTTGGTGCAGAATTAACTAATGATAACTTTACCTAATATAATTTATATTTAAGTTTGGACATTTTTAAGAAATTGGTAAAAAATAATTTTTGCAAAAACATAACCTTAAAATCAACCATTTTTATATTTGATTTCTCTAAAAAACGCCGGCCACAGCAATACATTATAACATGGTATTTTACCGTTGAGTGGAGACTTTCTTAATCAAAGCTTTTAATAATGCTAAATGCTGTTTACACTTTTCACGTTAATCATTACTAAAATGTGTATATATTGTATCTAATAGATACAATTTATATTTAGAGGGACTGTATGAAATTTATTTCTTCATTCGGATTAACACTGTTTATTGGAAAACCCATAAAAACTCAACTCAGGATTTCCTCTCGAAATACACCCAACAACACAACAAATCGTGCCACGGTTTTTTTTCGATATTTTTTAACATTTTCTGGCTTCATTCTTAAAAACACTCGTTTGTAACACACGCGTTTGACAGCTGATTATCAAAAGTTGTACTTTTGTTACGATAACAGCCGAGTGGTGGCGCTACTAGCGATACTTCTTTAGCGTATAGTATACTTTCAAAATTTGGATTTTCGGATTGGTGGACAATTTTACACTAATAACTGTAGCAACTAGTCATTTCTGACTAATTAATTTTTAGAGAGTGTATACTAGAATAAGCTTAATGTTTAATTGAAAACAGTACACTGTTTAAAATATCTGTGGTGTAAAAAGTAATCCTAAAATGGTGTCAAAATCCAACACCAAGTGGTGTTAATATAAACACCATGAATTATGGTTGAAAATGTTATATAAAGCAAACACCAAAACGCTGTTAATATAAAAATATTTAAGAAGTGCACCTACACAGAAAAAAGGAATAGTTCATTTAACTATATTAATTTAGTTGACCCATAAGTATTTATTTAAATCAAATGTGGGAAGGTTAATATAAACAAAGATTAGTTTGACGGAACTAAACCAGATAGTTATTTTTTTTATTGGTTAAATTACCCCAGAAAACTTTAGTGAAACCAACCCGCTGTATGGTTCAGTTTACTAAATATGTTGTTTGTAAAATAAGAGTTATTTCAACCTAAAGCAATCTGTTAAAACGATTAAAAAAAATTTCGGTGCATTCCTGACATTAAGAGTATATAAGCTCAGGTAGTTCTTTGCTTTGGTGTGGCACTACAAGTTGTTCGATACTAAAGAGATCTTAAATAGGTGGAAACAGCTGTCAATACTTGAAGTATTTGAAGTTGGTGGAACGCACTAAAAACATTATCTCTAGCGAGTTGAAGGTTCAATTTTCTGGAATAATACCACTGGTAATATACTAGTAATGCGTCAAGGAACTTCCTGTTTCCTTTTTTTTCTGTGTAGTATGATTTAATTTGACCAAAAACACGTAATATTTAACACTATAAAGGAGTTCAATTTACACCAGGTAAAATTAATTTTAATACAATGTGAAAGTTAAATTTACACTATTTTAGTATTTAAATTTACACCGGACCAACGAACCATATTGGTTTGTATCGATATAGACCATGTATGGTGTTAATTTTGAACAGTGTAGTATACTATAGGTATGTCGTCGCGAAGTTTTAATAAATGCATATCACTCATTATTTATGTCACACATGAGATATGGCTTAACAATCTGGGGTTTCAGTGCACACGCAGACCGATAGTTTGGACTTCAGAGGCGTGCTGTAAGAACGATGTCTGGTAGCAGATATCGAGACGACATCTAGCATAAGTTTACCCAAATGGGATTATTAACTTTTCCCAGTCTCCTAATTTTTGATTCGATTTGTGCTACCAGGGATAGATTGTCAAATTATGATACGCATGTACCTCTGGTCCAAATACTCGTAACAAAGACAGGATAAGGTTACCATTTTTACGATTGGAGTCCAGTCGAAACTTTTTAGTTATTACGGCCCAACTCTATTTAATTTGTTGCCTGCTAATATGACATGCCTTCCAACAAAGGCATTTACGAAAAGACTGCGAGATTACCTGATAAGTCATGCTTTTTAAAGTGTAAATGCTTTTAAAATTAAATTAAAAGATGTTCAAATATAACATGTTGTAACTGTAACGTATTTATCTTTTGAATTAATAATGTTTATATGTTGTTATCTACATTTATTTGTTGTATATTATATTAAAATGTTTTGACTTGTCCTATACATATGTAAATATGCCCTTTGGATCAATAAACTATCTATCTATCTATCTATCTATCTATCTTGAGACCATCCCCCACTTATTTTGTGGGCGGGGCCTCGAGTCACATGACTCGCGCATGCGAATGTATTGAAGATGCTTTAAGGAAGTAGGTATAGAACACAAAGGAAATCTTCATAATATTTATGAGTTAAGTTATGGAAGAAACAGAAGATCAGAGAACCAGAAACTTATGTCAGAAGAAACAAAAACAAGGCTAAAAAATGTACAGAGAGGATAGGTGTAAAAATTAACAAAAAAAAAACTGCTAACAATAATGAAACCAAAGTCAGTTCAAGAACGTTCTAGAACCGTTCAACTTTCAACCAATGGAATCACCCAAAAATAGCAACAGGTCAATTAAAAAAATGCAGTATATTTAGTTATGTTATGTTTATTAAAAATATGAACAAAATTTGTTTAACTTTTAAGTTGATTCAAGGTTTCAAAAAAGGTTTGAAGTTAAAAATTAATCCATCGACTGATGTTTCTTCTTACAAGCCTCCAAGTGCTTCTTGTATGAATATTTATCCAAAGTACTATAGGCACAAAATGAACACTTATTAACCTTAAAAGTGATCTCAACTTTACCCTCGACATCATTCAACTCCCTATGTTTAGCATGCACGTGAAGTTGCAGTTTGCAATTTCTGGTGGCCGAAAAGTAACAATAAGGACATTTGCGAATTTTCGTGTGCTTCCTCTCGTGGTTGTAGAGTGTACCGCGATTTTCCGTCGTGTATTCGCAATGTGGACATGTTAAAACTGGTTTTGTATGAATTGTCGGGGGTTTTGTTTTACCGCAAGATTTCAGATGCCGAAGAAATTTTCTTTTTTCTGGGTCGCTGAAGCCACAGTCATTGCAACAATATATTTTGATGGTAATTTCGATATTCTTCTCTATTTCGTTCCGACTCTTGTGTGATCTATACACATGTTTTTGCAGGGTGTAGTATTCTCGTGTCCGAAAGTTGCAATAAGGACAAACTGTATCTTTTGAATGTTTTCTTATATGTTTGCTAAAATTTTTGGGTGACATTGTTTTAAAGTCGCAGTCTTTACAAGCAAGTTCTTTGATTTTACTTTTGGTAACTTTGATGCTCAAATTTTTGGGTGACACTGTTTTAAAGTCGCAGTCCTTACAAGCTAGTTCTTTGATTTTACTTTTGGTAACTTTAACACTGCCCCACATTAGTTTGTCATAATTATGCTTCTTCAACATGTGTTTTGTAACATCGTCTTCCAGTCCTGAGAAGGTACATTCGTCGTATGTGCACAAAGTTGATGTTTTACTAAAACAAAATTGCTTTGTTAATTTTTTATTGTAGTTTTAAAATACATAGGTGTGTGCATATGTGGTATTAGTAAAAGCTGTTACATTCTTTAAATAAAAATACAATTAAATTAAAATTAAACATCCTTAGATAATAAAGTAAACAATTTATATATAAATTAATTAATTTTAATCTACTTTTTTTAAATTTGACTCATGTCCCAGACATTTTTTCCGTTGCGTTACGTCCGTCGCGTTACCGATAGAATATTTAAAAAACATATATATGGCAACTTTTTTGGCACTCACGTGATTAACAAATGAGGTTTGGACGTACACATTACCCAGCTTCAATCAGGAAGAAGATATCGGTTGAAACAGGTGCGGGTAACGCGAATGTAATAATTGTTTGTCCGCTAAATTACTCAAAAAAAAATAATAAAAATAAGGTAAGAAAAAATACTATTTTTCATGTTTATGTTTATTTTAGGGCACTAAAGCTCATTGAGAGTAATTAATGACTGTAATGTTTTCTTATTATTTTTTAAATATGGTTTCACAAAACTTTGTCCAATGCGTTACCGAGTCCATTACGTTACCTTATGGTAACGCAATGGAATTTAGGGTAACGCAATAGAATTTTTCAACAACAAAGTGGATATTTACCATCGCTTTTATTAAAAGTAGTTTATGATAAACCAATTTAAAATTATTTGTGATTACAACTCATGATATAGATTACATCCAAGGGAAAATTCCACGCAATATAAAAGTACTAAAAGACACCAGCTTATAGTCAAAGAAAAAGGGTGTCTATAATTTAGAAATCTAAGTTGTTATTCTGCAAGTGAGCACCACTACAAGGGATTTTGTTTATGCATTACTCTAAAATCGTACCACCCTACATAGTTTCTTTTTTACGTTATCTGATTAAGTCCTTTGTGTACCCCAGTCCGTTGTGATACCAATGTCTATTTCGTTACTTTTTTTAGTTTTTATTAAAAAAAAATCCTTAAAATGATTTTACTATCACTTGGTAATAGGTACCTGTTTATAAATTGGAGTTTAACTCACTAATACAGTGACTAAAAGAAAATATTAATGGTATTGTTTTTTTTAACAAAGAATCGGAATGGTGTCTTTTAAAAAGTTAAAGTTAACATAAATATTTAAAAAAGGCATACAATTTTTAATAAAAAATAAAATTGGAGTCGAAAGTTTGTGAACTAAGTACCTACATTTTATTTCAAATTATTTTTATAACAACTTTTTTTATTGAATTAAATTTTGAATTTCAAATTGGTAACACATTGGAGATAAAGGTAGGTAGTAGCTAAACACATTTTTCTGAAAAAACCGTAAAAAAAATTAAAAAGTGCACTGCCTGTCTTAAATGTAAGTAAACAAAACTCTAAACATTTATAAAAATCCAACCAAAAGTCAATTTAAGCAAAAAAAAAAATTGATCTTCATTTTCATTGCGTCAGTTGTTATAGACCAGGAAAAACCAGTGATGTCCCAAATTTTTTTTACAAAAAAAAATTGCACTAATGAAAAAATAATAGAGGAAAAACTTTCCTATTTTGGGGTGTACCAACATTCCCTTAAAGGATAACAACTTATTTAGTGACACCCTGTATATAAAAATGAGCTTTTTTAACCGTTTGTCCGTTCTGCCATCTTCCATTGTATAAGGGTTTAAAATTTTGAGGGATCGACAGTTGGATAGCGTTTCAAAACCAACGAAAAATGGTAGACAATCGATTAAAAAAACCCATTACGACAAAACTTGTAACATTTTGACCATTGGAAACCTGTCACAGTTAAACGGCTATCGATAGATTTAAAAGTCTACTTTACCCACTTTGAAGAAATGTTTCGTTCAAAAGTTATCAGAGGCTTAAAGTTTTGACAGTTTTATTAAAGCGTTTTTAAAATGAAGTCCTTTTACGGAACTTCATTGAAATTTTTAACTGTCACTGATTTCCAACTGTCGATCTGTTAAAACTTCAAGCCTCTCAAACTTTAGAACGAAAAATTTCCGCAAAGTGGCTCAATATTACTATATTTAGTAATATTACTTAAACCCTTACGTTTTAATTTATCGATATCCGTTTCACACACTTAACACAATTAACACACACTTATTTAAATACTAATAATAAAGCATTAAATTTTGATTTAATGCTTATTTACTTCGGTAAAAACGTTTAAAGCCTTCTTCATACGGGCATTTAAAAAATGCTAAAACATTTAAATATTCAAAATATTAGTCAATTTCGAATTAAAAATGCTTTCGATAGGCATTAAAAATGCTGATTCACTTTGGTAACACTAAATAAACCTTTAAAAGAATTTTTTAGCAATAAAGTAATAAAAAAAAATAAAATTGGGCATTAAAATGCTATTAAGAAGCATTAAAACAATGCTGATTCGCGATGGTAACTTCTTATTAAATAATAAAAAAATGGTGTAAAATAGGCATACATAATACATTCTATAGAAATGCATTAAAAAAATGTCGATTTGCACCCCTAAATAAAAATTAAGCATTAAAAAATTCTTGTTTACACTGTTAAAACTTTTAAAGCCTTTTTCATACGGGCATTTAAAAAATGCTAAAACATTTAAATATTCAAAATATTAGGCAATTTCGAATTAAAAATGCTTTCGAAAAGCATTAAAAATGCTGATTCACTTTGGTAACACTTAATAAACTTTTAAAACAATTTTTTAGCAATAAAGTAATTAAAATAAAATAAAATTGGGCATTAAAATGCTATTAAGAAGCATTAAAACAATGCTGATTCGCGATGGTAACCTCTTATTAAATAATAAAAAAAAATGGTGTAAAAATAGGCATACATAACACATTCTATAGAAATGCATTAAAAAAATGTCGATTTGCACCCCTAAATAAAAATTAAGCATTAAAAATGCTTGTTTACACTGTTAAATCAACTTGCACTTAATTTAAACACTACCAAAAAAGCCATTTAAAATGGCATGCTGCATAAAAATGAGCATTTATAAATGCTTATTTACTTCGTTAGAAAATGCATTCAATTTTTAAAAGCATTTTATAATGCTGATTCACTGTATTCCCTGAATTACAGCAACAAAAAGGCAAAAATCGGACATTGGTGGGAAATTTATTCACACTAGCGCATAAAATGCTTGCACTTTTGAAAACACTACCTATTACAATCGTTTCCTCAAAAATTCTTTAGAAAAGTATGACGTAGAATTAAGCATAAAAAGTACGTTAAAACTTTTTAGAAAAGCATTCAGTTTGGTAATGCTTAAAAACACTTTTTTTAAATCAGAGCAATTTAAAATTAGACAATAAAACGCTATTCGAAAGCATTTAAACATTATGATTCAAAAGGACTAAACCTAAATAAACTTGCACTATGCACTATTAGAAACACTATACAAATATACAAATTTTGTAATATTAAGCATTAAAATTCATTTAATATTTACTTTGTAAAAGCAATAAACACCATTAAACATGGCGTTGAATTATGTATTAAAAATACATTAAAATTATTCAAAAAAGCATTTAAAAATGCTTATTAACTGTAACACTTAAATAAACTTGCACTATTAGAAACACATTTTATTCGAAAAAATCGTACACTTTAAAAAAGTAAAATTAAGCTTTACAAAAGTCCATTACAACTTTTTTTAAATGCATTTAAAATGCTGATTTAGTTTGGCAACAATAAAAAATAAACGTTCACTATTAGAAACACTTTTTATTAGATCAAGGCAATCAAAATGTCCTAAAATGAAGCTTTAAAATGCCATTAATAAGCACTTAAAAATTCTGATTCAATATGATCAAACCCACTATTGAAAACACTTTTTATTCTAAAAGCCGTACGGTTAAAAATTATTCAGAAAAGTAAATAACGTAAAATTGAGCATTCATTAAAACTCTCTAGACTAAACGTTTACTATTAAAAACACTTTTTATTAGATAAAAGCAATTAAAATGTAAACTTAAGTATTAATATCCTATTTAAAAGCATTTAAAAACGCGGATTCAATAAGTTAAAAACTAAATACACATGCACTTACACTATTGAAAACACTATTTTTTTAATACAAAAATGCATCAAAATGTACATCAAAATGCATTTAAAAGGCATTTTTAGAAAGGCATTTTAAATGCTGATTTAGATTGGCAACACTTAAATAAACGTTAACTATTAAAAACACTTTATATCAAGGCAATTAAAATGTCCCAAAATTAAGCATTAAAATGCTATTTGAAAGCATTTAAAAATTCTGATTCAAAATGGTTAAACCTAAATAAACTTTCACTATGCACTATTAGAAACACTATTATTATGAATACAAAATTTCGTAATAAGTATTACAATGCATTTTAAAATGGTTAGTAACAGTTGAAAATTATCCAGAAAAGTAAATTAGGTAAATTTAAGCATTCATTAAAACTCTTTAAACAAGCATTTAAAAATTTTGATTTAGTTTGATAACACTCAAACGTTTACTATTAAAAACTTTATCTAATATGCTGATTCAATATGCTAAAATCTAAATAAACTTGCACCCACACTATTGAAAACACTATTATTATAAATACAAAAATGCGTAAAATATGCATCCAAATACATTTAAAAAGTGCATACTTTTTAGAAAAGCTTTTTAAATGCTGATTTAGTTTGACAACACTTAAATATACGTAAAATATCAAAAATACTTTTGATTGGGTAAAGGCAATTAAAATTTCCTAAAATTAAGCATTAAAATGCTATTTGGAAGCATTTTAAAATATTGATTCAATATGGTTAAACCCAAAAAAACTTGCACTATGGACTATTGGAAACACTATTATTATGAATACAAAATTTCGCAATATTAAACATTAAAATGCATTCAAAAATGCTTATTTACGAGGAAAAAGGTATAAAAAATTAAACTGGCACTATTGAAAACAATTCTTCTTTTTAAAGTCGTACGGTTAAAAATTATTCAGAAAAGTAACTTACGTTAAATTAAGCATTCATTAAAACTCTCTAGACAAGCATTTAAAAATTTTGATTTAGTTTGTTAACACTTAAACGTTTAGGTACTATTAAAAACACTTTTTATTAAATAAAAGCAATTAAAATGTTATTTTAAGGCATTTAAAAATGCTGATTCAATATGGTTAAACTTATATAACAATTTGCACTATGCACTATTAGAAACACTATTATTATGTATACAAAATTTCGTAATATTAAGCACGATTAAGCATTACGATGCATTTTAAAATGCTTATTAACGTAGGAAAAGGAATGAAAATCATAAAACATTAAGATTATTTATAAAAGCATTTAAAAATGCTTATTCACTGCAACACTTAAATAAACTTGGACTATTGGAAACACTTAGGTATTCTAAAAGTCGTACGGTTAAAAATTATTAATAAATGTAAATGACTTAAATGTAAGCATTCATTAAAACAAGCATTTAAAAAAATTGATTTAGTTGGGTAAAACTTAAACTTTTACTATTATAATGTAATTAAAATATAAAATGAAGCATAAAAATGCAATTTTAAAGCATTTAAAAATGCTGATTCAATATGGTAAAACCTAAATAAACTTGCACTTACACTAATGATAACACTATTATTATGAATACAAATTCGTAAAATATGCATCCAAATACATTTAAAAAGTTCATAAAAACTTTTTAGAAAAGCATTTTAAATGCCGATTTGGTTTGGCAACACTTAAATAAACGTAAACTATTAACAACGCATTTTATTGGATCAAGGCAATTAAATGTCCCAAAATTGAGCATTAAAATGGTATTTTGAGGTATTTTAAAATTCTGATTCAATATGGTTAAACCTAAAGAAACTTGCACTATGCACTATTAAAAACACTATTATTATGAATGCAAAATTTCGTAATATTAAGCATTAAAATGCATTAAAAAATGCTTATTTACGTCAAAAAAGGAATAAAAAGCATAAAACATGGCGTAATTAAGCATTAAAAATGCATTAAAATTATTTATAAAAGCAATTATTTTAAATTATTATGTAAAATAAAGCATTAAAATGCCATTTTAAAGCATTTAAAAATGCTGATTCAATATGGTAAAACCTAAATAAAGTTGCACTTACACTATTGAAAACACTATTACTATAATTATAAAAATGCAATAAAACATGTACCTATCAAAATACATTTAAAAAGTGCATACAAACTTTTTAGAAAAGGATTTTAAATGCCGATTTAGTTTGGCAACACTTAAATATAAGTTAGCTATTAAAAACACTTTTTATTAGATCGAGGCAATTAAAATGTCCCAAAATTAAGCATTAAAATGCTATTTGAAAGCATTTTAAAATTCTGATTCAATGAGGTTAAACCTAAATAAACTTTCACTATGCACTATTAGAAACACTATTATTAGGGTTGTGGAATTGACGGTCAAATTGTTTTTGGTCAATTGACCAGTCAATTGACCGGTCCCGCTTTAAGGGCAAAGCGCCGAGTCCGGCCTAGCAACTCGGGGAACCACCAAATTGTAAATGATGTCGATATTGCACGATCGCAAAAATTTTGAGATTCACCCGTGGGTAATTGTTGATACCTAAATAAAATGCTGCAAAAATTAAATATATTTTGACCGGTCAATTGACGGTCAAATAGGTAGCTGTCAATTGACTGGTCAATTGACCATCCCCAACTCTAACTATTATTATGAAATTTTAAAATATTAAGCATTACAATGCATTTTAAAATGCTTATTAAAGTGGGAAAAGGAATAAAAACATGTCGTAATTAGGCATTAAAATTACATTATGATTATTTATAAAAGCATCTAAAAATGCTTATTCACTTAAATAAAATTGGACTACTGAATTTTATTATTATAAATTCGTATGGTTAAAAATTATTCAGAAAAGTAAATTTTTTATTTAGTTGGGTAACACTTAAACGTTAACTTTTAAAAACACTTTTGATTAGATAAAAGCAATTACAATATACAATTAAGCATTAAAATGCTATTTTAAAGCATTTAAAAATGCTTATTTAGTTTGGCATCACAAACGTCAACTACCTATTAAAAACACTTTAATTATATCAAGGCAATTACAATGTCCCAAAATTAAGCATTCAAATGCTATTTGGAAGTATTTAAAAAATTCTTATTCAATATGGTTAAACCTAAATAAACCTGCACTTGTTAATACAAACATTTAAAGACTTAAAATGACGCGCAATAAGCTTTAAATGTTGTTTTAAAGCATTTAAAAATGCTGATTTACTTGAGTCACGCTTAAATAAACTTGCAATTTCAAAAAAAGGTCTCTTAAATAGACAATAGGCAATTAAAAATGGCGGAAAATTAAGCATTTAAAATGCTGATTTCCTAAACACCTAATTAATTTTGCACTTTTTTATTACTGATTCACCACGGCAATAAAAAACTTTCACTATTAAATACACCTCTTACATAGGACACATGCGACTAAAAATGACGTAAAATTACGTATTAAAAATGCTGATTTAAACTAGTTACACCTAAATAAACCTGCACTGTTTAACAAAAACAATTAAAGTATTTAATAATGTAGCACAATTAAGCATTTCAATGTTGTTTTGAGGTATTTAAAAATACTGACGTTCATTGAAAAAAATTAAATAAACTTGCACTTTTAAAAACACCTCTTAAAAATGGCGTAAAATTAAGCGTTTAAATGATGACTTTCCAAACACTTATTAAAATGCTGATTTAAAATTAATTAATTAATTTTGCACTCTCTTTAATACAAACTGATTCACTATGGCAATACTTAAATGAACTTGCACTATAAAAAAACATATCTTAAATAGGACTATAGAAAATTAAAAATGGCGAATTTAAAATGCTGATTTGTTTTATACTTTTTAAATCAACGTCATTAAAAATGTTGATTCAAACTAGTAACACCTAAATAAACGTATTCTGTTTAATACAAAAAATTAAAGAACTTAAAAATTAAGCATTTAAATGTTGTAAAATTAAGCATTTATAAATCAGTATACTCTGTTGTAACTAAATGAAGTTGCACTGATTAAACACTACTTACTAATTAAGCTTTTAAACATGGCATTAAATTAAACATTAAAATAATTTTCAAAGGCACATTAAATGCTTATTTACTATTCGTTACTCTTCCTATTATACGTAATTAGAAAAAAAATTAATTAAAAAAAAATTGCATAAAATTTAGAATTACCTACTTAATTAAAATGATATTCAAAAGCAATTAAAAATGCTGATTAACCGTTTTTTCATTTAAAAGCATTACCTAGGTAAAATTAAGAATTTAAAAAGTTTAATGCCAATGCTTGCATAAAATTGAGCAAAAAATGCTATAAAAACATTTATAAATGGCGATTTACTAATATACCTACCTACCTATATAGGTATACCTACCTATTTATATTTCTTATAAGGTATACCTATTTATATTTCTTATAAGAAATTTAAAAATTGAAAAAATAAATAATAAATAGGTAAATATTATCTGTGGGGATTTTTTTAATTAAAATGTAAAAAATATAAGCACCTACCTTATAATCCAAACCTAAAATATTATATTATAAAGAACATACCTATTTGTATTAATTTTTTTTAATCTCCCACAGTTTATAATGATCATTTAACTATAGTACTTTGATAATTTTTTAGCTATAAAAATATATCTTAAATTAGGTATAATTAGAGATTTTTTTTGGCATAGGTATGATATTATCATGTAGTATCTATCTAAAGAGACACAACAAATAGTACCCAAGTACTTTTAAGTTTAAAGGATTTTTAAAATATTTAAAAAAAAAAGTAAACCAGAGTAGTACCAAAAGTTAAATGACCATTTTAATAAATAAAAATTAAAAAAACTTACCCTTCACATCCAAATTTCTTGGAAAACCACCCAACTAGCTTTTTATAGAAAAAATATAAACAGACAAAGCATTCGAATTTAACTACAAATCTAGCCTATTTCACTTAAAAAAATAATGTTTAAAATAGTTTAACCAAATTACGCTCTACATGTATTATTTTTAGAAAATAAGACGAAATTTGCGTTAAACTGACAGATAGATAACCTCAATTATTTTAATGAATTCCTTAAACAAATGTCAAAGTGATACTTTTTGATGTGAAGCATAGGTAGTACCTCATACTGAATTTTTACAATTTTTAAGTTAAATGGGATTAGAAACAAGATTATTTAAAATCAATTTCTAATTATTTAAAAACAAATTATGTTGCTAGGATGAGCAAAGTTGGAAGTGGTCATAGTTGTTTGCAGGTGCATTTTCATACTCCAAAACATCCTCAACCATAGAGAAACTATGTCCTCAACCATAATAAACCGAACCAATCCATCACATAACAATAAACAACACAAAAACAGTAAAATTACAGAAACTGATAAAAAACAAACACCACACACCGCACTATTAGTAAATCTAGTCCTTCGCATTTAAAACGTTAAAACACACCGATATACACCGATTTCACGATAAAAGAATAAACATTTTGCGTAGATTTAAATTGTTATATCTGAATGTTAGGTTATATCTTTATCTTCTTCTTCTTTTGAAACAAAATTTGTGTTGGCAGTTTTGATTTGATACAGCAGTGTTGACAGATTTTGAGTATTTATTGCAAACTAAGAATGTTTTAAGGCATTATAAGTACATAGTTTTATTAAAATAAACAACTTTGAGTGAATTTTAAACGAATATATTAACAGTATGCCATATTTTATTATATTTGATTTGACGAAAGTTAACGTAGTAGTGGCAACACTGAGTCAGTTAGCCACGCCATTTTTAAAACAGCCATTTTACTTCGGAATCAATCAGTTTTTGCGGTGTGTTTTGTGTGAAAGTTGAAAAAGAATGTCGATCGAATATTTGCAAGTGGCCGAGGATGAGGGCGAAGAACCCATCGAGCTACCAACCGAAGAAGACGGTACTCTTTTGCTGAGCACTTTGGCAGCTCAATTTCCAGGGTCGTCCGGGTTAAAATACAGAAATCCTGAGAACAAAATCGTGAGAGGGGTTAGACTTAGCGAAGGGAGGCTGCATCCGCCCCCCGAGGGGGCATGGGGCACACAGATTTTTTACTGCGTGTTCCCCAAAGGTTGGTAGTTTGTTTTCATTGAGTATACCTATATTATTGATTGTCTAAATTGTTTACAATGTGATTACATAAATTAAAAATCAATTAATCTACATTCTATTGTTTATATTGATGTTAATTATAGCTGGTTCTGTTGTCGACACAACTGTTACATGAGATTCATTATATGAGACGCATAATATTATTGAGAATCTCGAATACTGGTCAATGTTTATTAATTTTTAAAAGCCAATGTTGGAATAACAAGATAAATAATTTCTTTTCATTTATAACACCAGAAATTGTATTTTTTTCAACTGGATCATTTTGCTGTACATTCAACTAGTTTTAACAAATTTTTAGGAAAGCGATTTATGAAATGTTACCATATTTTTAAAACACAGATTGGTAAAAAGTAAGGTTATCACTGCCTAAGTTGTCAGATGTCAGATAAAATGTCAAATGCAATTTGTTTTATAAACTTCGGTCATCTATGCTTCTTAGTTTATAAAACTATTATAGTATTATACTATAATAGTATAATAGTATATAGTATAATAATTCCTTTTACCAATTCACTAAAATAATCATTGCCTTAAAGAACATATTCTTGCTGTATTATAACTGGAAGCTTTATTCTGAAATTGAATTGGTAAGATTAAGAACAGTACAAATCAAAAAATAAAATTTTGACAAAATATTTTAAAAAATCAGTTTTATAGTTTT
This sequence comes from Brassicogethes aeneus, assembly GCA_921294245.1. NCBI lineage: Eukaryota > Metazoa > Arthropoda > Insecta > Coleoptera > Nitidulidae > Brassicogethes > Brassicogethes aeneus. The sequence continues at coordinate 5,049,469 of OV121142.1, read as the reverse complement.
AAATGCATTTTTGTAAGAATATTTTAACTACTTCATAAAATATAATATTTATATTCTGTAAAATGATTTATATCTACTCACAAAAACTTATTCAGTACTGTCGATACCGGCGAAGCGAGCGGATGTGTAGTTCGAGCGCTCGGTGCCGATCCACAATAAAATTCTTAAAGAAACATAACTATTATATACAGTGTAGTCGAGTAAAGTACGGTGCGAAACAGTGCTACTATTTGGGTTACTATAGTATGTATACAAAACGGTACAGGTGAAATCAGGGTACCTGTTCTCCGAGGGGTTAATAGAAACATTAAAAATTCCTCAAAAGGCAATCTCTCAACGGTGAACATAGGAGTGAGGTTCGTGCGGACACGAAGTAATAAAGTGACAGCGGACAGGTCAAGGAATCACCTATTTAAAGAAAAAAACAAGTCTAACAAAGAGCGAAAGGGATCATCACCATCACCATCCCCAGCCGACTCTGATAAGTATTATTGCAAGACCTAATACGCAAATCTGTAAAAAAAAAACTGGCAACAATTAACCATTGCCGAAAACAGCGTACGTGTGCGAAAAGGAATCAAGCAGGAACGTCGCAATATTATATTATTGTATTATATATATTGTATAATATACGCGACTTGCAACTCAGCCACAAGGCAAAGCTTGAAGGAAGGTAAATAAACAAAGCGCCCACGCAATAACATAACGTAAATAAACCATCTATTGAAGCATACGTTACACGCCTGATACCGGGGCCGTTTCAGATTTTAATGCGACGCACCACAGGGCCGGCTATTTATTTTGTATTAAGCTAGTTTTAAATTAAATTGAAAAAAAGTATTTGTCACCATTAACATTGCCCGTATTCATTTTATTAAACATAACATTTATTTTACTTGAAATGTTAAAATAACTTTAAAATATGATTATGTTAAGAACATTTTTTACTCTTTAAACAATTGTTTTGTTTTTAATTACTATCATTGCAAAATTGTATTAAGAAGTGTTAAAAATTCTTACACGGGCAATGTTAATGGTGATAGGTATCGTTAAAGTGTTTATTGGGATATCTTTAAAACCTATGAAGGGCACGCGGCGTGGGGCAATAAGTCTGTCAACAGCAAATGCGTAAGGCGGTCCCAATCGAGACCGAAAATAAACACTGGACTGACAGAGTAAACTAACATTGATCACATAATTCTAATACATTAAAAAAAAGGGCCTAATAGCCAAACTCGAGATTCGTAAACATTAGACAACAGAATAATCGCGCTTGTGATTTGTTTGACTAGTGAATAAATGCAATGCTTTGGAATTTGATAAACAAAGACGGAACTCTACCACAAAACGTGCTTGGGAAAAAAATTATTAAAAACAACTGACACACTTTACCAAGGGCAGGAACTATCTGACCAGGACACGGACAATGACAATAACGAACAAGACAAAGACCTCGACTAGGAGACTACACCCCTGCAGCGAAATAACAACTCCCCAACTCCAAATAGTAATCCCAAATGTTTGGAGTAATACTAATCGACTGGTCTAGGGGGATTCCGCGTCGTACTTAGTTTTAAGTCGGCGTAATTGTCCCCCAAAAACCAACACCCTCCCGTCCCTCCTCCATACCCCACTGAGCGTATAGCATAGGCTCGGCGAACCCGGGAATGGCTATTATAACTATTCGCCTCTCGCTCTCGAGACCCAAATAGGGGACAGTACGGAACGCAATGGACATTCGCACCCAGCAAACACGGGTGAAGCCGTGCAGTTGCTGGGGAAGAACAAAAATCGGCATAAGTAAACATAGGCCTGTACGGGGTTCGAGAGTCAAGAGGAAATGGGGCTGGTTATACGTCTCTTACTTCTCCAATTGATTTGGTGAGAATAAGAACAGTACAAGACCAAAACTTTAATCTGGACAAGTTGTCTAAAATTAATTTCAAGTTCAAAATAAGTTTTTGTATGAGTATATGAGTATATATACTCATATACTCATACTCATACAAAAACTTATTTTGAACTTGAAATTAATTTTAGACAACTTGTCCAGATTAAAGTTTTGGTCTTGTACTGTTCTTATTCTCACCAAATCAATTGGAGAAGTAAGCAAAGCAAATCGAATTTTAATTAAAAGGACATTAAATATTGGGGCTCCGTTTTTTTAAATTTAATTGTTTGAAATATTTTTTACTATAAAACAGCATTAAGTCTCTGTTATTTCTAAAAAACTTAGTTTTGTCCTCTTTAGACAATCAAAGAGCATTTAGGATCCATCTTTTTTCAGATTTCTGAAATTCTTAGGGGTTACATATTTTTGAGGTTGACTTATTATTAGAGGACTTCTTTTTCCAAATATACTGGCATCTTTTCATCAATTCTGCTCCAAATATATCAGATACTTTACACCAGACTTTTGTGTTTCCTGAAAAACGCATTTTAAAATTTACCAAAACCTTGTGAAACTAATTATATTATATTATATAATTAAATATTAATTATTTTTTCTGCTCCCACCTTTAAAACGCCCATTATCATACATTGTGGCTTTATGGCGCTGAAGTTAGCAACAGGTTTTTTGGTCACGGGCTAAAGTTAGTTGACAGTTTGGTCAAATGTCTTAAATAAAGTGGCTTTCTTGTAAAATAATACTGAATTTGAAAATTATTTTATTATAGTTTCTTGACGCTAATATTTGAAAACTAGATTTAACTAATAAAGCGTTAAAAATTTTGCGTTCAGTGCCTTGAAACATTCTGTTCTCTTTTACTGTGAAAAACTGCTTCTATATCGGTTGTTAGTCTATTTTCAAGGGATAAATTTTGATTTGCACAGAAAAATTTGAGATTTTAACGCCGGTAGATTCCCAAGTTAGAAATTCTAACGGGAATTCCAATAAATACCGATGTCACTTTTTGTACCTTTAACATTTCCTATACATACTTGTGATGTGATGTAATAATATTTTGCAATTATAGTAAAAAAATTCAAGGATAAAATATTTTCTTAACATAATCATATTTTGAAGTTTTCTAAAATGGCGTTTTTCAAACTTGATACATAATATAAACCACATAGTTATTGGACACTTAAGGAATATTATTAATTTAAAATTTATATATGCCGTTGTTTTAAAGATTTTTTTTTTAAATATATAAAAAGGAGAGTTTGTTTGTATAAACTTTATGTACGTTTACTTAAAAATAAGAATATTTGAATTTTTAATGTTAGTTTTATAAAAACATGCAAAAAAGTTTAGTAATTGGACATTTTATATAGTAATTGGACACATGGACCATAGTTATTGGACATACAATTTTTATATAAACATAACAACTTTACATCAAATAACATAAATTGTTAAATATTTTTTAAAGAAAAATTGCTGTTTTAGGTAATTTTTTTATTTCGTTTTTGTAAATATCATATATTTCTTTCTCGGATTCCTCATCCCTTTTCTGGATTCTGAAGGTAACTACTAATTACTTGGTCTGACTTCTGAAATAGTTTGTTGCAAATATCATTAAGTGTGGTATCTCTAGTTTGTGATGCATTTATAATATGTAGTTTAGGCCAGAACAGGATGATTTATATATATATTTAATATTTTTTCAGGTAGTATGTTAAAAGTATTTTCCAAATTTATTAATTTTGTTGCCATTAGTTTTTTATCTTCTCTATCATGCTATCATTACTGTTATTTTGCAAGATGTCCTGTGACGAAGAAATCACTATATTATTACTATCTAAAAATTAATTAGTCAAAAATGTCATAGCGAAAAAGCAGCCACTAATAATTCTCGTCAACAGCAATTTGTATCCAGGACATTTAGCAGTCAATTCCTATGAAATATTATTCTCTGAATTCGAAAATGTCGTCAAACGTTATAAAAGTAGAACAGTTTTTGAAATATAATCAATTTTACATATAATATGGAATTGACTATATTTCAAAAACTGCTTAACTTTTATAGTTTTTGACGGTCTTTTCGGATTCAGGGGACAATTTTACATAAGAATTGGCTGGTAAATGTCCGGGATACAAATAGAGTATGATATTGGACATATGTCCAATAATAGAAATTTACATTTTTTACCAACCAGTAATTGGACACTGGTCATTTTACTGTTTGTTTTCAGAATTAAAATTAAAACGCATTAAAGTGACAATGTTTAAACCATGAGGAACACATTTATACCACACACTAATCTGTACACTTTTTAGAAATATTTTTTATTGTAATTTAAACACTGCCCTGCTCTTAACATAAAAACAAAAATCTTACCACCAAAGTAACGTGCGAACTTTTTTGTCCCATATTGGACCCAAAATAAAGTAGTTCTATATTATTACCGACTGAGATATTTATAATTGTATACAGCGTCATCTAATGATTTGACTTTAAGGTAACTATTTATAGAACTCTTGTTTTTACAGTATTAATGTTAATTGTCCAATAACTATAAAGTGTCTGATAACTGTCTACTTTATCCTATTTTATATTAAGACTCGGATTAAGATTTTTTTTAGACCATCATAAAAATATATTTTTTTATTTTCAGAAAATAAGCGCAAATCAGATGACAATTTGGAAAATTCCACGGCTAAAACAAAGCGCATGGAGACAAAGCTCCGATGCACAGATCTCATAGTTTTAGGACTGCCGTGGAAGACCACCGAGCAAAATTTGAGAGAGTATTTCGAGACTTTTGGAGAGGTCCTTATGGCGCAGGTAAATACACAATTTATTAAAAAAGTGTCCTCTTTAATACCAAACTACCTACATAAAAAAAATCAAAAATATTAAAATACATTTGTTTTAGGTTAAGAAGGATCCAAAAACTGGCCAATCGAAAGGCTTTGGTTTCATTCGTTTCGCTTCGTACGAATCACAAATGCGAGTTTTAGCTCAAAGACACATGATCGATGGAAGATGGTGTGACGTCAAAGTACCAAACTCAAAGGTGAGTTTTTACTTTTTTATTTTTTTTTAGAGTTTTATACGCTTAAGAAGTATCGCTAGGAGCGCCACCAACCGGCTGTTATCATTGTAACAAAACAACTTTTGTTACTAACGAGTGTTTTTGAGAATAAAGCCGGGAAATGTTAAAAAATATCGGAAAAAAACCGTGGAACGATTTGTTGTGTTGTTGGGTGTATTTCAGAAGGAAATCCTGGTTTGAGTTTTTACCAGTTTTTCAATAAACAGTGTTAATCTGAATGAAGAAATAAATTGCATAAAGTCTCTGTAAATATACATTGTATCTATTAGATACAATAAATACACATTTTAGTAGTGATTAACGTGAAAAGTGTAAATATTTCAATTCAGTAAAAATCGTCAAACAAATAAGTCGTCTAAATTTAAACAGCATTTAGCATTATTAAAAGCGGTGATTAAGAAAGTCTCCACTCAACGGTAAAATACCATTATTTTATGTATTATACAGGGTGTTTCATAATATATGCGCAGGACTTCAGGATGTGATAGCTAGGGTTGCCAACCGTCCTTTATTTCAAAGGACAGTCCTTTATTTCTAAATACTGTCCTTTGTCCTTTTGAAAGGTGTCAAAGGACGGCAAATGTCCTTTAAAATCCGGAAATACAGATAAATCCACAATTATTTCAAAAAAGGTCCATACAAATACCATAAAATGTAAAATTGGCAACATTTGAAATATTTTGGTAAATCCCCGAGCTCCAATTTATCCAGCATACCTTGTATTTTTATTTTGTTCCTCGTTGTGTTGAGCCCTTGTGTGTAGTCGACTACTCCCTGTGTGTAAGGTGTTTTTTAAACCTTATTTTAAAACTTTTTAACAGGAAACGGTAAGTGGAAAATACCATATTAAAATTATATTATTAGATTTCAGTTTTTTGTCGCAATATATTTTTAAACTTTAATTGAAAAATTAAATTAAACAGATTCATAAAAAGTAGCATTTTCTATTTTAAACAAGTAGTTGCCTAAATGCCAAATCAGGGAATAAAATAAAAATCATTATTTATTTGCAGGTTTTTGCTAAACATCATCAATCAAATCATCATGAATGGTGATAAAGTCGTCGATGCAAGTGATGATGTCCCAAAGTCACAGACATCTACGTCAAGCGGTGCCCCTTCTACACCACCTCTTCCAAAAAAAAAAATCGGAAAAGCTGTAAAGCCCAAAAAAAATCCCAATTTGTCCTTTATTTCAATAACCGAAAGTTGGCAACCCTAGTGATAGCTCATCCAAAAATATGAAAAAAGTCGCTATTAACTTACGCTCTAAAATGCACAATTTTCGAGATACAGGGTGTAGAAATTTTAGAAAAAAATTCGTTTTTTTCGAATATCTCCGAAACCGTTTATCGTACAAAAAACAGCTTTTGTAAGCATTTTCTACTCAAAATAAGCTATGTTTTGTGCCAGAAAAAATTTTTTTTTCCTCATAATTGGTGGAGATTTTGAAGGGGTAGCGGGTGTTTTTCTTCTTAACCTCTACGCCCCTGAAAAAAGTACGGTTTTGAGAGGCCCATTCGAACCGCCAATGTTTTCTACACAAAAAAGGTACTCCTGGTCATAAGCTCTAAAGTTGACAGTTTTCGAGAAAAATCAACTTATGTTTAAAAACATGGTCAATTTAAAAAAAAAAATTTTTTTACTAATTAAACAAAATTTTTTTTAACGTTAGAAAAAGTAACAAAACCAAACCATAATTGCAAAATAAAAAATGATTCAAAAGTTGTCTTTGCTAAATGATCCAAACCGTAAAGGTAACGCATTTCGCACATTTCAGCATTTGTGTAAAAAATCATTTTTTATTTTTTTTTTTAATTTTGCAATTATCGTTTGGTTTTGTTACTTTTTCTAACGTTAAAATAAATTTTGTTTAATTAGTAATAAAAATTTTTTTTCAAAAAATTGACCATGTTTTTAAACATAAAAGTTGATTTTTCTCGAAAACGGTCAACTTTAGAGCTTATGACCAAGAGTATCTTTTTTATGTAGAAAACATTGGCGGTTCGAATGGGCCTCTCGAAACCGTACTTTTTTCAGGGGCGTAGAAGTTGAGGGGAAAAACACCCGCTACCCCTTCAAAATCTTCACCAATTATGAGTAAAAAAATTTTAGCTTATTATGAGTAGAAAATGCTTACAAAAGCTGTTTTTTGTACGATAAACGGTTCCAGATATAATCGAAAAAAACGATTTTTTTTCTAAAATTTCAACACCCTGTATCTCGAAAATTGTGCATTTTAGAGGGTAAGTTAATAGCGACTTTTTTCATCTTTTTGGTTGAGCTATCACATCCTGAAGTCCTGCGCATATATTATGAAACACCCTGTATATATTATTATGTTGCCATGAATTCGTAGGTATATTTCGGTCATCTATGTTTAAAATGCAGTTGTCGGCGTTTTTTAGAGAACTCAAATATAAAAATGGTTGATTTTAAGGTTATGTTTGTGCAAAAATATTTTTTTACTAATTTCTTAAAAATGTCCAAACTTAAATATAAATTATATTAGGTAAAGTTATCATTAGTTAATTCTGCACCAACAAATGTACTTACCGAATTGGATCCTTTGGCAAAACATGAAAATGCAAAGATTTAGTTCTTGAATTTTATTTACAATTAAAAACACAATAATTCACCCTAACGTCGGTAACTATACAAGCATTTAAGCGTTGAGTTTCTTAATCAATGATACCTATAAATAATAATCAATCGAAATCGAAGTAAACCAGTTTTTTCCTTGCCACGTGCGCGATTTAGCTGTGCAATTGAACAAAATTTGTCGAGTAAGACTTCTGCCTTCATCTCTTGTGAAAAAACTACCTATTTATTTAAACATGATGTACAGTTTGTATGCTTTAAATGTATTGTTGACAATTCTTAAATTCACGCAATGCTTTTGAAGTCCACCAGATGGCGCGCGCGTTGCGAAAACCCGATACTTCTTTAGCGTATAGTATGCAACTCGTTTAGAAACTTTTCCAGGCACTCATTAAATTAAATTCGTGACAAACTTGATACATAAAATACTATTTTAAACCATGCAAGCTGGATTTTAAATTTTTTTGATATCTCTTCTAATAAAGATTTATCTACATAATTTTATAAATTTTTCAACCTAAAAACTCATCTCTGGCCGTATTTTTCGGTCTTTTTATATTTGATAATGATTTTTGTAATTGTGAAAACGAGTTTGAAGATACAAATTTAAAAAATCGAATTTTTGTTTTACTGTAAACATTCAGTAAAAAAGTACGTTACGTGAAAAAATAATAATAACAATAGTATATTGTGCCACTAGTAGGAGAAAGAGGAGATTCCTCTTTTGACTAATAGTCGCACACAATATTATATTCAACAACCACTTTTTTTTTATTTAACTTAAAGCTAAATGATATTTAGTGGGGGAAGTGAAATTTCGCCCACGAGTTAAGAAATGAAATGGGCGTCGGATAAAATAAATATTTTTTAAATTATTTTCAGGAGGGTCTGATTCAGCAGGTCCCCTGCAAAGTTTTTATCGGTCGTTGCACTGAAGATCTGACCGCCGACGATTTACGCGACTATTTCGGTAAATACGGCGAAGTAACCGATGTTTTCATACCGAAACCGTTCAGGGCGTTCAGTTTCGTCACCTTCTTAGATCCCGAAGTGGCGCAGAGTCTCTGCGGAGAGGATCACATAATCAAAGGTAATCAAATTTACAGAAAAAAAAACCGGTTTTTGTCCTCCTTATTTCGGTAAATCCCCGAAAAAATCAATTTATTATCGTTTTTTTCAAGATCATTTAATTTATAATTATAATCTTTTAATATTTTTTTTTATTATAATTGTAAAACGGAGTAATTACGTGCGTTAAGTGAATAATGTTCAGTAGTTATATCTTTATTTAATAAGGAAAAAGAAAAAAAGAAAAGACAAACAAAAAAATATTTAAACCAGAACTAAAAGAACCTATTTTCTCGATTTTTATGTAAGAATGTCATATTCTCGCACGCAAAATCGTTGAAGAATGAAGCTCATTCTTAAACGATTTTTGGTAACATTTAGTTTTTAAGTATTGGTACCCCCCAAAATGTCAAACTGATTAATAACCTCAAATTCATTACTTTTATTGAAAATGAAGCCTTTATTATTGTTTTGTAATATAAAGTTTGCTCCAACAATGCATTTTAATGCAAAATTTTAAGTTTAATGTGTAAAAGTGCAGTTCAGGTTGTACTTGTGCAGGATAACAAATATTGTCATTTTGTGTTGCCAACTGACATTTTGCGAGAAAAATCCCCTAACTAACAACGACCACAAAACAATTAAAAAAACCTAAATAAAAGTTAAAATCGAGAAAATAGTATAAATCACACGTTGCAGAAGGCTATTCTCGCACTCATTCGTTCGTCCACTCGCTCCTTCGTCGCTCGAGGCCAAATTTCGAATTCGTGCGAGAATATGTGGCCTTCTGCAACTTGTACTTTAATATACTATTTTTAAACTATATATTTTAATGTATATTAAGTCTAGTATATTATTTGTATATGGTATATTCACCTACCTTTAAATTTATTAGACATAACTGTTACAATTGTTGACATAATTGTAACTATGACAATTAAGCATTAAGTAAATTTAGTGAAGTGAATATACCGGTCCTTAATTCCTATTTGTTGCCAAATCAATCCGTCCAACGTCATTAAAAAACGGATGCATGAAAATTAGAACATTTCTTGTTGCACGACTTTATTGAAAAGCTATGGAACGCCGTTTTACTATTTAATAACATGCAATTGTGCTATATGAAAAAAGTAAAGCTTTTATAGAGAAAAGTTAAATATTATACATAGTTTTGCCAACACTTGAATGTTGATTAAACTTTACTTAAAATACAAGTATTGCATTCGACTTTTGGCAATATACGAAAGTTGTAAAAAGTATGGCTAACCTGTCTAGGTCAAACAAAAAACACTAGATTTAAGGATTTTTTCTACTAGCGTGCGCAAAGTAACACTTATCCGCTCCCATTTGCGTGCGCAAAGTTGCACTTTTCCGCACGCATTTGCATTTAAAATGTACGTAACTATGTTAATTTTAGACAAAATCAAATTTAGTTAGTTCATAGTTTCCATATCAATAAGTATCAAACAAAGTGAAACGTCATCATATAGTATAGATTTTTCGCGAAATTGAAATGAACATTTTGATAGAAGAGCTACCATATGACATCATATTTTTGACAGGATTTCGCTGGTAATAAATTCTCATTTACAGTATTTGCTGCCTCCAAATTATTTAAACATTTTGAAAACAGGTGCAACCACAAATGGACAATGCGGATTTAAGAAAATTATATCAGCCAAATATTTTGCGGAATAAGTACTCCATGTTAAAAAGTGTCCTAAAAGTTAATAAAAATTTGGATTTAAGTCTATATTATAAATTAACATCATATATAAAAAAGGAAATTGTGGGATACCGACCATAAAAGATTTCAAGATCAAAATTTTTGGGTTGGATGGTACTTAAAAATCCTAAAGAATACTGTACACAGGTCATAGTTTTCGGAGATTCTGGGGAAGGAATTTCCAATGTTAAGCAACTTGGAGGCTGAAAATCAACGGCTGTCGCCGAAAGCTACATACGAGGTGTGTTCAGAAAATATCGAGAATTTTAGTTTTTTTTAACAAATATTTATTTATTCGTCTACATTAATGTTGTCGCCTTCAAAATAGTCCTCATTGGATATTAAGCACATGTGCCAGCTCTTCTTCCAATACTCGAAACACTTCTAAAACTCGATCTTTGGGATAGTCCTTAGTTCTTTCAGCGATGCGCTTTTAATGTCTTCTATGCTTGCAAAACGACGGCCTTTTAAGGTTCTCTTTATTTTTGGGAATAGGAAAAAGTCAGACAGAGGCATGTCTGGCGAGAATATGGAGGCTGGGGCATCATTACAGCATTGTTTTTGGCCAAAAATTTTGTTCAAAATTTAACAATTTTAGAACAAATTTTGCTGCCACGCGTTTCATACCCAAAACATTTGAAACAATTTCATGGGATGAGCCAATCGATATACCAACATCATCAGCGACTTCTCTGATGGTTTATAACCATTTCTTCCACTTTTTCCATGTTTTTATCGGTTGTTAATGTGCTTGTGCGTTCGGGGCGTTCGTCATCTTCAACGTCTTCACGGCCATCTTGGAAACTCTTATACCACTTGTAAACTCTTAACGAACGAAAAATCGCCGAGCTCATAAAACACGTCTAACCTTAGCGGCTGCCACAGACAAAGTAAACAATGAAAACAGCTAAAGTTTTTATCATACTTTGGGGGCATGTATACCAACATAATAAAGACAATTTTATGACAACCGGACCCTCCGAACCCGCGAAATTTAACAATTCCCGTTATTTTCTGAACACACCTCGTAGAAGAATCCATGCCCCATAAAAAAATATATCAAATAAAATATTGAACATAAAAAACGGCTCTAACTTTGCGCACGCTAGTAGAAAAAATATTGTTCCTACACATGCGCAAAATAACTTTTCCACACTTACTGGTTGCCCGAACTCCGCTTCGCGTCGTTCGTGCAATTGCAGTAGCGTGCGGGAAAATGTAACTTTGCGCACTTGTTAGGAAAATAACTATTAAGCATTGTCTTACCAGAGACAAAACCTTAAAATCCTTAAATCTAGTGTTTTTTGTGTTTTGAGTAAAGTTTCTTCAACATTCAAGTTAGGTTGGAAGAAGGAGGTGATGATACATCTCTATCCCGGAACGCGGCCCAATAACTAAGTATTTGTTAAAAGTCTCAATAGATGGCGCATTGACGTTTTAATCCCGGTACACAACAAACTTTTCCCATTTTTAGTAAAATCGCATAGATTTACTTCAAAGAATAGACCACTAAGTTTAATTAAAATTCAAATAAAACCATTTCAACGTCACTTTTGTACGTTTGTGGCGACTGTGCATTTTGGCAGATTGGCAATACTATATTATTGCCAATCGTTCTGCAAATTATTATAATAATGCTGTTGATGATGATGATGTTATTTTCGTTAAGGAGGGTAGTTTTCGTTATCTTATAATTTATTGTTAAAATTTAAGTTGAATAGAATATATGGGATTCGTTGGTAAAACCTTAGTTATATGGAAATACTGAGTTATATGGACGCTTGCTTCTGTACTGTAGAGATAGCAGCTATATCACCTTCTTCTTCCACCCTGATTTAAGTGTTGCAATAAGTATTTATACAATATCTGCAAGTCTACAAAACTATTAGTGACATCTTTTAATGTAAATACAACTCTTTGGGTTTTTGCAACATACCTATGATAATTGCCAAAAGTATGTATAATATATACCTTTTCTCTACGACTACTTAAGAATAGTAACATTCTAGTGTAATTTTTGATCATAGAAAGGATGTTTTTCTGCAATACTGTGCGAGAATATTCCTACTCTTGTTTAAGAATGGTCACAAGTAACGACATCTCCTGGCTGTTTACTAAACGTAAAAAATTTAAAAATATTTAAATATTACTGTATTATTTATTAATTAAAAAATAATAGCAGTTGTATAATTAAGGTTTAGGCACAAAAAATTAGTTATATTTATTGTTTTTCAAATATACAAATCAAAATTATAATAAATTTGATATTATAATGATAAACCAGTTACCTACTATACCGGCTTTGAAGTTTTGACAGATTCAAAAAGTTTAAAAAAAGACCTTTAAAATGTAGAAAAAGAATAGATGTTGGCATAGATTAATTTGTTTTGTATTTGTTACAATGTTATTTTTTTATTAGTTAGTATAAATAACTATTTTTAATTATAATAAAGATTTAGGCATACCATTTGTTTAAATTTATTATAATTTACATTATAAAATTGTGACGGCACAAAATGGTTTGACAATACAAAAAACAATGTCAAAAACTGCTTGGTTTCTTTTCTCTATTTAAAATTATATAAGCGTTACTATTCTTACGTAGTCGTAGAGAAAATAATGTCCGAAACACGTTTGGAATAGCATATTCCACTCTCGTAAAACCGTCACACTCGCCTTCGGCTCGTGTGTCAAATTTTTCCTCGAGCGGAATATGCTGTATTCCAAACTTGTTACAGAATGTACTATTCTCCATAAAAGCTTTACTTTTTTCCATATAGCCCTATTGCAAGTTATTAAATAGTGAAACGTTTGATTACTATTAAAGATGCGCTGTTTTACCATTTAACATAACAATTTGCTCTATGTTATTAAATGGTAAAACAGCGTTCCATAAAAACGGTGAAAAGGATGCATGAAAACTTACCTTAAGACGTTATACAACGTTGCCGCTTATCTTCCGCAGGCGTCTCAGTGCACGTGTCGAACGCCGCGCCGAAATCCGAGACGCGCGGCGGCGGAGGCGGCGGCGGTGGCGGCGGCGGCTACAACTCGCGCGACCCGCGCGGCAGCCACGGCGGCCCGAACCGGGGCGGGGGCGGCGGCGGCCAGGGCGGCCCCGGCGACCAGGGGATGTACCAGCAGCGCTACAACGGCCCGGGCCCGAACCAGGGCAACTGGGGCAACCAGGGCGGTCCGCGCGGCAACATCGACATGCCCAACCTGCAGGCCCTCGGTGAGTGCAACTGTCGTTTTTATCGCGCCGATCCGGCAACGCTGCCGTTCGTCGGTTACACTTATTGGTGGGACTGGTTTTTTCGTGCTCTGATGTTTTATTTTTTCATTTATTTATGAGCTTTTTGAGTTAATTTTTGTTATTATGATTATTATTAATTAACCAGGGTTCAACTTTGTTTTTTTTATTTTCGCAAATTTTACGCTTTTTTATGAGGCTTGCTCGCAACTTTCTTTCGCTTTTGGCATAGTAGGGAACATAATTACTACGGTGGCGACTCTAGTGGCTACCGGAAGTACCAGCTTGAAGCGCGGTACTTTCAAATTTAAATGATTTTTTTGTTTTATAATCTGTGATTGTGACATAACCTTACTTTTTACATATTCGTCACCCTAATATAACAAGGTTGTGTGTTAAAAAACGAAAAATTTAAGTTTCTACAGGATTATACGTGGCCTAGGCTTCACATACCACTTAAAAATAATTCTATAGAATGTAAATTCTATGTATACATATATATAGAGTTATTTTCAAGTTGTATGTCAAGGGTGGATTACATAAAACCTTGTAGAAGTATAAACTCAAATTTTTCGGTTTTTTAACATACAACCTTGTTATATTAGGGTGACGTATTGTCTGTTGCTGTGTTTGTTGTTTTTGGGTGCCGTGCTTGTTATTTCTTGAATTTAATGCTGCTAATTGAAATACATTTCCAGACAAAAAAATCGACTATTTTTATTTGTAAAGTATATCAAAAATATAGTTTGGCGTGACAAAAAAAATTATTGTGAAAGTTTGAGTCCATAATATTAATATTAAATGGTCTATCATTGCAATTTTAGATTTTTTTTTCCTGATCGAGTTTTTGTCTCAGAACTCCCAAACCATTGAGTTTAACAAAATTGACTTGAGAATATTTTTTGAAGAAAATTGAATGCTCTACAATCATGCCTTAAAAATTTATATTTTATAGTTTTACTATTTCATCTTTTAATTTTGGAATTTTGTAATTCATGTAAAAATCAGTACCCGGAAAAAAACCGATAGATATTCTTATGGGAAATCAAATGCTCTACAAAAAAAGTTCCTTAACATTTTTGGCTAAATTCACTCCATCAAAAGTTATTCAAGATTAAACTGGAAGTCAAATCGAAATTCTTGTTTTTTCTCATGTAGATTTGGGTCAGTTGAATTATTTTATTTATGATAATCTTCATGTTATTGATAAAATTACTGAAAATTAATCAAAAATTATAACACATTCGAATGTTTTTGCTTTAAGAAGCTATTTTCTTTAGAAAATATCATTTTCACTGTTATTAAATTTTAATCGTTTAAATAATAATAATGTTGTTTTTTATTGGAAATTGTTAATTACTTATATAATACACATTTGTAAAGAAAAAAATTAAATTATTATCCATAAAAAAATTAATCTACAGAGAAAAAAACAAGAATTTCAACTTCAACTTTAAACTGAAATACCTTTTGATTGAGTGAATTTAGCCAAAAATGTTAAGAGACTTTTTTTGTAGAGCATTTGATTTTACATAAGAAAATCTATCGGTTTTTTCCGTATACTGATTTTTACATAAATTACAAAATTACAAAGTTAAAACATCAAATTGTAAAACTATACCAATTTTTAAGGCATGATATTAAGGAAACGGTTCATCTGACGGAAAATTTCATTAAGACCTTTTTTGTAGAGCATTCAATTTCCTTAAAATAATATCTCTGGGTTAATTTTGTTAAACTTAATGGTTTGGGAGTTCTGAAAAAAAAATTAAAAATGTGATGATAGATATTAATATTATGGACTCAAACTTTCACAATGATTTTTTTTTGTCACCCCAAACAATATTTTTGATATACTACAAAGTGTCCTATGCAATTTAAACACCCCAAGTAAACTAATTTATTAGTCTGCACTATATTTCAATTAGCAGCATTAAATCCAAGAAATGCCAAGCACAGCAGTCAAACACAATAAAACAATTTATTTTTTGATAAGGGCGTAAACACAACCAGAGTTCAGTCTCTGGTACAAACAAGTAAAAAGTAAGGTTATGTCACATTGTTACCAGTGATAACAAAAAAATAATTTAAGATATTTAAATTTGAATGAACCGTCCTTCAAGATGGTTCTTGATGGTCCACGCAACAAAATCTGTTCTATCTCGTTTCGCGCATACCTAAAATCACGAGGTTAGGCAACCCACTGCACACACTCTAACGGCAGCCATTTTTATGTTTACAATTCTGTTTATACAGATTAATAATCGTTTTAAACGTTGTGTTTCTTACAGATGCACTTGTAAACCTTAAAAGAGGCCTTAAAGTGCCAAAGGCAACCATTCCTCCTCTTTTGTAAAAAAATAAACCTTCATACCAATCAAACTGTCAAATGTCAATTTTAAGGTTAGTTTTGCGGTGTGGTAAATTTTTGGGTTGTGGTAAATTAATCTTAAAATTTAAATTTGACAGTTTGATGACACTCCTGATGAAAATTTCTTTTTTTTTATTTTATAAGGTTAGTTTTTACCAAACGACAATAAAATGGTTGTTCTTAGCATTTTAAGGCCTCATTTGAGGTTTACAAGTGCCTCTGTAAGAAACACAACGTTTAAAACGATTATTAATCTGTATAAACAGCACAAAAAAGCACAAGAGAGTCTGTGTAGTGGGTTGCCTAACGTTGTGATTTTTAGCATGCATTTTTGAACCACAAAAGTGTTATGTTATAAATTTAATATTTTTTCAAGAAAACTAGTTTTCCCCGAATTTTCAGGTAATCATCCATACGGATTGTAGTAATAATCCACCCAAAAGTTTTGAAAAATTAATTACATGTACTATTCTGATAAATTCTGAAAATTGTTGAGTATGATAAGTCTTAGCTAAACTTTACATGAACACAAGGATTGTACATGTAACTAATTTTTCAAATAAATATTTCGAAATATTTCATTTGTAATGTTGTTTTACAAATTCACAAAATTAAAGAAAGTTTGCGAGCTATCCCTATAAATTGGCAGGCACCATATTTTTTTTCTTTTTATTACCATTAACAAAGTTAAACTTGGGTTATTTAAATTTTTTTACGTTTGTTCAATTAAGTTTGTGTAAATTTTATTTTTGTACTTTTTATGGAGAAAGTTTAAGTTTTCTTTATTATAACCTTATTATAAAACCTATGGGTGTTTCCTTTCCTTTTTAGTTAACCTCCTAACTCCTGCCTCCTTTATTAACCCCGGGAAATCTGGTGCAAAGTACTGATAATGAGGTATGCTATCAATCTAAAATTAATTAAATTAACATTGGTAAGGGAAATCTAAAAGTAACGACGACATAGTTCTTTGGTAGAATTTTTAACATTGTAAAGTAGACTGGGCCAAAAAATTCAACTATTTCTTTTTCTGAAAAGTATATTGAATATATTGTTTGGGGTGACAAAAAAAAATTATGGTGAAAGTCCATAATATTAATATTAAGAGGTCTATCATCGCAATTTAAAATTTTTTTTCCTCAGCAAGTTTTTATCTCAGAACTCCCAAACCATTGAGTTTTATAAAATTGTCTTTTGAATATTTTTTGAAGAAAATTGAATGCTCTACAAAAAAGGTTTGATTGGAATTTCCCGTCAGATTAACCGTTTTCTTACAATTATGCCTTAAAAATTGGTCTAGGTTTACAATTTGATCTTTTAACTTTAGAATTTTGTAATTCATGTAAAAATCAGTATCCGGAAAAAAACTGATAAATATTCTTATGGGAAATCAAATGCTCTATAAAAAAGTCTCCAAAGTTAAAAGATCAAAATGTAAAACTATACCAATTTTTAAGACATGATTTTAAGGAAACGGTTCATCTGACGGAAAATTTCATTTTAACCTTTTTTGTAGAGCATTTAATTTTCTTAAAAACATATTTCCATGTCAATTTTGTTAAACTCAATGGTTTGGGAGTTCTGAGACAAAAACTTGCTGAGGAAAAAAAAATTAAAATTGCGATGATAGACCTCTTAATATTAATATTATGGACTCAAACTTTCACAATTATTTTTTTTTGTCATCCCAAACCATATTTTCGATATACTTTTCAAAAAAAAATATTTAATTTTTTTGGCCCAGTCTATTGTAAAGCATAAAAAACCTTTAAGAAGCATCTAGTTACATACCCATTTATTTTATCAATATTTTTAGGAAAGTGAAGGTATGAAAAGTTGAATGTCTACGTTTGCTGTTTTTATGAAACTTGCTGTATGTTGTTAAATAATGTTAAATATGTGATACTTATTACTAACATGTTTTATGTATGTATATATGACCAATAAATGATTGTGTTGGGATGTATTTATAGAGAATGTTAAAACTAAGAATGTTTAGAGTGAGTATAATTGGTGGTGGGCAAAACTTTTTTATTTAATATAAAAGTTTCGCATATCACTTGCATAATATTCAAATTATGGTGTGTACATAGAAATGGACAAAAAAAGCAAGTATGAAGTATTTCAAGAATTTCAACAATTGACTAACAATTATGGGGGAAACTAAACAAAAACTAATAACAAGCAAAAAATTGAACTATTTTGTCAAGCATGGGAAGTCTTTGTATGTGTTTTAACGTTTTTTTTGTAACGAGAGATGGGACAATAAAAATAAATTGTGTGACACATCATTGGGGTTTTAAAGTGCCGAAAAAAATTAGAGCTTCACGTATGTTTTTTTTTAACATCCCTTTGTATATTTGAAATAAGTTATTATATCGTTTGACACCTTAATATTAAAAAAAAATAAAATTCTACATACATAAAATATTTATTAAAAAATCTACTTACTGAGATATTACACTTCGCGGTGGATAGGTTTTTAAATAGCAAATTAATGAACTTAAACTTTTGAATTATAAAACAGCAACACTCCCATCTGCATATAAATTCTAACTGACCTTCAGGAATCACATGCATCTATAATGTCTAAACAGAGGTTTTTGCTTATTTAAAATGATTAAAGTGCCATCCTTTGCATAAAATTTAAAGCAAAAACAGATTCACGGAGGATAGAATCAATTTTTGTAACACGTACATAAATGGTTATAAAAATTAATTCTTTTAATTTTTAATAATATTTTATATTTGATTCGATTGCTTTGGATGTGTTTAATTTACTTAGTGAACTGATATTTTTAGTATGCTTTTACTACCTCAGAGATTTGAAAGCATAGGTTAACCTAGAAGGAGTAACAGTCACGGAGGATAGGTTTTAGAAAATAATTAATTGCGGTTAAAAATCTGGAACCTGAGCTGTAATATCTACTTAATTTTGAAAGATCAAAACACAATAAAAGTGTAGGTTAGATTTGCTATCTAACAAAAAAAAATATAACTACACTTTGAATTATATTAAATTGATTTAAGAAAATAAACGCAAACGTTAAATACCTATTGGTTGGGTCTTTTTGCAAAAAGGAGTCCATTAAAAATATCCAACTACCAAATAAAGAATGATTTATAAAGTTAAATTACAAAATTATAATTTTATAAATCAGAGTCAAATGAATAAGTGTACGGATATCATTCGTAAAAATTTGTAAATTTTCAGAAAAATCGACTTGTCAAGCATACGGACGGGACGTAATGTACAAATTTTGGGTAAATAAATGTGTTTATTTTTATTATTAAAGCACAAAACTGTTTTTATATAAAAGAACTTGTAGGTAATTTATTATATATTATTTTTGCATCAAAATTGTCAAATATACTTTTCTTTTATTAGGCTATACATTAAACTGGGCCAAAAAAATGGACTATTTTTTTTTGTAAAGTATATCGAAAATATTGTTTGGGGTGACAAAAAAAAATTATGGTGAAAGTTTGAGCCCATAATATTAATATTAAGAGGTCTATCATCACAATTTTAGGTTTTTTTTTCCTGAGTGAGTTTTTGTCTCAGAACTCCCAAACCATTGAGTTTAACAAAATTGAATATTTTTTGAAGAAAATTGAATAGTCTACAGAAAAGGTTGGATTGGAATTTCTCGTCAGATTAACCGTTTTCTTACAAGCATGCCTTAAAAATTGGTATATTTTTACAATTTGATCTTTTAACTTTGGAATTTTGTAATTCATTTAAAAATCAGTACCTGGAGAAAAACCGATAGATATTCTTAATAAGAATTTCTTATGGGAAATCAAATGCTCTACAAAAAAAGTCTCCTAACATTTTTGGCTAAATTCACTCCATCAAAAGTTATTCAAGGTTTAATTTGAAGTCAAAACGAAATTCTTGTTTTTTCCGCTCTAGATTTTTTTTGGGTCAGTTAAAAACTTGAATTCTTTTATTGATGATAATCTTTATGTTATTGATAAAATTACTGAAAACACATTCGAATTTTTTCGCATTAAGAAGCTATTTTTTTTTAGAAAATAATATTTTCACCTATTTAATCGTTTAAATAATAACAATCATGTTTTTTTTTGGAAATTATTAATTAGTTATTAGTTATCATCCATAATAAAATAAATCTACAGAGGAAAAAACAAGAATTTCGTTTTGACTTCAACTTTAACCTTGAATAAGTTTTGATTGAGTGAATTTAGCCAAAAAATGTTGAGAGACTTTTTTTGTAGAGCATTTGATTTCCCATAAGAATATTCATTGGATTTTTTCCGGGTTCTAATTTTTACATGAATTACAAAATTTCAAAGTTAAAAGATCAAATTGTAAAACTATACCAATTTTTAAGGCATGATTGTAAGAAAACGGTTCATCTGACGGGAAATTCCAATCAAACCTTTTTTGTAGAGCATTAAATTTTCTTCAAAAAATATCTTTGAGTCAATTTTGTTAAACTCAATGGTTTGGGAGTTCTAAGACAAAAACTCGCTCAGGAAAAAAAATTAAAATTGCGATGATATACCTCTTAATATTAATATTAATAATATTAATATTATGGACACAATATTTATTTTGTCACCCCAAACCATATTTTCGATATACTTTTGAAAAAAAAATAGTCGATTTTTTTGGCCCAGTCTACTATATAGTAGACTGGGCCGAAAAAATATATATTAAATAAAAAACGCAAAAAATATTTTATTAAAGTAGAGATAATTTTAATAATTGACAGGTGTGGACGGGACAAGATAAATCTTTTTTTCAATTATTAAAATTATCTCTACTTTTAAAAAATATTTTTTTGTGTTTTTTTTATTTAATTGATAGCCTAATAAAAGAAGAATATTTTTAACAATTTTGATGCCAAAATATTAATTAATACGTTTTGCGCACTTGAAACGGCCGTTTGGCATTTTTTCGTATGACCCTTTAAATAAAATTTAATAAATAAAAAAGTCAATTTTTCTGAAAATTTCCCAATTTTTCCGGTTTTTTTTCAGGCTCAATTTTTCCGGAAATTTTAAAATCCTAAATAGGAGTAAATCTACTGGAGGTGATACAAATCGTGTTTTAGAGTAATGATACGAGTTTTCTTCTTGTCAAAATCCTTCATTTGATATCCATGTCAAGGAGATAGTTGTCAAAATAAATTACATAACCTCTGTGTCTTCAAAATAAATTTTGTTACTACCTCTGCTTCCCTGATACTTAAAACCAGTTAAAAATATCACACCATGTATATTGTCGTAACTCTCTCGTCACAAAGAAAACGTCAAAAAATTCCTTTGAACCATCAAGAAACCAGAAACATTGCACTTGCTCGAGACCAAACTAACTTTTGACCGGTCGCTTGGGCTAAAACCGAAACCAAAAAAAATAACTCTGGGTGTTTGGCCCCTGTAGGTATCACAGGACAGGGTCAGCAAGCTAGCAACCAACAGAACTGCAACCCGTTGGGTTTGGGCCTGAATTTGGGCACGCTGCCCGTCAATCCGGCCCTGGTTGCTGCCGCTCTGAATCAGGCCAGCTGGGGACTGATAGGCAACCTGCAAAACCAACCGGAACCCAATTTCAACCAGGGATTCAACAACGGGCCCAACAACAATACCGGTAAGATTTTAATTATTTAATTTTGATTATTGTTAATAATTTTATTTACTTTATCCAGTAAATTTGATGTATAATACATATCTGTGTAAAATACTAATATAAAAATATTACTATATATACAATGTATATTATACTTACAGGGTGTCCCAAAATTGGCGACCCAAAGGTTAAAGGTGAATTTTTCTTGAAATTCCAAGACAAATTTTTGAGCCTCCAATTTTGGGACCAACTGTATATAATAATAATAAACTTATTTTTGGAAATCTTCAATATTAGTGTTTACTTTAAAAGTTACTATAGTTTACATATGGGTCATTTCACCAAATAATACTATCGATGTAATAATTTTTCAAATTTTTTAAAACTTTTTCGTTATTTTTGTTGGGTGTAAATTAAGTTTTATAAAAATACAATCAGTATTGTTTTTTGTTGAATAATCCAATCAAAGTGAAAAATGCTATTTTTCTGGCTTTACGGCAATTGTTTTTTTCTGAAAGAATTTTTTTACATAAAATATTTAATTTTTACGATGTTGTTATTTATTTTTGTTTAATTACAATTAAATAATAAAGTAATTGTACGTCAATTTTTCAAATAATTAAGGTTATGCATCTGTCAATTTAACGTTAATTTTGTCTTATTTTTCAATTTGCGTTAATTTGACAGATATATAATAGTATATTATGTATCAAGGTTGATAAACGCCATTTTATACACGAATTTAATTTAGCACGAGCGAGCTTGCGAGCGAGTGCTTAAATTAATGAGTGTATAGAAAAGTTTATAAACGAGGTGCATACTATACTTTTTCTTCGACAAATACTTATTATTATCTTAAAATGATTTAAATCAAAAATTTGTATAGAGCGCCATCTATGAAACAACAGGGGAAACTGTCAAATGTCACATTTTTACATTTTATAAACACAATTATAAAGGTTATAAATCGAAATGTATCTTGAAAATTGACAGTTTTTCACAGTAAAAGTAAAGGAAATGTTTTATGAGGACTTTACAGTGGAGTCCGTGCCCGAATTTAAGTTATAGTTTACTGCCGGCAAAATTAAAAGGTCAGTACAATGTTCATATAAACTTTTCAAATATTGGCGTTGAGAAACTATTTAATATTTTTGCATTGAGATAATAAAATAATTTTCACATTTAGTATTATTTTACAAGAAAGGCACTTTATTTTAACGATTGTATGACATTTGACAACTGTCAACTAACTTAAAACTAACTTCAGCCCGTGACTAAAAACCTGTTGCTAACTTCAGCACGTGACTAAAGCGCCGTAAAGCCACAACTTGTCACTGTGTATTTAAAAGGTCACTTAGTGTCATAGAAACATGTACGATAAAGGGCGTTTTAAAGGTGGGAGTAGAAAAACTAAATTATTTGAAACAAAAATTGCCGCAAGACTGGAAAAATCGCATTTTTACTTTGATTGCATTTTTTAGGGTCTTCCGTTACTTAAATAAAGAAAGAAGTCACACCCCACAAAAAATTCATTGGTGAAACGACCCACATACATAAAACCAGTGTCCCAATCATGTTTTCAATCTAATTTAATTTTTACAGTCATCTATCTTTTTTTATTTCGCATACTAAATTTTTTTAGTTTATTTATATATTAAAATCGACTCTTTTATGTTTCATACATCAAAATATACATATATACACATTCCACACATCTCGTTTCGCACATACTAAAAATCACGAAGTTAGGCAACTAGGGTTGCCAGATTCTGTCAAAAAAATAAAGGACATTTTGTGACAATTTACCTTAATTACAAAAATGACACAATCAACAATACTTAGGTAACGTCAAATTCACAATAACAATATTTTTTTGTAATTAAGGTAAATTCTCACAAAATGTACTTTATTTTTTTGACAGAATCTGGCAACCCTATAGGCAACCCACTGCACATAATCCAACTGCGGCTATTTTTATGTTGTTTACAATTATTGTGCTTTGGATTTGTGCTGTTTATACAGCTTAAATATCGTTTTAAACGTGTTGAATGAAACCTTTAAGTGCCAAGGACAACAATTTTACTCCCCTTTTGTAAAGAATAAACCTTTTTCTATCAGGGCTGTCATCAAACTGTCAAATGTCAATTTTAAGGTTAATTTACCATAAAATTGACATTTGACAGTCCTGATAGAATAAGGTTTATATATAATTATATTACAAAAAATTGTAAAAAACACAACGGTTAAAACAGTATAAACAACACAAATCTCTCTTGCCTAACTTTGTGGTTTTTAGTTAGTAAGCGCTAAAAGAGATAGAACAGACCTTGTTGTCTGGATTGTGGATTTATTTGAAGAAAAAAACATGTTTTGGATTTTTTATTTTAATATATTAAACAAATTTGTTTTCGCTATTCATTTTGTGTGTTTCCATTTAAGATGACACTGGTTAACACAGTTTTTTAGTATGTGATTTTAACGTAAGTAATTTTTCAAGTCACTGAAGAAATTTTTGCCATCAATTTTTTGTTAAAAATTATTAAAAATCTTACTGACGTGACGTCACGATTCTACTGTTGGCTGTGTTTAGCCAAACGGCAAATTCGGGACGGAAATAAATAAATTCCATTTCTCAACCCTATACGCTAAAGAAGTATCGCTAGTAGCACCATCGTAACGAAAGTACAACTTTTAATAATCAGCTGTCAAACGCTTAGGCTACATTTGAGAATAAAGCCGGAAATGTTAAAAAAAATGTCGAAAAAAAACCGTGGATCAATTTGTTAAGTTGTTGGGTGTATTTCGAGAGGTAATCCTGGGTTGGGAGTTTTTACCAGTTTTCCAATAAACAGTGTTAATCTGAATGAAGAAATAAATTGCATACAGTCTCTGTAAATATAAATTGTACCTATTAGATACAGTAAATACACATTTTAGTAGTGATTAACGTGAAAAGTGTAAATATTTCAATTCAGTAAAAATCGTCAAACAAATAAGTGGTCTAAATTTAAACAGCATTTAGCATTATTAAAAGCGTTTATTAAGAATTCTTTAAAGTCTCCATTCAACGGTAAAATACCATTATATTATGTATTATATATAATATTATGTTGCCATGAATTCGTAGGTATATTTTGTCGTTTAAAATGCAGTTGTCGGCGTTTTTTAGAGAACTCAAACATAAAAATGGTTGATTTTAAGGTTATGTTTGTGCAAAAATTATTATTTACTAATTTCTTAAAAATGTCCAAACTTAAATATAAATTGTATTAGGTAAAGTTATCATTAGTTAATTCTGCACCAACAAATGTACTTACCGAATCGGATCCTTTGGCAAAACATGAAAATGCAACGATTTAGTTCTTGAATTTTATTTACGATTAAAAACACAATATTTCACCATGATCCCTTTGATAAAATACACACACTAACGTAACTATATATAAGCATTTAAGCGTTAAGTTTCTTAATCAATGATATATGGAATAATCAATCGAAATCGAGTACTAAACCAGTTTTTTAGTTTTTTCCTTGCAACGTAAAACACAAATAACGTGCGCGATTTAGCTGTGCAATTGAACAAAATTTGTCGAGTAAGACTTCTGCCTTCCTCTCTTTTGTGAAAAAACTACCCATTTATTCAAAAATGATGTACTATGCTCCACAGCTCAAAGTCCCACCACTTGACCACGTACGGAACGCAGTCTTTTGAAAATTTGGCATTTAAGGCTTTTCAGGTTATGTATCTGTCAAAGTATAGTCAATGAAATAAATAATATTTATAATGTTACCGCTTATGTTTAAGCGTTAAAAGTTAATAAATCTTTATAGTATCACAATAACAACGGTTGGTTTAAGAATTTAGGAATATAAATAGTGCATTTAATGAAATATAAGTGATATTTTTGTGCATTGGGTCTACATTTATCCATAAAGTAGTTTTAACTAAACAGCATTTATTAAACTTCTCTATTATGAAATAAGAATATCTGTATCAAAGGTAGGTTAATGTATTAGAACAAAAAATATCATCTAATTTTGTATTTTAAGGTTAGAAAAATCTATTTTCACCAAAATAAATAAGTGAATTATTTGGAAGAGTGTGTTAATATGGTCATAAATAAATATACTAAATAATTGTTGAATATGGTTCAAATTAAATTGAAGCTTTTATACTTCTAATGACAAAACTTGTGTATACCTTACGGCATACCTACTTTAAGTTAGATTATAAGAAAACAAACAATTTTTAGAGAAACTTGCAATGTGAAAATATTTAATACTTCCATGACATGTGATTTATTAAGTTTTTTAAAGTTATAATGAGTTTTCGATGTAGATCAAGTTCAGTTGAAGCTTTTTAACTATTTGTAGGTACACTTTAACCTGGATAAGAAAAACTACCACATTTTTAAATACCATATTATACATGAATACTGCAGTATTTTAAATATTCCAAAATACCTATTTATTTTTGTCAAAATAATTTTAAAATTACAAAAATAGATGATATTTTTGTTATAATATATTAACCTACCTTTAAAATAAAGATAAAGATATTCTTATTCCATAATAGAGAAGCTAGATTTTTTTAAATAAATGCTGTTTAGTTAAAATTATTTTATGGAGAAAACCAGATATTTGGACGAAATGCACAAAAATATTACTTATTTGGCACCATCACTTTAGAATTTCATTAAATGCAGTATTAATATTCTTAAATTCTTAAACCATTCATTGTTATTGTAATGTTATAAAGATTTGTACATTTTTAACGCCTAAACATAATATTATTTCTTTCGTTGACTACACTTTGACAGATACATAACCTGAAAAGCCTTAAATGCCAAATTTTCAAAAGATTGCGTTCCGTACGTGGTCACGGGCAAAGATAATACACCCATAGATTGGAAACTCTCCCACCACTGCCCTCTAGTTCTACAATACCTGAACTTTATCTATTTTTAAATTGCAGACATCTGTACAAACGCTATTTGCAAATGTCAATGTCAATCATAATTATTGATGTCGATCATAATTTTTGAATTATTAAATACATTTTTGCGCCTTAAAAGTGATAAAACGTGTTAATGGTTGTAAAATGTATTGTTGTTGGGTGCGGAAATGTAACCAATTTGTAAGTATTGACTATCCTGCCGTCCTAAGCCAAAAAGACTCATCTCGTTATTATTAAATTATTTTCTTAGAAAAAAAGACAAATTTTAACTATACATACCTACATTTTAAGTACTATAGCTCCTAAAAATTTCTTATTAAATTGATCGTATCTTGAAAAAAACAATTAAGCGCTGTAATTTATAAAGTAAAAATGTGGAGTTGCGTCTTTTTGGCTTAGCACGGCAGTATCGCTCTAGCGTAAAAATACTTTTTGTTAATTATGAATTATTTAGGATTGCTTTTTTAATGGTAATTTAGTCCAGGCCAAGCCCAGGCTACTTATGGTTGTTTCAAAACCAATAGTTGGCAAGATAGATTTTTCACGGTTGGTTAGAACCAAAAGTCCACACTCAAAAGCCTTGTACAAATTCCTATATGTTAAGTTTAAACTCGTATAAGGAGCTAAATTACCAAATTTTGCTATATTCTCTTATTATTGAAGAATTAAGATTAATATTTTTTAGGTTTGCACTCCACAAACAAAAACATATTCATGTATACATATTATGTATATATAGATGTATGTATTTTATTTTATATTATATTGTTAATACAATAAATAAATCTGATATCCATACTTGTTTTATTTAAAATACAGCAGTAAATACAATATATAAAGGCACCCTACGAAGCATCAATATTCAAATATGGCGCCAATATGTTACAGAAATCTTCTTCAATTTTTGGCATTGCTAAGGGTATTGTAGACCTAGATGGCGTTAATTTACTTTAGCCTTTTGCCGCTAGCGCTAGTGTAGTTTCCAATCTATGGGGTGTATTATCTTTGGTCACGGGGAGGGACTTTGAGGTGTGGAGCATAGTACAGTTCGTATGCTTCAAATGTATTGTTCACAATTTTTAAATGGAGAAGGCGCGCGCGTTGCGAAAACCCGATACTTCTTTAGCGTATACCATAAATAAATGGGGTAGTTAAATTTTTTCTGACCTATACTTTTTATGGTTTTATTCAAGGCGTTTTGTAATATTAAACATTTCTGTGAAATCAAAATTTCAATTGAGTTTACCGTTTTCGAGATGTTTACAAAAAACATAAATTTTTATGACGTCACAAACCTCGCCATGTGACCAACATTCTAAGATTTCTATTGGTTGAAAATTTCCCTGTTGTCAAGTTGTCTTGTTA
Organism: Brassicogethes aeneus; assembly: GCA_921294245.1. NCBI lineage: Eukaryota > Metazoa > Arthropoda > Insecta > Coleoptera > Nitidulidae > Brassicogethes > Brassicogethes aeneus. Next base: position 5,021,526 of record OV121142.1, on the reverse strand, counting down.
ATGATTTCATTTGGTTATGTCAGAAAATACCCGAAGAGGTTATGTACAAATACTGTCACTGTCAGTTGAGTGAAAGAAGAAGAAGAGGAGGTTAAAGAAAATTCTGAAATTAAAAGTTTTATTGATAGGTTTACACATTGAAACACCGTGTGAAACCTAATAAAATGTAATAAATAGGTACCTAATAACTGTCTAAAGCAGAGTTTAATATATTTCATAGAAAAAAGTGGCAAAATAAAGCTGAAAATAAACGAGATAAATTTACCAAAAATAACAGTAAATGTAAGTTAACAATGGTATTTATTATATTTTGTATAGTTTTTATAAAACTTGCATCCCTGATGATGAGCATCAAAACCTTTTGTAAGATTAAAAAAATGTATGACAAACTTTTGGACTGCTCGAAGATACTACACTCTAGAGTACATTTTAAGATATATCTAAAAGAATATAAAGAACTAGGCATTATACTAATGAAATGCATTTACGACAAAATATGATTATAATTATAGGAAGGTACTTTCTTTATTTGTTTAAAAGCTCCAATGTTCAATGTAACCAACCATTCCACAAGATTCCTCTGCTTTGGAGTCCGTTATTAATAAATCACTTATCTAATATCAATTACAAATAACATAACAATAACGTTGATTTTCAATAATTAAAAAAAACATAACCCGAAAAAAAGAAACGTCAAAAAATCAATTCTTCTTCTTCTCAACTAAAATTATAGATCAAGTGGTTTTAAAACTAAAATATTATAACGTGGCGCCATCTATCGTAAGAATCTTAAACTAAACACACTGGCAACCATAGAAAAAGCTGGCAACGTTGTCAATAGCCTAGTGACGTAATTAGGAGATTTTTTTGTTGTAAATATCTCGAAAACGGTAAACTCAATTGAAATTCCGATTTCACAGAAATGTTTAAAATTACAAAACGCCTTGAATAAAACCATAAAAAGTATAGGTCAGAAAAAATTTACCTACCCCAATCGTTGTTAACCAGTGTTACCTTGCATCTATTATTTTCCCATCGCTTTTCCTCATCTAAAGCGCATCTTCTCTTTCTCGTCCCTCGCGGCATTTTCTAGTTCCCTCTGGATTTGCAGGCAGCAATCAGAACGGCGGCAACCAAGGGGGCGGCAACAACCCCGGCTTCCTGAATTGGATGTCGGGCGGGGGCGGCCAATCGCAGGACGGCGGCCAGTGGCCGCGCCCGCCCCCCCAGCAGACGCAGGACAAGGGATTCCTCAAGTACGATTAAGCGGTCGCTAGCGATCGGGTCGGGGCCGCGTGGCGGACGCTTTTCGAACGCTTGAGTTTTTTATTTTTAGACGATTTTTATTATTTTATACTCTCTAACGTACGTTTTAGCTCTCGAGTTCAAAAAAAGCGTTCTACATCGCCCTGATCAATATTATTATAAATGTCAAATTACTATCTATCCCCTGGAATCAACTAAAAAAATCGTTGTTGTTATTTATATTATTACGATAATACACACTGTTCTGAGAGGTGATTTTTGGACTTTCTGTGAAACCTAATTTTTTTTAATTCTTGTTAATTAGGTCAGACCTAAAATTTTAAGAGCAAAATAAAAAAAATTTGACGGTTAATTTTATTTTAATTGGATGTTTATTAAAAATATGTATGCACACTTTCAATTCTCCAATTAAAACTTGCGATTTTATTTAAATATTATCATAACTTTTTAAATCAGATTAAAGATTAGTTAATTTCCTAAAAAAAGGTCTATACATTTTTTATATCTTTTACTGTTACACGTTTAAAGCTTTAATTTAAGGTTAAATGTAGTATACATTTATTAAACAATAATTCTAAGGGTGCCACATTTTATTTAGGGCCGATTTATTTGACGAATAATTTATTTGGATACTAGATATTGCCAAGACATGAAAGTTATCGGCCCGATAAACTTTACTAAAGATGAATGAACCGGTCCTTAGTTAAATTTCATCAATTTCTTCGTAACTTTTACTACAATTTTTCATTTTTGTTTATAAAAAACACTTTAAAAAACTAAACAAAAATTATAGAATACGTATACTGAAAATGACAATTCAAACATCAAATAAATTTTTAATAGATCTAAGTTTCATGGCAACCTTTAAGGATATATTAATTAAGTGAAGTTTGAACGTAAATATATAAAAAAAATTGTAAAAACCTTTTTTTTAGTTATGCAAATATTAAATATTTAAATTAAATCGCTAGTTTTAATTGGATAATTGAAAGAGTGCATAATATTTTTAATAAACAGCCAATTAAAACAATTCAAACCGTCTATTTTTTTTTATTTTGCTCTTAAAATTTTAGTTATGACCTAATTAACAAGAATATAAAAAAAAATTAGGTTTCATAGAAAATCACCTCTCAGAACAGCACCGTGTAATAATATACATTATATTATTAGGGTGCTTTTTTCACGACTATTTTTATTTTTTCGCTCCCAACTCAAAATCTTGTTGAAAATGTTCGAAAAAAAATTCCCTGAAAATTTGAGCCCTTAATATTAACTCAAAGTACTCGACCAAAGCGTATAAAGATTTCCCATTTAAAATACACGTAAACTTTGATTATTTTTGTTTTAAATATCTATATCTCAGCCGCATTTTATGCTATTGGATTATTTCCAAAAATGATTACTCGTAATCAAAAGTTCTACAAAAATGCTTTATGTGCCATAGCTGTAATCTGCACCTGTGGGATGGTATGGGTCACTAAATCTTATTTTAGTGAAAAATTATCATATTTTTGAAGATATTTCCAAAGTGACTGGATTCTTTGAAAAAATGTAAAGAACAAACTTGTAGAAAATTTAATTTTCTTGAAATCAGTTGAATCGCTAAGATTGATATTTGTTGAGATATAAAGCGTTTACATTGACAATTTATGAAATTTTTAGGATTTTCGTACCAAACTTTTTATAAATGATGATTTTCAATTGTTTATCAGTACAATTTCATCTAATTACGTTTTTTCTACAGTCGGGTGATTAGAGAAAGATAAATAACTCAAACAATCAAGCATAATTATTCATAACATAACTTTAAAGAGAAAAGATATATCTAACCTAAAAATTGATATAACGAGGTGTATTACATAGAATATGATATTTTATTAATAATTATGCTTGATTGTTTTAGTTATTTATTTTTCTCTAATCACCTGACTGTAGAAAAAAAGTAATTACATGAAATTGTACAAAAACAATTGAAAATCATCATTTATAAAAAGTTTGGTACGAAAATCCTAAAAATTTCTTAAATTGTCAATGTAAACGCTTTATATCTCAACAAATATCAATCTTAGCGATTCAACTGATGGGACCTTTTTTAAAGAAAATTAAATTTTCTACAAGTTTGTTCTTTGCATTTTTTCAAAGAATCCAGTCACTTTGAAAATATCTTCAAAAATATGATAATTTTTTACTAAAATAAGATTTATTGACCCGTACCATCCTACAGGTGCAGATTACAGCTATGGTACATAAAGCATTTTTGTAGAACTTTTGATTACGAGTAAATCCTTTTTTGAAACAATCCAATAGCATAAAATGCGGCTGAGATATACCTAGATATTTAAAACAAAAATAATCAAAGTTTACGTGTATTTTAAATGGGAAATCTTTAAACGCTTTGGTCGAGTACTTTGAGGCTCAAATTTTCAGGGAATTTTTTTTAACATTTTCAACAAGATTTTGAGTTTTGAGCGAAAATATAAAAATAGTCGTGAAAAAAAAGCACCCTATTATATTATATATGAGTTCTGGCACCCAAATATGTATGGTGTGCTATGAGGCGAAAAAAAATGAGGCACCGACAGTATGTAATTTATTAAGGATAGAAAGATAACGCTAAAAAGTCGCGACGGAATTTTCGGGAATTACATTTTGTGTGAGTTTGGCCAAAATTGTGATATTAATCGAGAGATAGTGGCAGGGTTTGGTTATTTTGGTGGAATAAACATTTTTTTTACCATATATTATATTAAGAATGTTAATTTTAGCTTTTTACTATAAAACAATATTAAGTTTATTATATTTCTTTTGATCAGCATTTCTATTCTAGTCAGGGCAACTTTTTCGAGTTGGTAATGTTTTATTTAACTTAATTTGAATAATTTTACAATGATAACGCTAAACATAACCCTTATGTTTTTTAATGTACTTTTTAGCTCAAGTTCGTTTCATTGTCAATAATATTTTTCCAATTTTAAACGTTATATGTAAGGATTTTAGTTATTGTGCAAAATTTGCCTTACTAAATACAGTCTTCGCCTCTAATCGTGTCTAATCTAGCCGCTGGGGAGCTGCGAGACCACGGTGAAATGAACTACTCCCGAGTTCATGTTCTATGATCCACACCTCAAAGTCCCACCACGTGACCACGTACGGAACGCAGTCTTTTGAAAATTTGGCATTTAATGCTTTTCAGGTTATGTATCTGTCAAAGTATAGTCAACGAAAGAAATAATATTATGTTTAGGCGTTAAAAATGTATAAATCTTTATAACATTACATTAACAATGGATGGTTTAAGAATTTAAGAATATAAATACTGCATTTAATGAAATTCTAAAGTGTATGGTGCCAAATAAGTAATATATTTGTGCATTTGGTCCAAATATCTGGTTTTCTCCATAAAATAATTTTAACTAAACAGCATTTATTAAAAAAAATCTAGCTTCTCTATTATGGAATAAGAATATCTGTTTTAAAGGTAGGTTAATATTTTATAACAAAAATATCATCTAATTTTGTAATTTTAAGGTTTTTACCAAAATAAGTATTTTGGATTATTTAAAAGACTGTATAATATGGTATTTAAAAATGTGGTAGTTTTTCTTATCCAGCTTAAAGTGTACCTACATAAAGTTTTGTCAATACAAATAGTTAAAAAGCTTCAACTGAACTTGATCTACATCAAAAAATCATTATAACTTTAAAAATTTTAATAAATCACATGTCATGGGAGTATTAAATATTTTCACATTGCAAGTTTCTCTAAAAATTGTTTGTTTTCTTATAATCTAACTTAAAGTAGGTATGCCGAGAGGTATGCACAAGTTTTGTCATTAGAAGTATAAAAGCTTCAATTTAATTTGAACCATATTCAACAATTATTTAGTATACCTATATTTATTTATGACCATAATAATCCACTTATTTATTTTGGTCAACATAGATTTTTCTAACCTTAAAATACAAAATTAGATGATAATTTTTTTTCTAATACATTAAGCTACCTTTGATACAGATATTCTTATTTCATAATAGAGAAGTTAGATTTTTTTAATAAATGCTGTTCAGTTAAAACTATTTTATGGAAAAATGTGGACCCAACGCACAAAAATATCACTTATATTGCACCTTACACTTTGGAATTTCATTAAATGCAGGATTTATATTCCTAAATTATTAAACCAACCATTGTTATTGTGATACTATAAAGATTTATTAACTTTTAACGCTTAAACATAAGCGGTAACACTATAAATATTATTTCTTTCATTGACTATACTTTGACAGATTCATAACCTGAAAAGCCTTAAATGCCAAATTTTCAGAACGTGGTCACGTTTTGTTCTTTGTTGACAGTTCTATTGTTAAATTGTGGAAGTGGAAATTCATTTTCCAATCCCATCCACCAATTGGAATACAAAATACAACAACAGGATGGTATTTGCTTCTTATTTTTGAATTTTTTTCAAACATAACTTTTATATTTTTAATGTACTTAATTGCTCAAGTTCATTTCATTGACAATAATATTTTTTCAATTTTAAACGTTAGATGTAAGAATAAAAATTCTCATATGATATTTTTTATCCAATTAACACATAAGAATAATTTCTGAATTTCTAAAACATATTTAAATATGTGAGTAGTTCATTTCACCGCCTAGAAACTCTTAGTTCTATGTTTCACCGCGGTCTTATGTCTCGCAGCGCCATCTGAACTACATATGTGACTTTTTCTGTTGCAAGACAATTTTTTATACTTGACGATCCACTGCGATAAAAAAATGAAAACCCTCATTGTCTCTCTAGGTGTAAATAAAAAAGTTAATTTTATATTGGCCGCAGATGTGCTTCTGGTCTGTGCAATATACAGGGCGTTCCGATAAATTTTGACCATTTTTATATCGGGCTTGAATTTCAAAGTTTGGTCGCACGCCCTGTACCATGTATAAATTGTTATGAATTCAATCAACAATTAAAAAAAATAAAAAACTAAATAGAATATGTCTGAATGAACGATGAGAAGAGCAGCTGTTTCGAGTTCCCGGAAATTCCGGCGTCATTTGCCAGATGGCGCGACAATCGCTATTAATTGGGAGAAATGCGGCAACGTCGCGTTCTTGCGAAAATGATTTCGGCGGGCATATTTTTTACTTAATCTCGAAGTAGAAATTCCAACATGCACTGCGCGTCAAAATTAACGCATAATAAGTAAAAAAAATTTAACTCTAAAACGCCTTTATCAATCTTTATGAAATTTTGTATAAAAATACTTCAACTTATATCTCAGTTTACGTGTTCGTTGTTGTTCAAAAAAAACGTTCTAAAAATAACTTTTAGGGATTTTTTTTTAGTAAATAAAAAATACTATGATTTTCACACTTAATTTTTTTTTCATGAAAACGTTTTTGAGATATGAATTTTCAATTGTTTTTTTTTTTAAATTTTCTGAGGTGTTTTGACGTTTTAGAGTATACTTCGAGTTCTAATTGATCGATTTGACCAAACAAGCACTTAAATCAAAGGTTATTGAGCCTTCTACAACTTTCTTTTGTATACCAATTCAGTTTTTCTAGAATTTTTACGTTTTTTCTTCATTTTATTGAACTATATAAAATTTAATATTGAACATTGATTTTTATTTTAAACATTAAATATTGAAATTAAATTAAATATTTAATATTAAACCATACATATTGAACATTGAAGATATTGAAAGTTTTATTTTGTTTAAATAAGCATAGGTTTAAAAAAATTCTGGCTCTTTCTTTGTTTTTTGTTGCTTTCGTATTCCGTTTCTTGTATGAGGGACCAAATGTAATCACCCATCATGGTTGAATCCCAGAAGCCGTGATACCGCCGCTCCATAGCCTTCATTTGCTGGTGAAAACGTTCTCCGTGCTCATCACTTACGTCGCCCAGATTGTGCGGGTTATTTACGCACTCGAACTCCACTTCTTTTACTCATTTAACACTTTTTATTAACTAAATAAAACCATGATAAAAATACCTTGTTGAAATATCAAAAAATAGCAGTAAAATGTCACTAAGCCAACAAGAATCAAAAGAATTCACGTTTGCGGAGTCATGTTAAATTTAAATTTTTAATAATGTTTTCGGTGAAAAAAGTCGGTAAAAGACTAAAAAAATTCCAATCATGCACTTTACTTAGCTTGTCATTAAAGAATAAACATATTGCAGAATAATAGAACAAAATAAATAAAAATCGTCAAAAAGCTGAATTTTGGTCTTCCACTAAAAAATTCATAACTTCGACATTTTTTCATGTATTTTAATCAACATTAGCTTGTTTTTTTGTAAAAATGTCAGCTTCACGAAAAAAAATTCAAACTGGAGTTATCTGTTTGATTTAAACCCTTCCCAGGACGATATGTAAATTTTTGACCTCAATTTTTGCCATAAAAACGAATTTTTTAAGTGATTAAAATCGCTAGCGTCAAAATACTTATCCGACATCAACAGTATGTAAAAGAAAGTTTTAGAGGGCTCAAATACCTTCAATTTAAGTGCTTGTTTGACCAAATCGATCAATTAGATTTCAAGCTATACTCAAAAACGTCAAAACACCTCCGAAAATTGAAAAAAAAAACAATTGAAAATTCTTATTTTAAAAACGTTTTCATACAAAAAATTGAGTTTGATTTTTGTCTTTAGTGGGTCAAAACACATGGAAAAATTATAATGGGGTATGGTGGGCAGAATTTTTTTTTCGATTTTGAAAACTAGTGTTATTTTGCTGAAAAGTGGTGTATTTTCGTTACTGTTCGTTTGATTTGTACAACATTTTCAGGGTATACTAACAAAAATACGGCCTATTACAGCATATTTTTTATTTACTTAAAAAAACATGGCTTTAAGGATATTTTCTCGAAAAACCCTTGAACACGTAAACTGAGTTGTAAGTTAAAGTATTTTTATTCAAAATTTTAAGATTGGTAAAGGCGTTTTAGAGTTGGATTTTTTTTTTACTTGTTATGCGTTAATTTTGACGCGCAATGTTTTTCATCGAATTTGAATTTCTGGTTCTTCCCCGCATATTTATAGTGTGTTTTATTTATAGGGGCGTTATACTGTTGAACGTTTTAAAATAAGAGGAACATGTTCTTTGTTTACTAATTATAAATACGTTCAGCAGTTAAATGTTCCTTAAAGCTCTTTAGTAGTACGAATAAGTGGTATATATATATAAGTATGTATAAAATAGGTTGGGAGAGGCTTGATCGCAAAATAAAACACGAATTCGCTATCTTGTTTTGCGCATACTAAAAATTCGTAATTTTTAGTATGAGCGAAACAATTTGTGTGAATTGCGGTATAAACTTAAAATGTAATGACTTTTTTGCGATACGGTCTATTCCGCGCGTCACGGTAGCATAAAATGTGACTAATTATGTAAGTTGCCTGTATTTTTTGATGATTGCCTGTTAATATATAAATGGATGATGAGATTGTCTGCAATTTTTATTTCAATGTTTCAAATCAGGCTCTTCTAAAGTTGCTGTACATTTTTTGTTTTATCATGCAAGGTTTCCCGTCCTGAAAAAATCAAACTTAGTGCAAAAAAATTGTTTTTTTTAACTTTGGTTATTATTAACTTTTGAATAGAGGTAACTTTAGTTATTTGGTCTTAGAATATGTGATATCATTTTGTGCAGGCATTTCCGGGTAACCTTGTATTTTAAAACATGCGAAATGTTAAAAATACAGGGTGTTTCACATTCGTGGTCCATTTGAAGTTTCTTGGGAACGAAAAAAAAACGATTTGAAATTTTTAAATTCTGTGAATAGTTTTCGAGTTATTAACTTTTTTTCTTTAAAATTTGACAATTGTGCGTTAATCATAAATAGCCCTTAATTTTTTTGTTATTAATTTTGCGGATATTAAACATTGTTTATCTATTTTGCGTTCTTAATGACTTCATTATAACAACGCTTTCGGTGCTGTAATGAGATACTTTTTCCCCCCAAAATTTTGATTTTATAGGTTGGCTATATAGCCAGTATAGTATATACTTTAAACAGCATAATATTTTGCATATTGGTTATAATATTTTTGTGATTTTTCTAGTACTTACGAGACTTTTCTGGCAATAAATTTTGTTTAACACCAAAGGTAATCCTTTTTTTCTTCTTTAACATTAACAGCCGCCTATTGTAAATAAGTAAATTAAGGACGGCATGGCGAATCGATTTTGACATTAACTGTCAAACCAATGACTGTGATACCAACTATCTAAAGTAAAATTCGACCAAATTAAATTTAAGGTATAAAATTAATTTTTTTATAGAATTTTTGCAAAATAGATAAAATAGCATAAAGAACTCATGTCATAAGACCTTTTGTCGCATATAAATTGTCCGCGTGCGACAAAATGACGTCTTATGAAATTAGTTCTTTAATTAACATTTTTTTACAAATTACCCAAGATAACCCAGGGAAAATTAGGTTAATAACTTTTTTATTTTAAATGTAACACCCGTAGGGTATTAAAATTTTCGGAAAAATTGTACCTTCGAAAAAAAAAACGGTGGAAAAATGGGGAAATTTTCAAAAAAATTTACTTTCGCATTTATTTCATTTTATGCAAAAAGTCTATTTTTCTGAAAACTTTCAAATTTTAAGGAATACTGATATCGAGAAAAAAATGAATTTTCGACGCTGATTATAATCATATAATATTATGATGAATATAATAATTATTCTTTTTATGTTAAATCAGTAAGATTTTTTTTTACCGGGCCGCAAAAAGAACATTTTCGGTGTTGTTTTATTTGAAACTTCGATTTATAAAATTTTAATTTAATTTTAATTCATTATTTTGGTAATTGGATATTTTTAATGGATTTATTTTAACAAAAAAGTCGTTTACTTTTATTTTATCTATTTTGCGTTCATAAATAGCCTTTAACTTTTTTGTTATTAATTTTGCGGATATTAAACATTGTTTATCTATTTTGCGTTCATAATGACTTCATTGTAACACCGCTTTCGGTGCTGTAATGAAATACTTTATCCCACCCAAAATTTTGATTTTATAGGTTGGCTATACTTTAAACAGCATAATATTTTGCATATTGGTTATAATATTTTTGTGATTTTTCTAGTACTTGCGAGACTTTTCTGGCAATAAATTTTGTTTAACACCAAAGAAAATCCTTTTTTTCTTCTTTAACATTAACAGCCGCTTATTGTAAATAAGTAAATTGAGGACGGCATGGCGAATCGATTTTGACATTAACTGTCAAACCAATGATTTATACCAACTATCTAAAGTAAAATTCGACCAAATTAAATTTAAGGTATAAAATTGTTTTTTTTTTATAGAATTTTTGCAAAATAGATAAAATATCATAAAGAACTCTTGTCATAATACCTTTTGTCGCACTCATCCATTATAAATTGTCCGCGTGCGACAAAATGACGTCTTATGACATTAGTTCTTTAATATACTATTCTTAAATCAATTTAATTTAATTCAATATAATCTTTTTAAATTAAAATATTGTTAAGATGTTGTTTACTACTTTTTTAAAATACGTATATTTTTTAAGAAAAAAATCAATTTTTCCCAAAAAAGACAATTTTTCCAGGGCCTGGGAAAAAACATGTTTTTCAGCATTTTTTTCGTTTTTTTTTTCGACTCTTTAAAATCTAAACCGGGTTTATGTTTTAACAAAATTAAATAGTAAATGACTGCTATTTTTTATCAGTTATATTGTTTACAAAACTCTTAATTAGTCAACAAATTGTTTACAACAACCTGAAAAAATGACGCCATTAAATTTTGACCAATGACAGATTAATACTGTCAACTCACCCGTGACAGGTTTTTTGATACAAAATAATATTTAAAATTTTAGAAATTGTTAATTATCTCCAAAATTATTAACTTTAAGTATAGGAAATAGTTACATCAATTGGAAAGGTTTTTTTAATTTACTATATGATTATGTAAAAACATACCAGGTGCTAAATTTAAAAGTTTTAAGTTAGCCTAATTTGTCCTGGGTTTTCTTAGGTAATTTGTTGAAAAATTTAAAAAAAAATTGACATGGAATATTTTAAACAATGTTTTAAGATTCCAAAAATTCCAGCCCTATATTCACAAACCTAATAATAAAAAAAATATCAGCTATTTTTGATTGACGCGCATTTTAACGAAAAAAATAAATAACTCGAAAACTATTTACTTTAGGTATAGGACATGGTATAGTAATTTTATACAGAATTTAAAAATGTTAAAGGAAGTGGCATTTTGTTCAAAATATTTTAGCATAATAAACTTCAATGGATTTTAAACGTTTTTAAAATTTCAAATCAATATATTTTTCCATTCCCTAGAAACTTCTAATGTACCTCGAATGTGAAACACCCTGTATACAGTAAATCTAGACAACCCCACTTCTCTTGGATTACATTAGAAATTTAAAAAAATATTTTTTTTTATTTTCTGATGTAATATCCCCCTTCCTTTTATATTATGTAATAAAATCTCCCCAAGTACGGAAAACTGCTGACCACTACACTTTCAGCTACGTGTGTTTCGACTTTTCGGTATTTAGGGAGATTTTTTCACTCCACAACATTTGTTTGCTAAATGAAAAATTTTGCTAATAAAATCCTCTATATACACTCACGTGCAAAATAATCGATCCACACAAATTTTCGATGAATTTCAATCGCAAATAACTTTTTTATTTGATGTCGGATTTAAACGAATATTAAAGAATATTGTAGATAAATTAATGGACAATCGCTCACATTTTAAAAAATTACTAAAAAATAGACGTACGTTTATAATATACAGGTTTAAACAAAAATATGTTTTTTACCATAAGTTTAAGACACTCTGTAGAGTGGCAAAACCGTATATTGTTCTAAATTAAGTTTTATTTATCAAGTCACATCCATTCTTAACAGTTTTGTTTTTGGTTCACCTCTATATATTTATTTTTGTGAAAAATATGGATTTTTTTAAAAAACATTGCAATTTTCAATATTTTTCTGTATGAAGAACTAAGGTTGCTATGGTCCATCCATAGGCTATGGAGAATGACAGTGACAGTTTTGTTGAATCATCCCATACTTGGACATGGGATGATTCAACAAAACTGTCACTGTCATTCTCCATAGGCTATGGATGGACCTTAGCAACCTTAGTTCTTCATACAGAAAAATATTGGAAATTGCAATGTTTTTTTTTTAAAAGTCCATATTTTCCCCAAAAATAAATATATCGAGGTGAACCAAAAACAAAACTGTTAAGAATAGATGTGACTTGATAAATAAAACTTAATTTAGAACAATATACGGTTTTGCCACTCTACAGAGTGTCTTAAACTTATGGTAAAAAAGATCTTTTTGTTTAAACCTGTATATTATAAACGTACGTCTTTTTTTTAGTAATTTTTTAAATGTGAGCGATTGTCCATTAATTTATCTACAATATTCTTTAATATTCGTTTAAATCTGACATCAAATAAAAAAGTTATTTGCGATTAAAATTCATCGAAAATTTGTGTGGATCGTTTATTTTGCCTGTGAGTGTAGATCGAAATTTAATTGAAGCCGGTATTTTTCATTTAGTGAACATGCTATACCTTAATCATTGTCGATGTGCCGCTCCACTTTTGGCGGGCAAAGGTAACATGATTGCGTGCAGTGTACTCTGATGATGGTGATATGAAGAGAAAAAATGGAGTATTGAAATGTATGGTGGTTTGTATTTTTAATGGTGTTTTTTTAAAGAGCAACTGAATTATATTATGTGATTTTATGGAAGAGTTGTGTTGGATGTATGGACGACCCTTAATGTTGAGTAAGTTTGTTTGAACTTTTTTCCACACATTTTTTCAGTTCACATTTTGACACCCTAGATTTTTTAAAGATTATACGAAAAAGGTTTCCTTTTAATTGGTGAAAATATTTTATTTTTGGGGTTGAAAAACATGGTGTTTCAGAGTCAAAACTGTATGAGGAGATTCTTTAATGTTATTTAAAAATATTTTCGAATGAAGTTAATAAAAATTCATGATGTGCTAATTAATATGTAGGGTAAACCACATAGTTATTGGACACTTAAGAAATATTATTTATAAAAATATGCAAAAAAGTATAGTAATTGGACACATGAGCCATAGTTATTGGACATACTATTTTTATATAAACATAACAACTTTACATCAAATAACATAGACTGTTAAATATTTTTTAAAGATAAATTGCTGTTTTAGGTAATTTTTTTTATTTCGTTTTTGTAAATATCATATAATTCATATATTTCTTTCTCGGATTCCTCATCCCTTTTCTGAATTCTGAAAAACTAATTCCTTGGTCTGACTTCTGAAATAGTTTGTTGCAAATATCATTAAGTGTGGTATCTCTAGTTTGTGAAGCATTTATAATGTTTAGGCCAGAACAGGATGATTTATATATATATATACACTCCCCGGCATGAAAAACGGAGCAGTTGAATTTTTTTAAACAAACTTATAATTTTAACGCTTGGTGATATATTATTATTATTATATCTTAAGTACAAATAAAATAACATGTTTTAAGAAATTTCTAAATACAATTGAACATTTATTTAAAAAAATAAAATGTTTTTAAATAAAAATTTAAATCAATTAAATATTGCATAGATGCTATTGCTTAAAAGAGCATAGTTGGCGATGAACCCATGAAATTTTATAAGTCAAAAGAAGTGTCAAACACATTTTTAATTTGTGCTGCGTTTATTTTATTTAAAAAAATATGGCCGTTAATCCCGAAACAGCGGCTGCTATTGTTGCGTTGATTCAAGACGGAAGAAGTGAGAGATATGTTGCCCAACAATATCACACATCCAATAGCACTGTTCACCGTATTTATACACGTTTTTTGGAAACGGGAGCTTACACCAGACGACCTGGAACTGGTCCCCAACGAAGAAGTAACGCTCAGGATGATCGCTTTATTATCTTACAAAGTCTGCGAAATCGTCGTGCTACAGCTGTAGAAATCAGAAATCAACTGCATTACGTTCGGAATACCAACATAAGTGAACGAACAGTTAGACGAAGACTTGGAGAAGCAAATCTTACTAATCGTAGACCTGCAACGGGTCCAGAGCTTCTTAGGCGTCATCGCGTTGCGCGACTACAATTTGATAGAAATCATGAGCATTGGGCTGAAAATGAATGGGCGCGTGTTTTGTTTACGGACGAGTCAAGGTTTAGCCTACGGTCTCCAGATGGTCGTGAGAGAGTATGGCGAAGACCACACGAGCGTTTTGCAGAATGTACGTTTAGTCCTAGGGTAGGATACCAAGGTGGCTCAGTTATGGTGTGGGCTGGAATTTCTTTGGAGGCACGCACAGAATTGTACATCGTTCCTAGAGGGTCCTTAACTGCTGCCCGGTACATTGAGGAAATTTTACAAGATTTTGTTGTCCCTTATGTCGGTTTTATTGGAGATGACTTTCTTTTCATGCATGATAATGCCCCACCTCACACCGGGAGAATCACTCAACGGTACTTAAACGATGTAAACATTCCTGTTATGGAGTGGCCATCGTTAAGTCCAGATGCGAACCCAATTGAACATGTTTGGGACATGCTTGGGCGAAGAATAAGAAATCGTGTTCCTGCTCCTTTAACTTTAAATCAGTTGGAACAAGCTCTTTTAGAGGAATGGGAACTTATTCCTCAAGAGGACATTCGCCATTTAATTTTAGGCATGCCAAGGAGAATACAAGCTATAATTCAGTCACGTGGAGGCAACACCCGTTATTAATTATGATGATCTTCAGTTTTTGCTAGCACATGTTTTCAGTTTTTACTAATTTAATATCATTTTGCGACAGCACCATTTTGTGTTTTTTCGTCCTAGTTTTTTAAGTTGTAACAAAATAGTTTTTCTTTTTAAATAATCTTTTATTTTTTGTTATAAATTTCTTTAAAACATGTTGTTTTGTTTGTATTTAAGATATTATAGTAATAAAACATTGCAAATCGTTAAAATTTTAATTTGTTTAAAAAAGTTTAACTGCTCCGTTTTTCGTGCCGGTGAGTGTATATATATCTAATATTTTTTCGGGTGGTATGTTAAAAGTATTTTCCGAATTTATTCATTTCGTTGCCATTAGTTTTTTATGTTCTCTATCATGCACTTTATTCTGCAGAGATGTCCTGTGACGAAGAAATCACTATATTACTTACTCTCTAAAAATGAATTAGTCAAAAATGTCATAGCGAAAAAGCAGCCACTAATAATTCTCGTCAACAGCAATTTGTATCCAGGACATTTAGAAAGCAATTCCTATGAAATATTATTCGCTGAATCCGAAAATGTCGTACAAAGTTATAAAAGTAGAACAGTTTTTGAAATATAATCAATTTTACATATAAAATGGAATTGACTATATCTCAAAAACTGATTAACTTTTATAGTTTTTGACGGTCTTTTCGGATTCAGGGGACAATTTTACACGAGAATTGGTTGGTAAATGTCCGGGATACGAATAGAGTATGATATTGGACATATGTCCAATAATAGAAATTTACATTTTTACCAACCAGTAATTGGACACTGGCCATTTTACTGTTTGTTTTCAGAATTAAAATTAAAACGCATTAAAGTGACAATGTTTAAACCATGAGGAACACATTTATACCACACCCAGATCTGTACACTTTTTAGAAATATTTTTTATTGTAAATTAAACACAGCCCTGCTCTTAACAAAAAAACAAAAATCTTACCACCAAAGTAACGTGCGAACTTTTTTGTCCTATATTGGACCCAAAATAAAGCAGTTCTATATTATTACCGACTGAGATATTTATAATTGTATACAGCGTCATCTAATGATTTGACTTTGAGGTAACTATTTATAGAACTCTCGTTTTTACAGTATTAATGTTAATTGTCCAATAACTATAAAGTGTCCGATAATTGTCTACTTTACCCTACAATGGTGTTACGTCATTGGGGAATGAATTTGACAGTATTAGTATTCATTCATTGCAAATTTACTTTTTTAAATATTTCCTAAGTGTACAGTACAGTACAGTTTGACTTGAGAAATCGTAGTAGTAATATTTTACTCCGGATTTTTTCTGAAGAAAATAAATTAGGAATTCTTCGACTTTTTGACATTTCTGAAACACCTTAGATTTCAATTTAGCGATGTTAAGGTTTTCTTTTCTGACACAATAAAGTCTCTTTTCTATCTCGTACTAAAAATCACGAAGTTAGGCAACCCACTACACAGACTCTATCGGCGGCCATTTTTATGTTGTTTACAATTCACCTTGTACTCTTTATACAGATTAATACTCGTTTTAAACGTTGTGTTTCTTACAGAGGCACTCGTGATTTTTAGTATGCGCCGAACGAGATAGAACAGACCTTGTTGTGTGGTTTGTGAAGTTATAACTATATACGGGGTGGTCCAAACGGAACCTTAATAATTTGAGAATGAATAAAAAACGTTAAAAAACATTATTTTTCTTGTTAAGCTTGTATCAAAAACTTAACAGTTTCAGAAATACAAGGTTTTGAAATTATTAAATTACTCTTAAAGAACAGAATATTAGTATTTAAATTAGGCGAGAATTGTTTTTTTATATCGCTTTTCATAGAAAAAAGGTACGCCAATGATCTAAAAAAATGTTCTCTACATTTTTAAAATACGCCTTAGATTTTCGTAAAATATAACTTTTCACAGTAAAATTGCAATTTCAATTCACTATGACTGGCGAGTTTATAACTTTATTAAGAAAATTAATATTATTTAACGTTTTTAATTGATTCTCAAATTATTAAAGGTTCCTTTTGGACCACCAGTCTGTCAAAAAATCAGGGGGTAAATCGATAAAATTCCGATCTGGTTCGATTTTCGATATGATATGTATTTCTGGTGGTCTAAAGGGTTAAATAAATGAATCGTTTTATATTTTTTCTATTGGACAAACAAATCGTTAAAACAAAAAATATAGCTTTAAAATTTAAATTATTTTTACAGGCAAAACTTTATATTCACTTCCTAAAAAGGCGAAAGTTCGACTACAACTTTTATTTTTAGCATTTTTTTTATAAAGTAGAGTCTACTAAAAAGACATTTACAAAGTTTTAGAAATATTGACCGTCTGGTAAAAAATTAAAGTTGCTTAGACTACACGGGAATTTGTCAGGAATACCAAATCCAAAATCTAGCCAGTTTGGAGTGTACTATTATTGGGTTTCATATTTAAAAATATTCATTACTTTGCAAAAATGATCCTAAATAAATGTTTTTAAAAAATTTAAAATTCAGTTATGAAGAATGTGCAAATGACCTTAATAGACTAAAATTTTAAAATGTTAGATTGTTGCTTTGATTTTGGATGTCAATGTTTTTCGTTAAACAAAATTCACTTTTCATTAGAAATCATCCACGTAAAGTTAATAATTTTCAAAAATTAATGTTTTTTTCTATTTAGATATGGATATACTGGCTACATAGT
Organism: Brassicogethes aeneus; assembly: GCA_921294245.1. Lineage (NCBI taxonomy): Eukaryota > Metazoa > Arthropoda > Insecta > Coleoptera > Nitidulidae > Brassicogethes > Brassicogethes aeneus. Next base: position 5,003,750 of record OV121142.1, on the reverse strand, counting down.
ACCATGGAGGACAAAAGTAATGTACGCGATGTAAAGAAACTGAATCATCCAAAAACTGCCAAACAAGACAAAACAGCAGACAAAGTTTTACTGAAGTTTAATTTAATGTCAAAATAAACATATCAGTTAAAAAACAACATATGAAAGTTAAAGAAACTTCCAGTAATATTGTTTTGCTGTAGCAACTATACCAAGACTAAATTACCAAAAAGTATTGTGAAAAAATCTGTGATATTTGAATACAGTTTTAATAACTCTTTACCATTGACTTTTATTTAACCTTAACCCTTGGGTTTTTTAGCATATTTTTTTCAAAAAGAATTTCCAGAAACTCAGATTTTTTTATTCACCTCAATATTGTGATCATGGAGTCTACACGAGGGGTACGAACTAAATTGCACAAGTTTTCTTTTTTCACCAGCTGCTTATTATATATAATAAATACTCCTCCACTGTAAAACCCATTTAAAAAAGCCCGCACATTTTTTTTAGAAGTGTTATTTTCTTCTTAATTTTGAACTATTTTATAGTTGTATTTTGTAAAAAAAACAATACACCACATTCTTGGTTCGGGTTTTGTCCTTCGTGGTGTGCGGTTCGCTCAATGAGATAGTGTTAAACACAGATGACTTTTTGACCCATGAAAGACAAAATTGGAAAAAGTCTTGTTGAGTGGTTAGCTAAAACTGCTTTAATTTATTAGAAATTCTAATTTGGAATAAAAAAAAATGATCAAACAAAAGTTCCGGGATTTCCACCTGCATTTTGTAGTTGACGAATGACCGCGAAAATGAGAAAATTCTTTTTTATACAGATTTCACTGTGGACATACTTGATTTTTTTTATAAACAGTATTTCTTTTTAAATGTTTTTTCACTAAAATCTGTATAGAATTAAAAAAACAATAAACCCTACTTATAAAACCCTAAAAAACCCAGTGGCTTGGGTCCCTCTTATTTGTCCATGATTTTGATGCTGCCAAAGTGAATTTGAATTGTCAGTGAAATTTTTCAGTCGGTAAAGTAAATAATGAAGACGAAGAAAAATTTAAATTGTTATCGTCATGTTTGATGGTTATTTAAATTATGTTATTCGTTCGTAAATTTTGTAAATGTAGACAAAAAAACAACAACTTGTTGAATATCTTAATCTTCTTTAAAGTCAGTATTTGGTAATGCCTAAAATATTTTAATTTCGCTACGTATCTGAAATCAGTACTTACCTGTGACAAAATGTATAAAAGTAAATAAAACAACATTTTATAACAATATACAAGCATTTATTTATAAATGGCACCATAACTTACACATTAAAATGGAATATTTGATAGTGTTCAAAACACGTATAAAGTGGAATTTAAAAAAATATCAGACTAGTTAGGCATCAATTAATTTTATTTGATAAAACCGCCCAAAAATAATTTTGAATAATAAGAGCAGTGCACAGCAATGGTGGAATATTTTTTATCGCCATTTAATCATTTAATTGTCGCAATAATTAATATTCCATACAATATAAACAGTATTATATATATTCCTATATATATATATATTCATACAAAATCGATGAAAAAATTTACAAATGAATAAAATATCTTTGGTTTTACTAAACTTTTTATACAAGTGTCGAAAAATACATGACACAATTAAAATTAAACAAACATATTTAATTACAACGCAAAACATTGTTAAAAACTTTAGGCTCCTCATTTAATCACATCATTTTTAAATATAAATGTCCTACAGGGTGCGCATTTAATAACCCCCCAATTACGTCCCCTGTAAAAATCTTTCATAAAATAACAAATATATAAATAATACTATAACCAAATGTTAACAAGAGAAATTAAGCGATTCAGTTTTTTCTTTGATGTACCATGAAAATTTTATACAAGGTGTACCAGAAATTCCTGTTGTACAAAATGATACCACATATTCTTGAGACCGAAATAATGCGATATAAAATTTTGAAGGTGTCACAAAAACTAAATCGCTTTTTACCCTCATGTATGATAAAATGAAATCGGACAAGAATTTCATTTCGTTATCATTATTAATTAAAATTAACTAAAAAAAACGTCAAGATAATATTTAATATGGCCCAAGTATTGCTTCAAAATATCAGTGCATTTTAACATTATTTAAATCAATAAAACTCATTATAAACTTTAAAATATTACGCAACTTTACCCAGGAATAATAATCTCGTTTAACCGTACGACTAAACTGGATTAATTAGTGAATTTGTAACAAAAACAAATTGGCGGCGCGTTAACAGAAAAACTCAACAAGAAAATCAACAACGGTTAATTAATTTTATTTTACCTCTCTTGTATCCTTACTGCACGCAACACTGTTGTTTTACGTCGGAATACACAAAAGAATACAATTATTAGTCCAAAAAACAGGTTAGCAAAACAACTTGTTGAATGTCTGAATCTTCTTTAAAGTCAGTATTTGGTATGAGAGTTGAATCTTCTTAAGCTTAGGTTCTATGGTTTCCAAGGTTTCAAAAACATATCAATGTCTTTAAGATAACAAATTTTTGAAATGAATTTTTGAATGAAAAGTTGGCATAATGAAAATCACCCTCCATGTGTGACGAAATTTGGAAAGTAAATAAAACAACATTTTATAACAATATACAAGCATTTATTTATAAATGGCACCATAACTTACACATTAAAATGGAATATTTGATAGTGTTCAAAACACGTATTACAATAAAGTGGAATTTAAAAAAATATTAGACTAGTTAGGCATCAATTAATTTTATTTGATAAAACCGCCCAAAAATAATTTTGAATAATAAGAGCAGTGCACAGCAATGGTGGAATATTTTTTATCGCCATTTAATCATTTAATTGTCGCAATAATTAATATTCCATACAATATAAACAGTATTATATATATTCCTATATATATATATTCATACAAAATCGATGAAAAAATTTACAAATGAATAAAATATCTTTGGTTTTACTAAACTTTTTATACAAGTGTCGAAAAATACATGACACAATTAAAATTAAACAAACATATTTAATTACAACGCAGAACATTGTTAAAAACTTTAGGCTCCTCATTTAATCACATAATTTTTAAATATAAATGTCCTACAGGGTGCGCATTTAATAACCCCCCAATTACGTCCCCTGCAAAAATCCTTCATAAAATAACAAATATATAAATAATACTATAACCAAATGTTAACAAGAGAAATTAAGCGATGCAGTTTTTTTCTTTAATGTACCATGAAAATCTTATACAAATTCCTGTACAAAATGATACCACGCATTCTTGAGACCGAAATAATGCGATATAAAATTTTGATGTTACACAAAAACTAAATCGCCTTTTTACCCTCATGTATGATAAAATGAAATCGGACAAAAATTTCATTTCGTTATCAATATTAATTAAAATTAACTAAAAAAAAAACGTCAAGATAATATTTAATATGGCCAAAGTATTGCTTGAAAATATCAGTGCATTTTAACATTATTTAAATCAATAAAACTCATTATAAACTTTAAAATATTGCGCAACTTTACCCAGGAATAATAATCTCGTTCAACCGTACGACTAAACTGGATTAATTAGTGAATTTGTAACAAAAACAAATTGGCGGCGCGTTAACAGAAAAACTCAACAAGAAAATCAACAACGGTCAATTAATTTAATTTTACCTTCCTACTGCACGGAGCACTGTTGTTTGACGTCGAAATACATAAAAGAATACAATTATTACTCCAAAAAACAGGTAAGCAAAACAACAACTTGTTGAATGTCTGAATCTTCTTTAAAGTCAGTATTTTGTATGAGAGTTGAATCTTCTTAAGCCAGCTGCTTATGTTCTATGGTTTCCAAGGTTTCAAAAATATATAAATGCCTTAAAGATTAAATTTTTTTGAAAATCACCCTCCATGTGTGACGAAATGTAGGAAAGTAAATAAAACAACATTTTATAACAATATACAAGCATTTATTTATAAATGGCACCATAACTTACACATTAAAATGGAATATTTGATAGTGTTCAAAACACGTATTACAATAAAGTGGAATTTAAAAAAATATTAGACTAGTTAGGCATCAATTAATTTTATTTGATAAAACCGCCCAAAAATAATTTTGAATAATAAGAGCAGTGCACAGCAATGGTGGAATATTTTTTATCGCCATTTAATCATTTAATTGTCGCAATAATTAATATTCCATACAATATAAACAGTATTATATATATTCCTATATATATATATTCATACAAAATCGATGAAAAAATTTACAAATGAATAAAATATCTTTGGTTTTACTAAACTTTTTATACAAGTGTCGAAAAATACATGACACAATTAAAATTAAACAAACATATTTAATTACAACGCAGAACATTGTTAAAAACTTTAGGCTCCTCATTTAATCACATAATTTTTAAATATAAATGTCCTACAGGGTGCGCATTTAATAACCCCCCAATTACGTCCCCTGCAAAAATCCTTCATAAAATAACAAATATATAAATAATACTATAACCAAATGTTAACAAGAGAAATTAAGCGATGCAGTTTTTTTCTTTAATGTACCATGAAAATCTTATACAAATTCCTGTACAAAATGATACCACGCATTCTTGAGACCGAAATAATGCGATATAAAATTTTGATGTTACACAAAAACTAAATCGCCTTTTTACCCTCATGTATGATAAAATGAAATCGGACAAAAATTTCATTTCGTTATCAATATTAATTAAAATTAACTAAAAAAAAAACGTCAAGATAATATTTAATATGGCCAAAGTATTGCTTCAAAATATCAGTGCATTTTAACATTATTTAAATCAATAAAACTCATTATAAACTTTAAAATATTGCGCAACTTTACCCAGGAATAATAATCTCGTTCAACCGTACGACTAAACTGAATTAATTAGTGAATTTGTAACAAAAACAAAGTGGCGGCGCGTTAACAGAAAAACTCAACAAGAAAATCAACAACGGTCAATTAATTTAATTTTACCTTCCTACTGCACGGAGCACTGTTGTTTGACGTCGAAATACACAAAAGAATACAATTATTACTCCAAAAAACAGGTAAGCAAAACAACAACTTGTTGAATGTCTGAATCTTCTTTAAAGTCAGTATTTTGTATGAGAGTTGAATCTTCTTAAGTCAGCTGCTTATGTTCTATGGTTCCCAAGGTTTCAAAAATATATCAATGCCTTAAAGATTAAAATTTTTTGAAAATCACCCTCCATGTGTGACGAAATGTAGGAAAGTAAATAAAACAACATTTTATAACAATATACAAGCATTTATTTATAAATGGCACCATAACTTACACATTCAAATGGAATATTTGATAGTGTTCAAAACACGTATTACAATAAAGTGGAATTTAAAAAAATATCAGACTAGTTAGGCATCAATTAATTTTATTTGATAAAACCGCCCAAAAAATTTTGAATAATAAGAGCAGTGCACAGCAATGGTGGAATATTTTTTATCGCCATTTAATCATTTAATTGTCGCAATAATTAATATTCCATACAATATAAACAGTATTATATATATTCCTATATATATAAATTCATACAAAATCGATGAAAAAATTTACAAATGAATAAAATATCTTTGGTTTTACTAAACTTTTTATACAAGTGTCGAAAAATACATGACACAATTAAAATTAAACAAACATATTTAATTACAACGCAAAACATTGTTAAAAACTTTAGGCTCCTCATTTAATCACATCATTTTTAAATATAAATGTCCTACAGGGTGCGCATTTAATAACCCCCCAATTGCGTCCCCTGTAAAAATCTTTCATAAAATAACAAATATATAAATAATACTATAACCAAATGTTAACAAGAGAAATTAAGCGATGCAGTTTTTTCTTTGATGTACCATGAAAATCTTATACAAATTCCTGTACAAAATGATACCACATATTCTTGAGACCGAAATAATGCGATATAAAATTTTGATGTTACACAAAAAACTAAATCGCTTTTTACCCTCATGTATGATAAAATGAAATCGGACAAGAATTTCATTTCGTTATCATTATTAATTAAAATTAACTAAAAAAAACGTCAAGATAATATTTAATATGGCCAAAGTATTGCTTCAAAATATCAGTGCATTTTAACATTATTTAAATCAATAAAACTCATTATAAACTTTAAAATATTGCGCAACTTTACCCAGGAATAATAATCTCGTTCAACCGTACGACTAAACTGGATTAATTAGTGAATTTGTAAAAAAACAAATTGGCGGCGCGTTAACAGAAAAACTCAACAAGAAAATCAACAACGGTCAATTAATTTTATTTCACCTTCCTACTGCACGGAGCACTGTTGTTTGACGTCGGAATCGTCCGATTCGGCGATCGGGGCCGTTCGGTCCGCGTTCGGCGTGACCTTCGGCAAGTACGGTTTGTAATCGAGCCCGGATCGTTCGTAGAACAGGATGTAGGCGGCGCTCGTGTCGATTTTCGGCACTTTCGTTTCGTTGTACGGGCATCTGGACCTGGAAGTTCGTATTGTCAACACTTTTACGGCCTTTTTTCTGTTTTTTTTTGTATGAATCGATAAGTTCCTTATTTGAAATTATTAAAACCAAATTTGCACCACCTGACAATTTTTTTTACAAAGATACAGGGTGTCACATACTAAATTGTCATCCTTTGAAGGGATGATAGTACATGACAAAACAAGAAAGTTTTTCCTCTATCATTTTGGCATTAGAGCTACTGTTTTTAATGAAATTTTTTGGACCTACCCTATATAGCATCATTTTTTTTTTACCTCTAAAAACAATATTATTCATCCAAGCAAAAAAGAAACATTGTATTATGTAATATCAAGTAATCTTTTAAACTTTGTGTGTATAATAACGGCGGGATAGTTGAACATTTATTGTGATTTTGTGGAACACTTAAAAATAGCTACATGAGCATTAATTGCCGTAAAAATTGAAATTTAAAATCAACAGAAAAACCTCGAGATACCTAACAATAAAAAGTTAGTATTGCTTTTTTAAAGTACCTAAAATTAGCTGTATTATGCAAAACTAAAAACAATTATCAACAAAGTATTCAATGATAACATAAATGTAAATTTTTAATGAATGTAGATTATTGCTCACTGTGCAAGCATATTTTGCGTCGGTTGTCATAGGTCAGGAACCAGTGGCGGCCCTTTACTTAAACGAATTTTAATGATTTTTTTTAAATAATGGCACTATCGCAAAAATGATAAAGGAAAAACTTTTATTTTGGCGTGTGCTAACATCCTCTTAAAGGATGACAACTAATTTGGTGACACCCTGTATACGCAAAAATACTTTTAAATAAATAAGCAAAATTTTTTTCACTTTTTTGCAAAAATTTCGCAAACTTTATGATAAATTATTATGATTAACATTTTGTACCTTCTTTATTATTTAACATGGCCGCGCTCTTACACCCATAAGAAGTATCTTGTTAGACAAACCATGGTTGGTAGATCAAACATTTTTTTTTGTCAGAATAAACAAAAAACACTTAAGACAAAAATTATAGGAAATTAATAAAAAATAATGTTATTTTTAACTTTTTATGGTGCAGTATACGGGGACAAAGATATTCACGAAAAACTGAAAAAATGTATTTTTGCGTTATCTTTGTAAAAAAAATTGTCAGGTGTTGCAAATTTGGTTTTATGCTGTTTAAATAAGCCCTTACCAATTCATGGACTATATTTGCAGCCGCAATCTATATATGGGTCATTATACTATTAGGGCTTTTTGTCATTTGTCAGTAGTCCCTAACATTTCTTATTAAAAAAAAAAAAAAATTGAGACAGCTAATATAGAACTAGATTCATAAATAACTTAAAATAACAAGAATTTTTTTAATTAAATATAACATTATTTTTAATGTCTTAATTAAGGTTAAAAGTTAGCATCACTTGGATATATTTCATAGGTTTTGTATGAAACAGAATTCTAAAACTAAAATGAAATAACAAATAATTATTAAGTACTTAAGTAGCTCCTCACTACTAATAAAGAAAGTGATTAAATGTCTGTGAATAATTTTTTAAGCGTGACCAAGCCTTGTCCTTATATTTAATGTCTGTTTCGTCAAAAACCGCCTAAATAAAAAAAGCTTCGTTATAAAATACATTGGATTATAGAATTACATATAAAAGAACTCTGTAACCCATGTAGTTTAAAACTTTGGCACGAGATTGTTATTTTGCGCGTTACAAACAAAGTGCGTTTTTGAAGATTATCTTTCGTCACGATATTTATTCGGTAAGTATTTGCAGTATTTAATTTTCTTTTTCATGTAAAGTGAACCAATTTTTTTCTTTTTAGTTAATGCAATGTTGTATATGCATTTATTGTGTCACTTGGAAAATATATTTTTTTATTGTGAAAAATGTCACGCTTTTTTCACGCTGCACTGATAATCCATTTAAAAAAAAATGGAGAAAAACACTATTAAACATTTCTATTTATTGTAACTAAAGTGTGTTTTGCATCATTCTTTTAAAAATTGGAAGGCTTTACATCTAAAGGTTAATAAATTATATAATAAGTATTTATTTATTAATCTTTGGATGTAAAACATTCCAATTTTTAAAATAATGACGCAAAAAACAATTTAGTTACAATAAATAGAAATGTTTAATAGTGTTTTTCTACAATTTTTTAAAAATGGACTTAGGATAGTCTTGCAAAAAAACCAGCGACATTAGAATTACCTTTAGTTTGCCTAAATAATAGTCGCATTGGATATTAAAATGTGCAATATTTATATTTTAGAGGTAGATGGGGCTAAAAACTATAATGACCCATATAGTACAGGGTGATCCCCTATAATGTCGCCCCCCTTTAACTTTTTATTTTAAGTTTCCCAAAAAATTTAAAAGTGTGGTTATGTAGGAACTAAAAAATACTTTTTTTCTACGTATAAAGAAAATTGGAAAATTGATCAGTATACAGGGGAAAACAAAAAGTTTATTTTTTTTCAATGGATCACCCTATATATGAATTTATTTTTCGATTCCTTGTAAAATTCTGAGCATAATTTATATACAAACCATATACCTAAATTCAACCGTTTCTGAAATATTCGCATTCGAAATGTCATCATTAAATGTTTTTTTAAACTGTTAAAAATCAAGAAGCCTCAGTATACCAAAATTTTTATTTAAAATAGATTACTATAGTGACATTATGTCAATATGTGTTGTTAAATAAGTAAAAATGGCGTACTCAGACAGAGAAAGAGAAACTATTTCAACTTATTATCTTAAAAATAATTTAAATATTTCAGAAACGATTGAATTTAGGTATATGGTATGTTATATGAAATATGCTTAGAATTTTACAAGGAATCGAAAAATAAATCCATATATAGGGTGATCCATTGAAAAAAATAAACTTTTTGTTTTCCCTGTATACTGATCAATTTTCCAATTTTCTTTATACGTAGAAAAAAAGTATTTTTTAGTTCCTACATAACCACACTTTTAAATTTTTTGGGACACTTAAAATAAAAAAGTTAAAGGGGCGACATTATAGGGGATCACCCTGTACATTCTTCCCTTAGTAAATAAAAAGGTTTCGTACCTGAACAGCGACCTGGTGGAGGAGTAGGGCGACGAGTCTCGACTCGCGCTTTTCCGGCTGGACGTCTCTTCAGCGCCGGAAACGTCCGAATGCGAACCGGACATGTTCTCCGTCGAACCGACGATGTCCGATTCGATGCCGCTGCTGCTTTCGCGCCTCTGCATCGAGTCTTTGCGACCGAAAGTAGGCGTGCCGTCGCGCTTCAAAACCGGAGAAGATGTCATCTGTGAAACCATTTTTTTTTTAAACAAAAACGTTATTGTGTGTCGTCTGCATATCCCTGTATTGTTGCAAAAATTTAAAAAAACTGCTTACATGCTAACTAGCTTTATTGACCCCAATAAAGCAATTATAATAAAACCTTTAGGTGTTATTATCGTTGCAAAAATAGGCCTTTTTGGTTCTAAAAAAGTCTTAAGCTTGATGTAACAGTGCATTAAATTACAAATAGCTTTAAGTACAGTGATTGGTCAGTTTTTCAAATTTTAAAATGTAAAAAGTTTAAAGAGTGTCTAAAATTTGCTTGGGAAAAATAAATAAAAACTCGTTAAATATAGAAATTCTACTCACTTTTCTCCTGTCCAGCTCGGGCGTGTTGCTGAGCGAGCCCTTCCTGGCGGTCAAGGGCGTCGACGTGTCCGCCGTGCCGTTGCTGCTGCCGCCCGAAGAACTGCGCCTGCGCTGCATGTTCTTGCGACGCGCGAGGGGAGTGCAGCCGCCCGAGTGAGGCGAGCAACGGCTGCTGGCGCCGCTCGACGTCGACGCGTTCGACTCGCCGCTCGGCTGCGACGCCGCGGCGGCGGCGTCGGGCAGCACCTCGCGGCACGAGCTGTCGTTGTAGCAGTACCAGTTGCCGTTCGGGTTGCACGCGTACGATATGTAGTGGCCGCCGCTCATCAGGCCAGAGTGGCTCTGAAAGAAATCGCCGGGTTTTAGACAGACACTAATGCCCGTATGCACCGTTTTAAAGCCTAAGCCTAGTTAGCAAACCGCGATTATGTTAATCTTTTTCCATCATAATGCACCGTACGCGGATTGTGCAATCTGGATTGGCGATTTGGCAAAGCTGTTTTATTTGTCAAAAAACCACAAAAACAGTCAATCGTACATTCAAATCGATTGACAACCATAGAGAAACAAACTATGTTGACAAACTAAAATTTAAATTTTGTTATGTGCCCAATATACAATAACTTTTATATGGAATCCTTCGTCTGTCTATAAAATGGGAGACCAGAATTTCTAACTTTTCACCAGCGGAAAAAGAAAATCTAATGATGATTGTTATGAGGTATTCTAAAATATTGGAAGACAAAAAAAAACTAACAGAACTGGGCTTCAATATTTAATTTCATTAAGAAAGTTTAGAACGGTGGGTTTAGACAATCGAAATCGGCGAAAAAACGAAAAATTGTCCATGGTGTCAAAATATTCGCTCCTTTAATAATTTTGTCGCGGAAATCCAAAATTAATTATGTCCAGAATATCTTGATCATCTTCTACAAATAGTTCTTCTTCTAAATCCATTATTTAATTATATTTTTTACTATTTCTACTATTACTAGTTTTTGAAATCTACTTTTGAAGTTTGGAACCAAAAATTTGGTTAGAAAATCAGTTAATCCTGCGATTAAACCTACCTCGCCGGTGGATCCCGTAATGGAACACTTAAACATTTTTCGCGCGGTGCATGATAAATTTTCGAACTAAGCGAGATTAAACTCCTAATCGAGATTAAGTCCATACGGTGCATACGGGCATAAGAGACATCGTAGACTCGTAACATACACACAAGTTGTGACACAACCAATCTTATATGGAATCGCCCAGTAATTACCAGAAACAGTGTACGCTAAAGAAGTATCGGGTATTTTATCTAGTTTTACGTTGCAGGAAAAAAACTAAAAAACTGGTTTAGTACTCGATTCCGATTGATTATTCTTTATATCATTGATTAAGAAACTCAACGCTTAAATGCTTATGTAGTTACGTTAGTGTGTGTATTTTATCTAAGTGATCATGGTGAATTATTGTGTTTTTAATTGTACTTAATAAAATTCAAAAACTAAATCGTTGCATTTTCATGTTTTGCCAAAGGATCCAATTCGGTAAGTACATTTGTTGGTGCAGAATTAACCAATGATAACTTTACCTAAGGGTATTTCCACGAAACCTTACCCAACCTTGACAAAATAATCAGATGTGTTATTTAACAAAATAAGTAAAATAGTTTAATTGCGACGTAATTTATAACCTTAAAATATTCGTACATTGTGATGCTAAGAAGCTAACATTAAGAATAAACACACAGTTTCAGTACTCGATAAAATGTTCAAATGTCGCACCCGTTAAATTTTAAGAAAATTTTAGAAAATAATGTATGGAATTTTTATGCATTTAAAATACGTGCTTGTTTAAGGTTACTATTCAAGTTTTACACAAAAAAAATTATAACTATATAGTATAGTATAGTATATACAGGGTGTCCCAGAACTCGCGCCACAGAGAAAAAGGGGGCGTGCCGATAGCAATGGAGATGCCAAATTTAAAAATAAAAAATTTCTAGGTAATAGTATAATCGAATGAGAGCAAAACAGCGGCAGCCAATACCGAGACATCTCGCCTAGGTTAAACGTAGGAGCTTTAAAAATTGCTAGGAGACGATAGAACATTGTTGTCTTAAAAACGTTTAAAAATCTTTTGGCCAACTGTATTTACTAAGTTGTCAAAAGCTTTCAAAAAATGAGGTTATTAATCTATGACTGATACTTCAGAACGCCAATGTTTTAAAGTAAAAAATCAAACCAGTTGTACTTTATTTAGCTTTTTTTGCGCCCACGCTCCCCATAAATAGTTATCATTTCGGTATAATCATCAAGGAAAACATTATTTATCTACTCCTACATTGACGAGCTGTAACTTTATGGCGTTTTATTGACTGGCTGAAGTTAACAACAGTGGCTTTTCGACATTTTACGTCACGGGCTGAAGTTAGCTTTATTATAAATTGGGAAAAAGTGAGGTTAAATTCGGGTGACAGTTGACAGATGTCAAAATTTTAACAAATAAAATTGGCTTTAAATTCTGTTTTATGATCGTCGTAGATAAAGTATAGTATGCAACTCGTTTATAAACTTCTCTAGACACTCGTTTTTATTAAACACTCGCTCGCAAGATTCGCTCGTGCTTAATTAAATTCGTAACTAAAATGGCGTTTATAAAACTTGATACATAATATACTATTATAATAACTTAATTTATTACCTAATAGGTACAATATTAATGACAAAAGTAAAGATTGACAGCATTGTCAATAATAACTTAATTTATAACCTAATATAATATTAATGACAGAATTAAAGATTGACAGCAGCGTTACAATGAATTGGATTCCAGTGGACCAAATATTTTACATATTTTTTATTGCAACAATGCAACCTAAGTATCCTAGCAATTTAAAGAATTCCCTGTGGTGATCTATTGGAATTGGCTATCGTTTTTTATTCTTATCTCCCTTATCCTTTGCGTTGGACAATTTGAATTTTTAAATATGTGTTTCAAATTACTTTCGGTACGTTCCCTTTTTCTCTGTGGCGCGAGTTCTGGGACACCCTGTATATATATATGCTTTCATCCAAAATTTTACAGTATCAACTATAGAGCCCAACTTGGTCGCACTTGCCGATTTTCTAATGTCGCGCCCGTTACGCTATTCATGACGTTATAAAAGGGTTTCTTGACATTTTGTTTGAGTTAAATACCTAATTTTTCATACTATTTTTTTATATTAACGTATCTTGATATATATGAACAAACACTTTATTATTATAAAAAACGCAGTTTTAGTGTCGCACCCGTTACAAAGGAAATGTCCCTAATATAATTTATATTTAAGTTTGGACATTATTAAGAAATTAGTAAAACATAATTTTTGCATAAACATAACCTTAAAATCAACAATTTTTATATTTTCTCTAAAAAACGCCGACCACTGCATTTCAAACAACAAAATATACCTATGAATTCATGGGAACATAATATTATATATAATACATAATATAATGGTATTTTACCGTTAATGCTAAATGCTGTTTAAATTTAGACGACTTATTTGTTTGACGATTATTACTAAATTGAAATGTTTACACTTTTCACGTTAATCACTACTAAAATGTGTATTTATTGTATCTAATAGATATAATTTATATTTACAGGGATTGTATGAAATTTATTTCTTCACTGTTTATTGGAAAACCGATAAAAACTCAACCCAGGATTTCCTCTCGAAATACATCCAACAACACAACAAATCGTGACACGGTTTTTTTCGATATTTTTTATTCTCAAAAACACTCGTTTTTAACACACGCGTTTGACAGCTGATTATCAAAAGTTTTACTTTTGTTACGATGATAACAGCCGAGTGGTGGCGCTTCTAACGATACTTCTTTAGCGTATGCAGAAACTATTTTTTTTTAATTTGGGACCAAATATTGATGCATTTTTTAATGATATCACTTTCAAACTCTTAATTAAATTTAAATGTTTAAATTGTATTGTATACAGAAGTAAATTCGTTTCGTAAATTTGGTATTTTATCTAGTGTCATAAAGTGTAATATGGAACTTTTTGACATACATTTTTAACATATTTCTATCAAGGTTTCACTAACTTTTTATTTTTTAATAAAACACCCCTTCTTTTTGCATGGTTGATTTGAGATGGAAAGGCCCTTTGGTAAGCTACCGACAGTACTGGCAATAAATTACGAAACATAACCTACATAGTAAGAGTGGTTCCATTAATCGCATTTAGCTCGAAATCAGTGTAAAATTACAGATCACTGTAGAATAAATTTTAAAACATAACCTATAATGTCAAACGTCAACATTATCTACCGACATTTCCTCATAGGGACAAAATGTCCCAAGAATTCCAATTATGTAAAAAATTATTAAACGCATGAAAAACTTGGAGATCCTAAAATGGTAATTTATATCATAAAAAATAATCTACTCACCACGACGGCATAAAGCTGATACTTCAAATCGAACGGATCCTGACCGGGCAGCAACTTGTGCTCGTGGTAATCCTTCAAATGTTCGTCGATAATCGGAGTTTTTTGCAAACTGGTCGACTCCAACCGAGCCCTGCCCCTCGCGGCAGTCGCAGCACGTTCGTTGCCCGCCCGATGATGGTTGGGTATCGTGGGCGCGGGCCTGCCGGGCGTTTCCGCTTCCGCTTTCTCGCTCAGCAGTTTGCACTTTTCCGGGTTCATTTCCGCCGCCATCGGTTCTTCCATTCCTATACGAAAGTTTAACTACAGTACGTCACGTTCGAAGTTTTATACTAGACATCAGAGCTGGGAAAGTTACTTCTGAAAAGTATCTAGATACTTTAAGCAAAATAACTTAGTTACCTCTGAAAACTAGATACTTTGAGTTAAAAGTATCTTTAGTTACAAGATACTTTAGAAAGTATCTAAGATACTATCCGAAAGTATATAAGATACTTTTGAGTAACTAAGATACTTTTAAGTAACTAAGATACTTTTGAATTACTGAGTTAGGTACTTTTAAGTATGAAAAAAAAACTATAAAATTATGAAAATTCAACAAGTTTTTGATTAGGTAATTACTTTGAATCATTCTGGAATCCCCCAATTTTCTCTAAGTATCTAAGTTACACTGAAAAGTGTCTAGGTTACTTTAAAAAGTATCTTAGTTAATTTAAATACTTTTTTAGATAAAAGTTACAAGATACTTTTCCAAAGTATCAAAGTTATAGATACTTTCTGTCCAATATAAAAAAGTATCTAAGATAAAGTATTTAAGTTACTTTTAAGTATCTTTTTTTTCAAGATATTCCCAGCTCTGCTAGCCAACTTGCTGATGCATGGTTTAAAGTTATTTTTTGAGTTTTATGTTTTAGGTAATAGATGTTGTAATCCTATCCACAATCCATACAACAAGGTCTGTTTTATCTCGTATCGCGCATACTAAAAATAACCAAGTTAGGCACATACTCTAGCGGCGGCCATTTTTATGTTGTTTACAATTCTTGTGCTGTGTATACGGATTAATAATCGTTTTAAACGTTGTGTTTCTTACAGAGGCACTTATAAGCCTCAAATAAGGCCTTAAAGTGAAGGTTAATTTTTGGGTATGGTAAATTAACCTTAAAATTAACATTTAACAGTTTGATGACAGCCCTGGTAGAATAAGGTTTATTTTTTACAAAAGAGACACTTAAATGCCTCATTTGAGGCTTACAAGTGCCTCTGTAAGAAACACAACGTTTAAAACGAGTTTTAATATGTATAAACCGCACAAACCCGAAGCACAAGAATTGTTAACAACCTAAAAATGGCCGCCGTTAGACTTTGTGCAGTGGGTTGCCTAACTTCGTTAATTTTAGTATGCGCGAAACGAGATATAACAGACCTTGTTGTGTGGATTGTGATCCCATCGGGACTAACACTTTTTTCAAATAAATATTTTTCTTTTCAGTTTTCGAATTATACACCTTCTTTTGTTTTTACGTAAACCTTTTTATTTTCGTTCGTTGATAAAAAATTGTAGATACTAAACTAACAATTTCAAAAACTTTTATTTTTTAAAATTCGGTCCTAAATAACCGATAAAAGTTTATAAACGAGGTGCATACTATACTTTTTCTACGACAAATACTTATTATTAGCTTAAAATGATTTAAATCAAAAATTTGTATAGAGCGCATCTATGAAACAATAGGGGAATCTCTGTGTCACCGTCAAATGTCACATTTTTATATTTTATAAACACAGATTATAAAGGTTATAAATCGAAATGTATTTCTTGAAAATTGACAGTTTTCACAGTGAAAGTAAAGAAAATGTTTTATGAGGACTTTACAGTGGACTCGAGTCCGTGCCCGAGTTTAAGTTATAGTTTACTGCCGGCGAAATTAAAAGGTCAGTACAATGTTCATATAAACTTTTCAAATATTGGCGTTGAGAAACTATTTAATACTTTTGTATTTTTGTATTGAGATAATAAAATAATTTTCACATTTAGTATTATTTTACAAGAAAGGCACTTTATTTTAACGATTGTATGACATTTGACAACTGTCAACTAACTTAAAACTAACTTCAGCCCGTGACTAAAAACCTGTTGCTAACTTCAGCCCGTGACTAAAGCGCCGTAAAGCCACAACTTGTCAATGTGTATTTAAAAGGTCACTTAGTGTCATGGAAACATGTACGATAAAGGGCGTTTTAAAGGTGGGAGTAGAAAAAATTAATTATGGCATGCAGTTTTACTTTTTAATTGTATAAGAAATATTAAGTTAAATATTAATGTGTCACAAAAGTATTGCTCACAAAAAAATTACATTTAATAAATAATTCAACATCTTATATAAACATATTAAAAAAAAAGAATAGTTTCTTTGATATGTATAATTATTATTATATTATAAGTATTTAATATTTAACTTAACATTTCTTATCCGATTAAAAAATGAAACGGCGTGCCATCAGTGTTAAATGTTTTCTGCCTCTTTTAAGGCCAAAAAAGGCCAATCATATGTCTTACCTTCCGAGGTGATGCTCTCCTCCATGATCCTTTCGGTAGCCTGGCTGTCGCAGGAGGCTTCCAGGTCGTCCTTGTCGGCCTCGGCCTGCTGCTTCTCCTCCTGCAGCTGCCTGTGCCGCAGGATCGTTTCCTGCGGGATGCTCGCCAGATAGGCGGTCGGGTCGAAATCTTTGAACGGGAAGTTCACCACCTTCTGCGTCTTCACCCACTTGCTGTTCACGAAGTCGAACCGCTTTAGATGCACGATCTGTAAGAGGGAAACGAACGATTTCACAAATAAAACAGGGGAAGTTGTTGACCAATGGGGTAGTTAAATTTTTTCTGACCTATACTTTTTATGGTTTTATTCAAGGCGTTTTGTAATTTTAAACATTTTTGTTAAATCGGAATTTCAATTGAGTTTACCGTTTTCGAGATATTTACAAAAAAAAATCTCCTAATTACGTCACTAGGCTATTGACAACGTTGCCACCTTTTTCTATGGTTGCCAGTGTGTTTAGTTTAAGATTCTTACGATAGATGGCGCCACGTTATAATATTTTAGTTTTAAAACCACTTGATCTATAATTTTAGTTGAGAAGAAGAAGAAGAATTGATTTTTTGACGTTTCTTTTTTTCGGGTTATGTTTTTTTTTTAATTTAGATTATTGAAAATCAATGTTATTTATAATTGATATTAGATAAGTGATTTATTAATAACGGACTCCAAAGCAGAGGAATCTTGTGGAATGGTTGGTTACATTGAACATTGGAGCTTTTAAACAAATAAAGTAAGTACCTATAATCATAATCATATTTTGTCGTAAATGCATTTCATTAGTATAATGCCTAGTTTTTTATATTCTTTTAGATATATATTGGACTCTAAAATATCAAACAGTAATATGATACCTCGTAATAAGGAAGATAGGTACTTAATGAATTTGGTGACCATCTTTCACTCAACTGACAGTGACAGTATTTGTACATAACCTCTTCGGGTATTTTCTGCAGTGTTGCCAACAGTCTATTGTGAAAAGTCTCAACCAAGCTCTTCAAAAGTCGCCAGAAATCGCTAAATTATTTGGCACTTAAAAATCGCCAGATGTCGCAAATTTAAAAAAAAAAGAGAAAAAAAAGTTTAAAGTGTTTGCGAAATTTTAAACAGAATTGATTTTTCATAAAGAAAGAATTTTAACGTGGTTGTAGTGGTAGTATAGAAAATGATTATTAATTATAATTGTTAACAAATATTTTATTTAAATAACATAACATAAATCATTAAAAAATCAAGTCATTCTAAAATAAGAAAAATAAATAAAATAAATAATTCTTAAGGTAAATAAAAAAATTAAAAAAAAATAGTTTATTAATAAATTTTCCTCGAAATTTTCAAGAAATTCAGTCGATTTTGCATCGTCATTAATATAAGCCTGCAAAGTGCCAAAATCCCTTAAGATTTTCCATAACACAGATTATAAAAGAATAAATAAATAATGGGATTTGACAATTGCCCGGCTATTTTTTCAGTTTTTGACATTTGACGGATGACGTACGGATGCGTCGTTGCCAAGTTGGCCATGCCAACGTAACAAATTTTAATTTGAAATTTTTTAAACTAGAAATTATTTTGTTGTTTTGTTTAAAAACAAATTTCATTATCAATGTTAAAATGTCTCCAAAAATGTCGCCAACACAATGTGAAAAATGCTAGGTTTGAGACACGTCGCAAATCATAAAAAAATGTCTCAAATGGCTACCTCAAAACGCTAGATCTAGCGACAAAGTCGCTAAGTTGGCAACGCTGATTTTCTGACATAACCGAATGAAATCATTAACAAGACAACTTGACAACAGGGTAATTTTCAACCAATAGAAATCTTAGAATGTTGGTCACATGGCGAGGTTTGTGACGTCATAAAAATTTATATTTTTTGTAAATATCTCGAAAACGGTAAACTCAATTGAAATTCTGATTTCACAGAAATGTTTAATATTACAAGACGCCTTGAATAAAACCATAAAAAGTATAGGTCAGAAAAAATTTAACTACCCCATTAGAGCTCTGCATTATCTGTTGCAATCTAGTGTTCTGTGGAGAAGGCTGCGCTCTGATTTGTTAACAACTTCCAATAGAAACCACAACATGTCGCAAATTTCAAGAAACACCCTCTGCTCTTTATTGGATGGACCTTTTCATCTCATATTGACCAGGCAAAAAGGAGTGGGTCGATTTTTCTCTTTTCACAAGTGACATTTTTTCTTGAAAATGCGATAACTTGGCCAAAAATGTTTCGATATTTACAATTTTTATTACCAAATTTTTGCAATGAACCACGAATTTAACAGAAAATGGCATTTTCATTAAAAAAATAATAATTCCGAAACGACGAATTTAGCCAACCCCGGACTTTTGGTGAAAGTTGTTCATATTATCTTCAAACGAAAAAAACAATTTAGAAAAAACAATTTAAAAAAAAATAAAGTGAATTCACTTAATTTTTTATATTTTTTGTATGTAGTAAACATTAACCTACAATATAAAAAAATTGTAACGATCGTAACATTTTCGGACAAGTTATCGCATTTTCAAGAAAAAATTTCGTAAAAAGAGAAAAATCCATGTTTCTGTCCATTTTTCAAAAAATTTCGCGATTTGAGATGAAAAGACCCTCTAATTACACTAGTTAGTTTACAAAATCGAAAAAAATGTCTGCCCACCATATCCCATTATAATTTTCCCATGTATTTTGACCCACTAAACACGAAAATCACACTCAATTTTTTTTATGGAAGCGTTTTTGAGTTATCAATTTAAAATTTTTTTTTCAATTTTTGGAGGTGTTTTGACGTTTTTGAGTATAGCTTGAAATCTTTCATGGAAGCGTTTTTCAGATATGAATTTTCAATTGTTTTTTTAAATTTTCTGAGGGGTTTTGACGTTTTGGAGTATACTTGAAGTTTTAATTGATTGATTTGGCCAAACAAGCCCTTACATTGAAGGTATTTGAGCCCTCTAAAACTTTTTTCTACATACTTTTGATATCGGATAAGTATTTTAACGCTAGCGATTTTAATAACTCGTTTTTATGGCAAAAAATGAGGGTGAAAATTTACATATCGTCCTGGGAAAGGTTTAAATCAAACAGATAACTCCAGTTTAGTTTGTTTTCGTGAAGCTGACATTTTTGCAAAAAAAACAAGCTAATGTTGATAAAAATACATGGAAAAATGGCGAAGTTATGAATATTTTAGTGGAAGACCAAAATTCAGCTTTTTGACGATTTTTATTTTATTTTGTTCTTTGATTTTGTAATATGTTTATTCTTTAATGAAAACCTAAGTAAAGTGCATGATAGAAATTTTTTGAGTTTTTTACGTACTTTTTTCACCGAAAACATTATTCAAAATTTAAATTTGACATGACTCCGCAAACGTGAATTCTTTTGTTTCTCGTGTTGGCATAGTGACATTTTACTGCTATTTTTTGATATTTCAACAAAGTATTTTTATCATGGTTTTATTTAGTTAACAAAAAGTGTAAAATGAGTAAAAGAAGTAGAGTTCTAGTGCGTAAATAACCCGGATAATCTGGGCGACGCGTCGTAACGTAAGTGATGAGCACGGAGATTTTTTTAAACCTATGCTTATTACAACAAACTAAAACTTTTAATATCTTCAATGTTCAATAATTATTGTTCAATATTCAATATATAATTTAATTTCAATACTTAATGTTAAATTAAATTTTATATAATTCAAGAAAATGAAGAAAAAACGTAAAAATTGAAAACTGAATTTTGCTCTTCCACTAAAAAAATCATAACTTCGCCATTTATCCATGGATTTTTATCAAGAGCAGCTTATTTTTTTCCTTTAAGTATAATCTATACGTAAAATAAATCAAACTGGACTTATCTTTTCGATTTCTATCTTTCCCAGAAAGATATGTAAATTTTCGACCTCGATTTTTGAAAAAAAAAGGACTTTTAACTTCATAAAATCGCCAGTATCGAACTACTGAGCCAATACCAAAACTATACAAGAGAAAGTTGTAGAGTGCTCAATTACCTTTGATTTAAGTGCTTGTTTGGTCAAATCGATGATTTAGAACTCGAAGTATACTCGTACTCTATAACGTCAAAACACCTTAGAAAATTAAGTGTGATTTTCGCGTTTACTGAGCTAAACTACACAAAAAAAAACATAGTGAGACATGGTGGGCAAAATGGCTGTAAACTAGTGTTATTTTGTGAAATAGTAAAATGACACCTACAAATTCATATTTGTTGTAACTTACCAGTATTGGTGGTAACCTCCAAATTTGTAACTTCTTGGTCGCGGGCTGTTTGTCCTGACAATTACTACAATGATATTTTGCCTCCAGGCGTTCGACTGAAGTGAAAGCTCTTAAACAATAATCCAGGTCTATTGGTTCTGTGTGCAGCTTTCTGCAGGTGGCCACCGAATCGTGTTCGATCCACAGCTAAAAGAAATATTCGCATAAAATCCTCAAAAAAAATATGCTACAATGCAATAGTTATTTATGTCATTAGGTTAAGAAGTAAGGCTTTTTGTGCTAAGCTCAAGGTTTGAAGCGAATCACAAAAAGGCACTTCTTGGCCGAATGGCATGCAACATTTTATCTTCAAAGCACTTTATATAGGTCAATTTAATTCAACATCAAAGCGACCTAACCTCACTTTTTTAGAATCTCATTTATTTATTAGCTAAAGATTACATTAAATGTACAATAATTATTATTGCTTTTAGAAGCAGTAATAGTTTGACAATACCTAGCTACATGATTTAAGTAGAAATGGATTTTTGCTATTACATTGAATTCAATTAATTGTTTAATAAATAGGTGGGTATCTAATTTCAATTTGTTTGGATTTTTATTTAAAAAATAGGTAGTTTGGAATGTTTAAGCTGTGTTTAACATTTAATTTCACTGAAAACTTAAAGCAAATTAAAACCTCACTTTTTGATTTATTATTCATACTTAATTTTACAATAATTTAATGAAAAATATTAAACATTAACAGTGAAACAAACAAATTAGTGCTTATTATGAATAAATTAAACCAGTTTAGTACGTTAATTTCTTAGAAAAGGATTAATTTGTCAAAACAATACCCCTAGCGAGAAAAAATCGAACTAATTACTTGCCTCATAAATTTTTTTATCGGCCTAGGCCATAACAAGGTATTTCTTTATAGAATGTTGACAACAATAAAGTTTAAATGGGGTAGTTAAATAGTTATACTTTTTATGGTTTTATTCAAAGCGTTTTGTAATTTTAAACATTTCTGTGAAATCGGAATTTCAATTGAGTTACCGTTACCGTTTTCGAGATATTTACAAAAAAAAATCTCCTAATTACGTCACTAGGCTATTGACAACGTTGTCAGCTTTTTCTATGGTTGCCAGTGTGTTTAGATTAAGATTCTTACGATAGATGGCGCCACGTTATAATATTTTAGTTTTAAAACCACTTGATCTATAATTTTAGCTGAGAAGAAGAAGAAGAATTGATTTTTTGACGTTTCTTTTTTTCGGGTTATGTTTTTTTTAAATTTAGATTATTGAAAATCAATGTTATTGTTATGTTATTTGTAATTGATATTAGATAAATGATTTATTAATAGTGGACTCCAAAGTAGAGGAATCTTGTGGAATGGTTGGTTACATTGAACATTGGAGCTTTTAAACAAATAAAGTAAGTACCTATAATTATAATCATATTTTGTCTTAAATGCATTTCATTAGTATAATGCCTAGTTCTTTATATTCTTTTAGATATATCTTGGACTCTAAAATATCAAACAGTAATATGATACCCCGTAATAAGGAAGATAGGTACTTAATGAATTTGGTGACCATCATTCACTCAACTGACAGTGACAGTATTTGTACATAACCTCTTTGGGTATTTTCTGACATAACCGAATGAAATCATTAACAAGACAACTTGACAACAGGGTAATTTTCAACCAATAGAAATCTTAGAATGTTGGTCACATGGCGAGGTTTGTGACGTCATAAAAATTTATATTTTTTGTAAATATCTCGAAAACGGTAAACTCAATTGAAATTCCGATTTCACAGAAATGTTTAATATTACAAAACGCCTTGAATAAAACCATAAAAAGTATAGGTCAGAAAAAATTTAACTACCCCATTATAGACCGCGTAAAGATAAATACCTTTTCTCTGTTGCTTTGATATCTTAGATGCAGAGCTGTGGGGTCCCAATCGATGGCGATATGCATGATGGACACTCCGGTTTTGCATCGCTCGAATAGCGACTCGTCGCTGCAAGGTAGCGCGCAACCTCTGCAGAACTGCGTCCAGTGACACAGCGCGCATATCTGGCCTCCTTGCAGGACGGCCTTAAGCGTGAACGGGAACTCGTAACCGAGGGAATCGTCGCTGAAATAATGTAGAACCGAATTTAAGAATTGTCAACAATACATTTAAAGCTTACGAACTGTACATCTTTTTTAAATAAATAGGTAGTTTTTTCACAAAAGAGAGAAAGGCAGAAGTTATTTGTGTTTTACGTTGCAAGGAAAAAACTAAAAAACTGGTTTAGTACTCGATTTCGATTGACTATTCCTTATATCATTGATTAAGAAACTCAACGCTTGAATGCTTATATAGTTACGTTAGTGTGTGTATTTTATCTAAGGGACCATGGTGAATTATTGCGTTTTTATTGTGAATAAAATTCAAGAACTAAATCG
The DNA here is from genome assembly GCA_921294245.1 of Brassicogethes aeneus. Taxonomy (NCBI): domain Eukaryota; kingdom Metazoa; phylum Arthropoda; class Insecta; order Coleoptera; family Nitidulidae; genus Brassicogethes; species Brassicogethes aeneus. The sequence goes on along the minus strand of OV121142.1, from coordinate 4,979,810 downwards.
TTGCATTTATTACATATAATACATAATATAATGGTATTTTACCGTTGAGTGGAGACTTTCTTAATCAACGCTTTTAATAATGCTAAATGCTGTTTAAATTTAGACGATTTTTACTGAATTGAAATGTTTACACTTTTCACGTTAATCATTACTAAAATGTGTATTTATTGTATCTAATAGATACAATTTATATTTACAGAGACTGTATGCAATTTATTTCTTCATTCCGATTAACTAACAATGTTTATTGAAAAACCCAGGATTTCCTCTTGAAATACACCCAACAACACAACAAATCGAGCCACGGTTTTTTTTCGATATTTTTTAACATTTTCCGGCTTTATTCTTAAAAATACTCGTTTGTAACATAAGCGTTTGACAGCTGAATAATCAAAGTTATACTTTTGTTACGATGATAACAACCGAGTGGTGGCGCTACTAGCGATACTTCTTTAGCGTATAAAATACCGGTTTTAAAACTAGTTGTCAAAATGACAGATGTCAAAAATAGCTGGAAAAATTAGAAGTGTCAAAATGGCATTTCTAAAACGACGTGTAAAAAATCTTACGTATTAAAATGACAGGTCAAAATTTTATGTGTGTTAAAATTGCGGTTGTCAAAATGGAACCTGTCAAAAATGTCAACAGTTAAAATGACATGTGCAAAAATGTCAGCTGTCAAAGTAACAATTCTGTCATTTCAAGCGCGCGAAACGCACGAATTACTAAACTGTTTTTATAAAAAAAATTGCAGATTATTATATTCTGTAACAAGTTTGGAAAAAGTCATATTTTTTCCGTTGGGCTAATAAACTTATTATTATTATTATTATATTTCCCTCGAAAAGTTTGTCACACGAGCCAAAGGCGAGTTTGACGGTTTCACGAGAAATACTATTTCATGAGAAATAATATTTTGGCATCAAAATTGTCAAAAATATTCTTCTTTGTTCAGGCTATATATTATATAAAAAACACAAGAAATATTTTATAAAAGGAGATAATTTTAATAAAAGGACGGAACAAAAAAAGATTTATCTTGTCCCATCCACACATGTCAATTATTAAAATTATCTCTACTTTTATAAAATATATCTTGCGTTTTTTTATTTAATTGATAGAATATTAAAAGAAGAATATTTCTGACAATTTTGATGCCAAAATATTTAATTTGAAACTTCTCAGTTAGTATACATTTTACGAAAAAATGTTTAAAATAAAAACTAAATGATTCGAGGGGGAAATCAATCAGTACTAAAATTGTTCCTCATACTCTCCTCCTTATAGGGGAAACAGGGGGTAACTTTAAAATTTCCAATGAAACCCATTATCTTTTATTGCAGATTCGGTTCATTCGACTAAAAATAGGTAGATTTTGTCTAAAACATTTTTTCATATTTGTAATACATAGATGGCGCTGTAATGAAAAAATCAATTTTGTTCGATTTTTTTCTGTATACGATTCTGCAATAATTTTTCTATAAAAATATCACTTTTTTGGTAATAATTATCTTATTAAATTAAATCTGATTTTTTTAAGTACCCACGATTTTTTAACTAATATTTAAGTTTCCTTTGGTTTAAGTTTTATACATTATTTCATTCGATGATAATTATCAATTGCGCACCATGGTCACTTTTTACCTGTCAGCATTAAAACCATTATTTTGTCAATTAATTAATTTGATATTAATTGAGGTATAAAAAATGGTATTTAGTTATAAATGATAGGTAATTATTATTGAGGTATAAAGAAACTATTTATACATAGTTTAGCATTATTTAATCAATTTAGTTCGGAGATTAATTTGCAAACAAAAATACTCCCTTTCGTTAAGCAGTTATTCATAATGGATTTTTTAACAGTGGAGGAAAAAATAGAAATGATTTTGATTTATGGAGAAGCAGGCAGGAATCTCGATGATGCTGTTAATATCTACGCTCAGCGTTTTCCGGAAAAAAATCGATCACGTACTTCATTTCACCGTACGGTCAAGCAGTTTACTACAAACGGGAGTGTTCAACCGAAAAAAAAGAGTTCGTCGAGCAAATATTTAATATTGTTGTTTTGAGCACCTACTTTAATTAAAATTTTATACAAAAATTATTGTAGAATCGTATACAGAAGAAAAATCGAACAAAATTGATTTTTTTTCATTACAGCGCCATCTATTACAAATATGAAAAAATGTTTTAGACAAAATCTCAAAATGGTTGTTAAAATGGCAGGTTTCAAAAATAGCTGTAAAAATGATGGACTCGAAGATTTTATGTCACTTCCTCTGAACATTTTGTACTTACCAGTCTTGAGCGTGGTTGGTCTGGTCGCTCTGAGGCAGCGGGCTCAACAATCTGGTCACCTGCTCCCAGACTTCTTGATACAACGACTGGCAGGTGCTGCTGGAAGAACATCCGAGCAGCAAAGGTAACCCAAAGAGACTGGGTTTGCTTTTCTGTTGCGACAGAAAGTACGTTTCCTGTCGAACGCACTTCCGGTGCACGCCGATCAGGTACGAAGGCAGTTTAGTGGTCGAAGAATCAGAGCTACCTGTGAGAAAAAATAACATAAATTAAATGTTTAAGAGATGTTTATACACCTTCTTTTGTTATTACATAAACTTTTTTATCTTCGTTGGTTGATAAAAAATTGTAGATACTAAACTGACAATTTCAAAAAACTTTTATTTTTTAAAATACGGTCATAAATAATCGAGATAAAAAAGTTTATGTAAAAACAAAAGATGGTCGATAATTCGCAAATAATAGATCAAAAAAAAAAATATTTATTTGAAATGAGATCTATCTATTATAAATGTTATATATATTTTTAAAAATAGGTATCTTTTGAATACCCTGGTAAAAAAATGAATTTAAATCACGATTTAAATCAAGTGATTTTTTAAATTTTAATCAATAATTTAAATCAGTTTTAAAAAAGTTTATAAAACTAAAAAAAACACTTAAAAGATCTAAAACTACACTACACAATAATATCTTGACACTATTTAAATCCTTGAAGGTTTTTTATTCAAATAAATTCATATGCATAGAAAAACTGCCTATTTTGTTACATAATAGTATATTATGTATCAAGTTTGATAAACGCCATTTTAGTTTATAAACGAGGTGCATACTATACTTTTTCTACGACAAATACTTATTATTATCTTAAAATAATTTCAATAAAAAAATTTTATAGAGCGCCATCTATGAAACAACAGGGGAAACTGTCACATTTTTACATTTTATTAACACAATTATAAAGGTTATAAATCGAAATGTATTTCCTGAAAATTGACAGTTTTTCACAGTAAAAGTAAACCACTTTACAGTGGAGTCCGTGCCCGAATTTAAGTATAGTTTACTGCCGGCGAAATTAAAAGGTCAGTACAATGTTCATATAAACTTTTCAAATATTGTATTTTTGTATTTAGATAATAAAATAATTTTCAGATTTAGTATTATTTTACAAGAAAGGCACTTTATTTTAACGATTGCATGACATTTGACAACTGTCAACTAACTTAAAACTAACTTCAGCCCGTGACTAAAAACCTGTTGCTAACTTCAGCAAGTGACTAAAGGGCCATAAAGCCACAACTTGTCAATGTGTATTTAAAAGGTCACTTAGTGTCATGAAACATGTACGATAAAGGGCGTTTTAAAGGTGGGAGTAGAAATTTTTTTTTAAATATGTCTTACCTGATACTTGGCTTTGAGAGGAATGTAAAGACACTGTGGATTTTTGGAAAGGCACCCCCTTACTGAGACGAGATTCAGGTTTACTTTTGGGATTTTGCTGAAATGTTCGAATCCAAATTAATTCAACTTTCTTCGTTTTAAACGTACTTCAAATAAATTAAATAAAACTGTACACATTAAAAAATTGTTAGAGGGCAAAAACAAGCATATTATTTTGATTGTAAACCCCAAATTAATGCAAAATAAATACAAAAATAAAGCTACACAGAGGGATCGATAAAATTGTTTTGTTTATACAGGATGTCCAGGAAATCTCCTTTCAAATGAGAAGCTAAAACTTTTACGACGATTTTTCACTATATATACACAGGGTGCCACCTAATAAATTGTCATTCTTTGGGTGGAAAGTTTATCCTCTATCATTTTTGTTAAGAGCAGGGCTGTGTTTAAATTACAATAACAAATATTTCTAAAACGTGTACAGGTGTGTGGTATAAATGTGTTCCTCATGGTTTAAACATTGTCACTTTAATGCATTTTAATTTTAATTCTGAAAACAAACAGTAAAATGGCCAGTGTCCAATTACTGGTTGGTAAAAAATGTAAAGTTCTATTATTAGACATATGTCCAATATCATACTCTATTTGTATCCCGGACATTTACCAGCCAATTCTTATGTAAAATTGTCCCCTGAATCCGAAAAGACCGTCAAAAACTATAAGCAGTTTTTGAGATATAGTTAATTCCATATTATATGTAAAATTGATTATATTTCAAAAACTGTTCTACTTTTATAACTTTTGACGACATTTTCGGATTCAGCGAATAATATTTCATAGGAATTGACTGCTAAACGTCCTGGATACAAATTGCTGTTGACGAGAATTATTAGTGGCTGCTTTTTTGCTATGACATTTTTGACTAATTATTTTTAAGAGAGTTAGTAATATAGTGATTTCTTCGTCACAGGACATCTTGCAGAATAACAGTGCATGATAGAGAAGATAAAAAACTAATGGCAACAAAATTAATAAATTCTGATAATACTTTTAACATACCACCCGAAAAAATATTAGATATAAATATAAATCATCCTGTTCCGGCCTAAACATTATAAATGCTTCACAAACTGGAGATACCACACTTAATGATATTTGCAACAAACTATTTCAGAAGTCAGACCAAGGAATTAGTAGTTACCTTCAGAATCCAGAAAAGGGGTGAGGAATCCGAGAAAGAAATATATGAATTATATGATATTTACAAAAACGAAATAAAAAAAATTACCTAAAACAGCAATTTATCTATCTAAAAAATATTTAACAATTTATGTTATTTGATGTAAAGTTGTTATGTTTATATAAAAATTGTGTGTCCAATAACTATGGTCCATGTGTCCAATTACCATATAAAATGTCCAATTACTATACTTTTTTGCATGTTTTTATAAAACTGATATTAAAAATTCAAATATTCTTATTTTTAAGTAAACGTTAATAAAGTTTAAACAAACAAACTATCCTTTTTATATACAGGGTGGGGCAGAATAACTAGCGATTTTAAAAAGTCTGTTAAAAAGCAGAAAATAATTTTTTTTAAATAATTTTATTATTTTGTTAAAGAACATAAAAAAGCATTAATGAATCTAGGTTTTGAAAATAACTCCGACAAGATGACGTCCGTTCAGGCGTACACATTCTTCCAATCGTGATTTGATTCGGTTCACTTCCTGTCGGATCCGTTCTTTTAAGGCTTGAACTGTTTGTGGTGGGTTATCTTAAAACACTTTACTCTTCAAGTAACCCCACAAGAAAAAGTCGCACGGATGAGGTCCGAATTCCCCTGGCAACACTGCGGAACGTAATGAATAATTTCAAATCACGATTGGAAGAATGTGTATGCCTGAACGGACGTCATCTTGCCGGAGTTATTTTCAAAACCTAGATTCATTAATGCTTTTTTATGTTCTTTAACAAAATAATAAAATTATTTTTAAAAATTTATTTTCTGCTTTTTAACAGACTTTTTAAAATCGCTAGTTATTGTGCCCCACCCTGTATTTTTAAGAAAAAAAGTCATATATAAATTTCAAAGTGTCCAATAACTCTGCGGTTTACCCTATAATGAAAAAAATAATTTTGGAATTTTACCTTTTGTATCTTTTATGGAGCTGTTTAATTACTAAAATAACTTAACAAACCCTGGAACACCCTGTATAATCAACAATTTTAAATTGACATATTTTGTGTCTCAACAATGACACCCAGTATTTTCATTTCAAAACCATGTTAATGATAAAAAAATCTATATATTCACTTAATTTTTAAAATAATCTGAAAACATTTCGCTAAAATTTATTATTTAATTAATAAATAATATCATTAACATGTTTTTATAAAAAATAATAATAAAATTAATATTTTAAAAGTAAAAAACAGTTTTTAAAATATTTTATCAGTATAAAATATTTAAAAACACTTTAAAAAAATATGTACAAAAGTCCACCAAACTTGTTTAAAAAAAATAAATAAATAAAAGCCTTCTTTGTAGTAATAATTATGTACAAAATAAAAAATAAAATTTTGCCCAAAATAAAAATATATGATTCAAAAAACACATATTTACCTCTATGCTACAACAAACACTATAACATACTTAAAACTTAAACATTCTTCTACAAAATTTCTGATCAAAAATATCTACATACGTTTAAAAAATACGAAATGCATACTATAAATAAACTGTTAAAACCTTATTGTCCCTTTGTATATGTACAAGTAATTAAATTAGGTTTGACTTTAGCGCGTTTTACGACAAATTTATTTTTTTAAGTTTTCGATTATTTTGGCACGTGCATACCTTAAAGCATAGCTTGATGGGCATGCATAGGGCCGAACAACCACCTCTTACCTCGGGCATACGGCCCATCGGACTCTCCATTACGCCCGGTTCCGCATCTGAAACACACGCAAAAAACAGAACATGCTCTAATTAAAAAAGTTCTTTCAATTCATCAAAGATTAGGATAGCCGTCTATACGCGCGAACGTAGGGTGCTAGGGTGATAGGGGCTTATTTAAAAAGCATAAAACCAAATTTGAACAACCTCACAATGGGGTAGTTAAATTTTTTCTGACCTATACTTTTTATGGTTTTATTCAAGGCGTTTAGTAATTTTAAACATTTCTGTGAAATCGGAATTTTAATTGAGTTTTCGAGATATTTACAAAAAAAAATCTCCTAATTACGTCACTAGGCTATTGATTTTTTGACGTTTCTTTTTTTCGGGTTATGTTTTTTTTAAATTTAAATTATTGAAAATCAATGTTATTGTTATGTTATTTGTAATTGATATTAGATAAGTGATTTATTAATAACGGACTCCAAAGCAGAGGAATCTTGTGGAATGGTTGGTTACATTGAACATTGGAGCTTTTAAACAAATAAAGTAAGTATCTATAATTATAATCATATTTTGTCGTAAATGCATTTCATTAGTATAATGCCTAGTTCTTTATATTCTTTTAGATATATCTTGGACTCTAAAATATCAAACAGTAATATGATACCTCGTAATAAGGAAGATAGGTACTTAATGAATTTGGTGACCATCTTTCACTCAACTGACAGTGACAGTATTTGTACATAACCTCTTCGGGTATTTTCTGACATAACCGAATGAAATCATTAACAAGACAACTTGACAACAGGGTAATTTTCAACCAATAGAAATCTTAGAATGTTGGTCACATGGCGAGGTTTGTGGCGTCATAAAAATTTATATTTTTTGTAAATATCTCGAAAACGGTAAACTCAATTGAAATTCTGATTTCACAGAAATGTTTAAAATTACAAAACGCCTTGAATAAAACCATAAAAAGTATAGGTCAGAAAAAATTTAACTACCCCATTTTTTTTTACAAAGATATATGGGTCATTTTTAAAATTCTTGTACATTTAAAGAAGAAAAAGTAAAAACAAAAACTGAATCTACAAACCTGTTTTTTTTTAAATTTTATTTATTTAGGGTTGATATTTAACAAAACTAAGTAAAAGCAAAAACTATATTCTATTTCTCAACTTTCTTACATACATAAGTAGTTTTAATATACAGGGTGTTATGTAATTAATGTTATATATTAAAATGGGTTGTTCCTTAGGGTCCATAAAGAAGCACCTGAAACTTTTTTTTTCTAAATTCCAAAGACTAAAAATATTTTATAATAACCTTTATCCTACCAAAAAGTACGCCACTAATCGACTAGGAACTTTAGGCTAATCTGGTTGCCTAATTTAATTTATTATGTTATGGTTGGTAACAACAGCGTTTCCAAATTCTGTCAAAAAAGTTGACAAACATTGTTTAAATTTAGCTTAATTACAAAAATGACAAAATTAACAATGCAAATTGTCAATTTGGCTGTTTTATTAATTGTTGGTTATGTCATTTTTGTACTGAAGGTAAATTCAAACAAAATCTGCCAAATTTATGACAGATTCTAGTGCATTTCTTTCAAATTTTAGGTTATGTGCTCAAATTGTAAATATCTTAACTATAGTTAAAGAGAAGTGCATTTGGATTTTATTTACACAAATTAAATGTTTAAAGTTTAACCTGTGAACTGGTCCCAATTTTATCTGAGTAAACAGAAAGAAAAAAACCGATGAAAAAAATAATTTTGTGGTTATGCATTTTTTAAAATAGGTACCTACTAAATTTTTCAATCATTGCTTAAGCTAATAGCTGGATGAGTAAATAAATACAGAAGGGTATTAGAGCTTTAAGGGCATAAAACTTTTGTATTTATTAAGTTTTTATTTATTTTTTGCAAGAAAAATTTTTAGTAACAATTTTTTACATCTGGCAAGGCGCAGCTACTTTGTTGGTTGGTATCTATGTACTCACAGAACACAAGTGTGCAGAGATAAACCAAGTGTGTAACCAGTGGCGTATCACAAAAAATATAAAAAACTTCTAATGCATATTTTTTCTTTATCTCTGGAATAGTATATTACACTACAAGGGCAGAAAGTGTGAGATTCCTGCACTGCGCGCCATGATGCCCGAGGCGAAGCCGAGGGCATCATGGCGCGCAGTTCAGGACTCTCACACTTTCTGCCCGTGTAGTGTATACTATTTTTCTTACTACCTCGGCCGAAAATACAACCCGGCCGAAAATACGGGAAAAATTTAAATGTGTATTTATGTACCTATCTCCATTTGAAGAGCTTGATAAATAAATAACAGTAGGCCGTGAATTCAGCGGTGCCAATACAGTAAAAATAAAACGTTGTATTTTAATTAACAAATTACTACTTTATAACAAATAAAAGTACCATTAAACACTTAAAACAACATAAAAAGTAAAAAAGTAAAAACATAAATTGTTTATTTGTTGTTATAATTGCAAAATTATGGTTTAAAACTATCATATTTTTGTGTTTCTCATGTTGGCAGTACGAAATTTGAATGTTAAGCACACGACTAAAAAATTTTTACTCCCGCTATTAGAGTGTGCGCGTATAGCTTGACCAATGCAAGAAACGTAAACTTTCTGCAGTGAAATCGGGAACGAAACAACGTATTTTGAGTCGAGGTAGTAAGAAAAAACATTTTTTTTCGACCTTCCACCTTTTCTATTTCTGACAGTACGTAGCCAATTTAAAATTATGTCCTTCACCTTTTTAATAGTAATTTTTGTAGTCAATGTATTTTTGCCTCAAAGAAGCTGAAAAAAAATGTTTGGTAGTTCAACAAAACAATGTTTATATTGACTTTTTATTATTATTTTATTAATATTACTAAAAACTAAAACTTTTTATTAATTTATTGCTCGTTAAATTGGACAAGCTGGGCCCAGATAAAAAATCGAGAAAAAACGTTTTTAATACGCATTAAAAAAAAATTTCTTAAACTTACCTTTTTTAATGGACATTTTTTAAATACAGAAAATATATTAAAAATACTTATGTATATAAGAAAGTTGAGAAATAGAACATAGTTTTTGCTTTTACTTAGTTTTGTACTTAACATTTTTTATAAATAATAAATTTGTTATTTTTTTAAACCTTGAAAGGATTATTAACAACCAAAAAATATATTTTCAAAATGGTTAAGCATTTTTATATAAGTTTTTTTAATATGTTAGTAAATTTGTGACCCAGGGGACCATTTTTTTTTCAATTTTGTTTTTTAAAAAATCCAACTGCCCACTTTTAGGTGTTAAATAACACCCCTTAATAAACAAAATTTGGAAAAAAGAGGTTTGTAGATTTTGTTTTTGTTTTTACTTTTTCTTCAATAAATGTACAAGAATTTTGAAAATGATCCACACCATAAATTAACATTTTAACATATTAGAAAGATCTGTCAAAATTTGTAAAAAAAATTAAATATCTGAAAAACTGTTAAAAATAAAATGAATAAGTTAGGTGAATCACCCTGTAAATTGGCATTTTTTATATTTCATAATACACCCACAGGCAAAATAATTGATCCACACAAATTTTCGATGAATTTCAATTGCAAATAACTTTTTTATTTGATTTCGAATTTAAACAAATATTAAAGAATATTGTAGATACATAAATGGAGAATCGCTAACATTTAAAATTAAAAATTACTAAAAAATACACGTACGTTTATAATAAACAGGTTTAAACAAAAAGATATTTTTTACCATAAGTTTAAGACACTCTGTAGAGTGGCAAAACCGTATTTTGTTCTAAACTAAGTTTTATTTATCAAGTCACATCTATTCTTAACAGTTTTGTTTTTGGTTCACCTCGATATATTTATTTTTGTGGAAAATATGGATTTAAAAAAAAACATTGCAATTTCCAATATTTTTCTGTATAAATAACTAAGGTTGCTATGGTCCATTCATAGGCTATGGAGAATGACAGTGACAGTTTTGTTGAATCATCCCATACTTGGACATGTCATACACGGATTTCAAAAGCTATCAAATTGTTTTTTGCAAATTAATGTTTAAATTTTGAGGTGTCTTCTTACTTTAAAAAACGGATATGTCTCCGACTGATGTTGCCAGAGCCATTAATTTAATCCACAAGAAGTAAAGTACAAAGGGCAACATTTTTAAAAGTAAGAAGACACCTCAAAATTAACACATTAATTTACAAAAATCAATTTGATAGCTTTTGAAAGCTGTATATGGCATGTCCAAGTATGGGATGATTCAACCAAACTGTCACTGTCATCCTCCATAGGCTATGGATGGACCATAGCAACCTTAGTTCTTTATACAGAAAAAATATTGGAAATTGCAATGTTTTTTTAAAAAATCCATATTTTCCACAAAAATAAATATATCAAGGTGAACCAAAAACAAAACTGTTAAAAATAGATGTGACTTGATAACTAAAACTTGATTTAGAACAATATACGGTTTTGCAACTCTACAGAGTGTCTTAAACTTATGGTAAAAAACATCTTTTTGTTTAAACCTGTATATTACACTGTGCAACACAAAAAATGAACTGGGATCAAATCTGAAAAAATCGAATCTAGGCAACCCCCAAAACAAATCCTTTAAGGGGTTTTACCAGTTTAGCTCGAATAATGGAGATATACATATATATATGTACAGGGTGTTTCTTTTAACTTGAGACAGCTCAATATCTCGAGAAATACGCATTTCACGGAAAAATGTCTTAAATAAAAGTTAATGTGACTAAAGGGGACATTATTGGGTGCTACCGCTAGCCACCCCCTACCCCTCCTTAAGGGTGAAACGGGGTGTAACTTTGGAAGTCAAATGGAATGACCCGATTTTTTTCACAGAGTTTGGTAGTACATAAAAAAATAAATAACTTTTATTTAAAACTTTTTTCAATTTATCAACAGATGGCGCTGTAATTCAAAATTTAAGAAAAATGAGTTTCCTTGTAAAATGTATTATTTGAAACGTTTGAAAAACAAAAATTAACATTAACAACAATAGTCGGCTATGAAAACATTTTATAACAAATGTTCGAAATGTCGTCATTCCATTTCAACACATTTTTGAATGCGGGTAATGAATTCTGGCACACAACGCGCCAACATATCGGGCGGTATCGCCCAAGTTGTAGGAATTGCAGCGTAAACTTTTTCTTTCAAGTAACCCCACTGGAAGAAGTCTGGTGGCGTAAGATCAGGTGATCGAGCAGGCCAAATTACTGGACCACGTCTACCGATCCACCGCGGTGCAACGGCCATTGAACTCCCGATCCAATAACTCCCGAGCAATTGTCGAATAATGTGCAGGACAACCATCTTGCTGGTACCACATGTTTTGGAGCCGTGCTAGTGGTACATCCTCCAAAAGGTCCGTCAGATCGTTTTCTAGAAAATTCCGGTACTTTTCGCCATTTAATGCACCGTCAATAAAGAAGGGTCCGATTAATCGTTCGCTTAAGGTACCGCACCAAACGTTTACCGACCAGGGACGCTGGTGCTCCACTTGGTGTCAAAATGGAAGGACGACATTTCGAACATTTGTTATAAATTGTTTTCAGAGCCGACTATTGTTGATTTAATGTTAATTTTTGTTTTTCAAACGTTTCACATAATACATTTTACAAGGAAACCCCTTTTTCTTAAATTTTGAATTACAGCGCCATCTGTTGATAAATTGAAAAAAACTTTCAAATAAAAGTTATTCATTTTTTTATGTTTTACCAAACTCTGTGAAAAAAATCGGGTCATTCCATTTGACTTTCAAAAGTTACCCCCCGTTTCACCCTTAAGGAGGGGTAGGGGGTGGCTAGCGGTAACACCAAATAATGTCCCCTTTGGTCACATTAACCTTTTATTTAAGACATTTTTCCGTGAAATGTGTATTTCTCGAGATATTGAGCTGTCTCAAGTTAAAAGAAACACCCTGTATATCTCCATTATTCGAGCTAAACTAGCAAAACCCCTTTAAAGATTAGCTTTGGGGGTTGCATAGATTCGATTTTTCCACATTTCATCCCAGTTCAAATTGTAAGGTCAAAATTTGTCGCACAGTGTTATAAACGTACGTCTATTTTTTAGTAATTGTTTAAAATGTGAGCGATTCTCCATTTATGTATCTACAATATTCTTTAGTATTCGTTTAAATCCGACATCAAATAAAAAAGTTATTTGCGATTGAAATTCATCGAAAATTTGTGTGGATCGATTATTTTGCCTGTGAGTGTAGTAACATTAACGTAAGTCTTTCGACAAATAACAAAGTTAGGTACCTGTTTGGTTTTCTCCAGCCTCCGGCTCCAACGGCTCGTCCGGACCGCCCCCGGCGCCTGCAGCGCCACCGTCGGGCAGCTCGTAGCCGTACAACTCGGTCGCGGTGCCGGGATTGATGCGCTGCTCGTCCTGCAGCAGCGTCCTGATCTGGCAGTAGGCCACCTCGGCCAGCAGCACGCGTTGCGGGTCGATGCCGCACAGATGGCGCAGCTGTTCCTTCAGCTCGCCGTATCGCGCTTCCGAATTGAGGCGCATGCCGTACTTCACGGGGTACTCGTCGTTCATGCGGACCACTGCGCAAGTAACACAACAGTATACATGCATTAATAACTTTTGAGTTATACACAGCAAACGGAAAAATATAGAACTGTATAGGATGACTCCTCGTTTAAATACTAAATCTTAAAGTTTTATCAGAACTGCATTGAATCGTGCTTTGTTTTTATATTTTTCGGCTCTATACCTATGCACGACTATAGTTAAAGTCAAACTCAATGGTGTCTTACAAGATACATTATTTTGATTTTCTATATTCAACAGAGAGGTAGAAACTCGACCCTGTCGAATGGCGCAGTCATTTATGTCTTTAGAAATTATTGAAAAAGGGTTCAGTCCAATGGTGCAGCAACGGTTTCGACTTCTCTTTACTCTACCAAGTTATAGAAACTGGAGTCTCTTTAATACTTTTCTAGTCAATATTTCTGAGAGTGTAAAAGAGGGTGTAATTCAATATTGCAAGAAGTTATGATCTTTTGATGAATGCAAGTGTCATTTTTTTTTAATGAGTTTATCGGTATATGTATGTCTCTTTTCTACCAAGTAAATTTTAATACTGCAAGTCGCGGCGAATGTTTCAAATTGCGTCATCAAATTCTGAACCAAGCACAGACATTACAATTATTGTTGTTTTATTTTACAGGTTTTATCATTTTAAATCAGCGCTAATAAAATAAAATATCATTATTTTAATACTTAATTTTTAAGACTTATTATAGTATAATTAACGCATAAAAAGTAAAAAAAAATCTAAAACGCCTTTACCAATCTTTATGAAATTTTGTATAAAAATACTTCAACTTTTATAGGGAATTTTTTTTTGTAAATAATAGTTATGTCATTAGATTAAGAAGAAAGTCTTTTTGTGCTAAGCTCAAGGTTTGAAGGCCGACGCGTAGCGGAGGCCTACAATTGAGCGAAGCACAAAAAGGTACTTCTTGGCCGAATGGCATACAACATTTTATCCTCAAAGCACTTTATATAGGTCAATTTAATTCAACATCAAAGCGGCCTAACCTCACTTTTATGGAATCTCATTTATTTATTAGCTAAAGATTTTATTAAATGTACAATAATTATTATTGCTTTTAGAAGCAGTAATAGTTTGACAATACCTAGCAACATGATTTAAGTAGAAATGGATTTTTGCTATTACATTGAATTCAATTAATTGTTTAATAAATAGGTAGGTATCTAATTTTAATTTGTTTGGATTTTTATTTAAAAAATAGGTAGTTTGGAATATTTAAGCTGTGTTTAACATTTAATTTTACTGAAAACTTAAAGCAAATTAAAACTTAAAGATAATTTAAATCGTAGAAAAAGAATCATGCGTTTTCCTGGTTGCCTAACCTGACTTTTTGTTTTATTATTCATATTTAATTTTACAATAATTTAATGAAAAATAATAAACATTAACAGTAAAACAAACAAATTAGTGCTTATTATAAATAAATTAAACCAGTTTAGTACGTTAATTTCTTAGAAAAGGATTAATTTGTCAAAACAATACCCCTAGCGAGAAAAAATCGAACTAATTACTTGCCTCATAAAAAAATGTATCGGCCTAGGCCATAACAAGGTATTTCTTTATCGAATGTTAACAACAATAAAGTTTAAATTATAGACCGCGTGGAGGTAAAAACTATTATGTGACCGTATTTTTGTAAGTATACCCTGAAAATGTTGTAAAAATCAAACGAAAAGTATCGAAAATACAGCGTTTCAAAGTCGTCAAAAATGACTATTTTTCAGCAAAATAATCAAAAAGGGGTAATTTTTACCGACTTTAAAGCGCTGTATCTTTGTTACTGTTCGTTTGATTTGTACAAAATTTTTAGGGTATACTAACATAAATACGGTCTTTAACATCATATTTTTAATTTACTTAAAAAAATTCTCTTAAAGTTATTTTTAGAACGTTTTTTTATTATTTAATTAAAGGGCTTCAAAAATATTTTTTTGAAAAACCCTCGAACACGTAAACTGAGATATAAGTTGAAGTATTTTTATACAAAATTTCATAAAGATTGGTAAAGGCGTTTTGAGTTAAATTTTTTTGTACTTATTATGCCTTAATTTTGACGGGCAGTGTAGGATGTCAAAACACAAATATGTCTTACTCCGCTAATGACACATGTCGAATTGGGTGATTGAATACTTACTTTTTTACCCCTTGTATTATTAACATTTTTATGCGAAATAATGAAATATCCATTATTTTTAAATGAAATATGTTTACTTGTTTGATATCAATATCAATAGGCGTTATGGAGATATTTCCTTTTAAATATTGCGATGCATATTATAATATTATTATATTCGCCAGCAAAGCCGAAAGCAACAATATTTAAAGTTGGCCATGACTGTTGAAAGAACTGTCAAGTAATGATTGCTAGTTGAAAACTGAGAGTAAGTACACTGTACTTAGTACAGTTGCTTCTTTTTGAATTAAAAATACTGCCTTTATCAAAAATGCCTGTACATAACCAGTTCACAAGTACTGAATTAAGGGATATGATTTGTGTTAATCCACAATTTTAAATTTTTACATTCTTAAGTTTGTCTTTGTAACTCTTGTTTTAGACAATTAAGTTTGACATTTTTAAATAAGGTTTTGACATTCTAAAACACGTTTTTACATTTCTTAAACATGTTTTTGACATTTTAAAATGAGCATTTTATAATTAATTGTATTTTTGGAACCATAAATCGTTCTTAAGCAAGTTTTGAAAATTTTAAGTAACCCTTAACCTTTTTAAATAAGCTTTTACATTCTTAAGTTTGTCTTTATAACTCTTGTTTTGGACAATTAAGTTTGACATTTTTAAATAAGCTTTTGACGCTCCAAAACAAGTTTTAAAATTTCTTAAATATGTTTTTGACATTTTAAAATGAGCATTTTATTATTAAATGTATTTTTGGAACCATAACTCGTTTTTACATTCTTAAGTTTGCCTTTGTGACTTGTTTTTAACAATTAAGTTTGACATTATTAAATGAGCATTTTATTATAAAATGTATTTTTGGAACCCTAAATCGTTCTTAAACAAGTTTTAAATATTTTAAGTATAATTTACCCTTTTTAATTAATTTTTACATTCTTAAGTTTGTCTTTGTAACTCTTGTTTTAAACAATTAAGTTTTACATTTTTAAAGAAGGTTTTGACGTTCCAAAACAAGTTTTAAAATTTTTTAAATATGTTTTTGACATTTTAAAATGAGCATTTTATGGTTAAATTTATTTTTGAACCCCTAAATCGTACTTAAGCAAGTTTTGAAAATTTTAAGTATCCCTTAACCTTTTTAAATAAGTGTTTATATTCTTAAGTTTGTCTTTGTAACTCTTGTTTTAAACAATTAAGTTTGCCATTTTTAAATAAGGTTTTGAAATTCCAAAACAAGTTTTGACATATCTTAAATATGCTTTTGACATCTTAAAATGAGCATTTTATCGTTAAATTTATTTTTGAAACCCTAAAACGTTCTTAAGCACGTTTTAAAAATGTAAAAGTATCCCTTAAGCTTCTTAAATAATTTTAATTATAGGATGCCATTTAGAATATTTAACATAAAATTTGTTAACGCTATTTTTAACTCAAAAGTTATTAAGGGTGGTTTTAAAATGTAAATTAGTTTAATATCAAAATTGCCCAAACGTTTTTATATTAAACTAAACTTTTTAATAAGGTTTAATTAGCACAATTCCGCGCGCAAAAGTCTGATGGAAAATTAATTATTTAAAAAACAACTCACCTAAAACTTCGCATAAGGTGTAGCTTTCCATTGGTAATGGCAAACTGAGTAAGCTAAATGGATCAAATCTTACTGACTCATGACCGCATGTCTGACAAGTTACCTAAAACAACAAAATTGTGTTTTATAACTTTTCTTGAAGTCGAATTTTAAAATGTCTATATTTTAACATAAAAACCTTACCTTGCTCTTTAGTTGTCCATAAAACAAATCGGTGATAATGGAATGGTCCCTGGCCATGTGCAGTTGCCAAGCCTCCTCCGCCACGATCTCATCGGGCCTTCCCCCGCTATCTTTTAATTCGATGTACTGTTTTTTTGTTACCCTGTTTAAATCTTCGTGCAAAGCGTCCAACAACCAGGCTAGCAACTCCTTAAACGAACAAAAAAATGTCCTTTTAGTTTTAATGTTGATTTTTGTAACTCTTGTTTTTGACATTTCTAAATAAGGTTTTGACGTACTAAAACAAGTTCTTAAATTTGTTGACATTTTAAAATGAGCATTTTATTATTAAATGTATTTTTGGAACCCTAAGTCGTTCTTAAGCAAGTTTTAAAAATTTGTAGTATCCTTTAACCTTTTTAAATAAGTTTTTACATTCTTAAGTGTGCTTTGCAACTCTTGTTTTTGACAATTAAGTTTGACATTTTTAAATAATTTTTTGACATTCTAAAACACGTGCTGACATTTCTTAAATATGTTTTTGACATTTTAAAATGAGCATTTTACTATTAAATTTATTTTGAAACCCTAAATCGTTCTTAAGTAAGTTTTTAAATTTTAAGTATCCTTTAACCTTTTTAAATAATTTTACATTCTTAAGTTTGTCTTTGTCTCTCTTGTTTTTGACAATTAAGTTTCACATTTTTAAATAAGGTTTTGACATTCTAAAACACGTTTTGAAATCCTAAAACGTTTTTAAGCAAGTTTTAAAAATTTTAAGTACCCTTTAACCTTTTTAAATAATTTTTACATTCTTAAGTTTGTCTTTGTGGTTCGTTTTTGACAATTAGGTTTGACATTATTATATAAGGTTTTGACATTCTAAAACACGTTTTGACATTTTAAAATGAGCATTTTGCTATTAAATTTATTTTGGAACCCTAAATCGTTCTTAAGCAAGTTTTAAAAATTTTAAGTACCCTTTAACCTTTTTAAATAATTTTTACATTATTAAGTTAGTCTTAGTAACTCTTGTTTTTGACATTCTAAAACACGTTTTGACATTTCTTAAATATGTTTTTGACATTTTAAAATAGGCATTTTATTATCAAATGTATTTTTGGAACCCTAAATCGTTCTTAAGAGAGTTTTAAAAATTTGAAGTATCCTTTAACCTTTTTAAATAAGTTTTTACATTCTTAAGTTTGTCTTTGTAACTCTTGTTTTTGACATTTTTAAATAAGGTTTTGACATTCTAAAACACGTTTTGACATTTTTTAAATATGATTTCGATATTTTAAAATGAGCATTTTATTATTAAATGTATTTTTGGAAGCCTAAATCTTTCTTAAGCAAGTTTTAAAAATTTTAAGTACCCTTTAACCTTTTCAAATAATTTTTACATTCTTAAATTTGTCTTTCTAACTCTTGTTTTTGACAATTAAGTTTGACATTTTAAATAAGGTTTTGACATTCTAAAACTCAATTTGACATTTCTTAAATATGATTTTGACTTTTTGAAATGAGCATTTTATTATCAAATGTATTTTTGGAACCCTAAATCGTTCTTAAGAGAGTTTTAAAAATTTGAAGTATTCTTTAACCTTTTCAAATAATTTTTACATTCTTAAGTTTGTCTTTCTAACTCTTGTTTTTAACAATTAAGTTTGACATTTTAAATAAGGTTTTGACATTCTAAAACACGATTTGACATTTCTTAAATATGTTTTTGACGTTTAAAAATGAGCATTTTATTATTAAATTTATTTTTGGAACCCTAAATCGTTTTAAAAATTTTAAGTATCCTTTAACCTTTTTAAATAAATTTATACATTCTTAAGTTTGTCTTTCTAACTCTTGTTTTTGGCAATTAAGTTTGACATTTTAAATAAGGTTTTGACATTCTTAAACACGTTTTGACATTTCTTAAATATGTTTTTGACATTTTTAAATGAGCATTTTATTATTAAATGTATTTTTGGAACCCTAAATCGTTTTTAAGCAAGTTTTAAAAATTTTAAGTATCCTTTAACCTTTTTAAATAAGTTTTTACATTCTTAAGTTTGTCTTTGTGACTCTTGCTTTTGACAATTAAGTTTGCCATTTTTAAATAAGGTTTTGACATTCTAAAACACAATTTGACATTTCTTAAATATGTTTTTGACTTTTTGAAATGAGCATTTTATTATCAAATGTATTTTTGGAACCCTAAATCGTTCTTAAGAGAGTTTTAAAAATTTGAAGTATCCTTTAACCTTTTTAAATAAGTTTTTACATTCTTAAGTTTGTCTTTGTAACTCTTGTTTTTGACATTTTAAATAAGGTTTTGACATTCTAAAACACGTTTTGACATTTTTTAAATATGATTTCGATATTTTAAAATGAGCATTTTATTATTAAATGTATTTTTGGAAGCCTAAATCTTTCTTAAGCAAGTTTTAAAAATTTTAAGTACCCTTTAACCTTTTTAAATAATTTTACATTCTTAAGTTTGTCTTTGTAACTCTTGTTTTTGACAATTAAGTTTGACATTTTAAATAAGGTTTTGACATTCTAAAACACGATTTGACATTTCTTAAATATGTTTTTGACATTTTATAATGAGCATTTTATTATTAAATGTATTTTTGAAACCATAAATCGCTCTTAAGCAAGTTTTAAAAATTTTAAGTATCCTTTAACCTTTTTAAATAATTTTTACATTCTTAAGTTTGTCTTTCTAACTCTTGTTTTTGACAATTAGGTTTGACATTTTAAATAAGGTTTTGACATTCTAAAACAGGTTTTGACATTTCTTAAATATGTTTTTGACGTTTTAAAATGAGCATTTTATTATTAAATTTATTTTTGGAACCCTGAATCGTTCTTAAGCAAGTTTTGAAAATTTTAAGTACTCTTTAACCTTTTCAAATAATTTTTACATTCTTAAGTTTGTCTTTGTAACTCTTGTTTTTGACAATTAAGTTTGACATTTTTAAATATGGTTTTGACATTCTAAAACACGTTTAGACATTTTTTAAATATGTTTTTGACATTTTAAAATGAGCATTTTATTATTAAATGTATTTTTGGAACCCTAAATCGTTCTTAAGCAAGTTTTTATGTTGATTTGTGTAACTCTTGTTTTTGACAATTAAGTTTGACATTTTTAAATAAGGTTTTGACATTCTAAAACAAGTTTAAACATTTCTAAAACGTTTTTGACATTTTAACAAATAATAAAGAAAAAAACACTTTACCTGCGAATCGTGTTGCCCCCCACCGCTGAAATTCGGCGCGTGCTTGGTGACGCACAACCTCAACTTAAGGGGAGCCACGCTCCTGGTGGATCCGGCCCAGAGCTCCCGACACAAGTCGGCGTACTTCCGCGCCACGGCCCCCTTAGTGCCGAGCGGGTTCGAAGTGTTCAGCTCGGTGAGCTGGTTGTCGCGCTGAAAGTACATGGTCAAGGGTCGCGTGTTGCTCACCGCTTGCAACGCGGCGTTCATGAAACACGTGTTGCCCAGGTTGTGCAGGCCAGTGGCGCCCGGGGGCAGGCAGATGGTCGGACGCCTGCAATAAAGTTAGACATCGATATCTGTGCTCTGTAGAGATGTAAAAAACGGTTTTTTTTCAGTTGTGAAAAAAAATATGAAAAAAAACTAGAAATAAAAACGGTTTTATTTGTTTTTTTGTTAAATCCGCTACAATAAAGCATATTTTGTCAATAAATAACATCAATCTCTAAAAATGGAGTAATTTTTCAAAATGAAATTTCGAGTAAAATGTATATAATAAAGTGAAATGTAGAACATTTTTCATTATTGAAAATTTCTTATTTCTTATTATTTGGTAGTTCACATAAGAAACCAATAGAAATGTAAAACGTCTACACTAATACAAAAAATTAAAGGATAATTTTTTTTTACGATTTTTCGTATAGCTGTAGCTTCGTTAAAAATGGTCGTATTGGAGCCGTAAAAAAAGCAATTTGAAGCTTGAAGTTTCTAGTTTTGAGATTTTTAGATAAAAAACTCAATCCTAACAAATACCGTAATAAAAAAAATCGAAATTTTTTTGGCTTTCTTTTTTTCTACAAGAATTTGCTATTGTTTTTTTTGAAAAAAAAAATTTCCATACTCTACATGAATTTGAAAAATCATGAAAAAAGTCCTTTTGGTAGCTTTTTGGAAAATCAAGCGCTGAATCAAAAATATTATAGGTAGTTACTTTTTTTAGGACGAAATCAAAACAAGCGCGGTCCTTATTGGTCAATTCGGTGGTGGTGGCGCGTGCATAGCGCGAGACTGTATTTAAATTTACTAAATGTCATTTAGTGGCTAATTTTAGTCCATGAACTGGACTGGAAACATAAAAAATTAGGCAAATTGGAAAATCTTGAAAAAAAACTAAAGTATGAAAAAAAACCATTTGAAAAAAACAATGAAAAAAACAAAAAAAAACGGACCGTTTTTTTTTCAAGTTGCATCTCTAATACCGTGCTGTCATGTGAGAAAGGCTTAACAAACATGACACTCTTTTTAACATTTAAAAATATTAATGTGTTTTGACAAACTAAAACGACCAAAATTAAAATCGATTAAAATCGCCCAGGCAAAAATTTATATATGCCGTTTGTTTTAAAGATTTTAGTTTTTTTCTTATGTTTAAACTTTATTTACGTTTACTTAAAAATAAGAATATTTGAATTTTTAATAATAGTTTTTTAAAAATATGCAAAAAAGTATAGTAATTAGACATTTTATATAGTAATTGGACACATGGACCATAGTCATTGTACATACAATTTTTATATAAACATAACAACTTCACATCGAATTACATAAATTGTTAAATATTTTTTAAAGATAAATTGCTGTTTTAGGTAATTTTTTTATTTCATTTTTGTAAATATCATATAATTCATATATTTTTTTCTCGGATTCCTCATCCCTTTTCTGGATTCTGAAGGTAACTACTAATTCCTTGGTCTCACTTCTGAAATAGTTTGTTGCAAATATCATTAAGTGTGGTATCTCTAGTTTGTGAAGCATTTATAATGTTTAGGCCGGAACAGGATGATTTATATATATATCTAATATTTTTTCGGGTGGTATGTTAAAAGTATTTTCCGAATTTATTAATTTTGTTGCGATTGGTTTTTTACGTTCTCTATCATGCACTGTATTTAAATCACTGTTATTCTGCAAGATTTCCTGTGATGAAGAAATTAATGCGTTTTAATTTTAATTTTGAAAACAAACAGTAAAATGTCCAATCACTGGTTGGTAAAAAAATGTAAATGTCTATTATTGGACATGTCCAATATCATACTATATTTATATCCCGCCAATTCTTATATAAAATTGTCCCCTGAATCCGAAAAGGCCGTCAAAAACTATAAAAGTTAAGCAGTTTTTGAGATATAGTCAATTCCATATTATATGTAAAATTAATTATATTTCAAAACTGTTCTACTTTTGACGACATTTTCGGATTCAGCGAATAATATTTCGTAGAAATTGACTGCTAAATGTCCTAGATACAAATTGCTGTTGACGAGAATTATTTAGTGGCTGCTTTTTCGCTATGACATTTTTGACTAATTCATTTTTAGAGTTAGATATAGTGATTTCTTCGTCACAGGACATCTTGCAGAATAACAGTGATTTAAATACAGAGCATGATAGAGGACATAAAAAACTAATGGCAACAAAATTAATAAATTCGGAAAATACTTTTAACATACCACCCGAAAAAATATTAGATATATATAAACTATTTCAAAAGTTAGACCAAGGAATTAGTAGTACCTTCAGAATCCAGAAAAGGGATGAGGAATTCGAGAAATAAATAAAATAAATATATGAATTATATCATATTTACAAAAATGAAATAAAAAAATTAGCTAAAACAGCAATTAAACAATTTATGTTATTTGATGTAAAGTTGTTATGTTTATATATAAATTGTATGTCCAATAACTATGGTCCGTGTGTCCAATTACTATATAAAATGTCCAATTAATATTCTTTTTTGCATGTTTTAATAAAACTATTATTAAAAATTCAAATATTCTTATTTTGAAGTAAACGTAAATAAAGTTTAAACAAACAAACTATCCCTTTTATATAATTATAAGAAAAAAACTGAAATCTTTAAAACTATGGCATTTTAAATAAATAATATTCCAATAATTATGTGGTTTATCAAAATTAACTTAAGTATACTTTTTACATCTTTTAAAAGTAACACATGCAAAAGTATTAAGAATTTACATTTTACTATAAAATCTTTAATAATTTAATTAATTTACTTAAAAGCATTTACGGCGAAAAATGAAGTGAATGAAAAAATATAAATTAAAAAAACTGTGGCAATGTCAAATATTTGACCTCAATTTTTTTGGCTTTTTTTAGAAAAAACAATTTCAAAAAAATTGAGTGAATTCACTTAATTTTTTATATTTTTTATATTTTTTTGTATGTAGTAAACATTTACCTACAATTAAAAAAAAAATGTGTCTCTTACCTTTCGACGCTCAAGCCGATTTCTACGCCGCCGTTGGCGGCCAGAGCGCCCATTTCTTCGGGCCACGTCAGATCGCCGTTTCTAACCTCAATCAGCAAGCGATCGGAGTCGGCGATGCCCAGTTCTTGCAACGTCGCATTATCGTCGTCCATCAAGCTCGACGAGCGATCCCTCAAATGCCACAAGCGGGCGTCTTCGAATTTTAAACCCAAGCGACCGCAGAGGAACTCTATAACCTAAGAACAAAGTTCTAGGTTGTAGTAGGGTCTACTTAATAGTTATTTATGTCATTAGGTTAAGAAGTAAGGCTTTTTGTGCTAAGCTCAAAAAGGCACTTCTTGGCCGAATGGCATACAACATTTTATCTTCAAAGCACTTTATATAGGTCAATTTAATTCAACATCAAAGCGGCCTAACCTCACTTTTTTAGAATCTCATTTATTTATTAGCTAAAGATTACATTAAATGTACAATAATTCTTATTGCTTTTAGAAGCAGTAATAATAGTTTGACAATACCTAGCTACATGATTTAAGTAGAAATGGATGTTTGCTATTACATTGAATTCAATTAATTGTTTAATAAATAGGTAGGTATCCAATTTCAATTTGTTTGGATTTTTATTTAAAAAATAGGTAGTTTGGAATGTTTAAGCTGTGTTTAACATTTAATTTCACTGAAAACTTAAAGCAAATTAAAACTTAAAGATAATTTAAATCGTAGAAAAATAATCGTGCGTTTTCTTGGTTGCCTAACCTCACTTTTTGTTTTATTATTCATATTTAATTTTACAATAATTTAATGAAAAATATTAAACATTAACAGTAAAACAAACAAATTAGTGCTTATTATAAATAAATTAAACCAGTTTAGTACGTTCATTTCTTAGAAAATTAATTAATTAATTTGTCAAAACAATACCCCTAGCGAGAAAAAATCGAACTAATTACTTTCCCAATAAAAAATTTTATCGGCCTTGGCCATAACAAGGTATTTCTTTATCGAATGTTGAAAACCATAAAGTTTAAATTCCCTAGTAGCAATGGAATTGGACAAGATTCTTTGACAAGATACTTGGAGAAGCACTTTGTAAAGAATTGGACAATTCTTGACCAAGACTCTTGATCAAAATTCTTTATCCAGACTGGTGGCAGACTTGGACAAGTCTGTGACCATAATTTGACCAGATTCTTGGCCAAGAATTTTTACACGATTACACGTTAAATAGGAACTTTCAATTCAAGATTTTTGGTCAATACAAAATTTTGTTGAACTTCAAAAGTTAAGAATGTTACTAAAAACATTAATTTTCCACGATTTCTTTCCAGTAAATTCGGTTTTTATCCATAAATCTGGTAAACAATAGAATTAAAAACGAAACAAATTTTGAAAGAGTTAAAGTTTTTAATTTTCTATGTTAAAAAAAAACAGGTGCCCGTAAAAATAAACATGTATTTTATAATCTTTCATGTTCATAAAGAGTAAACTCTAGTTATGCGTCAGAGCCAGTGATGTGCCGTAAAGTTTACGTTCATTCTTTACGTCATTCTTTACGCGTAATAAATCAATTCTTTACACGACTAATTATTTACGTAACAAATGTAAAGAATGAAAAAATGTAAAAAAAATACGTAAAATAAGGTTAATAACCTATTTATTTTAATTCCAATTGTTTTATTTATTTATCTAATTCTTTTAAAATAAATATTTCAGCTTATAAATATTTATACCGGGGTTTTTACTTCTTAATTTTAATAAAAGAAATATCTCATTTAAAAAAATTTTACTTTCTTTAAAGATACAAACAAATAGTAAAAGTTTATTTTAATCAGGGTGAAACGCAGTTAATTATAAATATTAGTATTTTGTTTCCTACCGGCCATCTTCTATGCACAAAACTCAAAAGAATTATAAATTGACTGTCGACATTTCACAGAACTAAACAAACATAACCTCATTTTTTTTTATTCTTTACATTATTTACTTACTTACTTTCTTTACATTTTTTACGTTTTCTTGACGAATTCTTTACGTCAACAATACAAAATGAATTATTTACGCGTAAAGGCACATCACTGGTCAGAGCTGACACACACTTTTTTTTAATTTTTGATTTTTAGAAATACCAATTTTTTTTTTTTCAAAAAATCAATTTTTTTCTCAGCTAGAAGACGAATCCAATAAGCTCTTATTCGTATTTCCACATAAACAAAAAAACTATACTCATTTCCTACAGAGAACTCACTTCTCGACTAGTATACATTATTGTGAATGATACTACTGTAGAATGAGAACCTCTACTCTATAGGATAGTCCCAAAGTTTAGCAAAAGATGGCCTCAGATTTCTGGTCAAATTCTTGTCAAATTCTGGCCACAGTCTGGCTCAAGTCTTGCCCAATAATCTTGGCCAAGAATCTGGAACAATTCTTGTACAATTCTTGAGCAAAAATCTGTCCAAAGTATCTTGACACATGCTGGGCCAAGACTTTTCCGGAATTGCTACTAGGGTTATAGACCGCGTGGAGATAAAAGACATTTACAAAGTTTTAGGAAGATTGACCGTCTTGTTTTTTCTTCACCCGACAAAGTAACTACACATTTTCGGCGCTTACCTGTTGCACTGTTGCCAAACGTGAGAACGTCGCCGTGTGAGCGAGGTAACGACGCGGTGAAGTATTTACAGGAGATGAGTTTAAGCCGGCGGTGCTCAGGGCTGCTGCACCATAGCTGCAATCGTTAAAAATATAAACATAAGCACAACAGTATTTACGAAAAGGTGCCATAATTATTAGCGTGAACGCAATTTTATTCTTATTCTCACGCTAACGTGAACGCAATTTAATTTTTATTCTCACGCTAACGTCAAAATAATTTTAATTTTAGTTTCACGTTAACTTCGTATAAATACAGATTAAAGCCTTTTGGTTTTTGGTTAAACCTAAGGCTGCAAATTTTGTCCAGGGGCGGTTTTAGACATCTACTGAGGGGGGGGGCGAAAATAGAAAAAGCCCATGTGTAGTGGACATAATTCTGCCAGCATTATTTTATTTAATTTTACTTTTTAGGTGTCGTGTCATTTGATTTTATTATTATTTGATTATGTCATTTGATTTGATTTTATGTAAATGTAATAAAATTTACTAATAATAACATCGAGACTCTTTTATTGCAGCCAAACCAACCCAAACTCAACAACACAACCCAACCGACCCCGCCCCATTGAGCAAAAAACCCAACTAAAATGGGCAAAATGAACGATTTTCCAATAGTTAGTTTTAACTCATCATTATTGTTGTTTTTGTCCATGGCAATACATTTTACTTACACTTGTAACAGGGCACATTTCACAAATCGACAAACGTTTAAAAAACCTCAAAACCGCAAAAATTAGATTCACAGAACAAATTAGATTCTTGAAAGAATCTTAGGTTATGTTACCTTTAGTGACGTCACCGCGTGAGAATAAGAATAAAATTGCGTTCACGCTAGCGTGAGACTAGACACAGCGTTATTAATTATTAACATTTTTATAAAAACACCGGTTGTAGAAAAAATCCTGTGTGTAATTCGAGCGCAAACTGACATTGCTGATCTCGCGAGATAGTCAAACTTCTCGTTTAGAGCGACAATATATCATTTTGCGATCTTGATACACAAATAGCTATTTCACTACCATCAATGTGAAGCAGCAAAGTAAGTAAATATTTTTCGGATGCTAAATTGTGGAAAATTGTATGGATATTATCTAAATGGATTAGAGAATAAAATACTCACCCTCCTACCACTCTGCATAGAAAAAAAAACACAATTCAAAATTTATCAAAGTTTTTTTCCGTGAATAATGATAAACGTTATAAAACCATCTGTATGTTTATGATAAAAACGCTGACCATCGTGGTAGAAATACGATGTTGCCAAATTCTCGCTGTTATAAACATGCTATTATAAATTCTAAAGCACAATCCACAAAACAAGGTCTGTTTTATTCCGTACTAAAAATACTAAAAATCACTGCACAGAGTTCAACGGCGGCCATTTTTGTTGTTTACAATTTTTGTGCTGGGTTTGTGCACTGTTTATACAGATTAATAATCGTTTTAAACGTTGTGTTTCTTAGCAGAGACCTTAAAGTGCTAAAACAAGCCATTTAACTCCTCTTTTGTAAAAAATAAAGCCTATTCTATCAGGGCTGTCATCAAACTGTCAAATGTCAATTTTAAGGTTAATTTATAACCCACAAATTAACCTTCAAATTGACATTTAACAGCCATGATGGAATAAGGTATATTTTTTATAAAAGAGGAGTAAAATGGTTGTCCTTAGCACTTAAAGGCCTTATTTGAGGCTTACAAGTGCCTCTGTAAGAAACACAACGTTTAAACCAATTATTAAACAGCACAAACCCAAAGCACAAGAACTGTAAACAACAAAAATGGCCGCCGTTAAACTCTGTGCAGTGTTGCAGCATGCTATGCTCACTCCCCCCTTCCTTTTCAGACCTTAAAATTAGTTGCGGATAGGATCGATTATAGCGCTGAAGCAGCAGAATTTAAATAACACTTAGGTGGCATCTTTGTCATTTTGACAATTTGTCAATTTTTCGTTTAAACTTTAGAGACCCCATTATTGTTGTGTTCATAGATGACCGAAGGTTTTGTTCCAGCTTTGTTCTAGACAAACAAGTTTTCCTTTTGTGCGTTTTTGTTAGTTTGACTTTTTTACCAGTTTACAAGTTTTTCTTTTGTGCGATTTTGTTAGTTTGACTTTTTTACAATGGTGCATAGAAAAACCAATGCAATGCAATGGTGTTTAAATGTGCTGTTGTTAATTGTAGAAATACAAGTAACGAGGCAGTATTACACTCGTTTCCTAAGGATCCTGACGTAAGTTAGTTAACTTTAGAAATAACCAATACAATATATAAAAAAATGCCTTATAAATAGGTAAAAAATGAGTCCAAGAAGAAGCAGGAGGCTATTTAAAATTTAAAAAAGATTGTTAACTAAATTAGTAATTTTTTTTTGTTTAGACATTAATGCTTATTTGCTTTGTTTTATAATTGTTAAATTTATTTTTATATTATTATATTTGCTTTGTTTTATATAAACTTTATTTTTATATACTTCATTAAAAAAATATATAAAATCATAATTTGTTTGTTTTATTACATTTTCCTAATTCAAGGATTTTTCAAACTCATTATTAATTAATACAGTTATTTTATATCGCCTCCTGTAATCTACAATGTTACATTTAGTGATTAATATGAGAACTTTTAAATTGCCTTAAATATTGTAATTGTAAACTGTGAGAAGTTTGTTTAAAATACAAATTTGATTAGTATGAAACTTACCAATAAGTATTTCTATTGGATTTGATAGAATTCATTATAAAATGCAAACATCTTCAAGCCTTAGTAATGTTATATTAAATTTTGTTTTCTTTTAAAATGGGTGAATTTTATAATAAAGCTTACCAAATCTTATTGGACATCTGAAAATACAACATATTTAAATATGTTTGTTTAAAATTTCTAGGCAATGGTTTTAATATTAAATTTTTTTTTATAAGGACTCATTGTCTCACAATATAATAATTAATTTCTAAAAGTTTAAAAAAAAAATAACAGATTTAAATATATTTGTTAGTCAGTTTCATTCGAGCCAGATTTGTATTTAAAACAAAATTTTTACGGTTTACAATTTTAAAATTCAAGGAGATTTAAGTACAGATATCACACACTAGATGTCGCACTGTAGATTTCAGGCGGTTTAAACTGTTAGTAAAGCCCTTGGACAATAGATGTCGCTATCTAGAATGGATCTGCTTGCAGCGCCACGGGCGGTGATATCCGCTGTTAAATTAACTTTGTTTCGATTTTCTAACGAGAGTCGGCTATCTATACCTTCGGTCATCTATGTGTTGCAGTGATTTTTAGTATTTTTAGCATGAGATAGAACAGACCTTGTGTGGATTGTAAAGTGTCATCATTTTGTGTGTTTATTATTGTTAAATGGTTTTTTTCATAGAATTTATTAAAAAGTATTTATTATAAACTTTCCAAATAGGGACAAAAATATGGTATTTAAAAAAAACACGTTTAAAATCTTTTTTTTCAGTTAACAATGTTAACTTAACATCATTTACCAAATGTACTTGGAAAGAATATAAAACATGAAAATTATAGAGAGCTCCAAGTTTTATTTTTAGCTGTAAATTTAAAAAAACATTTTCACCCTTGACTTGTCCTTAATTAGATGTGTATACATTTTTATTAAGTAATAATACGGAAAAAACTTTTTGCTGTGGAGCAAAATTTGGAAATAAATTTTGAAGGCAAATTATCAAAAGAAACACAAAAAAGATCACAATAAGACTTAACCTAAAAACAAAAACACTGATCTGTCGGGAAAATTTGAATTCATCAGAGGACGAAATTAAAGATGAATTAGGTATCTTTCTTGAATACACTTCAATAAGGGTTATTTTCCAAGAAAATTCAATTAAAAAAAATAATTTCCAAGGGCTGGGAAAAAAGAAAGAAAACTGAGAGGCAATTAAATGCATTTTGTTAAATTTTATTTGTTTTTTTTTGTCATAAAGGATATTTTGTTATTTTCCAAGAAAATTCAATTAAAAAAAATAATTTCCAAGGCCTGGGAAAAAAGAAAGAAAACTGAGAGGCAATTAAATGCATTTTGTTAAATTGTATTTGTTTTTTCTGCTATAAAGGATATTTTGTTATTTTCCAAGAAAATTCAATTAAAAAAATAATTTCCAAGGGCTGGGAAAAAAGAAAGAAAACTGAGAGGCAATTAACTCCATTTTGTTAAATTTTATTTGTTTTTTCTGTCATAAAGGATATTTTGTTATTTTCCAAGAAAATTCAATTAAAAAAATAATTTCCAAGGGCTGGGAAAAAAGAAAGAAAACTGAGAGGTAATTAACTGCATTTTGTTAAATTTTATTTGTTTTTTCTGTCATAAAGGATATTTTGTTATTTTCCAAGAAAATTCAATTGAAAAAAAATAATTTCCAAGGCCTGGGAAAAAAGAAAGAAAACTGTTTTTTCCCAATTTTTACAGTTTTTTTTTCGACATATGGGTCAGAAATGTAAATAACATTTTTGAAAAGTACTATTTCTCCGTATATTTGGTGAAATGACCCATATATTAAGTTTTTTAACCATAAAAAAATTCAAAATAAAAAAAATAATTTTCTTACCCCCCAACGACGCTACTCCAACTGGTGACGGTGGATCCCCCACTTCCCTGCGACTGCGCGTGGTGCCTCAGTATCCTCAAGTTGAGGGGGTACAACTCGAGGTCCACCTCAGACCTACCGGGCGGTCTTATAACCTGCCTAGGCAGGGGCAGATGACCTCCATACCACATGGACAGGGCTTTCCAAAGCGAGTCCGGAACCAACTCGAAATCGCGGTGCTGCACCAAAGGCGTGTCTCTCCTAAGTCTTCCTCCTAAAAATGTTTTACCTTTTAACTACACTGTCTGCGATTTGATCATGCTTTAAGTCTCTATAGAGTCAATCCAAATGAAAACACCAAAAATGAATTTAAAAGTGCGCTGCATGATTTTTTATTTTAATGAAAAAATTTGAGGATGATATTTTAGGTATCATATATGAAAAACCGTTGCTTTATTTTTAATCGGCACCCTTTAGAAACCTGAAATCGTGTCATTTTCTTACTCTCTTATAAGCGGCTAAAACTTTTTTTCTGTGGCAATTATTGAAATGATTGTAATTTTATTTTACTGCCTAGTAAGTATGTTTTCAATATTAATTATTATTATCTAATTAGTTCATCTCATAAAAGAATGGTAAACCACTAAAGATTTGTAATAATTTGCCAATTTTTGTGCTTTTTGTCTGGCTCCTGTGCCTATTCTGCTAAATCTAGAAAGTTTTTCAGGTATCAAGTACTTATACAATAGAAAACGTAACTATTATTTTAAGTTTCTAGACTATCATTTTCTTTACTAAAAAAATTTTTGAAACTTGATAATTTTCAAAATTAGCCAATTTAGCCCTCAGAAATCATTATGTTGAGGAAAAAATAAAAATCTGAAATGTAGTCCCCACCGTCATCTTTTCAGTCTAGTTAGTCTTGTTTTGTTATTTTTATCCATGTAAAAGATATAATAATTTTTTTAATGCAGTTAAGAAGCAATATTGTTAGTTTTATTTATAATTTAAAATTTAGATGGCTTTGACTAAGTCAATTCATGTTTGGTAGAGAAATGTCAGAACTGTCAAAAATATTTCATAATTATTATTTGTGGTATTCCTTTGGTGATTTTAAAAAGTTTTGTATATAACATAATATGACATATTATGTTATATACAAAATTTACCAAAAAAATACGCACAAATAATATTTATGAAATATTTTTGACACTTCTGACACTTTTCCACCAAACATGAAAGCCATCTAAATTTTAAATTATAAATAAAACTAACAGTATCGCTATTAAACGGGCATTAAAAAAATAATATATCTTTTAAAGGAATAAAAATAACAAAACAAGACTAACTGGACTGAAAAGATGAAGGTGGGGACTACATTTCCTGAAAGTTTCAGATTTTTATTTTTTTCCTCAACATAATGATTTCTGAGGGCAAAATTGACTAATTTTAAGAATTATCAAGTTTCAATAATTTTTTTAATAAAGAAAATGATAGTCTAGAAACTTAAAATAATAGTTACGTTTTCTATTGTATAAGTACTTGATACCTGAAAAAAATAGCTTTCTAGATTTAGTAGAATAGGCACAGGAGCCAGACAAAAATTACAAAAATTGGCAAATTATCATGAATCTTTAGTGGTTTACCATTCTTTAAGAGATTAACTAATTGGATAATAATAATTTATATCGAAAACACACTTACTGAACAGTAAAACAAAATTAAAATCATTTCAATATTTGTCACAGGAAAAAAGTTCTGGCCCACTATAAGAGAGTAAGAAATTGACACGATTTCAGATTTCTAAAGGGTGCCGATTAAAAGTAAAGAATCCAAAAATTAAAACGGCAACGGATTTTCATATTTGATACCTAAAAGATCATCCTCAATTTTTTTTATCAAAATAAAAAATCAAGCAGCGCACCCCATTTGGTGTTTTTATTTGGAATGACTCTATATTTTTATGGTTTCCAAAGCTTGTAAAACGCGCCGTATTAGTTTTACCTTCTCCTGTGAGTGTCGGTACTTTGTACAGTGGTTCCTCGACCAAATTTGAATTGTCAATTGGTCCCGGTATGTGTTGACATCTTTTCGAACCCGTTCCAGAACTGCTCGATACGCCGGAACTCGAAGCTATGCTGCAACTATATTTAAAAAAAAATAGATCGGTTTAAGGTTTAAACACAACCGACTAATATTTTAAACTTACAACCTTAAAAGGATTTATGGAATTTTTTTTATTCAATGCAAACGTTTGATTTTATACAAATACACTCACAGGCAAAATAATCGATCCACACAAATTTTCGATGAACTTCAATCGCAAATAACTTTTTTATTTGATGTCGGATTTAAACGAATATTAAAGAATATTGTAGATACATTAATGGAGAATCGCTCACATTTTAAAAAATACTAAAAAATACACGTACGTTTATAATATACAGGTTTAAACAAAAAGATGTTTTTTACCATAAGTTTAAGACACTCTGTAGAGTGGAAAAACCGTATATCCCAAGTAGCACAACTAGTTAAATAACTAGCATTCTAAGTAAATTAACCAAAATCTAAGTAAAATAACGTTTTTTAAAACTTGTTTTTTAACCAATTAGTTGTAGTCAACCATTAACATTTTTTTAAGGTTACTATGAACTATAAAATAACCCTTTAAATTTACCAACCGGTTGCTATAACCTTAAGGTAAACTCAAAGGTTATTTTTTAGTATAATTTAACTAATAAACAAAACCCATTGGTAATATTACCAACAGGTTAATTATTTGGTTTATTTATAGTCAATTTAAACTCTTGAAATAACCTAAATTTACCGTTAGGTAAATTAAGGATATTTCAAGAGTTTAAATTGACTATAAATAAACCAAATATTTAACTAGTTGGTTATATTACTTAAAAGATAAAAAGTAGGTTATTTTAGAAGTTAGATAACGTTATATTAACTGCTAATTTTAACTATTGGAAATAGTTAAGAGTAGTTATTTTTTTTAGACATATTTAGGTTTAGTTTAACTTTTAATTTAACTTTTTGGTAAATTAACCACAGCTTTGGTTAATTTGGATATATTTTTTTAACCAACAAGTTATATTTTACCAAATATGTTTTAACTCGCTGGTAAATTAACGTTAATTAATAAACTGGTTAAAAAAGTGATGGTTTTGCAGTTTTCATTGTTACCTGTACTTATATAAAAATTTGTCTCAATACAGCTTTATCTATAAACCTTTTGTTGTGAGTTTACTGTGATAATGGAGCCTACAAGAAATACATTTTTTATTACCTTTGATTAGGTAAACTTACAGATCACAGGGTATATATTATATTAAAAACGTTTATAACAGAACAGATATAAAAATAAAGCAGTGCTGCAACAAAAATCAGAACGTAAAATCGGCGGGAATTTTTTTAGGTTAGTTATTTTAAAAATAACATTCATTACTAATTTTGGTAATTATTAACTATAATGTGTTACATTAACCGAATTTAAACCAAAACCAAAGAGTTATAAATTACTGATAGGTAAATAAAGTAGTTAAATTAAACACAATAAAATAACCAAATGGTTTAAATAAACTTGCAGGTTAATTTATATTGGTTATGTAACCAATAAGTAAAAGCATCATAAAATCGCCATGTTGTTTGCTGTCCATTCTAACAAAAGGAAACGCCATTAATTTTAATAATTTGTTTTATTCCAAAAATAAGGTAATGGGTCATTCCACGTTACTCGGGGATTTTTGTCCCGCCCGTCACAATTTAAAATTGTGAGTAAAAACTACACGTTATAAAATTTATTTAAAAATATTGTTTTATTATGCTTTTAATAAGTTATAAGCACAATAAAAATAATGTTATAAAATATTAATTTTATAACTTGTGGTTTTTACTCACAATTTTCAATTGTGACGGGCGGGACAAAAATTACCGAGTAACGTGGAATGCCCCTAATGTAAACAAACCAATAATAAAACATAATATTATTTTATGTTTAAGGGTATTTTAAATCAATTTTAAACAAAATAAAGAAAAATTAGGCAACCAAAAATATTTTTTTTAATTTTTATTTTCTTTATTTCTTATTTTTTTCAAAGCGCATTTAAAATATGAAAGTATTATGTACTATTTTATCAAAAAAAAAATGCCCCATTGGTTTTTCCCTTTAAACATTAAGACATCAATTAATATATATATTTATATATGAGTATTAATATTTAGGGCGACATTTTATTCTAAGGATCTGTAAGTCATATCTATAGATATACATAACCATATTTAATTATTATATAGTTCAAATAAACTTAAACCGGTTAATTATAGTTTAAGTAAACTTAAGAGTTAAAAAGTAGTTAAAAAAGGGTAGAATAAACCATAAACTACCAAATATTAACTTCTTGTTAACCAAAAGGTACATTAACCAAGAAGTTACATTTAACTAACATAACGTTAATTTTACCATAATTGAATTCCCCA
Source organism: Brassicogethes aeneus (assembly GCA_921294245.1). NCBI lineage: Eukaryota > Metazoa > Arthropoda > Insecta > Coleoptera > Nitidulidae > Brassicogethes > Brassicogethes aeneus. The sequence continues at coordinate 4,944,483 of OV121142.1, read as the reverse complement.
CTTATTACAAAATATCGTTAATTTAAGGTTAATATAACGTTGTAGTACAATATTACTTAAATGAATTAACCAGTCATAACGTAAATTTAACGTTAATTTAACTAATTGTGCTACTTGGGATTGTTCTAAATTAAGTTTTAATTATTAAGTCACATCTATTTTTAACAGTTTTGTTTTTGGTTCACCTTAATGTATTTAATTTGTGGAAAATATGGATTTTTTTAAAAAAACATTGCAATTTCCAATATTTTTAATGTATGAAGAATTAAGGTTGCTATGGTCCATCCATAGCCTATGGAGGATGACAGTGACAGTTTTGTTGAATCATCTCATACTTTGACATGTCATACACGGCTTTCAAAAGCTATAAAATTGTTTTTTTCAAATTAATGTTTAAATTTTGTCTTCTTACTTTAAAAAATGTATATGTCTCCGACTGATGTTGCCAGAGCCATTAATTTAATCCAGGATGGACGGTCACAGTATTACGTGGCAAGTGTTTTAAACGTCACAAGAAGTAAAGTACAAAGGGCAACATCGGTCGGAGACATTTTTAAAAGTATGAAGACACCTCAAAATTAACACATTAATTTACAAAAAACAATTTGATAGCTTTTGAAAGTTGTATATGACCAAGTATGGGATGATTCAACAAAACTGTCACTGTCATCCTCCATAGGCAAATTGCAATGTTTTTTAAAAAAATCCATATTTTCCACAAAAATAAATAAATCGAGGTGAACCAAAAACAAAACTGTTAAGAATAGATGTGACTTGATAAATAAAACTTAATTTAGAACAATATAGGGTTTTGCCACTCTACAGAGTGTCTTAAACTTATGGTAAAAAACATCTTTTTGTTTAAACCTGTATATTATAAACGTACGTCTGTTTTTTAGTAATTTTTTAAATTGTGAGCGATTGTCCTACAATATTCTTTAATATTCGTTTAAATCCGACATCAAATAAAAAAGTTATTTGCGATTGAAATTCGGCGAAAATTTGTGTGGATCGATTATTTTGCCTGTAAGTGTAGTATCTTAGATACTTTCGGATAGTATCTTAGATACTTTTTAAGGTATCTTGTATTTAAAGATACTTTTAACTCAAAGTATCTAGTTTTCAGAGGTAACTAAGTAATTTTGTTTAAAGTATCCTAGAAAAGTAACTCAGAAGTAACTTTAGGTTCTTCATACAGGAAAAATATTGAAAATTGCAATGTTTTTTAAAAAAAATCCATATTTTCCACAAAAATAAATATATCAAGGTAAAACAAAAACAAAACTGTTAAAAATAGATGTGGAGTGTCTTAAACTTATGGTAAAAAACATCTTTTTGTTTATACCTGTATATTATAAACGTACGTAGTAATTTTTAAAATGTGAGCGATTCTCCATTAATGTATCTACAATATTCTTTAATATTTGTTTAAATCCGAAAAGAAATAAAAAAGTTATTTGCGATTGAAATTCATCGAAAATTTGTGTGGATCGATTATTTTGCCTGTGAGTGTATAAAATTATAAAAATTCAACAAGTTTTAGGTTAGGTAATTACTTTGAATCATTCTGAATTCCCCCAATTTTCTCTAAGAAAGTATCTGAGTTACACTGAAAAGTATCTAAGTTACTTTAAAAAGTATCTTAGTTACCTACTTTAAAAAGTATCTTAGATACTCCCAGCTCTGATTACACTATGTAACAAAATTTGTTTTTTGTTTTGTTTATTGGATTTTTTTGTTAAATTATCAATATTTGTGTGCCAAAAAACTATTCTTAACTTAATTTAAAAAATGTAGTGATAGGTTTTTATTTTTTTTAAGGGGTTAATAAACCCAGTTTTATCAAAAACAAAAAAATATTGACAAGAAATGGCAAGAAATTCAACTCAGAATTATTATTTTAACAAAACATACAATCTAGAAAAATATTTTCTTCACATAGACTTTAAATCTGGGCTAAAAAATTAATTTGAATACGACTTTTTCTTTTATATGATGCATTTTCTTCCCGAAGTAGATTCCAAACATAGTCACCCATCATTGTCACATCCCACCTTCCTTGTTATCACTTTTCCATTGCCCAAATATCTTGATGGAATCTTTCTTCATGTTCTTCGCTGACATCTCCCAGATTTTCACGGAAAAAGTCAAGATGCGAATGAAAATAGTGTAGGTACTTTCAACGACATGCGGCATCCCATTTCTTTAAAACTTCCTAATAAAACTTTGACAAGGTCAGTATAATTTTCTCTTTGGTGGTTACCAAGAAAACCTTCCATTTAAAATCTCACGTTAACTTTTGAGTTTAAAAAATATGTATTATAATCCAATTTTTGTTAAAAAAAAATATTCATGTTTTTTACATGTTGTCCACAAAGAAAGTTTAATGGCCAAAATCTTACGTGAGGGTTAGTGAGGTAATGGCACTCAAAGCCATCAACACGATCTGACGGCTGTCTTTGATAATTTGACAGTTTGAAAAAACAAATGTATGTTACGTAATCGGGGGCATGGCCTACTACGATTTGTGTAATAAAATCCAGATAAACAAATATCATGTTACATAGTGTTATAGGAACGTTTTAAACGATTTGGGACCAAAAAACACGCAAACAAATCTCACCTGTCGGTTCTGCTGAGCAAATCCCCCATCGACTCCATGCTGTTGGAGTTGAACTCGTTCGATGCGGAGGTGCAGTCGGTCGCGTTGCTTGTCAGGCTCTCGTCGCACACGATGCCCTCCTCGACGGGAACGCCGCGCGAAGACGACTCGCTCTGCCTGCAGTTGCAGTGGTCGAGCGAGGTTTTCGGCGCGCTAGTGTAGCTCGACCAGCTGTGCCACCACTCGGAAGATATCAGGTACCAGAACTGGCCGACGTCGAGGCCGCGGCGCTGCTCGCGTTCCAGCCAACCCATCACTGAATACGTCAAGGTTTTTATTACAACTGCGCGGCTTAGAGACAGGTATAACGATAGGCATAGCCCATACAGGGTGTTATGTAATTAATGTTATATATTAAAATACTGAATACCTTTTGACATAAGGAGTAAATTAAAATATTAAAAAAAAAAATTTTCCAAAGATAAAGAAAAAATAGGCATTAGAAGTTTTTTATATTTTTTGTGATAAGCCACTGGTTACACACTTGGTTTATCTCTGCACACTTGTGTTCTGTGAGTACATAGATACCAACCAACAAAGTAGCTGCGCGTTGCCAGATGTAAAAAATTGTTACTAAAAATTTTTCTTGCAAAAAATAAATAAAAACTCAATAAATACAAGTTTTATGCCCTTAAATCTCTAATTACCCTTTACTCATCCAGCTATTAGCTTAAGCAATGATTAGAAAATTAATTTAGTACCTATTTTAAAAAATCCATAACCACAAAATTAATTTTTTCCTCGGTTTTGTTCTTTCTGTTTGCTCAGATGAAATTGGGACCAGGTTAAACTTTAAACGTTTAATTTGTGTTAAAATATTTACAATTTGAGCACATAACCTAAAATTTGAAAGAAATGCACTAGATTCTGTCATAAAAGTTGTCAGATTTAGTTTGAATTTACCTTCAGTACAAAAATGACATAACCAACAATTAATAAAAACGCCAAATTGACAATTTGCATTGTTAATTTTATCATTTTTGTAATTAAGCTAAATTTAAACAATGTTTGTCAACTTTTTTGACAGAATTTGGAAAGGCTGTTGTTACCAACCAGGGTTACAAACCATAACATAATAAATTAAATTAGGCAACCAGATTACCCCAAAGTTCCTAGTCGATCAGTGGCGTACTTTTTGGTAGGATAAAGGTTATTATAAATTATTTTTAGTCTTTGGAATTTAGAAAAAAAAAGTTTCAGGTGCTTCTTTATGGACCCTAAGGAACAACCCATTTTAATATATAACATTAATTACATAGCACCCTGTATAATATCGATACATATTCTGCAAACACTGTATCGATACGATCTATGCGTATCGTTAATTTTAAAACAAAGAATTTCGCAAAATAGGAATTTTTTTATCCAACAAGCCTTCACGGCAGTACCTCATAACTAGAGATGGGATTTTAGGTTGCAAAATTTATACAAATAGGTACCTAAATAGGTTATAGATATTTGCGTGTCAAGCTTTATAAATCTTTACGGGCGAGCTGGAAGTTTGTGAGATGAGTAGGGTTGCCAGATTCTGTCAAAAAGTACAGTCGTATGCAAATAAAAAGCGTACAGCCCACAGACCTTCAAACAAGAATATGTTTGTAGGTCTTCAAACAAGAATATGTTTGTAGGTCTGTGGTACAGCCTTAGAATGAGAGGTTAGGTTATAAAAAGTTAACTGACTAACTCGCCATATTTGACAAGTGCAGTACCTCTTATTCTAAAGCTTAATTTTCATGTATACGTTTGTCCATTCGTCCGTTCATCCGGGCGCGCTCTTATTGGTCCAATTATAATTCGAAAATTATGACATTTTATCGGTCCGTCAAGTTTCAACTTCGTACGTCTGACAGAGAAAGTTAAAATAACTTTAACTCATCCGTCACTACACATCTGTAACGCCTAACGTTATTTTAAGATAATTTATTTTCAAATATTTTTATATTTTTTCAATTGTTGTAAAACGGAAATATTACGTTCGTTATGTAAATAATGTTCTACTGTTATGTTTTTATTTAATAAGAATAACGGAAAAAAAGAAAGGACAAAAAAAATTAAAACTAGAACCAAAAGGACCTGCTTTTTTAAAACTATACATTTTAATGTACATTAAGGCTAGTATATTCTTTTTATAAGGTATATTTACCTACCTTTAAATTTATTTGACAGCTAACTGTTAAAGTTACAATTGTTGACATAATTGTAACTATGACAATTAAGCATTAGGTAAATTTAGTAAAGTGAATATACTGACACTTAACTTCTATTTGTCGCCAAATCAATCCGTTAATAGTTATTTACGTGTCAAGCTTTGTAAATGAATCTTTACGGGCGAGCTGGAAGTTTGTGGGGTGAGCGACGCAGGAGCAAACCTCATATTCAAGTGAGCCTAGTAAAGATTAATTGCAAAGCGTGACACGTACAAACTTTTATTTTCACCTTTAGATAACGATTTTCAAATTTAAAGTTTTAATTAATATGTCAAATGTGACATTTTATTTCATAAATTGCTTTTCTACAAGCCTGTAAAACTTTACAGGTCTTTTAAACAAGCCCGTAAAATTTTACAGGTCTGTTTCCATAATGTATCGTTTACTTGGTAACCTATAAAATGTCATTTACTAAGAAGGTGGAAATAAACGTCATTTATGAAATGTCACATTTGACATATTAATTAAAAAATTAAATTTGAAAATCGTTATCTAAAGGTGAAAATAAAAGTTTGTACGTGTCACGCTTTGCAATTAATCTTTACTAGGCTCACTTGAATATGGGGTTTGCTCCTGCGTCGCTCACCCCACAAACTTCCAGCTCGCCCGTAAAGATTCATTTAAAAGCTTGACACGTATATAACTATTAAAAACGTATGCATGAAAATTAGAACATTTCTTATCGGACGATTTTATTGAAAAACGGACAAACGGATGACGGACAACCGGATACATGAAAATTAAGCTTAATTCTATCAGGGCTGTCATCAAACTGTCAAATGTCAATTTTAAGGTTAATTTACCATAATCCACAAGTTTACCATACTCACAAATTAACCTTAAACATCATATTTGACAGTTTAATGACGTTCCCTTTTAGGAAAAATATTAATTTTATAACCTAATATAATTATTTTGGGTACATGATTTTATTTAAAAAAATTGATGAAAATGTAGATTAATGTGTTATGACGATTTTAGATTTTTAGTTTTTGAAATATTTTATTATTTGCTGGATTTTTTTCCAATATATAAACTTTATTTTAATACGCATGTAGCAAAATCCGTTTTAACTGTTGTAAAAAAATTATGATTTAACTTTTAATACAAATTGTTTTTTTCGGTGATTTTTTTCCTAGACTTTTTAAATTTACTATTTAAAAATAACAAACTTCTGAATGGTAAGAAAAAATAAATTTTGGCAATTTAAAACCTAAAAATTTACAAAAATCACTCACCGATCTCGGCCTCGTTGTGCCGACAGTAGGGCTTCAAGCCCAAGGAAACGTGGCAAACCTGGAAGAGCAGCTCCAACAGCGGCGCCAGCAGGCTGTTGTGCTCCTGCCTGCCGCTGGAGAACCTCTCCACGCTCCACACCAGGTAGTCCTCCAAGGAGAGGCCGCCGCCCGCGTCCAGCTTCGCCTTAAGCGACGCGAGCGACTTTTCGTGCTCGTCGCGCGCGACTTCCGCGTTTGTTTCCGTCGCCAAGGCGGCGTTGTTGCCGGGTTGTTTTTGTTGCGTCGCGTTGTTGTTAGGTCGTTTGTCGCCTTGCACTATGAAGCGCAGCGTTTCCACCATGGATTGCACTTCGTCGCGGTTCAGGTAGTTGTCGCGATCGGTGTCGAAGATTTTGAAGCAGACTAAAAGAGTTAAGTTGTCAAAATTCGTGGTTAAAAATGCAATTAATTTGGCTTTGGTGGTGCGTAGACGAGTAAAATCATATAAAAAAGTAGTTAAATATAGGTGACTAAGGCCCAGGAGAGACAAAGTATTCCTAGCGGATAATAATCTTCGCTTTGAAAAGAATTTGTATAAAAGAAATTAAAATTTTATGTGAACACACGTGAATGTTGTCCAATCATTGGACTCCAATGGTGAATGGGTATTTTATTAAAGCCACTGGACGTTAATACTTGTAGTGGCTTAGTAATAATTATAATGTATATATTGTCCAGGACTATTAATGATCATTAACTTGCAAATTGAAAGAAGAAAAAGTTTCGTGATTATTGCTTATCTTTTTCAAACTGTTAAATCACAGATTTCTAAACACGTCACAATTTAGAAATATATATAAATCAATAGTTTAAATAATAAATCAGTTCCAAAACGAATTCCATTTGGTTTTATTTGGTAACTCATCATTATTCATTAAGAACTGGGAAGTGAGCAAGATCAAGGATCAGCCTTGTACTCGCCCAGTAATTGGTAAACAAAACACAAACCAAATGGTTGCTATTTTTAAAGACAGAAAAATTAACTACTAGATTTTTCACAAAAAGGTTGAACCTAACAGCAAATAATTTTTATTTGTTTTTTATTTCCCCCTTATTTTTTAAAATTTCGAAAAATTTTGATCTGATTAGCTGAAAATAATGTGCGATTTAATATTACTAAAACCAAAAACGTTACTTTTTTACTCCAAAAATATCCATAAGGCCATGTACTTTTTTTCCATTGAGACATTTGGCATAACTTCATTGAAAGTTATTAATAATCAACAGGTAAATTATCAATAATAAATATTACTGTCAATTTGACAGTGTCAGAGTATTTAATCAAGGTCTTCAGCTGAAGTACCATTTTTTAAATACTAAAAATACCAGACCACTAAAACAAATGGACGGCGCATTGCCATTCAATAACAATGCTTTGTTTGCGGTCAACGAACGGTCACAGTATAAGCGTTAAATTGGCTATAGAATTTTGTTTTCTTCCAGTGACGTATTGCGTACTCCAAAACAGCTGACATATAACAAATATGACAGCTGATTGAAATAGGGATAATTTAAAAATAGTTTTTTAAATTAAATTTATTTATGTTACATGCCGTGGTTTTAAATAGAGATAATTTAATTTAATTAAGTTTGTAGTGAAATAATAATCATCAGCAAAGTTTAGGTTTAGTGAAACAAATTGGTTTATAAATGTTTTAAATAATTATGAACAAATATTGGGATTACAAATATAATAAGTAGGTAGGTACTCACAAAAGATATTTCCATGTATTGTTATTTTTAGTAAAAAATAATGTATTTAAACTCAATAATTAACTTAAACACGATAGAAATACACAAACGAAAACACAAAACAACAAGCTGTCAACCTTTTTCTATGCTGTCATTATGTTATGAAGAACGTCCAAAAAGGCGTGTAATCTATACTTCTGACAACGTTGGAAGCCGTGTTTCTTTCGACGGTGTTTAGAATGTGAAACTATGCTTTACTCGCTTTTTAAACGTAAACAAATCCGTCTATTTGTTTTGGTGGTCTGTGAAAAATACCAAATCAAACTGGCATAAGATACCAACTTAATAAAAAAACACGAGTCCAAAAAAATTAACTGTATGCTTTTTAAAGTTTTATAAAAGAAACAAAATAAACTTTTTCATTTCGTAAACTAAGAAATAAAATTTTACAACGAATTTATACTTCTGATACAATTTGACAGTTCTTTTAGAGTTTGGGTAATTTTGGACAGTTTGGTGCATTTTTAATAGCTCTTATAAACAACGTTTTTAAAAAGGCCTTGAGAATATCCGCATATTCCTTAACCTTTAATAATTTGAGAATCAATAACAAAAATGTTAATGTTCTAAATAAACTTATTTCAAAATTAATCCCTACAAAATAAAAACATTTTATTGAACATTTTATTTTGATTTTTATATTTTTTCCATAGGTTTACTAAAATTGTCGCATTTGGACCCCAATATGCAACAAGGAACCAACCAACGTAAAATAATTTATAAAATAATTTTCAGTTCATTAAAAGTTTTTGCATCAATGAAAATTAAAATACAAAAGGAAACAAAATCGATTTTTTTTAACAAAAAAGTATATAATATAAAAACAAAAAAATCTTGTGGTGGTTAATCAAAAAAATATTATACTTATAAACTCTGTTTTTACTTTAAAGTCTATCCACCATTGTATGCATATCAGGGTCCAATTGATAATCAATCATGATTTTGTTTTAAGCAATCAAAAAGCAAATAATAGTTTAGGTAATTAAAATAATCAATTAAAAAAATTGCAAATATTATATTATTTAAATTTTATCAAATTTCTAAAAACAACTTATCAAAATATTTAAAATTAAAAATGATAATATTGATCATTAATAGGTCACAGTAAATCTTATTTATTTATATTTTGAATTCAAAGCTATGAAATCTTCAACTTAATATTAATATTAAAATTTTTACTCTTATTAAATTTTAATTAAAATAAAAAAAAGTATGTTGTACTTACACTTCATTCTTTCAACCATTGGTCCCCTACAAGCGGCAGATATACCGCAACAAAGTTCCTTAAAATCTACATGATCATCTCTATTTACATCTAAAGCGTTAAACAACCTAAAAAATAAAAAAAAACACATTAAAATAAATCAATAGGAATCTTTTACTCTTGTGTCCTAATAGGTTTCATCATATTATTCATTAAAAGAACTGACTATGTTGAAAATATAAATAAAATGCGTTTTAAATATTGTAAAATAAAATTATCATAAAAATATCATGATGTCTGGTAGTGTACATTTTAACTATACACGCTACGCACTCAAATACACAGGGTGTCCCAAATTTATTTTATTTAATAACTTTGTGGAAAATTTGATTTTTAGGTTTTTTTTCGGGACGTTTAAATAAATGATCACATCTTTAATAATATTCACGTTTTTAATAAATTTGGGTAAAGTAGACAGTTATCGGAAGTTATCGGACATATTAACATTAATACTGTAAAAACAAGAGTTCTATAAATAGTTACCTTAAAGTCAAATCATTAGATGACGGTGTATACAATTATAAATATCTCAGTCGGTAATAATATATAAACTACTTTATTTTGGGTCCAATATAGGACAAAAAAGTTCGCACGTTACTTTGGTGGTAAGATTTTTGTTTTTTTTGTTAAGAGCTGGACTGTGTTTAAATTACAATAAAAAATATTTCTAAAAAGTGTACAGATCAGTGTGTGGTATAAATGTGTTCATCATGGTTTAAACATTGTCACTTTAATGCGTTTTAATTTTAATTCTGAAAACAAACAGTAAAATGGTCGGTGTCCAATTACTGGTTGGAAAAAATGTAAATTTCTATTATTGGACATATGTCCAATATCATACTCTATTTGTATCCCGGACATTTACCAGCCAATTCTTATGTAAAAAGACCGTCAAAAACTATAAAAGTTGAGCAGTTTTTAAGATATAGTCAATTATATGTAAAATTGATTATATTTCAAAAACTGTCCTACTTTTATAACATTTGACGACATTTTTGGATTCAGCAAATAATATTTCATAGGAATTGACTGCTAAATGTCCTGGATACAAATTGCTGTTGACGAGAATTATTAGTGGCTGCTTTTTCGCTATGACATTTTTGAATAATTCATTTTTAGAGAGTAAGTAATATAGTGATTTCTTCGTCACAGGACATCTTGCAGAATAACAGTGATTTAAATGCAGTGCATGATAGAGAACATACAAAACTAATGGCAACAAAATTAATAAATTCGGAAAATACTTTTAACATACCACCCGAAAAAATATTAGATATATATATAAATCATCCTGTTCCAGCCTAAACATTATAAATGCTTCACAAACTAGAGATACCACACTTAATGATATTTGCAGCAAACTAAGTCAGACCAAGAAATTAGTGGTTACCTTCAGAATCCAAAAAAGGGATGATGAATCCGAAAAAGAAATATATGAATTATATGATATTTACAAAAATTTATCTTTAAAAAATATTTAACAATTTATGTTATTTGATGTAAAGTTGTTAGGTTTATATAAAAATTGTATGTCCAATTACTATACTTTTTTGCATGTTTTTATAAAACTATTATTAAAAATTCAAATATTCTTATTTTTAAGTAAACGTAAATAAAGTTTAAACAAATAAACTATCCTTTTTATATATTTATAAGAAAAAAACAAAAATCTTTAAAACAACAGCATATATAAATTTTAAATAAATAATATTCCTTAAGTGTCCAATAACCATGTGGCAAAAAAAATTCCAAAATTATTTGATAAAATCGAACTTCAAATTTGACATTCTTTGACTTGGATGTTATCAACTTTTATTTAGAGGTAAATTTATTTATCTCCACGCGGTCTATAATTTAAACTTTATTGTTGTCAATATTCGATAAATAAATACCTTGTTATGGCTTAGGCCGATAAAAACTTTTATGAGGCAAGTAATTAGTTCGATTTTTTCTCGCTAGGGGTATTGTTTTGACAAATTAATCCTTTTCTAAGAAATTAACGTACTAAACAGGTTTAATTTATTTATAATAAGCACTAATTTGTTTGTTTTACTGTTAATGTTTAATATTTTTCATTAAATTATTGTAAAATTAAATATAAATAATAAAACAAAAAGTGAGGTTAGGCAACCAAGAAAACGCACGATTCTTTTTCTACGATTTAAATTATCTTTAAGTTTTAATTTGCTTTAAGTTTTCAGTGAACTTAAATGATAAACACAGCTTAAACATTCCAATCTACCTATTTTTTAAATAAAAATCCAAACAAATTGAAATTAGATACCTACCTATTTATTAAACAATTAATTGAATTGAATGTAATAGCAAAAATTCATTTCTACTTAAATCATTTTGCTAGGTATTGTCAAACTGTTAATGCTTCTAAAAGCAATAATAATTATTGTACATTTAATGTAATCTTTAGCTAATAAATAAATGAGATTCTAAAAAAGTGAGGTTAGGCCGCTTTGATGTTAATTAAATTGACCTATATAAAATGCTTTAAAGATAAAATGTTGTATGCCATTCGGCCAAGAAGTGCCTTTTTGTGCTTCGCTCAATTGTAGACCTCCGCTACGCGTCGGCCTTCAAACCTTGAGCTTAGCACAAAAAGCCTTACTTCTTACCTAATGACATAAATAACTATTATTTTTGGTCACAGAAATATGTGGTATTATTTTGTGCAGGTATTTCAGTGACACCTTGTATATTCCGCAATTCCCAATAAAACTTACCCTTTGCATGTCTTCTGCGGAACAGGCGGACTGACAAGCTTCTTCAGACAGTTAAAATCCAAATGACCGGTGTCGGAGGAACTTTGCAGGTTCCAAAAGCATTTCTCCAGCTCGCAAATATCTTGCTCCTCCAAATGAGTCACGCCCGCCAAAGTTTGGTAGAAAGTTGGCGTTTCGACTTCCGAACTCAGGGAAACGCACGGATTCGAAAGAAGCCTAAATAGAAACGGTCGAATATTTTTTTTAGTGAGGTTATGCCGAGAGTATACTGTTATAACATTTTAGCAAGCATAAAGTTGCGCGCACAGCAAAAATTTTTTGTAATAAACGTTACACCTTTAATAAAGGGTAACAAAATTATGATTGTATTAATATAATCGTAGTAGAAGTTGTTAAATTTACCTTAAGATGTTATCTACACTAAATCATTGCTACTGATAACATTTTTTTATAAATTACCTAACGAGCCATGTTGTCATATTTTCTTTATTATAATTATACAAGGTGAATAGAAAACATTTTTAAAGTATATCGAAAATATGGTTTGAGGTGACAAAAAAAATTATTGTGAAAGTTTGAGTTCATAATATTAATATTAAGAGGTCTATCATCGCAATTTTAATTTTTTTTTCCTCAGCAAGTTTTAGGCTCAGAACTACCAAACCATTGAGTTTAACAAAATTGACTTAAGAATATTTTTTGAAGAAAATTAAATGCTCTACAAAAAAGGTTAAAGTGAAATTTTCCGTCAGATGAACCGTTTCCTTAAAATCATGCCTTAAAAATTGGTATAGTTTTACATTTTGATCTTTTAAATTGGAATTTTGTAATTCATGAAAAAATCAATACCCATAAAAAACCGATAAATATTCTTATGGGAAATCAAATGCTTTACAAAAAAAGCCTCTTAACATTTTTGGCTAAATCACTCAATCAAAAGTTATTCAAGGTTAAAATTTCGTTTAACCTTGAATAACTTTTGATGGAGAGAATTTAGCCAAAAATGATAAAAAGACTTTTTTGTAGAGCATTTGATTTCCCATAAGAATATTTATCGTTTTTTTTTTCGGGGTACTGATTTTTACTTGAATTACAAAATTCCAAAGTTAAAAGATCAAATTGTAAAACTATAACAATTTTTAAGGCATGATTGTAAGAAAAGGGTTCATGACGAGAAATTCCCATTTTTTGTAGAGCATTTAATTTTCTTCAAAAAATATTCTTAAGTCAATTTTGTTAAACTCAATGATTTGGGAGTTCTAAAACAAAAACTCGCTCAAGAAAAAAAAATCTAAAATTGCGATGATAGACCTCTTAATATTAATATTATGGACTCAAACTTTCACCATAATTTTTTTTTGTCGCCCCAAACAATATTTTCGATATACTTTCCAAAAAAAAAATAGTCGATTTTTTTGGCCCAGTCTAATAATTATACAAGGTGAATAGAAAACATGGTAAAACATTTTTTTTAGTATGTATAAAACTGTGTGATAGCCATTTCAGTGGGACATGTTTTTTTCATAAAATTCTAAAATGGTGTAAACTTTAATTGACAAGGTTGAAAGTAAAAAGCTTTAAATGTTATATTAATAATATTAATTAATATTAATAGTAATAGGTTTAAAATTACTAATTTAAAATTAAGGTTTTATTCCTGAAAAACTTTGTATTATTATCTAAAAAGTATGTTTAACAACAAAAACCTTAAAAAAAGCGTCTCAACATTTTTTTCTAATTTTGTTGTAAACATGTCAAAAAATATGGTTATATTTTTAAATGTTGAATGCATTTTGCATCTTAATGTTTAAAAATTTATTTTATTATAAAAACAAAGTAAGATTGCAAAAAAATATAAAAGAAATATTTTACAATTAAAAAAAGGTTGTCCCACTACGGAATTTCCGCCATTAAACGCCGAATAAGTCAAAGTTTTTATTAAGTAAATAAAAAAAATAAAAATTGACAAACTTTAAAAAGTATGTTTAGTCAGTTTTTAACAAAGTTATTGGCATTTAAAAAAAATGCACCATCTTAATTAATTCACAACTTTTTTCGGTTGGGTTAAACACTGACAAACAAGATGAGTTTTTTTTAAATTTTTTTGTTTTTAAATGTACTTTCATAAAAAAATACAAACAAAATATTTAAAGTCATATTTCATAAAAATTTACAGTTTTTCAGAAAAAATAATTAATTTTTAAAGTTTGTAATTTTTCTTTTAATTTTTGTGATTAAAAAAAATCCTTTATTCTGCGTTTAATGCCGCAAATATCATCGTAGGGCAACTTCTACCAAAGTTTATTGAAACAATAAACATTTTAAAAAAGTGTAAAAAAATATGGTAATACTTTTTGCATCTTTATGTTTATATATTTATTTAAATTTATTTTATTATAAAAACAAAGTTAGATTGCCAAAAATTAAAAATAAATATTTTTCAATTAAAAAAAACTAATTGAAAAGTTTTCTTACTATGAAATTTGTACCATTAAACGCCGAATAAGTCAAAGTTTTTATTAAGTAAATGAAAAAAAATAAAAATTGACAAACTGAAAAACTTCTTATAATATGGCTGAATATTTTGTTTGTATTTCTATCTAAAAATTATGTTTAGTCAAAGTTTAAAAAAATTATAACATTTAAAAAAAATCGTAACTTTTCTTTTAATTTTTTTGATTTAAAAAATCACCCAAATAAAAAATTATATACATTACCATTTGGATAAGACTGTGGCTTCCTTGTTGTAGATTATCCATTGTCGAAATTCTTCAAATGATATTTTGTCTTGTCCTACTGCAAAGAGGGACATTAAGGTTATGTCCCATGATACGTGTGGTAAAGCCCCCTCTTCTTTTAGTGCAAATTGAAATTCACTTTTGGATATATGCGTGCCGGAATCATTGCTGTATAAGGTCCAAAGAAATCTAAAATTATACATTTTTATTATAATTATGTTATCAATCAATTATAATATATAATAATAATAAAATATTTATAATGTGTTGTTTCTTCATTTCCAAACATTTGATTATATTGGTATTTTAAAAAATACTATTTTCATATCAGTATCCTGTTTCAAACAGTTTGTTATAATTTTAAATACATTAACAAATCGTTGACAAATATTATAGATAAATATGTATAAAAATAAGAATCAAAACATTTTAATTTTCTTTATATTTAGAAAAATATTTATCATATTTATAAAATTGCTACAATTATCGTGAATAATTATTAACTCTTAAAATTTTTTATTGCCATTTTAAAAATTTGTATAAAACATTATGCAACTATGTTCCAATTATATTTTGTTTATTTTTAATTACATTAAAACATTTTTATCTGGTGTTTACATAAACTAATTCCTTTAACTTTGTTCTTACATTCAGGTTGACGATTTAATTTTTTGTTACTTCCTGTTGTTGCAGGAATACGTTAACATTATGTTATTAGCAAATGTAAAAATTATTATTATTAAAAAACAGTAGGTCTAATACAAAAATGATAGAGTAAAAACTTTTTTGTTTTTAATGGTATTATGCTCCACACCTCAAAGTCCCACCACGTGACCACGTACGGAACGCAGTCTTTTAAAAATTTGGCATTTAAGGCTTTTCAGGTTATGTATCTGTCAAAGTATAGTCAACGAAAGAAATAATATTATGTTTAGGCGTTAAAAATGTATAAATCTTTGTAACATTACAATAACAATGGATGGTTTAAGAATTTAAGAATATAAATACTGCATTTAATGAAATTCTAAAGTGCATGGTGCCAAATAAGTAATATTTTTGTGCATTTGCTCCAAATATTTAGTTTTCTCCATACAATAATTTTAACTAAACAGCATTTATTAAAAAAAATCTAGCTTTTCTATTATGGAATAAGAATATCTGTTTTAAAGGTAGGTTAATATATTATAACAAAAATATCTTGATATTAGATATTTTGTAATTTTAAGGTTAGAAAAATTTATTTTGACCAAAATACATAAGTATTTTGGATTATTTAAAGGACTGTATAATATGGTATTTAAAAATGTGGTAGTTATTATTATCCAGCTTAAAGTGTACCTACATAAAGTTTTGTCAATACAAATTGTTAAAAAGCTTTGACTGAATTTGATCTACATCGAAAAATCATTATAACTTTAAAAATTTTAATAAATCACATGTCATGGGAGTATTAAATATTTTCACATTGCAAGTTTCTCTAAAAAAATTTGTTTTCTTATAATCTAACTTAAAGTAGGTATGCCGAGAGGTATGCACAAGTTTTGTTATTATCAATTTAATTTGAACCATATTCAACAATTATTTAGTATACCTATATTTGTTTATGACCATATTAACACACTTTTCCAAATAATCCACTTATTTATTTTGGTCAAAATAGATTTTTCTAACCTTAAAATACAAAATTAGATGATATTTTTTGTTCTAATACATTAACCTACCTTTGATACAGATATTCTTATTTCATAATAGAGAAGTTAGATTTTTTTAAATAAATGCTGTTTAGTTAAAACTATTTCATGGAGAAATGTAGACCCAATGCACAAAAATATCACTTATATTGCACCTTACATTTTGGAATTTCATTAAATGCAGTATTTATACTCCTAAATTCTTAAACCAACCATTGTGATACTATAAAGATTTATTAACTTTTAACGCTTAAACATAAGCGGTAACACTATAAATATTATTTCTTTCGTTGACTATACTTTGACAGATACATAACCTGAAAAGCCTTAAATGCCAAATTTTCAAAAGACTGCGTTCCGTACGTGGTCACGTGGTGGGACTTTGAGGTGTGGAGCATAGTACATCTAGAGGGCGCTAGTGACACAGGTTCTACTTACTTGATTTTCTCCTCCTGAGTGCCTTTGGTGAGGAGCACCAGCCCGCAGACTAGATCTCGCAGCTGGATGCCCTTAGGACCGCCGCCGCATGCTTGATAGAGCCATTCGGCGATGGTGTGCGGAACGCCGTCCCCTAGCACGTTCTGAACGAAAGCGTGCCGGCCCAGCAGCGTGCCACCGTTGGTGAGCCGCTTGAAGGCCTCACGAACGCGCTTCACTTCCTGGTCGCTCACTGAAAGGAGATGGAAAAGGTATCGCATCAAGATTCGAACAAAATGGTAAAGGAAATCACGTCCTAGATTTTCGAAAGGTCGAGTGCCTAATGGGGTAGTTAAATTTTTTCTGACCTATACTTTTTATGGTTTTATTCAAGGCATTTTGTAATTTTAAACATTTCTGTGAAATCGGAATTTCAATTGAGTTTACCGTTTTCGAGATATTTACAAAAAAAATCTCCTAATTACGTCACTAGGCTATTGACAACGTTGCCAGCTTTTTCAATGGTTGCCAGTGTGTTTAGTTTAAGATTCTTACGATAGATGGCGCCACGTTATAATATTTTAGTTTTAAAACCACTTGATCTATAATTTTAGTTGAGAAGAAGAAGAAGAATTGATTTTTTGACCTTTTTTATGGGTTTTGTTTTTTTTTAATTTAGATTATTGAAAATCAATGTTATTGTTATGTTATTTGTAATTGATATTAAATTAGTGATTTATTAATAACGGACTCAAAAGCAGAGGAATCTTGTGGAATGGTTGGTTACATTGAACATTGGAGCTTTTAAACAAATAAAGAAGTACCTATAATTATAATCATATTTTGTCGTAAATGCATTTCATTAGTATAATGCCTAGTTTTTTATATTCTTTTAGATATATCTTGGACTCTAAAATATCAAACAGTAATATGATACCTCGTAATAAGGAATATAGGTACTTAATGAATTTGGTGACCATCTTTCACTCAACTGACAGTGACAGTATTTGAACATAACCTCTTCGGGTATTTCCTGACATAACCGAATGAAATCATTAACAAGACAACTTGACAACAGGGTAATTTTCAACCAATAGAAATCTTAGAATGTTGGTCACATGGCGAGGTTTGTGACGTCATAAAAATTTATATTTTTTGTAAATATCTTGAAAACGGTAAACTCAATTGAAATTCTGATTTCACAGAAATGTTTAATATTACAAAACGCCTTAAATAAAACCATAAAAAGTATAGGTCAGAAAAAATTTAACTACCCCATTAAATGAGTGCCTAGAAAAGTTTATAAACGAGTTATATACAGTGTGTATTAAAACGAATAGATACACTTAAATAAAACAAGTGCCAAACCCCGCCCACTGTGGTAGGGATTGAAGTTATATCCGTTATTTTAGAATTATTTTTGTTTGAGAATTTATAGGTTATATTTTTATCGAATTCGTTTGTTTTGTTTTAATGCATTTCTGCAAATAAAAACAAAGTATTGTTTAAAATCCATTAAATTCCAGTTAATGGCGAAAATGTATTTCTTTAAAACTATACACATTTCCCTACGACAGCGTCGGAGCTACTGAACAAACACAGTAGATCAAACTGCATGCCCTTGTATCTGGCTGCATGCCGCGCTGTTGCCATATGCTATTATTGTTTCCTAAAAGGGTTGTTTTTCTTATTTTTTAATATTAACTAAATCAAATTATTTTTGACATATTATTAATTTTTTTGTTATTTTTAAAGTTTCAAACAAATAAAACTATTTATTAAATAATTATAATCGTTCTCTTCTGATTTAAAACAACCTGGCAACTATGGTTAGTAATTACGAATGGCTTGGTTTAAACCACGCCCAATTAAAGTTTGTTTCTTTTTCTCTGATCAGAAAATAATTTGTCATCCTTGTCTCCAGCCTTACTTACTTGATTTTGCGTTCATGATGACTTTATTATAACACCGCTTTCGGTGCTGAAATGAAATATTTTATCCCACCCAAAATTTTGATTTTATAGGTTGGCTATACTTTAAACAGCATAATATTTTGCATATTGGTTATAACATTTTTATGATTTTTCTTTTACTTGCGAGACTTTTCTGGCAATAAATTTTGTTTAACACCAAAGAAAATCATTTTTTTCTTCTTTAACATTAACAGCCAATTATTGTAAATAAGTAAATTAAGGACGGCATGGCTCGATTTTGACATTAACTGTCAAACCAATGACTGTGATACCAACTATCTAAGGTAAAATTCGACCAAATTAAATTTAAGGTACAAAATTAATTTTTTGTATAGAATTTTTGCAAAATAGATAAAATAGCATAAAGAACTCATAATACCTTTTGTCGCAGTCGTCCATTACAAAACTCGATCCTTCGTCGCTCGTTTTATAAATTGTCCGCGTGCGACAAAATGACGTCTTATGACATTATTTCTTTAATATACTATTTTCTACGACAAATACTTAATATTATCTAAAAAATGATTTAATTTAAATATTTGTATGAAGCGACCTCTATACGAAAATAACATTTTTGACGTAATTTTCCCCATTAACATTGCCGTTATTATTTTAATTAAACTTAACAATTATACTTCAAAATATTAAAATGATTATGATAAGAAAATATGTTATCCTTTAATTTTTTTTATTACAATAATTGCAAGATATTATCACTAAGTTTAAAAAATTCTTACAGGGGAAATTTTAAAGGTACAAAAGTGATAGTTTTATTTATTGGAATTTCCGTTAGAACTTCTAACTTGAGAATCTACTGGCGTTAAAATCTCAAATTTATGTGTAAATCAAAATTTATCCCTTGAAAATAGACTAACAATCGATATTTATCTTATGATATAGTGTCACTGACAGATTCAACCTCAATTTTACTGAAAGTGACAGATAACTAACCTCAATATTTTGGCATCAAAATTGTCAAAAATATTCTTCTTTTATTAGGCTATACCACAATCCAAATTGTGGGCTATACAATAAATAAAAAAAACGCAAGAAATATTTTATAAAAGTAGAGATAATTTTAATAATAAAAAAGTGTGGACGGGGCAAAAAAAAAGGTTTATCTTGTCCCACCTTTCAATTATTAAAATTATCTCTACTTTTATAAAATATTTCTTGCGTTTTTTTAATTTTTATTTTTTTTTAAAAAAACAGTTTTGTGATTAGTCCCGTTCATATGTTTGAAATGGCCGAGATAAGTAATTTAACAATAAATTTTGATTTACCTAAAAATACAGAATAGACTAAAATTCATAATTTTTTTGTTTTAAATGAGTGATTGATATCCTGGAGTTACCAAGGTGTTTTTCATAACATCCTGTATATCATCACGTTATAAAAAAAATATTTATAATGCAAATCGGCAGTTTATTAAATGTTAACTTCAGTATGCTCCTAATTTCCATACAATTAAATATTGTTAATGATTTTTTTAATGAATACGTTTTATTTTGTGATTAATTGTTAAATTATGTTAATTTGTCATTTTGAACAGAGTTTTTTAAATAAAACACATTAAATAATTACCAAATATAAAATGGTATATTATGTAAAAGTTTGATAACGCCATTTTAGTCACGAATTTAAATTATTTAAAATTTATTAAATGAGTGTATAAAAAAGTTTTTCTACTCTCACCTTCAAAACGCCCTTTATCGTACATGTTTCCATGACACTAAGTGACCTTCTAAATACACATTGACAAGTTGTGGCTTTATGGCGCTTTAGTCACGGGTTGAAGTTAGCAACAGGTTTTTAGTAACTGGCTGAAGTTAGTTTTAAATTAGTTGACAGTTGTCAAATGTCATACAATCGTTAAAATAAATTGCTTTTCTTGTAAAATAATACTGAATGTGAAAATTATTTTATTATCTCAATACAAATATACAAAAATATTAAATAGTTTCTGAACGCCAATATTTGAAAAGTTTATAGGAACATTGTACTGACCTTTTAATTTCGCCGGCAGTAAACTATAACTTAAATTCGGGCACGGACTCTACTGTAAAGTCCTTATAAAACATTTCCTTTACTTTCGCTGTGAAAAACTGTCAATTTTCAATATACATTTCGATTTATAACCTTTATAATTGTGTTTATAAAATGTAAAAATGTGACATTTGACAGTTTCCCCTGTTGTTTCATAGATGGCGCTCTATACAAATTTTTGATTTAAATCATTTTAAGATAATAAGTATTTGTCGTAGAAGTAGTATGCACCTCGTTTATAAACTTTTCTATACACTCATTAATTTAAGAACTCGCTCGCAAGCTCGCTCGTGCCTAAATTAAATTCGTGTATAAAATCGCGTTTATCAAACTTGATACATAATATACTATTGTAGGTATTTTTGTATTGAGATAATAAAATAATTTTCACATTTAGTATTATTTTACAAGAAAGGCAATTTATTTTAACGATTGTATGACATTTGACAACTGTCAACTAAAGGGCATTTTAAAGGTGGAAGTGAAAAAAATAATTTAAACTACGAATTACCTTGTCCTAGGTTTCATTATAAAATTAAATGAAGCCGACTAAATTTATACACCAAAATTCTAATTTTACATGTAGTATTGTAATTTTGTTGATAATCGATATACTTTAAAAACAAAAATAGAATAGAATACCTAATTACAGGTGAACTGTGGCGCATAGTGGAGACGAAGGCAAAACATTGAATAAATAATGTGGAACGGTTTTTATCAGTTTAAATTTTATCGACAAAAAATACCAATTTTAAACCACAAAAATAACGTACCAACATACCAACGTTTTATTTTTACTACATTGGCACCGCTAAATTTACTGACACGGCCTACTGTTATTCATTTATTAAACTCTTCAAAAGAAAAAACTGGAAAGATGACTTCACATATTTGTTTGTAATCAAACAATGTTTTTATTAATTACTATTTTGAAACTAACACATATTTTAGTGATTTTTCTAGATATAAATAAATAAAACAATTGATGCGTACATTTATTATACCCACATTAAAAAACCTAGTTGTTTAAAAAAAATACATTTTGAAATAGGTAAATTACTTTTGAAATACATTATTCTAGGTAATATTTCTATAAAAAGATAAAGTAAAAACTTAAGTAATTAAATACGTATTCGTTTATTTATTTATTAATTTAATTAATTGCCTATAAATTACTTAGATTACTACATGTTTCTTGTTATTTTTGCACCTACTTGGAAGGCATTATTTATGGTTTTATATTAATCGAACACACATTTTAATTAAAATACTCAGATCCACTGATATATGATATAAACAAATATAATTTATTAAAGAAAATAAGTATCGACTTAAGCGTTAATGGCACTTTATTTTATTGGTCAATTAGCTTTTGGTATATAAAATAGCTATTAATGTGTATATTATGTAACAAATTTACCATACATTTTCTACTACAAACACAAAAATTAAATAATTTTAAAAATAAATAGAATCTGACATCAGTTCTAACCTCACTTTCTAATCGCTTTATTTTGACGATTGTATGACTTTGACAACTGCAACTAACTTCAGCCCCAATTATACTTAATTACAATATTGTTTTTTGATTAACTACAGTTCATTTTTTTTGTTAGGTCGGTGGCTTATGCCAGTTTGACTTAGTATTTTTAGTATTTAAAAATGGTACTTCTGCTAAAGATTTAATTAAATACTTTGACACTGTCAAATTGACAATAATATTTATTATTGATAATTTACTTGTCAATTAATAAAAAGATAATTATGCCAAAAATAATAGCAACGAATTCGAATGTAAAAGCCCTTTTGAGGGCAAAACTTCATTTTGATGAAATTATGCCAAATGCCATAATGGAAGAAAAAGTACATCGCCTTATGGACATTTTTGGAGTAAAAAAGTAACGAATTTGGTTTTATAAATATTACATCACACATTATTTTCACATTATTCACGATTGGACAACATTTACGTTCACAAAAAATTTTAATTTCTTTTATATAAATTCTTTTCAAAGCGAAGATTATTATCCGCTAGGAATACTTTCTCTTCTGGGCCGTAAAGCAACCCATATTTAACTACTTTTTATATGATTTTACTCATCCAAGCACCACCAAAGCCAAATTAATTGAATTTTTAACTACGAATTTCGACAACTCAACTTGACAACTGCACAATGTAACCTACAATAATTTATACATAACCACAATTAGATTTATAACTAGCTTAGTTTGTTTTAATCAATGCGACCAACTTGACAACTGTATTTACCACCCAAAACCCTAAATTTGCAACGTTGCCGCAGTCCAGATAAAAAAATGAACTTTACATCAAAGTTAAATTTTAACTTTGATTTATTTAGTTTGACTTTGAATTCTATCAAGGGATTTTATTAGTACTCGTATTAGTATTAGTTATAATCTAATAACAAATAAAACAACTGCTAATTTTTTTTACTTTTAATCTATGCACGTACTAAAATTATTGTGAACAAACCGAGCGACCCAATTTTACAATTTATTTAAATAAGCGATAGATAAGCTAGTAAAAATCACAAGACAGAAAATTATAATAAAAAATAACATACACCGTTTGAGATATTTTAGTAAACCAAAAATATATTGTTTAGACATGAAGGTGCTTAAAACAATGGAGAACATTTTTTTCTTGTAAGATTCACTACTCAACAGAATCTGGATAAAACAATGAATACATATTATACATCCGTCAAACTTAAATTAATAAGACACGTCATGCAGTGTCATTTAGTTTTTGTTTAAAATGTCAAATTTATGTAGGTACTAATTTTGTCTTTTTTTCTAAAAATAATACATAATAATATACCTACCTATACACATTTATACACAAAAATACATATGTATATTGTATTGTTTTTAAAGAATAATAATAAAACGAAATTAACGTTAAACTGACAAATGTCAAAGGACTTTTTGGGTGTGAAGCATTCCTACTTCGGAAGAGTTTCTTGATACCTATGGCTAAATTGATTTAAACTTTTAACATTATTTTGTCAGCTATTTAATAAAAAATGTTCACTATTAATTTAGCTCCTTCAAAGCTTGCTTTGATTTTTGTTTTAAACGGTTTAGAAACAATTGTTTCAATTGGCTCTTAACAGCCTGGCTAAATTAGTTTGAAACACTCTGTATGCTGATTTTTTTGGCTTTATCATATATTGCATTTTAAGTACCTAGTATAATTTAAATTTGTAATAAGCTACTCAAAAAATACATTAATTGGTAATTATTAAAGAAACCTTCAAAAATATATGCATAGATATTATATAATACCTATATATTTTATCTATTGCTTTTAAAACAATGGTATGTATGGGTGAATCTCACGAAATGTCCCCCGATTGTGTTACCCCGTGATATTTAATAAAACTAAATGAGTTTGACCTATATTTTTATTGTGTTTTAATAATCAAGTAGATATTACAGCTCAGGTTTTTAACCGCAATTAATTATTTTTTACAATGTTTTAAAAGTCTAAAACCTATCCTCCGTGACTGTTACTCTTTCTAGGTTAACCCATATGTTTTCAAATATCTGAGGTAGTAAAAGCATACCAAAAATATCAGTTCATTAAGTAAATTAAACAAATCCAAAGCAATCGAATCAAATATAAAATATTATTAAAAATTAAAGGAAATAATTTTTATAACCATTTATGTGGGTGTTACAAAAATTGATTCTATCCTCCGTGAATCTGTTTTTGCTTTAAATTTTATGCAACGGATAGCGCTTTAATTTTAATTTTAAATAAACAAAAACCTCTGTTTACGACATTATAGATGCATGTGATTCCTGAAGGTCAGTTAGAATTTATATGCAGATGAGAGTGTTGCTGTTTTATAATTCAATAGTTTAAGTTAATTAATTTGCTATTTAATTACCTATCCACCGTAAAGTGTAATATCTCAGTAAGTAGATTTTTTTATAAATATTTTATGCATGTACAATTGTATTTTTTTTTAAATATTAAGGTGTCAAAAGATACAATAACTTATTTCAAATATGCAAAGGAATGTTTAAAAAAAACATACGAAATCCTAACCTCCGTGAAGCTATCTTTCGTGAAGCTCTAATATTGAAAATGTAAAATTCTTGCATTAGTGCAGAACCACTTATGTAATATTATTACTAGACCTGGTGGCTTCACAAAAACCCCATTCTAGACCAACAGTGAAACAACCAAAAATAAAAAATAATTATTTTCACTTGGGGGACATCTCAATATAGGTATTCACCCGTATGTATTCTGGTAAATTTCAAACAATTTAAAAAACTCGCAAATTTAAATCTAAGTTATGGAATATTAAAAAAATTTGTTAATAAATATTATTTAAATTAGGTTACTTTTCTCATGTTGTTTTTTTCTATTCTTAATGAAATTGGCATTATAGTCGCCCCTCGTATATATACATCTGTTAAACACTTGATCGAGAGCTTCGCACGTGCGTAATTAAAACTCGTGACTAAAACACAGTTTAAGAAACTTGTTACATAATATACTATTACCTACTCCAATAAGTAGATAGGTAATTAAATGATTTTTAAAAATATATAAATAAAATCAAACATCAAATGGTTAACCTCACTTTTTACCAATTTAAAATGTTATCATAGTCGCCTTCTCCCAATTTAAAATCCGATTGGATCAAATCACAGTGAATACTAAAATCGGCCAATCACTGATGCCTAACAACGTGAATAATGAGTTAATTATTCCCGTTGTTAGGCAGGAAATTTATGGGCGTTTCTCTGTAAACTGGGCAACTCATTGTCTCAAGCTAATATTGTTTAGAAAAATAACAGATCATAAATATTTCGTAGATAACTTCAAAAGATAATAACCTAATCTACCTATGCTCGACGTTCAAAATCCAATAAAATAAACTTTAATGTATCAAAATCGTTTTTATAGTCCTTAAAAACCAGTCCCCTGACGTGTCACCAAAGCAAAATGGTCACTTCAGACTAAATTAATTAAACTATTGGAATCAACCTAATTGTTTAATTATTCAACCAATATTGTTTGCTTGTTACTGTGACTTATTTATTTTTTATAATTATTATTTTGTAATTCTAAAAAAGTCATCTAAACTTTGTCTCCGGATTTTATAAACAGTCCCCTGTATAGATTTTTCAGAAAATGCTCAATGTTTTCCAAAGTAATAGGAATATTTTTTGGTAGATCTGCCATATACTAATAAATAGACCGATATTTATTCCTCGAATAACATTTATTAAATACAACAAAAATATAACAAAAAAACTTGCCTAGACAATTTCTTACTTCAAGTTGCCCAGTTTACAGAGAAACGCCCTTATAATGGTTATCAATATTCGCAAAAAAAAAAATTATGCAATGGTAGGTAGATAACATTTATTAATTACCACCACAAATAAAAATAATTGCATGGACTTAAGAAATGGCAAATATTTACTTGAATTCGTTCATGGCGTTAAAAACAACGTTAATAAGACAATAAATGCGTCACAAAACATAAGAGTAAAACTAAAATAACTTTACCGCAAAATTTATGTGCGTTAAAATAATTCCCATACGTAGGAGGGTATAATAAATACACTCTAGTATTAATTGTGGTAAAATTTTCCAATAAATTTAACGAAAGAAATTTATTTTCATATTTATTTTGACAGCAAAAGAAAAAAATGTCAATAATGTATCTTTCCTATTTAAAATCATGGACAACCAAATTATGACGTTCAAAATTCCGTATCCGCCACTGTAAAATTAAAAAAAATCGTTACTTTTTACTTTTAATTAAATAGGTATTTTGTTTGTCATCAAAAATTCAAAACACAATATAATATAATTATAACTATATATTTTAGATTAATTTAATTAAGTATATAGCTACTAAAAATTAAATAAAAAGTGTAGGTAGGTATGTTATTTATAGAAATTTAAATCAAAGATAAATTATTTAAATTTCACATTTTAAACATATAAATGGTAAACTATTAATCTAGGAATTAGCATATCAGATAACTCTTCAAAATTATCAAAAATTGTTTGTAAAAACAACTAGAAAAATAGACACCTGTTAAACTTTGACAATTACAATGTAAGAAAGAAAGAAAGAAAGAAAATACGTTTATTTTGAAAAATCCAGAGAGTGCACGTTAACACTCTATACGGATTCATCCTCTCACAACAATACAACAAAAATATACAAACAATAAAAAATAAAAATATAAAAGTAGTAGTAGTAGATATTCATTTCACATTTCGTCATGTTTTAAAAGCTTAAGCTAGTTTCTATACTATAGATAGGTACATTACATGTTTGATAATGCAAGGACGGAAAAGAGAATAAAAATAAAATAAAATGACAATACCCGTTGAAACACCCTAGCTTGGAAGTCTAACCCGAGGCGTCCCCCAAAGCCCGAACAACAACCATCAGTGCGGTCTGAGCATAGACCACACTGGTGACCATTACAGCTCAGACTCCAAAAGATATCTCAAGTCAGACTCCAGAAAACATCTCAAACCAGACGTAAAACCCCTAATGTGTTTGTTTCTGATTTCAATAGGCAACGCATTGTAAATTTTGACACCATTATGATATATGCAACCTTTACCTCTCATTGATAAAACCCTTTCTAGGTTTACATCAGACTTATGACGTGTGTTATGGTCATGGTAGTCGTTGCGAAATTTTAATGAAATATTGGAATGGCGAGTATTAAGATTAACTTGGTGTATATAAACAGATACCTGGTATTTATAGATGTTTTCAAGAGGCATAACATTATAGTTTACAAAAAGAGCTTTTGTGCTGTATCTAATTGGGAGGTTGTATATATTTTTTATCGCCCTATTTTGCAAGATTTGAATAGGCACAATAAGGCCTTTACGTGCAGGATACCACAGTGCAGTCAAATACTGAAGGTGACAATGGACAAGCGAAAAATACACAGACCGAAGTAGTTGTGCTGGCAACATAAAACTTAGTCGCTTCAACACTCCCACCGGCGCAAGTAGTCGTTGTCTTAATTTTAATAAGTGCTTTTCCCAGGAAAGGTTTTCATCAATGTAGAGGCCCAAGTATTTTATTACATTAGAATATTGTAGATTGTCATTTCCAAACAAAATAGGCAATTGATCAATGGGCTTAATCACAAAATAAAAGCGAATCTATTAAAAAATTCTGTATAACTGCAAAGGAGATAAACAAACAACTCAAATCTCATTAATATTACTAGTGGTAAACAATTACATACGCATTCGCCAAAAACCATTTAACTACATTGGGAAATGAACTATTAACTAATTTAGTCGACCCATAATTATTGTACCTAATTGAATTTGTTCAACAAAACGCAAAAATTTCAACAATTCAGCGAAAATCGCACCTCGGAATTTGTTGCGATGGTGTTTTTTTTCTATCACATGATATAACAAATGTCAAAAAAAAGGTTACAACAAAACACGTAAATGTCACTTACTGCGATTCACTGCGTCCTCGTAGCTCAAACATGATCTTTTCGAATCTTTGGCACCCATTTTCAAACTCCTGATTTGTCTGTTAACATTTTTTTGCACGGATTTATCAACTATTACACAATTTACAAAACACCTATATGACAAACGTCTATTTATTTACACTGATCTGAAGTTGGCCGCGCACGAATTTGTGTCAAATTTGCCGTGTCTCAGATAACGAAAAATTCAGCACCAAATTAAGTCTTTAATCTCTGTTATAACCTAAACAAATATTTATTGTAGCAAAAATGGTCAATAATGTTTGTTATTTGTTAAATCTTTATGCTAAATTCACTATTTGTTTTATTTAAAGGTGCTGTGTCTAATGTAACAAAATATAATGAAAACTCCAAAAACCCAAACTTGTGCCTTAAAACCCATATTTTAGTAAAATAAAACAAATATAGGTTTAATAAAACGATTTCTTGCTTTAATAATAATATAGGTATACGCCTTTTTAGTAGATTTTTCTTATTAAAATTTAATTATGTTGCATGAAGTTAGCTGGTTTACAGTGTTGTCAGATTTGAACCAAGGCAAAAAGAATCAAGGATATACAAGGTGGTCCAGTTTAAATCATAAGAATTTAATTTAATTGCTTTTTATGTATGCTTGAACTAAACGAATTAAACGAAAAATATTGTTGTTTTCTTAAATGTAAACCATTTCATAAAATGATTTTGGTGAAAGAATAATTCTTAAATTCGAATAAGATCTGACGTTATAAAGTTGACCACCCTGTGTATGGATTTTTGACGTATAAAAAATGGCAATCTGGCAACGTTTTCTAACCTAAAATATATACGTCAAAACAATTCGATGGAATTTATAAAAACCACGAATAAATTCCTTTTCTATTAATAAACGCAAATGAAATGGATTCTATTTAAAACATACCGGTGGACAGAGATGCAATGTATGAATATTACCATGCATATTGGCACGATATACGATTAAACTTTGTTATACTAAAGAAGTTAGAGAAACAGATTCAAGACTATTTCATAAGAACAACCGAATATCTAAATAATACGCTGGAGCATTTAATTATATTTTCGTTATTATACATTTTATTATGTATATTGTTGTATGCATTGATTGTGGTGTGGAAGAAATTTCCATACACGAACAGTATAAGAAAGTCGAAAAGGGTTTTGTTTGTAACAGGCCATCCAGATGATGAGGTTATGTTTTTTGGGCCTACGATACTTCATTTCATTAACAATACGGATACAGAGGTTTATTTAATGTGCCTAAGTATAGGTGAGTTAATTTTGGAAACAAAGTTGGGTTTTTTTTGTATCTATTGAAAAACCAATTTTAATGTAATTTAATTCTTGATTTTTTACTCCTTATGAAATCCTAGATAATAAATTATATAAAATATACCATAATTTGTTTTAGGGCAAAATTATGGTAAAGGAGCAGTTAGGAAAAAAGAGCTATATGACAGTTGTAAAGTGCTAGGTATAAAAGAAGCAAACATTATGGTTGTAACCCATACAAGTATGCCCGATAAAATTGATGTTAACTGGCCTATAGATGTTATTGGAAAAATCATTTTAAACATTGTGGAAGAGTATGACATTGATGTTTTAGTTACTTTCGATAGACATGGTGTTAGTAATCACCCAAATCATTGCAGTATTTATTTTTCTGTTGCCAATTTAATTATTGATAAGCAGCTACCTAAATGTAAGTACATATAATAGTTTTTATATAATGATTTGAAACAATACAATTATTTTATGTTCTGATATTCAAAGTAAAAAAACCGTTAACATTTTCAAACGAAAATGTGTTTTTGATTTCAATATAATGATGAAAAATTCTGAATTTTACTGTGGGACAGTTTTTTTTTTATTTTAAAGTAATGTTTTTTTACAAAACTAAGATAAAAACATAAAAATAAGCATAAAGGCATATAGTTTAACATACTAAAAAATTAAAAACAGCAAAACAAAAGGCTGCATTGTTTTATTTTTTATTAAGGAATTAATTTTATGTTTTAACCCTAGAGTGATATTTTTAATTGGATAAAAATATCACAAAGGAATTTTAATTCTGCGAATTAATAATATCATGGCAGATATTTTAAAATTAATTTAATTTTATATCAAACTGTTTTTTAAATTAGGGAATTTAAAATATCTGTTTCTTATATTTGTATTTGTTTGTTAAACACATTTTAAATTCACTAAATTAAAATTAAATTTAATTTTTATGCCAAACTGATATTTTTTATTTTTATTTGCTTCTTATATTTGTAAATGTAAAAATAATTCCTAAATAAAAAATAAAAATGTGCTCTATTTGTTAATATAATATATTTAATAATTTTATAATAATTTAAATTGAATTACATGATTTTAAAACTAACTAAAAAAATTATCAAAAATGTTCTACTGTTGTGATTTATTTTACAAAATTAATAGTACCAACTCCAAACCTATATTTTTCAAAAATAATGTGTTTATGTTTCTTCAGTCGCTTTTTTTAAAATTACCATTTGGGTTTGTAGTTTTATGCAATTTTTTGTATTGCATGGAATCTACGCACACGAGAGAGTAACAGATGTGTCAAGAATTACGAATTAGTCCAACTGTTGGATTTCAACATCTGTTTCTAGATCTAAAATCTTTATTTATTGTACGATTTTAAGAGTTCATATTAGCGAAAATCTAAGCACGGCACTGGATTCACCACCCCTCAAAACGACCCTTTACTAAATTTTATTGAAAAATGTTAAGTAGAAAAATGCACAATAATAACTACAAAAATTAATTCTGTCAAGTTATCCATGAAAAAAACATTAAAATAAAATTAAACTTGTAGTAACCATGTTACTATAAGTTTAATTTCAAATTTTAAAAATAATATTACGAACCTTAAATTAAATACGCTCTTAATGGTTATATATCAAGTAAAATTATTTTTATTTTTGCATATACTTAAAAAATTTAATATAAAAAAATTATATTGTATGAGAAATATTCTTTGTCTTCAATCGGTCTATAATTTTAGTTTATTGTTGTTAAAACTCGTTACTAAAGTGATGGATTATAGCCTTAGCGGTAAACATTTATTATTAACCACTTTGGACCAATCTGTCAGATTTATTAACCTCACTTTCTACTTTGAATAAATGGCCGATTTACAGAAAAAAACTATACGTGATAGGAAAAAAAATTAACGGATTTCAAACCAACACAAAAATATACTATAACACAAAATTTTCAAAAATTAATTGTTAATGTTTATTTTAGATTGTTCTGTTTACGTATTAGAAACAGTGGACATAATAAGAAAGTACTGGTTTATACTAGACTTACCGTTAACGTTTTTGATGTCGAGAGTTCGGTAAGTAATCTAAATTAATAGGGTGGGTTGTCTAAAAGTGCGCACTCGGATACTGCGCACTCTTGAACCACATTACCTTAGACATTTATATAAGGAATCAACAATTAATTTGAATGTTTTTAAATTAAAAATATTCAGAATTTTAATGATTTTGTAAATTTTTAAAGGTGGCGAATAAATAGGCCGCCATATTGAATTTATTGCCAACTTAAAAAATATATATTTTATTTTCAGTTATGTGGTGAGCTGTAAGGACCGGTCAGTTATCCATAAGGCTATGTGGCAACACAAGTCTCAACTTGTATGGTTCAGATTTCTCTACATGTATTTCTCGAGGTACATGTTGATAAATTCGTTACAAAAAATGAACCTTTCCGACATTGAACTCGACTTAGAAATCGACGATTGAAGAAAGGTTTCAATTTTTAATAAAAAGCCATCCAATGTCATTTTATTTTTTTTTATTAACTGTTCATTTGCATCATTCAAAAAAGTTCTCCAATCTAATAAAAATTAATTACTTTTACTAAATTTATACAGGGTGTTTTTTAGGTAATTTTTTTTCCTTTTCACCACAGAAACACCCTTTATAACTTTTAATTTTACTAGTATTAGTAAAATTACTTTTTATAGACCAACTTAACTTTTATTCAGTTAATTTTAAATACCTTTGTTATTTTTTCAAAATGCAATCTAAATAGTAAGATGACACACATTTCTAAGTTAAGTAAAAGTAGCAATTTTTTCTAATACATAAATAATCTGATAAGTTTTTATGCAAAAAGAAAATATATGATTTATTTTTGTTTGAAAGTAACAAATTTTAATTGAATTCGGTTTGTTTATGAATTATTGTAATACATGGTGGCGCAACTTTAAATATGTCAACATAACATAAAAAACTTATAAACCATAACTTAATTTTGCGTCACACTGTATAAAAGAAAGTTATTATTTAATTTTAAAAGTTTCTGTGCAGTTACTAGATTTTAATATAGAGTTAAATGTTTTTATTTATTTATACATATCGCCTGAATTATTGTTGTTTTATATTTTATAAAGCTTTAAGATTCTATAGAATCTATACAAATTGTTAAATTCGTTATTAAAAAGATAGGAAATCATGGTTTTATTATTGTTAGTATCATTTAAAAATTGTGAAATATTTTATTATTTGTTTTTAAAATGTCTACCTCTTAAACTTCCTGTTCATCCATATTGTTTTGTGCCAAAGTGTTTTAAGTTCAACCATTTTAAAATTTAAGTACCTACATTGTAAAAATCATGTTTTATATGTTTTTATTATTAAAAAAATATACAGAAAGTTTTGTTTAAATTAATCCTACCTTAATTAATTTTATAAAACTAAATGTGTTTCTCCTTTGAAGTCAGTAGCTGAAAAATATACTTACGGTTTTTTCTACACTTACCTGAATACATTGCCACAAAATAGAAAAAAATAAAAGAAAAATTCTAAGGTAGGTCTCATAAAAAAATTTATTACATACTTTACATTTTTTTTATACAAAAAATAAGATCTTATCGGAATCCTGTTTAGAATGGCGAGTGGCAAAAATTGATGGTTTCTCAAAATGTACAAAAAACAAGGACAATAAATCGCGGAAAATTCAACGAAAAAATTAACATTAATAAATAAAAACAAGTCTTTCAAGTACTCTACACCACTCTCCTAACTTCAAAGAATCTTTTCAGGTAGTAAATTTGCCCTAAAGTCATGCATACCAAAATAAGGGCTTCGAAAAATGACCACATCACAACCCTTGAATTTGTACTTTCATTGATGCTTCTGTGTATTCTGTCTCTTACTTGCATGTATTCTTGTTCTTGCTTTACTCCTGTCAAAGAAGCTGGAAAAAATAAAATTTTCTATAAATTTCAATACAATATTTATTATTTTTTTAATCAAATACTTTAGGCCTATAGATAGATCTAAGTAACGTGTTACTTATAATATTTTTTGAAAAAATTGGTTACAATTACTTAAATATTACCTTATCTCCTACATTTAATACATTTAAAATAATAGTGACAATATTTTTCATTTTGATTTATTTCAAATTTTGACCTCCAATATCATTTAATATTAACTTTTTAACAAAATAAAAAAATATTATTTTGAATAGTAAATTCACCATCTTTTTTCCCACCCTATACAGGGTGTTTGACGTTCGTGGTCCATTATAAGTTTCTAGGCAACGGAAAAAGATATGGTTTCGAAATTTTTGAAAGCATTTATAATCCATTTAATCCTATTTTTCTAAAATATTTTAAATAAAATTTCACTTTTAACTAGGGATGCACCGGAGTTACTGCCTCCGGCCGATCCGGCCTATGCGGCAGCATATCCGGCTCCGGCCAAATTTTTAAACTGATCCGGCAACAACGGCCGGATTGTGGCCGGATTTTTAAAATTTTTCAAATGTTTATTATAAAAAAAATAGATTAAGGATTAAACTTCATGATTTAAGCGAACATAAGATAACGAAGTCCTTAAGTTATAGTGCAAAAATTCGAGTTGTTCACCTTTCTCGGGAAGAAATCGGCTATGCGCAGTTAACAGTTAACGCCGTACGTATGCGCAGATGGTTGTATTATACCTATTATAATTATTGTACCTATGTTCTTTAATTGTTATAACTTTTAGATTAGGTATATTAATAAATATTATTGATTTATTTTTATGTTACCTATTTATTATTTTTTTAAACGTTTTATAAAGATATACTTTTTAATATAATATTGGTTTTAAAAACTTTTATTTATTGATAAATATATATGTTTTTGTTTTTTTCCCCTAAAATAGCTATTTAACGAACTCATTTGAGCCCGTAAAATAATTCTTTTTTTGTACTAGTACGAAAAAGTTGCTATGGAAACTTGAACCATTGCAATACAACAATTAAAAATAAAATTCGATTCACTGTCACTGTCAATAACCTTAATTTCGAGAAATAGGTATTTACTCTATTTAAAATAATATCAGTTTTAACGCGCCTAAATAACAAGTAGGTACCTACATGACAAAAACCTGGTGTAAAATTACACAAGACAATGCGCCACCTAATAATGATTACTTATAAGGTGGGCAGGTACCTAAAATATAAACACTTTTATTTATTTTTAATACCCCTTGCGGCCTTGAGTTGACGGTGAATTCACCGTGAATTCACCGTTTGCGTGAATTCACCGTGAATACACCGTTTATGTGCAGTGAATATACCGTCCATTTGTGACATTTGTAGACGGTAATTAAACGGTGAACTCACGCTGTTTTTGCGATAAATTCACGGTGATTTCACGGTTAATTCACGGTGATTTCACGGTAAATTCACGGTGAACTCAAGTTTGCAAAATCACCGCAAATTCACTGTGAAAGTACCGTAAATTTATCGTGAAATCACCGTGAATTCACCGTAAAAGCGCTGTGAGTTTACTGTGAATACACCGTAAATTGACTGTGAAAACACCGCAAATTGTAAGTGTAAGATTCGAACAATCTGCTAATTGGTTATTCCCAATACAATACAAATATCGCAAGAGAGCTCTCGTGTAGCGGCGCAAAATCAACGAGGTTGAGACGCCATCATAAAGAAAAAACAACAAGTTGGACGCCATTTATTAGCGGTTTTTTTATTAGTCGATTTCTGTGTCAAGCGGTTTAAGCAATACATCTCACGGCTGCTTACGCAAGCGAGCTAACTATAAATAGCGTTGGGTTGCAATATTTAGTTGGAAGTGTGCGTCTGTAATGGCATAGCTAAACATTAATTGTTTGAAGTCCCCATCTCCATCCTCATCTGCTCAGTAACGAATAATGGCTAGCTATAGTCGATTGTGTTATTTTTATTGATTTATTTACCGTGAATTCACTGTGAATTCACCGTGAATTTACCGTGAATTCACCGTGAATATACCGCTAAAATGCGGTGGATTCACAATTAAAATACTGTGAAAAGTGCGTGAATTCACCGTCTAACTACCGTTTACAAATGTCACAAACAGACGGTTTATTCACGGTGAATTCACGGTTTATTCACGGTTTATTCACGGTGAATTCACAGTGAATTCACGGTGAATAAACCGTAAACTCAAGGCCGCAAGGGACGACTAGAATGCATGCGTTAAATGCAAGGTCTGTCAATTTTTCTCCTTGTTTTAAAAGACAACTGTTAATTTACTTGTATTGTTGGTTGCCTGTTCGGGAACAGGATCCCCACATACCACATCAACACGTAATTGGTAACTAAGTGCAAGATTTGCATAATACTGAAACAGAAACTGCACCTGCCTGTGTAAAAACACTGTAAGATCCGGCCAACTCCGGCGAAATGCGCCAAAATCCGGCCGGAGTTAATCCGGCCGATGACGCCGGATTACTGCATCCGGTAATCCGGCCAAAATCAAATCCGGTGCATCCCTACTTTTAACCGGAAGTGTTATTGTTATTTTAAATGGAAGACCCCATATATTTTTACATTTTTAAATTCTACATAAAATTCTGAGTAAAATTACTATACCATGTCCTATACATAAAGTGAATAGTTGTTGAGTCACTCATTATTTTTGTTTTTTGACAAATGCGCGTCAATTAAAAATAGCCTTTAACTTTTTTGTTATTAGGTTTGCAGATTTGGGGGTAGAATATTTTGAATCTTAAAACATTGTTTAAAAGATTCCATATTAACTCTTTAGTATTTCCCGACAAATTTTGTTCAATTGCACAGCTAAATCGCGCACGTTATTTGTGTTTTACGTTTCAAGGAAAAAACTAAAAAACTGGTTTAGTACTCGATTTCGATTGATTATTCCTTATATCATTAATTATAATATTATATAGTTACGTTACTGTGTGTATTTTATCTAAGGGATCATGGTGAATTATTGTGTTTTTAATTGTAAATTAAATTCAAGAACTAAATCGTTGCATTTTCATGTTTTGCCAAAGGATCCAATTCGGTAAGTACATTTGTTGGTGCAGAATTAAGTAATGATAACTTTACCTAATATAATTTATATTTAAGTTTGGATGTATGAAATAATATGTGTTTCCTAAAAATAAAAAGATTTTTTCTTAGTGTGATTTTTATTGACATCCCAAATATTTCTGAAAGATTCATTATGACGACTGAAAATGGCATGCGCGTCAAGCAATGACTCTTTAAAAATGGGGCAACTTTTTGCCGCTCCCTGTAAATTAGTTATAAAAGTTATAGTTATAAAAGTAAAATAAAACTCTTCAGTCTCGTTCTTCCTCTTGAGGCGAGTGATTGGACTACGGCCTATAGTGCGAGCGCTCCTAAGCAGTGTAAGCGATACAAACACAAGTCCTAATAACAAATCTGATAATCCAGCAAGTTATCGGATGCAAGTGAATCAAAATCAGTAAAACAAAAAACAAAAATTAAATAAACAAGAAAAAATAAATAATAATAAGTTCGAAAAGTGTGGGTGGTTGGGCTACGGCCTATAGTGCGAGCGTTCTCAAGCAGTTTAAGCGATACAAACACAAGTCTTAATAACGAATCTGATAATCCGGCAAGATATCAGATGCAAGTGAATCAAAATCAGTAAAACGGAAAACAAAAATAAAAATTAAATAAACAAGAAAAAATAAATAATAATAAGTTCGAAAAGTACGGGTGGCCCCGGTTTAAGTCATAACGTCGTAAAAGTTTGTGAGAGAGTGAGTGATTAAAGTTAGGTCACACCGATAAGCTACCTGCCTACCTGATTACCTGGACGCTAGGGACAGGGTAACAGAGTTTCAAGTCTAATTAGTCCAGTTAAGTAATTTTGCTAATTGCATGACCTAATAACAGTAGGTACCAATTTGATTCTAATCTTAAAACTAATCGTTAAAAACTTATATACGCAAACTTCGCAATGTAATTACCAAGAATCCCATCTGGCTTCAGAAAACAAACAGGTCCATACACTGAGAAAAGTAAACTCTATTTCAAGTTTTAATTATTAACTGATCAATTTTTGCACATTCAATCCGAACAATGTACATAATTGTTTTATTTAAAAGTCTCGAAATGTTACCTACAGTTTTTAACTCGTAAAGTTTTTGAATATACATTTTATTACTACAAAATTGTACAAAGATTTCAACTAATGCAGTTCAGACAAATTAATGAATAAAATCATTGATATAAGCACTCTTGTATAACAAACAAGTTATTTGCGATTGAAATTCATCGAAAATTTGTGTGGATCGATTATTTTGCTTGTGAGTGTATATAACGCTGTTTGAATTTAGACGTAAAAAATTCTGATGTCTTTTAGCCATTTTTAGAATAATTCTAAGAATTCTAATAATTATTATGACATAAATAACCATTATTTTTATAAGCATAGATGATGAAATTTTGTTTTTTTTATAAAAAATACTTTTATATTTTGTATTTTTTTTTTAATTTTAACTAGTTTAACTATGTTTTAGGTATTATGCATTTTATTTTTTTGTTTTGTGTTACTGACTCTGACAACAAAGGTAGCTTTACTTTAGTAGATTACTCACCGCTCAGCTCCCTGATCATCTCCTCCAGCTTGTTGGCCGTCTCGCCGTCAGCGCCCTCTGCCTTGTGGGGCTCGCCCACCGCCATGTTGAACATGACCACTTTCGGCGTCATGGTCGACATCTTGTTGCTAAAG
The DNA here is from genome assembly GCA_921294245.1 of Brassicogethes aeneus. Taxonomy (NCBI): domain Eukaryota; kingdom Metazoa; phylum Arthropoda; class Insecta; order Coleoptera; family Nitidulidae; genus Brassicogethes; species Brassicogethes aeneus. Next base: position 4,906,143 of record OV121142.1, on the reverse strand, counting down.
CAGTAGGTGTAGACGCCGGCGGTGTGCGCGGCGAACGTGTACTTCCCCGAAGTTTCCCGCTCGCCCTGGTAGATCACTTTGCCGTCGGGGCCCAGGATGCGCACGTCTATGTCCAAGAACCCGCCTTCCGATATCTCGAACGTCAGACCTAAAGTCGAATGAACGGTAAATTGGAATCGTCGAGAAATTCTGCATTTTACTGTGCTCAATATTAGAGATGTAAAAAAAACATGAAAAAAACTTTGTTTCTTTGTTTTTTTTTTCAAAGCCACTACAATAAAGTATATTCTATCAATAATTATCACTTTAATCCTTCAGTCCAATTTTGAGCTGTTGGAACAACGTCGTGATAGTATTTCCATTGTCTTTTGCAAAAAAAAATAATATTTTAGAGATAGGGCAAACCAGACACCAGAGTTATTGGACACTTGTTATTTATATAGGTATTATTATTATTTATATATTATAAATTTATATATTTATTTATTTATTTTACACTATGTTATAGCTAGCAAAACAGTTCTTCAGAATTGGTACCGCTAAGTCTATAGACTATAGATATAGATATTAATTAATAAGCAGTTGTTTTAAAGATTTTAGTTTTTTTTCTTATAAATATATAAAAAGTATAGTTTGTTTGTTTAAACTTTACTTACTTTTACTTAAAAACATGGAAAAAAGTATAGTAAGTATGTACATACAATTTTTATATAAACTTTACATCAAATAACATAAATTGTTAAATATTTTTTAAAGATAAATTGCTGTTTTAAGTAATTTTTTTTATTTCGTTTTTGTAAATATCAAATAATTCATATAATTCTTTCTCGGATTCCTCATCCCTTTTCTTGATTATGAAGGTAGGTAACTACTAATTCCTTGGTCTGTGAATCATTTATAATGTTTAGGCCAAACAGACTGATTTATACATATCTTATATTTTTTCGGGTGGTATGTTAATAGTATATTATGTATCAAGTTTGATAAACGCCATTTTATCCACGAATTTAATTTAGGCACGAGCGAGCTTGCGAGCGAGTGCTTAAATTAATGAGTATATAGAAAAGTTTATAAACGAGGCGCATACTATACTTTTTCTACGACAAATACTTATTATTATCTTAAAATGATTTAAATCAAAAATTTGTATAGAGCGCCATATATTAAACAATAGGGGAATCTGCAGATTCCACACATGTGTGTCACCGTCAAATGTCAAATTTTTATATTTTATAAAAACAGATTATAAAGGTTATAAATCGAAATGTATTTCTTGAAAATTAACAGTTTTTCACAGTGAAAGTAAATAAAATGTTTTATGAGCACTTTACAGTGGAGTCCGTGCCCGAATTTAAGTTATAGTTTACCGCTGGAGAAATTAAAAGGTCAGTACAATGTTCATATAAACTTTTCAAATATTGGCGTTGAGAAACTATTAACTTTTGTATTTTTGTATTGAGATAATAAAATAATTTTCACATTTAGTATTATTTTACAAGAAAGGCAATTTATTTTAAAGATTGTATGAAATTTGACAACTGTCAACTAACTTAAAACTAACTTCAGCCCGTGACTAAAAAACTGTTGCTAACTTCAGCCCGTGACTAAAGCGCCATAAAGCCACAACTTGTCAATGTGTATTTAAAAGGTCATGGAAACGTGTACGATAAAGGGCGTTTTAAAGGTGGGAGTAGAAAAAAGTATTTCCCGAATTTATTAATTTTGTTGCCTTTAGTTTTTTATGTTCTCTATCATGCAATGTATTTAAATCACTGTTATTCTGCAAGATGTCCTGTGACAAAGAAATTACTATATTACTTACTCTCTAAAAATGAATTAGTCAAAAATGTCATAGCGAAAAAGCAACCACTAATGATTCCCGTCAACATCAATTTATATCTAGAATCCGAAAATGTCGTCAAAAGTTATAAAAGTAGAACAGTTTTGAAATATACCTAATTAATTTTACATATAATATGGAATTGACTATATCTCACTTTTATAGTTTTTGACGGTCTTTTCGGATTCAGGGGACAATTTTTCATAAGAATTGGCTGGTAAATGTCCGGGATATAAATAGAGTATGATATTAGACATATGTCCAATAATAGAAATTTATATTTTTTACCAACCAGTAATTGGACAGTGGCCATTTTACTGTTTGTTTTCAGAATTAAAATTAAAACGCATTAAAGTGACAATGTTTAAACCATGAGGAACACATTTATACCACACACTGATCTGTACGCTTTTTAGAAATATTTTTTATTGTAATTTAAACACAGCTACTCTTAACAAAAAAAAACAAAAATCTTACCACCAAAGTAACGTGCGAACTTTTTTGTCCTATACTGGACCCAAAATAAAGTAGTTCTATATTATTACCGACTGAGATATTTAAAATTGGATACAGCATCATCTAATGATTTGAACGATTTGAATTTAAGGTAACTATTTATAGAACTCTTGTTTTTACAGAATTAGTTAATTGTCCAATAACTTAAAGTGTCCAATAACTGTCTACTTTACCCTATGTACTTATTTGTTAAGTTATAAAAATTTAAAACAAAAACAAAGCAAAATAATGTTGTTAGACAACGGTGATTGGCCGATTTCAATATTCAGTGTGATTTGAACCAATCGTTTTTTAAATTGGAGAAGGCGACTATAATAATAATTAAAATTGATAAAAAGTAAGGTTAACCGTTTGACAGATGTCAGATTTTATTTATTAATTTTTGAAAATCATTCAAATATTTACTTATTGGAGTAGATAAAGTATAGTATTACACTCGAGAATATGCGCATTATCTCTTGTATAATAATATACTATTTTCTACAACAAATACTAAATACCAAAAATTATTTAAATTAAATATAAAGTGGCATCTATAAAACAATAGAGTAACCAACTTTTTCCCTACTCAAGAATTTAAAAAAGGACAATTTGATGCTATGCTGGAACAACAATTAAAATTAGTTTTGTGGATACCTATTTGAGAAAAACTTTCAAATAAGTACAAGTATTCTACTTATCTTGTATTTGTTTGGATCTACCATATTGTAAAGAGTTGAAGCATTTTTTGCGCTTTTATTTACAATATGGTAGTTACAAACAAATACAAAGTTTGTATTACAAACACATTTCTAAAGAATTTCACGAAAATTCAGCTTTTTTTCAGAATATCATTTAATTACCTACCAAAAAATCAGTAGGTAGGTAATTAACACATAAAAGATCAGGCTAAACAACACTGGAAAACTTTTGGTAACACATGTTTTATGAAGTAAAAAGGTGGATTTAGCCATCATTTAATGTAAGGTAAAGTAACGTAACGTAATTTAATTTAAGAGATAAAACTATATAACCCTATGGACGCGTTTAGCCATCATATAATGTAACGTAATGTAAGGTAAAGTTGGACAACTTTTAATTTTCTTAAATTATGTTACATGAAAATCAATCTGCGCTTGCGTGGCGTAATACCAACCTTATTTGCAACAACAAAATTTCCCTTTGTCTCTGAAATTTCCTATCGAAAGTTTGGAGGTTAGCATCATTATTCCGTTATTGTGTTTTGTGTTTATAACCTGTGTCTGTAAAGTAAAGATTGTTTTGTCATAATGAACGATCAGGCATTAATTGAGTTGGTGTCGTCGTATCCCTGTTTGTACGATAAAAGCAATATAAATTTTAAACAAAAACAGTACAAAGAACAGGCGTGGAGCAGCATAGCTGCTATTTTGGAACAGAGTGGTAAGTTTTAAAGCCAACAATTAGGTAAAAATACATGAGATATGTTTGCAGTACTAGATGTCCAGCAACGATGGAATGTATGCAGGAATAGGTTTTCGGCTGAAAAAAAAAAAATTACAAGAGTTCCATCAGGGTCAGGAGCAACATCTGAGTGGCCCTTATTTAAAAACATGGCGTTTCTGGACACTCACGTTAAACAAAGAAAGTAAGTACAGTATACTATGTGGTGAAAGTTTGTTTCCTATTTTATGTAGAGACACAACTGAAAAAACTGTAATTTTATGTATATTAATACTATTATATATAATAAAAGTTAATTTGGGTTAAAAAAAGCCTAAACAAAATATTTTTAAGATTTTAAACAAAAAACCTCTTTTAAAATTTTTAGACCACATAATTTTATTTATTTTATTTATTTATTTATCATCCAGATACACGTGTACAGAAAAGTTATTTAAAAGCTCTTTAGGTGGTGGCATGACCAACATTTTTTTGACTCAAATTAACTGTTACCCTAAAGTACAGTAAAGGCATTCAAATAGCACGTGCTTAAACTTAGAGGCCTTTCTAACAAAATATTGCTTTTGCAGAACGAGTAGCAACTTTAATGCAGTGGAAAGTGGGGAATATGGACAGTCAATGATTTATGATGAAGTTCTTAATGATACTTTATTTTCACTTCCTGGATCTTCGTCTCAGGAGGAATCAGAGGCTGACTCGCTGTCTCGGCCAAGCAGCAGGCAGGCTGCATCAGGAGTGGCACCACGAGTGGCATCAGGAGTTGGATCAGCAATAGCACCACGAGTGGCATCAGCAGTGGCACCACGAGTGGCATCAGGAGTTGCATCAGGAGTGGCTACACCTTCATCTAGCAGGGTCCACCAGGATAAAAAACGGTGCAGAAAGAGTGATGCCTCTGCAGAAGTTTTCCAGGAGACTGTCAGTGGTGTTATGTCAAATTTAAATAATATTTTAAATAAAGTTGAGGAAGCACCGGAGGATGAAAGCATTCTCTTTGGAAAAATGGTAGGGCTAAGTATGAGGGATATAAAAAATAAAAAAAACTGGAGACGCGCTCGATTGGAAATTTTAGGTATTTTAGATAAATACGCTTCGGACGACAGCGATTAATTTATTAATAGAACAAAATTTTGTTATTATATATAATATTAATAAATGTTTTAAACTTTGGATGACCCAACCTTTTTTATTAATATTTTTAATTTTTTAACTGATTATTTTCATATGCAACTATTTCCATGCTTATATCCTTTTGTAATAAAAAAAATAAATGAATTCTGAAGTTGCAACAGTCATATTGGTGTGTTCTCATAATGTATTTGTAATCAGTAAAAAATTACTCGGAATTCCACCTACATGGGTATTAAAAACTTAGGGGGGACAATTATGGTCTTAAATATTCTTTTAGTCAGGGAATATTGAGATATTTTTTATTACAAAATATAAGGATCCTAAGCTTGTATAAAAATAATCAGTTAAAAATTAAAAATATATTTGCCGGGACCACCCTTCCCCCCGCGTGAGATTTGACTCGACCCCTCCCCCCATAAACCTAAATAAATTTTTGTATTAAATAAAAGACTAAACCAAAATTACAAGGCTATTTATTGGAAACAGGTGTAACAGCAAATTTATGAAAAAAACCACAAGACCTTTAAAGTTCAGGCAAGCCCCCTTCATATATACGGTCCCATTGCCACAGTAAAGCACCCTGGGGGGATATAAACCAATTAGCCAAACTGTCTCTTCGTTCTCGTACACTTCGCGCACTGTTATTTGAAGCCAAACGACCTATTGGTCGCAACGGTGCCAAATCCCTACGCCATAGTCCACGATGGTAAACTCCGTTTTGGTCTTCATAGTCAACAAATCCAGTGGGACAATATTGGCGATTAGCCTCCGGAATTTGTTCCTCTTTTTTTTGCACATAATTATGCAGCACAATCGTAGCTTTGATGAATGCCTCACAATTATCGACATTTGCAATAATCGTGCGACGTAGAATTCGCCATCTCTGCACTAATATTCCAAAAGTATTTTCAATTATACGTCTCGCGCGTGAAAGACGATAATTAAAAATACGTTGCATATCATCCAGATGATCACCAGGGTAAGGACGCATAAGGTTTGTATGTAGTGGAAAAGCTGCATCACCCACCAAAAAATAAGGAACATTTATATTGGTATTTGGTAATGGACAGGGATGTGGAAGGCCCAACTGGCCATTTAGCAATGCTTTTCCAAAGGCTGATTCACGAAAAACATAAGAGTCATGGTTTCCACCAGCTGCTCCCACATCTACCATTGTGAATCTATAGTAGGCATCACAAGCAGCCATCAACACAATACTAAAACAAAAAATATATAAATAACTGTATTTATTGTTAATAATTACTAAAAAAATTTCTTACAAGTACTTTATACTTGTACTTGAAATAAAAGTAAAAATATTTGAGTACTTGGCAAGCTACAATCTGGCATACACACCTAAAATGTTTTTTATAATTAAAAAAAACAGAGCCTGAATTGGCTGGGGCTTCAATGGCTACATGTTTCCCATCAACCGCTCCAATACAGTTGGGAATATTCCAGCGGCTATAAAATTGATTTGATATCCTTTCCCATTCCATTTCATTATTTGGTGCTGGCAAATATATTGGCTGCAGTACATCCCATAAAACTCTGCATGTTTCATTTACTATTACATGTACTGTTGCATGTCCAATATAATAGTCCCATGCCAATTGCTGCATTGAGCAACCCTCTGAAAGAAAACTATTTGAGAATATACTAAATGAGTTCCTAATGTTATTCATACTGTATAGTGATTGCCAGACGTTCTGCAGGTGACAAGTGTAGTTTGTTTTTGTTGTAACGTCTCAGATGAGGTTCCACCAATTCCAGCAGGTTATCAAACTGGTCAGACGTCATCCTAGTGTATTTAAAAAATTGCTCAGGGTCTATTTCTTTCATGGCAGTAAAAAGGGTTCTAAAATGGCCCAATGTCCTGCGGGCCCTATTAATAGGTCTTACACCAAATCGTCGGATTCTTTTCTTCTTTCTTGCTTGAAGGTATTGAAAGCCTGCGACCAAAATACCCAAAATCCCCAAATGAAGGGCTACTAATTGCGTCCTTTTCAAAAGCATACTTAAAATCAAAATAACAAACAAAGAAACTTCACTTCACTAATGTCACTTATCACCCAGTCGTGCCAACATCGGTTTCAAAAAACACCAACACGTCCGCATTGCGCATGCTTACAACCTTATACTAAATGTTGTATAAATGGCACAATTTTTCGTTAAATTGCGTTACATTACGTTACGTTACATTACATTACATTAAATGATGGCTAAATCCACCTAAACCCTAATGGCACATAATATGTATGTATATGGGCTCTAGTATTAATTATACTTATATGGACTTTATATTCACAAAATGTTGATAAAACATATTTTAAAGTAAAATAACAAAAAAAACAGCAGTTATCAGGTACCACAAAATACAACTTCTGTAAATAATAATAAGGAAATTATGTTTGCCGGAATCTACAAACTATATATGAATTCTAACAAAATAAACCTAAAAACATCCAAAACGCCAAAAAATAACTTTCTTACCCATTTTCGTTCCAGCTTCCACTTTGTCAAAAAAACATTCTTCTGCATCGGCATCCACCGTAATAAAATAGGCTAAACTCGAGGAAAATACACTAAAAAGCACCAAACACAAACACAAAACTTTATACATTGTTCCTAACATAATTTATAAAAATATTGTCTATATCGGCCACGTAGAGGTTACTTTTCAATTTGACAACTCAACTGACAGATGGATTACAGGCGACTGTAATGAGACATCTATCGGCAGTATAAACAAGTATGCCTGGAAACCTGTAATAGGCAGTGTTGTCAGATTTAAAACGCGAGATTTATATATTTTACTGCTTTATTAATCTTTATTCGAGCATAAACTTTAACATGGTGCAATAAATGACTGGTAAATAGTAAATAAACCACGCGTGTGGCGAAAATTGATGTCATATTTTCGATTGTTCCAAATTG